>OZ010797.1:485193452-486393452 GCA_963932465.1 Maratus speciosus
TTAAAATCTGGAAAAAATCATATTTTAGCTAAATTTTAAGAATTTTAACTAAGTTTTTTCTTTTATTCTCTTTTGTTTAATAATGATTTTTTTATAATAACTTAATATATTTTTAAAAAACGGCTTTTTTTTTATAAATGATAGATTTTTAAAAATAATTATCTATTGATGCAAAATCAAAGTCTCCGTGTGTCCCTCACAATTCCGGTTGGACCGCCTCATCGCGGCTATGTTTGGTTTAGTTCAACTTACGGAAATCCAATATATATTTTCTTTTATCTCAAATCATGTCTGTTCAGAAAAGTTTAAGGTTTTGCGCTATCGTTAAACAATTTCACAAACCATGTTTAATTTTGCTAATGTAAAATTTATACAAAATCAAAGTTTCTGTGTGTCTCTCACAATTGCAGTTGCACCGCCTCATTGAAAGCGGCCATGGTAGGTATGTTAGGATTTTAATCCCCCCCCCCCCCCCCCATAATTATATCATAATTAAAAATTTGAAAATATTTTAAAGACTTATTTAATAATAATATTAGGATTATTTTTATAATATCCTGAATTATAAATAAAACTTTAGAACATATTTGTAATAATTGTTATACATTATTTTTCTTATTTCTGACATTTGTCCTTTATTTTCGAAATTTCCTGATTTTTTTAAACTTATCAGATTTTTTCATCTAAACTTAACTAATGATTTTAATTTATTTTTCCCAATTAAGTCATGACTAGAAATTTGAAAACATTTTAAAGACTTACGTTAATAATAATTTTAGGATTATTTTTATAACACCCTGAAATATAAATAAACACTTTAATGCAGATTTATAATAATAGAGGGCAAAACAAGACATCTACTGACATGTATATTTTACGGGAATTTTATTCAGTTCATTTCACTTTTTATTAAACAGTTAGTTTTACTTTTCTAGCTTTTGAAATGTGTTGATTAAATAGAGCAAATTTTTCTTTAATCCTTTACTGGTATAAAAAAAAATAAAAAAAATCACAAATATAATGCTGCGAAAACGCAACATCAGTCTTTAATGAGTTAACCCTCTCGCTGTGCATCCCGAGATTTCCTCGGGCAACGTAAAAGTTAGCAAAATTTGCGCAATCCGAGATTTCCTAGGGGATTCATTTTTTCCACTGGTGACTATTTTTTAATTCAAATCGGGCCACTTTTTAAATACAAAAAATTCCGTATGGACTTTAACAACATCTAGATGATTAATATCTTGACAAATTGTTTTCTGAAAATGGCGGTGAGGGAATATAAAATAGCCCCCAGTGACAGCCCTGATTTAGAATGACTTAAATGTTTAATTATTGTTTCAGGTTTCGGATAAAAAACATTCTTTTAGAAAAAATGTTCACATATTTAAACTTTCACAAATATATAGATTTGGAATATGTAATAAAAAAATGCGCAATTTTTGAACCTATTTTGATAAAAAAATTTATGCAGCCAGAGGGTTAAAGAAAATTCAGACACTGACCCTAACAGGAAAAAATACGTTTGATGAAGGTTTAGCATTATGCCAGAAAAATTAAAATTTTTAGAGCAACAAAGTTTTGTAACTTAGCAAGAACTTATTACTATTTGTAAGCTGCAAGATAACATTCAACAATAGAAAACAAATGTCTTAAAAGAAACCATTGATGCCATGGTTGAAAAAAAAAAAAAGTTTTTACCGTGCTTATATGTTTAAGTGTATAATTTATTTATTTTTAAGAATTAACAATCTAAATTTATCGAAAATAGGAATTTTTAAAAATGTAAAATTAAATAAACATGAAGTGTAATCCTCAAAAAGCCTCAAATCCGCACAACACTTGGAACCAAGCTTTGCGGATTAGTGATCTGCCACTGAAACATAGTTTTTCATAAATAATCGTTTTTAAAATGGGTTATTATAATCTATCATTGCGGAACAAGTATATTCTTGCAAATATAAACTCATTATAATCTCATGTTATAAACTCATATTCTTGCACATGTCTTGTATAAATTTTTATATCTCATTTTTTGTCATTTTTGATTGGCTATCTTTCTAGTAATATATAATATTTAAAAAATCATTACTATAGGGGATTGACATATTGGAGTGTCGCTTGAGATGATGGTTCGAAACCACCGCAAGATATTTATTTCTGCGTCACTGAAAACGAATTAATGCTATTTCGTTTTAGCAGGTTTTTCTGTTTATATGACCTGAGAAAAAATTCAGGAACAGATTCTCTCTCCGACGGCGTAGCACTTGGATCATTTGTATTGCGCAAACCTACTCCACCGCAATAAAGTGGAGTCAACAGTTAAAAATAATAATACTTTTTTATAGTTTAAACCGTAATGCTTCATTATTTGTTTTCCTAGTAGTGTAATACCACAAATCTTTATTATAAAGCCAAAACACATCCATGAATAATATCCACGTCACATCGAAAATGGCAGCACTTGACTAAATATCCCTCTAATTGCAGTAAAGTTTTATTAGCAGTTTACTTTTGTAAACTTTTATAGATCGCACAATTTCAATTTTTACACCATGGAATGGGAATGAAATGTTTTTTCAAATGCATTTTTTTTTTATAAAAATGTGTCCCAGTTTACGTATTTTTTAGGCTTTTTAAAAATAATTTCAAGTATGTGTTTGTTTTTTGATCTCTCTGTATTGTACGCAGCCCAATTTCGAAAAATTTACCAGTTTGCACTTAAAACAATATAAATAGTTCAGCATTTTCTTCCGACTTACATTCCATAACGAACTAAAAACATTTTTAGTAAATAAATAAAATATTATAAATTGAACACAAAATTAACAGACGTATAATAGAACTACTTGCTTAAATCACTGAAAAGATCCTAATAAAAAAGGTTGTTGTTAGTAGAGAAATCTTTGGTGATTTCTTCGTCTATCAACTCCTGGTATGCGGTAAATGCGAAAGTTTCAATTAAAAAAATTTTCAAATCTTCATTTGAATATATAATTGATATACATCTATTTACTATATATGTAAAATGCAAATGGGAAATTCTGTCCGGCTGCTTATAACTTGACTCTGCTCAATGGATTTTGATAAGACTCGCACTGTTAGTTAGATAATTTTTGAGGGATGGTTTTAGTGTATCATATATCGTTCTACGTTGCTTATTTACATAATTATGAGGGAAATTTCTATAATCAGATGAACAAGATTATGAATGATTAGGCTTGTAAAAGTTCTGCAGAATGGATTTTGATGGGACTTGCACAGTTAGTTTTCAGAGATGGTTTTGCTGTGTAACAAATCATTGCACACTGTTTTGCTATAGATTTATAGGGGACAATAATAGCGGCAGGAGAACTCGAATATAAAAATTGCCTTTTTAAAACATTCTGCTTAAAGGATTTCAATGGAACTCGCACTGTTAATTAGATAATTTTTCAGGAAATGTTTTAGTATAGAACATATCGTTCTACGTTTCTTAGTTATAAAATTATAGCAGAAAATTCTGTTTTCAGGTGAACAAAATTATGAGAGATGAGCCTTTTTAAAAAGTTCTACTGGACGGATTTTGATGGAACATATACTGTTAGTTAAATCATTTTAGTGAAGGTTTCAGTGTATCACATATCGTTCTTGGTTTCTTTGTAATTGAATTATGGGGGGGGGGGGGGGGGGGAGTTCTATAATCAGGTGAACCCGATTATGAATGATTAGACCTTTTAAAAAGTTTTACGGGTCGGATTTTCATGTGTATGTTAGATAATTTTTCAGAGATGGTTTTAGTTTATTGGATGTCGTTTTTAAGCTAATCATACTGCAGATGATTAAGTAAATTACTTGATCCTTAACAAGCCAAATTTTGTCTGACGCATAGGAAAATAGCGAAGTGGCTTTAGTATCTCTTTGAGCAATGCAGAAGGACATTCCAGGTAAAGGTCAATATTATTTTAAAATAAAACGTGAAATTAACTGATATATTTCGTTTAAATTAAAGTTTGTTTGGAGAAACCGACTAGTGTAGCAGACGAAGCCTGCTAGTTTCCATAAAAATGTTTTACAGCAAAGCTAACAACGTCTTACTTACTATACACTTTTGTACCACAAAAAGTTTATAGTAAATTTTAGGTTTTTAAATAGCCGTAATGTGCTAATTAAATAAGGCAGGGATTTCGATTAAATGTTTAGATTTAAAATATATATATATATATATATATCTTTTCTACATTGAACGATATAGGGAAAAAAATATGACTCGGTTTAGTGCCTTTTTTTTGTTAATGTGGGTTTTGCTGCCTCCTTTAACAGTTTTTCCTGCCCAAGCTTGGCAAGAATAACTTTAAACAGCTCTAACTTTTTTCTCTTTTTCTTTTCTTATACAGTGAAACCCCGATCTATCGTTCCCGCATCGATCGTTTTCCCGCATTGATCGTTTTATTTCTAAGGTCCCCGCACAAATTATATTTAAATAATATTAACGAAACCCTTATACATTGTTCTTCAAAAAGTCGTTTTCCCCCATTCATTGTTGTAAAATTTTTCTCTACACCGAAATGAAATTGAAGGTCAAGCGGATCCATATGACATACAAACTGAAATTACTTATTTTATCCTAAAATAACTCAATTGTGCTGATTTAGGGGGAGGGGGAACATAGATTAGCGCTGACATTGTGACAAGTATGTGTGTGTAAATAACTGAACGTGCGTTTGCAGTGCACGTGTTTAATTTTAAGAGTGTGAGCTTTTAATTTAATGCGTTCTGCGTTAAATTTTATGCGTTCTGTGAATTTTAAAAATGGAAAAACAAATCGTAATCTTACAAGGGAACCACTTTTGGTGTTGCTCGCACCTAGCATCGAAACCTAGTGCGTTTGGTAGCCCTATACATAAAAGTTAGAGAATCGAAAAAGTTCTTTGTTAAAGTAATATTTTATATACTTTTTTATACTTTTAATTTTTTATTATTACATATTTATTTGTTTATTTCACGCCAAAAGTGAGTTAAGTCGCCAAATAGGGCAATACAATTTTTCCGCCCGCTTTATCCAAAGAGAAAATGTACATATAACTAGAATTATAACAGAATGCGATTTTTTTTTTTTTTTAATAATTGATAGCATAAGAAACAAATATTGGGTTTTTATTTATTTTTTCTATGCAGACGATAAATGTATAAGTAATAAATATAATTCTATAAAGCTTCGAAGATCATTGAAAACTATTTTTTAGTAAAACACAAAATAAGCAAACTATTTTCCTTTGAAATCGAATGAAATAAAGTTTCGAATGTTTAAAATGAAATGTTGCTGTATTAAATGGTCCTTCGGTAAAAGTAATAATAAAGTAAATTAATATTTTTATACAATTTAGAAAAATTACTGTGGCGAAATTGGTCGGACATTGCAATTTCTAGCTATTACAAATTCAGCTATGACATTTGGCTAGGGTTGCCGGAAAGCTCTGCTTTTGAAAATAAATGCCAACTGTTTCCCCGCCAAAAATATTAATATAAAGTTGCAATTTTTCAAAATCAAATTCGTGGGTTTTTGAAGGAATTTTCGAACTTTTTTCAATATTTTATACTTATTATTAACTAATTTTTATTTTTAAATGCTTTTCTTTAAAAAAATTCAATGTCAATAGTTCGATAAGTGGTCTCGAAAATTGCATTTTCAGAAAGTTATGCTGCTGTATAATCAAGAAAAATTATTTTAACAGAAAAATTTTATTGATTCTCAAACTTCATAATATAGGGCTTTAAAATGCACCTGGTCTCAATGCTAGGTGCGAGCAACACCAAAAGTGGTTCCCTTGTTAGAAGAAAGGCTTCACATCGTTAAACGTTTAGTTATACCGCCATCAACCCTGAATTCGATAATTTCGAAAAAGAAATAAATTAGAGAGCAGGCTAATGAGCATGGAACTTCTGTAAATGCTGACGCCATAGAAATGTGGTTCGAAAAACTTCCAAAGTTACTAGAAGGATACAAAGATTGTAACATCTATAATCCAGACGAAACAGGCCTGTTTTATAAATGTGTCAGAGAGAACGCTAGCGTTCAAAGGAGAGTCTTCTCATGGGGGTAAAAATTCTAAAGAAAGACTTACAGTGCTACTATGCACAAATAAGGACGGTTCTGATAAACGAATTCTCCTCGTTATCGGTACATCTGCTAGATGTCGATGCTTGCAGGAATGTGAAGAAACTGCCAGTAGTCTACTATTAGCGAAAGCACAGATGAAAAATAATATTTTTACAAAATTTCTTCATGACTTTGATAGATCAATCGGCGCTCAAAAAAGGAAAATCACTCCACTTATTGGCAATTGTTCAGCTCATTAACCGGATGCGTCGTTCTTGAAAAATCTAAAAGTCAGTTCTTTCCCAGCGAATTGTACATCTGTCGTACAACCTCTTGATGCGGGGATAATTAACTGCTTAAGCAATTTCACAGGAGAAAGCTAGTGAAAAGATCTTTGTGTTTCATGAAACAAGCGAAAGAACCTACTCCAAAAATAGACCTTCTGCAGCCTATTAATTTTGTACTTCCAACATGGCATGAAGAATCGTTTCGTGAAATGCGGTTTTGTGCGAAAAATTGATGAAGAATGCTCAACAAAAGGGAAAGAAAATAATGATGATGGTGACTGAGGTGACTTCCGCCGTTCTACAATAATAAACATTTTTTAATTAACAAGTAGGCGACAGATGGCGCCACATACGCTACTTTGAAAAGACCTTTTGGAACAGAAGAGAAGAGAGGCAGTTGTGAACTGATCGTCGCTGTTGTTGCACGCGCTAAAAAAACGATTGACTCCACCGCTTATACAATGTGCATGTCACATGGAGAAATTCTTATCTGTTAACTTATTTTTATTTGTAATTTCTAATTAAATGAGTGTTTAAATTAGCAAGCTTATTATTAAGTCTGAAGTAACGCACTGCTATCATTATGATAGATTTATAATTAAACAAGATTAAAACGGATTGAATATCCGTAGTGAGAAGCTCGATCTAATGACATCCTCAGTGACGATATTCCAGATGAAGAGTGGTAGCAGAGGATATAGTTGTGAAATTTATCGATTATGTTTCCATTGATCAAGATGTTGCGACACGTGGTGTCCTAAGCATACACTGTAGAAACAGAATCTCTATTTTACAACAAAAGGTGCTGGCATCCCGGCTGCCCACACAGTTGCTGTAAAATTTACCAGCTGTTGTTACAAGCTGAGTGCTGTAAAATTTCTAATGTCTAGGGAAAATCGTCTTACTATTGGAGACATTGTGCACGCGACAGAAATAATTATATTTTTACTTCAATTGTTGCTTGAATTCGATTTGATAGCATCGGTCCTTGAAAAATGACAAAATAAAGCGCAGGAAAATTACTGCATTTTTCAAAAAAAAAAAAAAATAAAATAAAAAAAAATGGGTGCTGGCACTCCTGCTGCCAACTTAGTGGCTGTAAAATTTTTAAGCTGTTGTTTTTAAGAGTGCTGTAAAATTTCTCAAGTGTAGTGAAAGTAGCGTCGCTATTGGCTGCACGGTGCACGTGATAGAAGAAATTAGATTTTTACTCCACTTGTTGCTTGAATTTGATTTCATAGCATCGGTGCTTCAAAAATTGCATCATAAAGTGCAAGAAAAATCGCAACATTTTTTTCAGAGTGTAGAAGAAATCTGTGATGATGCAAAATATGAAAATAATGGCGATGAAGCAGTTGATAATGTTCATGCCGATGAAGCTGAGCCTACACCAGTGCCAAGTCTCTCTGATGCAATTACTGTACATTTGAAACTGTACGAACTTTTATATATGCACATGAAATTACAGAAAATGACCAAAAAAAAATGTTATACATTTTGAAAATTTGTTGTGTTTAATTTAAAAAATGAACGAAAAACCCAACATAAAATTACTGATCTTTTAAAATATCAATTTTCTACAACTTCGATTTATTTCTTTTATAGTTTGGTAAGGAACAAATTAATATACAGGGTGTCCGAAAAGTCTGGAAACGGTCGAATAACTCGATAAATACAAAGCAGATTGAGAAACGAAAATATAAATGTTAAATATTTTTAAAAAAGCTACTCTGTGATACCAGACTTGAACCCCGCAACTAACCCCCCCGGGTGTCAGAGGGGGTCCAACATTGAAATCTTGAATGATAATCCCCATTTTTTTATTGTAGATTCGGATTCTACGAGCAAAAATACGTAAATTTTGTAATTAACATTTTTTTCGGATTCTCGTTGATCACGGTGTAATCGAGCAAATAAAACAGATACATATTTTGGTTTTCCCAACCAGGTTTTGACATCTCGAAATCTGATTGGCCAGAACTTTTGACGTCAAAATTGCCGTATTTTTCAGAAATAGTGTTTCTCGAAAACCATCAGTGGGGACTTTTGGATGGCGCTTTATATGCTTTTCCCATAAAAATTAATTGAAATGTATTAAAGGAGTTTTCTATTTGCATATTTTTTTTTTATCCAGTCGATCATTTCTAAATAATAACCTGTGAATTTTGATGTTTTAACAAGTAAATATTCATCTCCCCTCCCGAACAGAAAAATGATAAACTTCATTATTTGGAGGCGTGTTGTGTTGATATTCTGGGTTTCGATAGTTTCTGCTGTTAAAAAAAAAAAAAAAAAAAATTATTCGGGGACGGATGGGGGTGTATGGTTTTTTTTAAATCATTACTATAGAATAACACATAGGACCAAAATAAAAAGCATATAAAATTCTTTGTGCCGGTTGTAAAATGGATGTGGAAGTAGCGTAAATTTTAGATGGGGTAGGATTAAATTTTTTTATGATTGATTAGTTACTGCAACTACAAAATATCAAGTCGGGCAGAAAATTTTTCAATAAATCTTATAAACGTAATAATTTATTGCAATTTAAAATATTTTTCAATTTAACATTTTTTTTATGATTTTAAAATTAATATTTTAAACAATTGAAAATTTTTGATCTTTTAACCCTTTCAGGGGCAAAGCAATTCCATTGCTAAAGTGTTGGAATTAATGAATGGCACCGGAATTTGAAAAGCAATTTATTTGTAAATAATAAAAACCTATACTTTGCACATATATATATATATGTATATATAATAAACCGAATTTTTTTTTTACCGAATTCTGGTGCCATTGTGGAATTCGGGAATTAAAATTAAGTGGTTTCATGAAAATGCCACCGCCCCTCAAGGGGTAAAAGTTTTAATTTTAAAAAATATTTAAACTCTTTAACCCCTTTGGGACGAGTGCCTTTATAGGATTTTTTATGTTTAATCACCGGTTTTTTAAAACAGAAATTTTTACCTAATTGAATCGGGAAAATGCTCGCATTAAATAAGGTAAAATTTACTATAAACATTTACTAGTGAGAATAATCCCCGATTCTGAGCACCTTACGCGGCACGAATACCGGTCGTTCGTCCCCAAGGGGTTAAACTCTCTTGTTCATTTTCTGGGGGAGTTGACGTTTTAATTTTCATAGAGGAAGGATGATGTAAAAAAATCTTTAATTATTTATTTATTATTACAATAAAATATCAAATGTGACAAATTACCGTGTGTTCGAAAAGTTTGGAAAAGGTCAAATAACTCAAGAAATCCATTTAAGATTGAAAAACAAGAAAATACGTGTTAAATATTTTTTTAAAAGCTATTCCGTGATACCAAAGTTGACACCCTACCCCGAGCACCTGGGGGTCAGAGGCGTTCCAACTTTGAATTCATAAATGATAATCCCCATTTTTTATTTCAGATTCGGATTCTACGGAAAAAACTGCGCAACTTTTGCTTTTAACATTTTTTTCGAATCTTTGAAGATGACGGTGTAATCCAGCAAAATGTGTCAGATACATATTTTGTTTTTCCAACCATGTTTTGCAATCACGAAATGTGTTGGGCCAAAGCTTTCGTCGCCAAAGTTGTCACCTTAGCTGGAATTGTGTTTGTCGAAAACTAACAATGGCGGTTGTTTCGATGACAAGTGCTTTATATGCTTTTGCTATGAAAATTAACAGAAATATATTAAATTAGATTTCTATTTGTGTTTTTATTTTATCCATTCAATCAATTCTAATCAATTAATCTGCGTTTTTTAATATTTTAATATGTAAACATGCCCCTGCTCTTCCGAACAGAAAAAAAAGTAGGTTATTTGATAGAGGTAGGCGTGGATATTCTGCATTTTGATGGCTTTTACTTTTTTTTTTATACTCTAAATCGTGGTGAGGATGTGGGTGTAAGGAATTTTTTTACTATTACTATAGAGTAACATATAGGACAAAATAAAAAAAAGTACATATAAGTTTTTTGTATGCGTGCAGGCGGAGCAAAGAATGGCGAGGTAGTGTAAATTTCAGGTAGTGGTTGGATAGGAGATTTAAATCATTGATTAGTTACTGCATTTTTTAAATAATTCTAATAAATGTAATAATTCTTTGTACATCAATTTATTTTTTCAATTTAATATATTTTTTAAATATTAAATTAAACAATAGAAAAAACTTGTTATTTTACACTGTTTAATTAAAAAAATTTAACCCTAACTTCTGTCGGGATTTGTGATGCAAATATGCATCGTCAAAAGGTGCATATGAAATTTTTTTTAGGCAACATTAATAAATGAATAATAATACTTGACTTTTTTTAATGAAAGGATTTTTTGGTGTTTCACAATTAAAGGGGACAGTTTAAAAATCATGGTGTATTCCAAATAAAATTCGTGTACGCGATGCGGTCTCGAAAAGGTTAAGGTGTAATGATTATTTGCTAGGGTAGACGACGTTTTAATTTTCATAACAGAAGGATAATGTAGAAAATTATTTATTTATTTATTATTACAATAAAATAACAAATGTGACAAAAATATAAACTAAAACATAATTAACAGAACAAATTAAAAACAAATCAGTTTATTTCCTACATTTTTTTAAAGCCCAATAAATTTATTAATTTATTTATGTATTTCATTCAGTTAGTTCTACGTCCAATGTTAAATTTTTGTAACAAATAAATTAAACCAAAAAAAAAAAAAAAAAAAAAAAAAAAAAAAAACATATGATACATAAAACACATTAAAAACTTAGTTTCCGTTAAAAAGAAATCTAAATAAATTTTAGACATTTTCATTTTTAAGTTGCAAATACTTGTATTGCAGATTTTGTATTATGCTTATGATGAATGTGAGCAAAATGATGAGCAGGTGAAAAATGCAAAAGACATTTTAAAGAGTCTAAGATTTATTTTGATTTAATTTGGGTTTTTAGGTTATTTTAATTATCATATTGTTTGAATTTTGTTTTTATTTTTTTAATGTTCATTTGGTTTAACACTTACGGACGCGGAGTTTATGAACTGATGAAATGATAGACTCACATCAGAATTTATAAATGAGTTTATTAGAAAATATAAACTTGCTTATTTTCTAGTACGTTATAAATAGAAGAATTGAGTTGAATATTCTGGGTGCCAGTAAAATAAAAATTATATGTCGTTTTTTAAGGACACTGCCACCAAAGGGTTAACTTATTTGTGACAAATATTTAACATTAAACTTAATGAAATATATGAAATATATGAATAAATGTCCCTTCTCGGGCTTAAAAAATGTAGGAAATAAACTGATTTGTTTTTAATTTGTTCCGCAAATAACGTTTTAATTTATATATTTTTCCACATTTGTTATATTATTGTAATAATTTTATAATTAATAAATAATTAAACAATTTTCTACATTATCGTTCCGCTATGAAAATTAAAATGTCTTTTGCCCCAGTAAATAATCAACAGAGCTTATTAAAGAGTTAAATTATATTTTAAATTCAAAAGTTTAAAAGGTCAAAATTTTTCCATTGTTTAAAATTAATAAATTTAAAATTATGATAAAATGGAAAAATATATTAATTTACAAAAAATCATTACATTTATTAAAATTTTTTTAATGTTTTCTGCTGCATTTGGTTGTCAGTAGTTGCAGTAACTAATCAATCATTAAAACCTATAATCCTACCCCCCACCTGAAATTTACACTACTTCTCATCCTTTGCTCAGCCAGCACAAAAAGATTTTATATGTTTGTTTCTTTTTGTCCTATATGTTATTCTATAGTAATAATAATTAAAAAAATCTCATACACTCCCATCAGGCCCCGAATTAAACCCTTGAGCGGCGGTGGGATAAAATCAGGGTTGGGTTTTTGACGTCAAAAAGTGGTTTTTGACATGACAAGCGTCAAAAACTGGTTTAAACTGTCATAAACTGGTTTAAACCGTCGAAAACTGTCATAAACTGGTTTAAACCGTCGAAAACTGCCAAATACATGTAACACACTAAAACATTTTAACAATAGGTAAACATTAAATAAGTCAATGATTTATGTGATCTTTTATTGAAATTTAATAATTTAAAAAATATTATTTGCAGTAAAATATATATATTTTTTTTTGGATTTTTCAAACGGAAGAAAATAATTTTGTACAATCCGAAGCAATTTTACCCTGCAGCATGCTACAGCACACCACGTGTTTCACACATTTATTTACACCCAAAAGATTTTTGAGTTTAGAATGTATGAAGTGTTAGAAAATAGTTTGTCTCTTAATTGATGCTGAGCTAGTAGGACTTGATAGCAAAAGCATTGCTAGATGAGCAAGTTTTGAAGCAGACTCAAAAAGCTGTTGCATTTAATGATACCTTTCCACCAAGCAATGGAGTCCTCTCTATAGCACTGAAATAAGAAGACGGGAAAGGGGATTCTTTAGCTTCATACACAATCAGTATGGGTAAGGATCCATAAATTTTCTCTGTAGCTCAAGTGCGAGCTGAATCAACTGATACAGCAGTCAACCCTTGCTCCTGATGGTTGGGATGCAAAGTATAAGCCAAAAAATGGTATGGTTTCATGATTTGATCCCTTCTATTATTCACTTTTTCAATATGGGCTTAAAGGAATTTCCTTTTAGATGACTGGCCAATTTTGTTCAGTTTTAAAATCGAAAACATTTTTATATATTGAAAGAAAGCATGTTTTAAAAAGATTTTGACTTTAAGCTTTTTTTTATTAAATTTTTTCTCTTATTTTGAAAATGTTTAAAATTAATAATCCAATTTCAATTTTGAATGGAATGGTTACTGCCTAGACTAGAATAACATCGATGCATATTATCTTGTTATATATACAAAAAAATCTGCACTTTTCTAAGTTTTTTTTTCCCATAAAAAAAGCTAGCTAATGCTTTAAGCTCTCAAAAGTAAGAGAAATTAAAATGATTTTAAGTAAGAGAAAAAATGTACAGCTCAGGTGAGCTTAATGTCTACTTATTAGAAAAACACAAAAAAAAATTAAAAATTTTACCCTGTTAAAAAGTTGTACTTAACAATAATACTTTACTATGTACTAATGACTGATATACAGTAAGAGTGAATTTAAAATATTACATGTAATGTTGTCATGTGTGACATTTAATTTTGAATTTTTACAGATCAATTTAGTATTTGAGGTTTTTGACATGACGGTTTAAACTATGGTTTAAACCCGACATAAACTGACACATGCCAAAAACCTGCCAACCCTGTAATTATTACTAATACTATATACTGATTATACAATTACAGTAATAGTGAATTTTAAATATTACATCTAATGTGTGACATTTAATGTGAAATTTTACAGATCACTGTAGTATTTCGTCAAAAACTGACACGTGTCAAAAACCTGCCAACCCTGGATAAAATATATCCCACCTAATTTAAACAAGATTATTACCAGAAAATTTTAACTAAATTTTATCTTTTTAGTTTTGTACGAAAACCGTTATAACATAGTTCTTCCTTATTTAAAAATAAAATTTTTCGATTATTCCGATGAGAATTCAATCTTTAGAGACATTTTTGCTTGCCCCTCAAGGGGTTAAATAATTTCTTTTAACCCTTTGAGGGGCAAGCAATAATGTCTCTAAACATTGAATTCTCACCGGAATAATCGAAAAATTTTATTTTAAAATAAGGAAAAGCAATATTTCAACATCCCCCACCCCCCATAGTTAAAAATATAAAGTTTAGTTAAAAGTTTCTGATAAGAATCTTGTTTAAATTAGGTGGGATAAAATAAATCTCACCGCCCCTCAAGTTGTTAAACAGCAGAAGACATCGAAACGCAGAATATCAACACACCCCGCCCCCAAATAATGAAGACTATCATTTTTCTGTTTGAGAGGGTTAATGTATATTTACTCGTTAACACATTGCCATCGGGCAATTTTTACCTATTCTTAATTATAAAACAGTGCACGCTACCCCCTATTCTGAAAGTCTTTTGTAAATTGGTGTTATAGATAGGTTTCCCAAGTTTATGCATCGCTAAATATCATTCCATGTACGAATTTAATATAAAATGTTATACAATCTAAAAGAAATAGGGACAACTTGATATAAATTCATTTTCTTTAAGGTAGAAGCCACGCCCTTAGTCAATGATGTTTTTTGAATTAAAATGATAATTCTCGTTTCTCTGTGTGAATGCTTTAAAATATAAAAATTCGCAGTTTATTATTTAAAAATGAGCGACTGGATGAAAAGAAATGCAAATAGAAAACTAATTTAATATATTTCTATTAATTTTTATAGGAAAAGCATATAAAGTGCCATCGAAACAATCTCTACTGATGGTTTTTGAAAAACACTATTCCCGCAAAAGACGGCAACTTTGACGCCAAAAGTTCTGGCCAATCAGAATTTGAGATGTCAAAACCTGGTTGGAAAAACCAAAATATGTATCTGTCTTATTCGCTCGATTACACCGTAATCAATGAGTATCCGAAAAAAAATGTTAATTACAAAATTACGTATTTTTGTCCGTAGAATCCGAATCTGCAATAAAAAATGGGGATTATCATTCAAGATTCAAAGTTGAACTCCCTCTGACCCCCGGGGGTTTGGTTGCGGGGGTCAAATTTGGTATCAGTGAGTAGCTTTTTTTAAAATATTTAACATGTATATTTTCGTTTTTCAGTCTGCTTTGTATTTCTCGAGTTATTCGACCGTTTCCAGACTTTTAGGACACCCTGTATATTAGTGTACTGTATACAATGCATGTATTAGTAATGCATAAACATTGTTTTTTCCATGTTTTGGCGTTAACCCGCATTTGTCGTTTTCCCACATCCATCGTTTTTTTTTTTTTTTTTTTTTTTTTTTTTTTTTTTTTTTTTCACGCATCCCTTGAAAACGATGGATCGAGGTTCTACTGTAGTAGTTTTACAGCTACGGCTATACCATTTATTAAGATTTTTATCATTTAATTTACCTGACTTAAGTTTTAACCATTAATTAACCCATTAATTTTTTAACTTTATTAATTCATTATTTTTCAAATTTATTTTTTCTTTAACTTTCTTAATTTTTTTAAAAGTATTTTTTAACTAAAGTCATACTTTTCCCAGTGGTTCACAAAACATAAGATAATTCATTTTCATGTCTATGTATTAAGCTGATATCAGCTAGTAAACCCCTCAAAGCTGCTCACCTGTCTAGCCGATTAAATAAAACAAAAATTTCTATTAAATTTTTGTGGTACGAAAAAGTGGAAAGTTGGCAGTTATGTTTTCATTGTCGTTAGTGAGGAAACTAAAACTAATGATATTTAATGTAAAAAATCTATTAAAGTTTTTTTTTTTTTTTAAGGATATTTTCATTTATGTTTTATAATGTGGACCGACCAGATTCGGCCCCGCAGTGAATTTAACCATTTAAAATAGCGTTTCCCATCTTTTGTCCCCCTCCGCAGGTTGTTCACTTTCATACTTGTAATTCGCGGTTCACTAAATTTTTTTACCCTTCCAACACCTATCTAACAGCTATAATACCTAAAGGTAAAATAAATCTATTCGCAAAGTTTAATAAACATATAATACCACATAAAATATTCCGGTAACTTATTAGATTATTTTTAAAAATATATAAACATTAACGCATTTCAGTCGATATTTGTTATTATAGAATATTTTTAACGTCTTTTACATCTTTGCAGGTGTAATATGAAACGCTAAATATAATAATTTTACACCTAATATTAGTATTCATCTTTTGAAAATATTAAATTAGAAATTAATCGTGTTATTGAAAATCCAGGTTGCTACATAAGAAAATAACCTTTTTATTCGATCAATGTAATTCACTTGATTGGCCAATTAACAATTTCTTTCTTCATCTCCTAGTAGAAAATTCCTGCCGTAACATGACGAATTTATCTCCGGTAGACATTATTAAACCTTCTATTGATTCTTCCATACAAATATTTATTCTGTTAGAATACATGATGTTACAAACATAATTTTTAAATACGTATGTACTACAAATTATACCCTTTTAATAAAAAAACTCACACCGTAAATTATAGATAATAGATGTCTAATAGAATAATAAAAAAAAAATCTATAGTCCAGACTCCTAATATACCAAGAGTTGTTCAAGGAAATCGGTTGTTTCCCGCAGCTGATAATAATAATAATAAACGAGAAAAAAAAGTCATGTGTCAGACATACCTTTTATCTCCTTGAGGGGCAAGCCAAAGCGATATAAGTAAGCGTGCAAACTTAATGCTGGAATCGGGCGTAAATTAACAGTTGCGCCATCTTGTGGACGGAGTGGTAATCCACGTAAGCGGGTTTTTAGTGTGGCGCATACTTTCTAAATCTTTAGCCACTCATGGAAATGAACTTTGTTTGCCACATTTATTACAAAATAATGGCGTAGCGAGAGGGGCATCCAGATGCACTTGACACCACAAAGTTATTTTGCCTTGTCAGAGCCATTTCATTTATTAATCAAGTTGAAAAAAACTATACAATTTTAGTGGTGTGAGTAAGAAAACATTTAGGTATTTACCTGTAGTTCTCACTCCATCCGCTACGTGGCGCGTGACCTTGATTGATGTGACCTCGCTTTTAATCTTGCGGTTACTTCTCCCGTTTAAGATAGGACGCTTACTTATATCGCTTTGGGGGCAAGCAATTGCATTTGTGAAATGCTGAATTCCCAGCGGAAATTTAGAAAAAATTTATTTCAAAATAAAGAAAAGCAATTTTACGACTCTTTTCCACCAATGTTAGAAAAGTGAAATTTCATAAAATTTTTGTGGTGCAAATCTCATTAATCGTAGGTGGGATAAAATATATCCCGCCGCCCCTCAAGGGGTTAAACATTGTTCAACACTTTCTATATTCTTTTTACCGAAACTTCGCTGTTTAACCCGTTACCTACTGGTGTCGTGTTTACGCAACGTTAAAAGTGAATGTGCATTTGTTAAGTTAACTATCATATACCACTATTTAAAAAAAATTGCCATATTTTAAAAACAGATTCTTTGACCATTAAATAAAGCGATGATTATCTTTCAAAATTTGTGGAGGGAAAGTTTTTACAGTAAAAAAGTTGAAGATCCCTATCTCGTAGTTTCGGTAGTTAATCTGTTAATAAGGTAGACAAGTTGGAAATTGCTCGTCAAACGTGGCAAATGAGGTGCGTTCGTACTATAACTAGTTTTATAATTATTTTTTGCACCCCATATTGTACTGAATGTATATTTTTTTGCGCTTCATAAGTGCATAGTCTGTAACATCATTAAAATGCACTTACAATAATTTTTTCCCCATTCCCCGTAATGTAACGGAAAACTTTTGACTGTCCCTGTAATTAAACTATAAATTCGACTTTCATAAAATTTGAAATGGCTCGACAAAATTTTGCAGCAATTATATATTTAAAATTTCAGACCATTCGGAAGGCTGTAAAATCATTAAAATGCATTTGCAATAATTTTTTCCCACTGGCCATAATGTAACGGAAAACTTTTGGGTGTCCCTGTAATTAAACTATACATCTGATTTTCATAAAATTGGAAATGGCTCAACAAAATTTTGCAGCAATTATATATTAAAAATTTCAGATCATTCGGAAGGCTGTAAAATCATTAAAATGCCTTTGCTATAATTTTTTCCCATTGGCCGTAATGTAACGGAAAACTTTTGGGTGTCCCTATAATTAAACTATACATCCGATTTTCATAAAATTGGAAATGGCTCGACAAAATTTTGCAGCAATTATATATTAAAAATTTCAGACCATTCGGAAGTCTGTAACATCATTAAAATTCACTTGCAATAATTTTTCCCATTGGCCGTAATGTAAAGAAAAACTTTTGACTGTCCCTGTAATTAAACTATACATCCGATTTTCATAAAATTGGAAATGGCTCGACAAAATTTTGCAACAATTATATATTAAAAATTTCAGATCATTCAGTCGGGTAGTTTTTGCTCTGTTATATGCGGACGGACAGACAGACGGACGGACAGACGGACGGACAGACGGACAGACAGACGGACTGAACGACGAGTATAGGTGCTACGTATTTATATAATTACGAACGCACCTAAAAAGCACTTGAAGAAAACATTTTAGAAAACTCATAACACATTCGAAAACAAGTTTTCAGCAATTACCGTCCACAGCCGACAGTCCTGTATTTAATCTACAATATGTACATAGTCTACATAATATGCTAAAACTGAGTTTGGTAAGAAAATGCATAATAAGTTCAAAATTCACCTTCAGCAGTTTCTATCAATATAAGGAAACGCACTTGAATTGCACAGCCCTGTTGCTGTCACCAACAGTTTTTGGTATGCACCATGCACTAAGCTAACGTTTAATTCAGGCTGAATCATGGTTAAAACTACGTAAAACCCACTTCCAGCCATTACTATCATTAAGAGGTCATGCATCCAGTTGTTTGCGTAACCCTGTATATGACTTTTTTGTATTAAATGAACATCTCTTTGTAAAGTAAATATAGTTAGACTTTAAAGTGCAGAATTCAATTAAAAGGCGGATTGAAGACATTCACGCTGATAATCCGCAACGGTTGCGAATTATTTTGTGTAGTCCTATATATGATCTATAGTACTGCAAACTACACAGTAGGCAAAAGTTTAGTTAAACTTAACCCCTTGAGGGGCTGTGGATTGTATCCCTTCTAATTCTAATCATGTTTGCACCAGAAACGTTTTTTTAAATTTTACGTTTTTAACTTTGATGGAAAAAAGTTGAACATTTTCTTTTGCTTATTTTGAACTAGATTCTTTCGTAAATTCCCGTGAGAGTTCGACATTACAGAAACACAATTGCTTGCCCCTGAAAGGGTTAAACACGTATACCATATATGAAATTGCATTTCCAGCAGTTATAGATAGTGGACAGTGTACTTCAGATACAGTTCTGAATCCGAATCTTTTGCGTGTCCCTGTAAATGAACGATAACTGCTACGGACATTGTGTTATACAACAAGAATCTTGCAGTAAGCCTCATTAATGTATATCAATTTCATTATATTTGAAATAGTGTAACAGAACTAAAATTTGATTCAAAGAGTGTTTATCCATAGACCAATTTGTAACGGAATTTTTTTTGTGTAGCCCTGTAAATGAATAGTAAATGCTTTGCGCACCATATTCTAGAGAATGTATGATTCAGCGAAAAAAATAAAAGCATATCAATATCATTATGCTTAAAATTGTCTAACATCATTAAACTGAACTTGAAACGATATTTTTTCGTAGACTGTAATGTAATGGGAAATTTTGACTGTTTGATGAACAAAAATGTTGCATACTTCATTTTGAATACCGATCATGCTATAGTAAGCATCAATAACATACAAAAAATTCAGGGCAATCCGGGTGTGTTTACGAGAATTAGAGCTTGGACAGACGGTCAGACAAACCGAAGTCATAAACACTATCCAACTATGTTGGAAAGTGTTAAAAAGTCATTGGGAGTACCATTCACAAGTTTCTATAGACAAGCGCATAAAATTTTGGTTTCCGATTAGTGTTGCGAAGCGTCCACCGTAAATCGGGGTTATAAATGCTCTGGACACCACGAATTTCTTACAGTTTATTTTGCCATCTTTAATTACAAATATTGCTGGCATTAGATAAGGCGAAGAAAATTACTTTAAAATACTGGTGTTCAGAGCATTCGGATCTCCGATTTACGCGGTACACCTGTCAGCAATACTTCTGATGATGTGTGGCAATCTGATGATGCAGTATTGGCAAGTCTCCGGCTTTTTGCACACCGGTATTATCTTAGAGAAAATGTTGTTCTTCGAAATTGCGCAAAAGTTTCAATTAAATAAAAGAGCATTTTCTGCATTTAAATATTGATGTTTAAAACGCCGGTGACTTGGCAGCTCTGTGCATGCATTATTTAGTACATAGCAATTCATTGAGGATGTTTCAGGTCACTGTTGCCAGATTGGCGATTTTCTCTCCATTTCGCGGAATTTTGAAGCTTGGAGGGATTTTTTGGGGACAAGTTTTAGTTTGGAAATTTTGATAAATATGGACGTTTTGGGTGGAAAACTTGGAGAATTGTCTTCTTATTTTACGTCTTCAGGTTAAAGCTTACTCTTGATAGTCTGGAAACTCTGGAACTGTATTTCTCGATTTGGAAATAGAAGTTTATAACTTATTAATCATTATCATCGTACAGGGTGTCCAGCGAATAAGACCCTGATTTCAAAATTAAATATCTCAAAAACAAAGATCAAAAGAATTATGCGGTAAACGGTTTGTTTATTAGCTAAGTCATAAAAATGTTATACAGAAGTTTCAAAATTTAGTTACAAAAACCGATAACAGATGGCGCTGTAATAGCCCATAAATTGTGCTTCGAAATCTAGAGCGCTCGCATCTCATTCTTAGATGGCTCCCTGTGGAAGGACGAAAAGTGGAAAAGTGTGCTTCTTACTTGGGGTGTTGTGCAGAAGCTTAGTCACGTGTTGACAGAATTGAGATTTGTTTCAAATTTTGTTATAAGGCATTTTAGTCTGGATAACAATATCTCTGTGGTATGTCTTTTCTCTCCTAACTGGTAACTCGTGGAATCGAATCCAAGCAGAGGACGATTTGAAAATCTTTACTTTTTAATAGTTATTTAAATTGTGAAAAAAAGTTTGACTAAGAAAAATTTCTAGTTTTAAAATTTAATTAAGGTAAAAGAACCTTTTTTTTAAAATCATTGAGCATTTCTAATAATGATTCATAAATCATTTTTTTAAATTGTAGAAAATAGATTGAATGAAAAAATACAAAGTTTCTATTTTTAAAAACTTAATTAATTTTAAAAAAATATTTTAGTTTAAAAAACTCATTTTCATTCTTTTTTATCATTAAGCACAGAAGTATAGTGCAACTTCTAGCGATATTATCCGAAGTTTTGGAAAGGAGTGTAGCCTCCAAAATACTTTTGCTTTGACGTTGATGATATAGCTTATTATCAATTCGTTTTAAAAATGAAATAATTTAATGCATAATTTTGTCCCTAAAACTTTGTTTACAACGAAAAGAAATATATGTGTTGTGCTGAAACCAAAATATTTTGCCGTGATTTAAAAATATAAATGAAAAGTGCAAAATTACTTTTTTATTTATAATAATTCATTATTTATAATAATTTCGTGATTTAAAAATATAAGAAATAAATAAAAAGGCAAATTATTTTCTAAATATATTCATTTTGATTTAAATAATTATATGGTATTAAAATTGAATTTAATAAAATACTTTAATAACTTCCTATATAATGATTTCTAAACTTTTTATTGAAAATTCTATTAAATGAAATTCTCTAAAATTAAAGCTGGTGCAATAATTTTAAGACTAGATATTTCCACTTCTGCACACCACTCCAACGAAAAAGTGAACTTTCTCACTTTTCGTCCTTCCATAGGGAGCCATCTAGGAATGAGACGCTAGTGCTCTGGACATCGACGAACAATTTGTAGGCATTGTGATTACAGCGCCATCTGTTAACGGTTTTTGTAACTAAATTTTGAAACTTATGTATAACATTTTTACAGCTAAGTAATAAACAAACCGTTTACCGCATAATTCCATTGATCTTTGTTTTTGAGATATTTGATTTTGAAATCAGGGTCTTATTCGCTGGACACCCTGTACTTGTCGTTTACAATTCTAATGTATAATTTATCTAATTCTAATATCTATTTATCTTGTGATAATTCGTGTTAGTCTCTTCAAGAAAGCAATCGATCACAATAAAAACGTCAATTCGCTACTTTTTCTTTCTTTCTTTCTTTCTTTTTCTTTTCTTTTCTTTTTTTTTACCTTGGTGTACATGAATTTTTTTTTAAAAGCCTTGATTTGGGGAAATTTTTTTCACTTAAATTTGTTGAATATTTTATGTCCTGGTAAATATAAAATTCAAAATTTATTTTGAGTAAAAACAATTTCTTTTGAAAATTTATTCAAAAATTTATTTTCTTTTCTTTTCATAGCAATTCTTTTTGAAAAAATCCCTTATTAGGGAGAAAATTTCAGAACTTTGAGAGAAATTCTCTTTGGACTATCTGGCAACACTGCTTCAAGTCAACATAATACTTCAGAAATGGACGGAATTTACTCTTACAAAAATATAAGAAGAAAGAAAAATCGTGCCTCAAACATAGATTATCAAACCCTTTCCAACACTTCCACAATTTTTTACCATAAATTCGTTTACCATAAATGTTTAATAATAATAATAATAATAATAATAATAATAATAATAATAATAAAACCTAAGTAAACATTTTAGAAAACACATAACATATTTGAAAACCAGATTTCAGCAATTACCGTTCATAGCGGAAAAGTAGTCAAATTATTTTTTGCAGCTCTGTATTTAATCTACAATTTGTACATATTTTACATAATATGCCAAAACTTAATATAGTAAGAAAATGCATAATAGGTTGTGTTGCGCCAGATCAACATTTATTAAAGTAATTCTCATAACATCAATTATAACATAAATCATCACTTTAATTAAGAGAAACCCTATTGCACTTATTTATTGCAATATCAAGGAAAACCCAAGGTTACTTCCTCAATGAGACTAACATTCAGTGCAGCTGCACCAGAGAAACAGCAGATGCAAGTCAGACTTTGTCTTGAACCGACACACCCGAAACAGCACTTGTAGTGTTGTTTTACACTGGTTAAAATTCCTCTAAATATCTAAGGTGTGTCTAATACTTTACTTTTATCTCGTTTATCGAAAATAAAACAACTTTATCGAAAAATAAAAGTATAAACATACAAATCTACCTGTTAAGGCGGAACCTATCTAAAAAGGAATTTTTCCATGTCCCTAGCTATATCTGTTTTATTAAAAACGAAATTATTGAAATTGGCCTCATACAAACTGAATTCATAAACACTTTCAAACTGTGTTGTGCGAGGTTTTATTCACATGGAACCAACAAGACTCCTCTTTTGTGTGTGTCTGAGTAAACGTATATATATTTAAAAAAAAAATCTCACTTTAAAAATATATTGGAATTGTCCCCTGAACACTCCGTTTAAGAATCGTTAATAAAATATTGTAAAAAAAAAAACCTATCTTAAGTTTAAAATTCGTTATTAAAATACTTTTCAAAAACAATATGAAAGGGAACTGTTAAATGAAATGATACTCAGTTGAATGTATAATTTTTGAAAATCTATAAAAATGAGGGGCCAAGAAAACAGCCATAAGGGATATACCCAAACGGGAATGACGATTCAAAAACTTTGTCTGGGAGCGGAAGAAAACATGTGTCTACCTGTTTGGGGGTTCCTCTTTTACCTGTTAAGGGGATTTCCCTTATAAATAAGAAAAAAGTTGCATCTTCTTTGTAAATGTTTTTAAGAGTAAAAATTAAATTTTTACCTAAATTTTAACTATTTATTTTTTTCTTTGTCTGTTTCCTTTCATAATTATTTATTATACTAATCTAAGACATTAACCCCTTAACAGTGACATTTGGATCAGTAAATAAATAAATAGAAATGCTTAATTCATCTTTAAAACTTAAACTCAAATTTACACTATGTGCAAAACTACTTAACAGATGACAGAATACTAAGAAAGATGTTAAATTATTTTAATACCTTAGTACTTTCAACTATAAAAAACATAGTCTTCATCTGAGGAAAATAAGAAATACAATTGTTGTTGGCGTCTAATTTTCAAAATTCACGTAGATGGTGACGAAAGGAGTGAAAGTTGAAGTTGATTTTTAGATCTGGAAAATATTAATAAATAAAACATGGATATAGGGAAGTGGAATATTACTCGTTTTATAATTATTTAAGTAAACTGAGCCAAATTCTGGGTATGTTGTAGGATAAAGTGTCATTGCAAACAGTATTTTCTTTAGTAATAATTTCTATTGATTCGCGGATGATTAAATCATGATAATTCTTTGAGGGATATATAATTTTTGCGTCTTCGAAATTAACTTGTATATTTTGCTTCTGGTTAAGTCTTGTAGGTCGGTTATACTTTAAGTCTCTCATATGTTCTTTAATACGGTCTTTAAGTTTACGTGAAGTCATTCCTATATATTCGAGATAAATATTTTCTGTTTTCAGTGGAATTATATACACTCCAGAAATTTCATCTTCCGGGATCGGGTCTATTTTGGCACAAATTAGGTTTTTCAGTTTGGCTGGAGGAGTGACGATTAAATTTACATCAAAGCGAAAAAGTGTATGTCTGAGTTTTTCGAAAAGTCCTGGTATGTACTTCATCTTGCAATATTTCATATTACATCGTGGAGTTTTTTGTATTTTCATATGGTTCTTCTGTGAATTGATTAGCTTATCAATAATGCGTATTGGGAAACCATTCTCAACTGCAATGTTTCTAATGGTATTTAATTCATTTTCAAGGTGATTAATAGAGCAAACACTAAAAGCTCGTCTTACATAAAAGTTGAACGGAGCAAGTTTGTAGTTAAAAGGTGAGGTACTTTCAAAAGGAATGGTGCTGTTAGACTTATTTACTTTTCTGTAGACTGTGCGCTCAATTGTTAAGTTTGATGAATCTTTAATTAGCATTACGTCAAGAAATGAAAACTCGTTATTATTTTCTATTTCGATGGTAAATTTTAAGTTAGGGTACATATTATTTATTCTGTTAAGAAATGCGTACAATTCAGGTAAGTAATTCAGGCATAGACATTTGTTTTCTTACAAAAATATTAAAAATGGGGCTGGACACCACTTTTTCCATACTAAAATATTTACCTTACTTAATCGAAAAATATCTGACAATCAATAAAGATAAATTTACAGTTACAAATTAGTGGTATCAAAATGCTTTTAACCATAGAATGCTACCCCTTCGTCTCCTGGACGAAGCTCATAACAGATATTCTTGACCTGCCTCCCCCAAAACAGGAAATTGGTGATGCAAGTCAGTACCTTCATTTGACCTCGGATACTACTCTTAAGGATATTCCTTCTTTCCGAAATATTTGTGCACGTGTCATTTTGAGAACAATATTCGTCTCAAAGACGAATGGTTACCAGTAACGTCTGCATTTGAGAACCTGTCTTAATAGAAATTTTTCATTTATTTCAACATTAAAAATTCTTGATTTTCGGCAATTCAACTAGCTAAAATTTACTATTAAATTTTAGTGGTATGAAAAATCCGTACAAGTTGGCAGCTATGCATTATTAAACATTTCTTACCATTTAAAGAGATTTTTAAAAAATGGATCTATTATTGACTAATAAAAATTCCAAAATTGTTACAAAGCTATTGTGGCACCTTCTAGTTATGGTAAAAATGAACATAAATGCAGAAAGAAGATAAACCCCAAAGCAAAAAAAATTCAAAACCCAAGCATACGTATTACAAATTTAAAATTCTTTAATATTCAAAAAATAAGTTGTAATTTAATTCTTATACTATTTTTAAATATAATTATGTATTATGTTAAAAGTAGAGGGTAGTATTATCATCGTTTCCACTTCCCTTATTAAAGCAATACATAAATGACGTTTCTTTAAAATCACGAACTGGCACAATTGTTCACTATCATTACATCGATAAAGAATATATGAAATACATTTTAAAAGTAATAAAAAAAAATAACTGGTTAAAGAATGTATGAAATACATTTTAAGAGTCATTTAACAAAATTAACAATTTTAGGATGTTTTATACAACGATTTAGTTACAAATTAAAAAAAAATGTTAAAATTATAATTAATACACTATTTTTAATTGACAATGAAATTATTAAATTATAATTACAACTATATTTATCAAACAAAAGATAAGCATAGCGCGTTCCGAAATCGAACCGTAGTCCTTCGATCAACAATCACACGTTGTATCGACTGAGCTACAATCAACGCAGTCCATGTGTTACAAGGTAAATATTTAAGTTGTGTTATAATATTAGACACCACTGTTTCTCGGAAACTGCGGAGCAAAGCGATATAAGTAAGCGTCTTATCTTAAATGGGAGAAGTAACCGCAAGATTAAAAGCGAGGTCACATCAATCAAGGTCATGCGCCACGTAGCGGATGGAGTGTGAACTACAGGTAGATACCTAACTGTTTTCTTACTCACACCACTAAAATTGTAAAGCTTTTTTCTCCTTGATTAATAACTGAAGTGTTTCTGATAAGGCGAAGAAAACTTTGTGGTGTCAAGTGCATCTGGGTAACCCTCTCGCTACGCCATTATTTTGCAATAAATGTGGCAAACAAAATTCATTTGCATGAATGACTAAAGATTTAGAAAATACGTGCCACACTAAAAGCCCGCGTATGTGAATTATCACTCCGTCCACAAGGTGGCGCAACTGTGTTAATTTACGCCTGATTCAAGCATTAAGTTTGTTCGCTTACTTATAACGCTTTGCTGGGGAGCGTTGCATAAAATCCGTTGAACCTGAGACTAAGGGCATCAACCCTACAACATATATAAAACTAATCAAAATCTGCAATTACCAAGGTTGGCCCTCTCCTTGTAAGATAATAGTGGTGTGCAAACAGCCGGAGACTTGGCAACTCTGGAATGGGTATACCATAAACGTTCAAATAGATATGAAGCCTAAAAAAAACAAACAAATATTGCTATTCTGAATAACACATTTTTTAAATCTTATTCTAATCTGTTTAGCTGTTTATGATGAACTCAATCCGGCACTGACAATAAAAGTAGTGCACATTTAAACTTCATTTGGCATGTCATAAAACTAAAGCGTAGCAATAATCTTTTCTTTTTACAGTGTAGCTGAATACTTGGTCAAAGTTGCAACTTGACATTGTGCTGAGCGCGCTTCGAAAGGAGCTCGCATATTGCAACCCCGTACAGTGGGACGTTTTGACGATCTAGGTGGACAAAAATATTTCGTTGAAGTTTGAATAGTTTTTGTTGTTTTATTTTAATGCATCGTTAATAAAATACTCAAACAGTGATATATATTTGGTTATTTAACAACAATGTCTTAAAATACAAATACAGGGTGCCCACTAAAGTCCGTTCCCACCCCCTTAACTGCCGAACGACTGCATCTATATTCATAAACGTGGTATCTAGTTATAGTAAAGAAACTATGTGCTAGTAGATGAGACCGCTTACAGCGTAACCTGGGGCAAAAACTCGGCATTAGCGTTCCTATCGTGAAAACGGTTCGAAATGTATGATAAAAGTGAATGACGACACCTTATGAACATGAATGCTAAATGAATCTTTTTCTGATTATGAATCTCGTTTTCGAGATAGGAATACTAACGTAGCTGTTTCGCACCAGGTGGCGCTGAAAGCAGTAAAAATGGTTTCTAATTTTTATGACTATAGCTGCAACCGTTCGGAAATTAACAGCATGGAAAGCACTTACAAAGCACTTACAAAGTGGGCACACTGTATAATGCATTACAAATAATGCGTTAAACATACTTATTTTACAATTAAGTAAAATACAATTTAACACTAGAAAATCCAGCTGGTGTCAATTCGACACCGATCAAATGATAAAGTGTCGATTCGAACCAGAATTTTTTTTCGTAAAATCAGTTAATTTTCTAGAGAAAACTCAGTTAAATAAATAAGTGAAATAGTTTTAAATAAAAATTATGGTGTTAAAATGTTTTTATTAAGGTTGGGTAAAACTTCCAGACGTTCTAGTGTTAATGCACACATATGAGTTAACATTAATTTCTTTTTTGTATTTTTGTCTACTCAGAATAGCTCGAGAATTTTGTGTAGTAATCCTGAAAAATTAATTTTTTTTAAATACAACCATATTAAAAAAAATAATGTTTTGTGGTACCTTGTAAAACATATAAATGTTACTAAAATTATTTTCGGTTGAAAAATGCTGTTGTGTGAATAAATTACCTATAATTTTTATTCAATTTGAAATAAAATTTCTGCATATAGATTTCTGCATATCCGAATTTTTTTGTGTCCCTGTAAAAGAAATACAACTACTACGCACTTGGTTTACAATTTAAAAAATACTATTGTATAATGTATATCTCAACAACCTATAGTAATTTTTTTGAAATTTAATTAAAATTTCTGTTTTTTAGCAACAATCTTTCCGTGACATTTTGTCTGGCCCTGTAACAAATGCATAATTTCGACGTTCTTCAAATTAAAATTTTATAGAATTGTCATCGGAAAAACACATGTAGGCAAAGTTTCTGCTTAATGAGATAATTGAGAGTGGTTTAAAATTGTCTTGCAAGATTTAAACTAATTCTGGCCCTGTAAAAAAGCGTACTGCTACGTTCCATAAATTATAATAATATTGTCATCAGAACTACACATCCTGAGCAAAATTTCAGTTCAATAAGATTATTGGAATTGGTTTAAAATTAACTTGCAAGTTTTAATCTAAATTTTTGTGAAGCCCTGTAGAAACAGCATTCTAAACAAACTTCTACGTTCTTTAATTTAAAATAATATAGTATTGTCATTCAAATTACACATTTATTCATTGTTTCGGCTCAATCGGATAATTAAAAGTGTTTTAAATTTGACTAGCAAGATTTGAACTAAACATACATACATGCACTGCAAGTTAATATGATGCTTGTTTATTAATAAAAACTTAATGATCTGCAGATATCTGCAGGAGTTTTTTTTAATTTTTCAATACTTTAGGAATGGCACTTTGATTTAAAAAAAATGCTTATTGCTGAATAATTCTGAATAATATGTTAAAAGCAAAGATGTAACTTGTAAACGACATCAATGATCATCCAAAATTACAACCTTTGAAAAAAAGCGATTAAGCGGGTTTAATATCGCTTATTTTCAAACAAAAATAGGTTAAATCTGACCTTGACAAACCTGTGACATATGTTCACCAAGCTCGTGCTTTCAAATAAAACAGAATAGTCACGACATGCTTTCAAACTTAGAGGAAGCTAGTGCAACTTTTGAAACTCCCTCAAACCAACTACGCAAATGGCTTCTTGACGGTCATAGTTAATCTGCACCTCTGATATTTTTCGACAAAACTCATACGAATCTCGAAAATACAGACATTCAGCTACCAGTACACGCGGTTTTGTCAAATTCCGAGACAATCGGAAAAATGCATTTTATTCACCTAGCACTAGAACGGCGGGAAATTTTGCTCAAGTTTTATAAAAAATATTTCACATCAGAATTTTTATTTAGAACTATTTAAGTTATTTATTTAAGTTATTTTTGTGCAGCATATGTTAATCTTATATTATAAAAAAAATTCTGGTTCGAATCGAAATATATTCGTTCAGCAAGGGTCAAAATGACCCCTCGTCGCCGTTCTAGTGCTAGATTATCAAAACGTCCCAGTGAGCCCCGCCTTGGACCGTGCCACGTTTTTTCAGATGCGTTTTTAATTAACTTTCAAAGACACGGGAGGCATAATGATAGATCCACTCAATGCCAACTAGACGTGAATCCCATAATATTTATGTGATTAATTCTAATTAACCCCTTAACGGTCGCATTAAATTACGGCTTAAAAATTCAAATTTCTTATTGGCACCACTTTTTTGAAAAGAAATATTCAACTTATTTAATGGCAGGTAAAAAGATACCTTAATAAAGCCAATTAGATAATTTTATAAAGCTGGTGTGAATCAAGCAATCTGAATAAAAGACACCGCCCGTAAATATCACGGGAGGGTTATTACGAGGGAAATTACGAGGTTAAAAAAAACAATTAAATTTAAAAAATCAAAAAACCCGACTGCTTAAAAAGCGAACTAATTAATTACTTCTCATCAATGTGAAACTATTTTTTTTTCAAATTCCTACTATTAGCTCACACTCTCGCTATATATATCTTGTTCAAATTTTCAATCGTTAAGTGACCGAGAGAGCCTTCTTCTTGATCAAGGCATTTTAAGCGCCATTCAAGAGAAAGAAGAATGGGAGAAAGAAAAATTCTCTTCTTGACCTAAGTAGGAATTGACTTAAAATATATATATATTTTTTAATCTTACATGTTTATATTACTTAGCTATTTTTTTTTTATTTACTTGTATTGATGACTTTTAAGTTGTGTTAAATTGTTAGTTCCTATCTATAAACACTGTTTTGATGATGTCTATAGATGTCTTTGATGGTTAGAGTTGCAGTAAAGAAAGAGATTCTACATACACGACTTCCAGGTTTTATGATATTTTAACGGAGCTTCTGGCTGTAAAATAGTCAATGAAACATCGTCTTCATTTTGAAAGACCTATCCAATGATATGCCACTCAATAGGGTGCGTACAATATTTTTTTCGTCTCTACCGCCATATTGTATTTTACGGCCGCCATTCAAAATTTATAAAAACAAAACCTAGCCCATAACCATCGGGCTGTTAAGATAAATTGATAGAGACCTCATTCATTAAAATCCATCCAGCCGTTCGGATGTTTCGAGGGTATAAAGAAATCCACATACACAGATACGCGTGAAACACATAACCCTTCTTTTCAGTCGGGTAATTAGTCTGTTATTACCAATTTGACGTTTATTGCTTTTATACTGCTACTGGGTATTACATTTCACAAATATATCATTAAAAGGTGTAATCTAGGTTTTTAAAGCCCATGGTACATAGAGTACACTGCCCCTGTCATTATGTACCTCCAAACCGTCCGTGTGTTTAAGTGTTAATATATCGGCTAATTACCGACGATTTTTTTCGAAAATCATTAGCAACAATGCTTGTTATTTCTAATACTGTAGGTACCTCGAGCGCTCCTGAGCACCTTTGCTGGATGCCCGCAAATCGAAATTTGTGTGAAACGGAAAAATTGTTAACGCCTCTTCGAAAGAACATAACATTGATCAAAACTCTAAGGAAGGTATGTAGACATATTTCACCAAGATGAATACAGTGAGATGAAGTCAACCTATGTGTCAACTAGTGTTGCCAGGTCAAGTGTCACAAAATGTTGGTGTTAAAAACGAATTTTTCTCCCGTGCCTTGAATTCAATCTAAGCAGGTTTCTTTATACATCACATTTTCCCAAATAATTTTTACTAATCGTTAAGTCATGTAACATAAAGTTATTCTGCCTTTTTTTAAAAATTGATTTTATTTCATTAAAAAATCAATATAAAATAAAGTGGGTCAATCCGGGGCCGTCGCGAAACTTCTTCTCTTACGGGCTTGATTTAAGATCGCAAACAGGAGAAGTAAGTCATAAACGAGATCTGTCTGTTCCGTCTCGCCGCTGACCTGAACACTTCACTCACTATGAATTTTTGGCTTATGCTCGTGCTAAAGCAATCGCTATTTTTATTGCATGTATATTTTAGACATTTTTAATCTATTACATACTCTGCTATAAGGATATTTTTTATAATGTGCATTTTCAAAGGATTAATTTGTGGGCAAAGAATTAATATAAACCAATAAGTGCTTCTTTTTACCTCATTATTTAAAATGCATTATATATATATCTATACCGTTCCCACATGGGCTTGCACTTGACGTGAATTGTAAAGTTTTATTTTAAAGTAGGGTAGTAAACATAATTTAGAATCATCTAATAGATAAAAGAGTAATAAGAAAGCCCTTTTTTGTCCTATTTTGTATCTAGAATTTCTGTTTTCTGTTCAGTTTGCATAAATCGGAATCAATTAAAACATTAATAGTACTAAGTTCTTATGCATATGGATAGACAAAATGAAAGTTATTTAATTAATATTTGAAAAAAAAACAATATTAAACATTTTTTGTAAAGGTTTTTTTTTTTTTTTTGCTTCGGTTGATAATGCATTAAGGCGAATATTATTAGCCTCCGGTACGGTATGCTATTTCTTTCTCCCAGCTTATTTTGTGTCCAAAAAATAACGTTACCTTACAGAAGCTAGCCGCAAAACAAAGCATTACGATTATATACTCTTTAGCATTTTTTTTAACTTCTAAGCATCGCACATTTTCAATTTTTATACCATCGTATTGGAAAAAAAATTAAATGCATTTTGTTTGAAAACCGTATCTCCATTTATTTTTGAAATAATAATTTTTTTTGTAGTTTTTGGAGCCGTTTTCTTAATATTGGCAACGGGATTTCCATTTCTGTAGAAAGTAAAGGAAAAATAGTTTTAAAATAGTAATTATATATATATTTTTTGCCATTTTCTCGTAAAACCGAAAGAAAATGTAATTAAAATACGTGCTATTTTGAAAAAAATTTAAACGAATGATTTCTGTTAAAACAATGGTGCTATTATATGCTATATTTAATTATAAGTATCTATGAATCATTAGATAGTTGGGTTTTTTTTTTTTTTTTCGATTTTCTTGAATGACGGAATCTTTTTGCTGCATTTGTGCATTATTTCACGATTGTGATGTGCTATGCATGCTTTACTGTAGATGTTTAAGAGTAGATAGTAAATGTGGAATTCTTAAGCGGATGCGAATGACGTCATTTTACATAAAATAAAGTGTGTGCTTTAAGCCTTAAAATTGAAATATGTTTTGTACTGCAGTAGAGTCCCGCTTAACCGAATTATTTTCTTCTGATGGACTGGTGGTTTCTATTATTATGAAACAGCCATTATAAATGAAGTGTTAGGTGAAGATGAAAGAGCAGCTGTAAAAAAAATTATGGCCATTTTTCCCCCCATTCTGACCAGAGAATCAGAGTTCTAACTTTTTATGACTGCTCTTTCATCTTCACCTAAAGCTTCATTTATATTGTCTGTTTCATAATAATAGAAACCATCAGTCCATCAGAAGAAAATGAAGTAATGGAAATGCCGTGGGGGGGGGGGACACTAAATTCTGAGAAAGCAGAATTCCTGTTCTCTAGTTTATTGATTTACTTTCCAAGTGGTGAATGTGAAGCATCTTGAGAAAGGAGTACACCAAAATGATATTATACTAAATCCAATAAAATCTACAAAAGATGATTTTTTTATATTAAATTCAGAAAATGGAATAAAATGTATACATTGAAAGCAGATGAGAAAAAGCAAGTGGGTATTCCAACTAAAGGAGGGCTTCTGCCAAAAGAAACATTTTTTTGCATTAAAATTTACCACAGACACTGTAATTGAAATGTTTATTGAATAATTGTGTTTGTAAGGATTTTCAAATATATTGCTAAATAACTGTACAAAAGTTTAAAATGGCATTGGAAAATTCACTACTAATAAAACAAAATATCTGTATTGTATCATTGATAAATTTCATGATATTTTAGCTTTCTTAATATTGTGTGTTTAAGTGAGATTATTTTTTATGAGGCAATATTAAATGCTATATTTGTTGTAAATTATATGAAAGTACATGCTGCTAGTGAAAAATGCTTTTTTAGTTGTAATACTTATCAACAGAATGTGTATTTTAAGTTAGTCATGCATTATAAAAATTGAAATTTTAATTGATAAATAGAATTTTTGTTTTAATAGTTTGATAAAATTAATATTTTTATTTATGAGTTTATGCAATAACAATCCTGATACTTGCAATTTAAAATTAAGGCAAATTTATTTTTAAAAGAAACTTTAGTTATTTGCTGCTAAAACTATATAATATTAATGTAGGATATCTCCTGCCATAAATTTATATTTCAAGTTACTCTCTGAAAAATCAACGAATCCCAATTCTATAACTATTTTTGCATTTTTTTCGCTACTAAAGTTGTATAATTTTAATCTATGATTTTCTCTGCCATAATGCATGTATCAAGTTCAAATCTTTGATAAAACCATGAATAAAATGTATTTGAAATCAAGGGGCAAGTATGTGAATTTGAAATCAAATAAAATAAAAAAAAAAATCTTGTTTACGCAACTTTGGGTGTTTAATTATTGAATGTATAATTCAAACAAATCTAAAATGAGCCACAAATTACTCAACAAAATATTATAAAACGGAAATTTTTAACATTGTTTCTGGTGCATACATACAACTATTCCATAAGTTTCGTTTGCTACTCAGAACTCTTGCATGACGTCATCCTCTCCTGAAAAAGGCCCGAAAGAGAAGAAAGTTTTTATTTTTAGAATTCTGATCAATGATCCGCAAATATGTTAGAATTTATGCAATTTACTTTCCAAGTCTTTATTTTTGTTGTATGCAGTATCACATCCCAAGTACAGACCCGGGGGTTACCGTGACCGAGGTAGGCCTACGCTCTGATGGATTGATCAATGGAGCCGGAACAGGCTGATTTAGCCTAACCCATGCTGAAGATGATGAAGAGAAGAAAGTTGTTTCGCGACGGCCCCGGTCAAGCTTCCCATATCTGGGGAGCCTTAACCCATTTTTTTTTTCAGGATTAAAATCAATCATTTTTGAAGCTTCTTATATATTAAATTTATGTCGCTATTTTATTTTGATAACTAATTGTATGACGAATAAAAAGACATATGAAACTTTATTCTAGGTTCAATATTTAAAAAAAAATCATTTTGTACAAAATGGGTCAACCCTCGTCAGTCTCCCTTATTGTTAACTGAGTATTTTTGTCGTTTTCTGCTGCAAAATGTAGAAAAACGCGTTTTTAGGGCCGTAAAACGATGAAAATTCAAAAAGCGTATTGTTAAATTCTAGTCCTACGAAAATTTAATTTTTAATGTTTAAATTGTAAGAGCTCAGAGACCGTTTTTCTAAATCCACTTCATAAAACGTTGAGCCGTATAAAAATTTTATTTTTTTAACTTAAAATAAAAAAAAGGTTATTCAGAACTTTTTGCAGCTAGAACTATGCCGCAAAAACTCACGCTCTGATAATAATCTGTTTATGAACGAATGGAATAGGCATCTTGTACACATTAATATGTATATGTTTATTTATATTATATTTAAAAACAATTAGAAATTTCAAAACTCAAAATATTTTTATTAAATATTAACTTAAATAAATAATCGCAATTTTACTGAATGATGTATACAAAATGTTGTAAGCTCAAAATTAAATAAACATTAAATCAAAATTATAACAATCGACGTTTCGGTCATCATCCATGACGATCTTTAGGAAAAATATGTTACATTGCTTTTAAAGTTTTAAAGAACAAAGTTAAGCCGTCTTGAATATGAAAAGTTCCTTAGGTTCCCAATAGATTATCGCTTCAACCAATTATAAGAAACAGAATATACTGTGGCACAATCTACAGGATTCAAGACCTCTTGACTTTGTTCTTTAAAACTTTACAAACGATGAAATAACTCTATCCTGAAGATGGACATAAATGATGGCCATAAAATTAATTGTTATAATTTTATTTTAATGTTTGTTTAGTTTTTAACTTTGCAACAGTTTGTATACATTATTTATTAAACTGGTAATTTTTTATTTGCGTTAATATTGAAATTTTAATGGTGTAAATCTCCAGCTTTATTATTTATTTATTTATTTATTTATTACACGGTGGGAAAAGTCTCGCAACAATCAAATGCATTGTTTTTCTATATATAACTATCAAGTTTCTGTGCTAAAATCTTTTGAAGAAAGATATGACTTGTTAGAAAAGTATATAAGCCTTTCCATTTTCAAAAATATTGATGCCAGATGACCTAAAAATAGAGGTGGCAACATAATCTCAAGGATGAGGTTAATATTCTTGAAATTGTCTTTTTCAATAAAAGCTTCAATCAGAAAGTGTCGAAAAAATCTCTCTTGTTTAAGTATCCAAAACGGAAAAGAAGAACTGACATTTTTTCAAAATCATTCAACTGTAAAGTATGCTTTGTGTACCTTTTTATATAAATACTAGCTGTTTAACCCGTTCTACTCACGGGAGCTCATGAATTTAATTCTAAAACCAAACTTAAAAATAACTATTCGATTTAGAAAAATATTTTTCTACTCCTGTGCATTTTTTAAAATGAAATTTAATTTATCATGTTGCTATAGCAGTTGACGATACGACGATATCTTTGGAATAAGGGAATAAAAAGTTTTGTTGATGTTTGTGATAAAAGGTTTTTCTTTATTTAAAAAAAAGTAATAATTAAGTACAATTAAATAATCTCTAATTATTTGCATGTGAGGTAAAATAATTATCGTAATATTTACTACAACCTCCCAGTACTGCAGGATGATGCACGTAATATCTCACATTGCAGTAAACATTTAGAACTGGTTAGAACTCGCGCGATTACAGGTTGGACAAAAAAAAAAAGGTAAAAACATTAAAATAAACTATTTGAAAATTTCGAATTTTTTGCCCCAATCGTTCATGGGGCCCCTACCAGCAATCCGGGTGCCAAATTTCGTAGCCCTGCGCCTTGTGGTTTCCGAGTTTCTGAGGTTACTTAGATATGCCTACGGATTTTAATAGGGTAGATTCTAGAGTAGTGTACCAATGCTTGTTCTCTCAAAATACAGAGTGCCGAAAAAAGAATGTCCAAATTATAAATTTTAATAGTATCAACTATAAACGTTGTAGAGTGTTGGTTCAAGTTCAAGGTGACAAATAAAGAGTAACTCAATCAGTTTTAGATAAGCGCACGCGCGAGTACTGCTTTGTTGTTTACTGACTTGCAGTGCGATATACACAAAAAGGCGACTCTTGAGATTAAAGCGTTATTGCTGGGATGAAGATTTAAAACCCGAATTTTTCCTTTGGGGCTTTATAAAACGTCGTGGCTACTATCCTTCGCTACCTAATCATTTGCTAGAGTTGCGACACAGAATTAAAGCGCTATTGCTTCCATTACTCCGGACTTGTGTCAAGCAAAGTGTGCGAAGAATAGGACTTTAGGTTTGATGTGCGCCATACAACTAAAGGTGCACTTATTGCAGATTGATAAGAAAAACTTGGTTAGTTTACCTTCCATTTGATGTGTGATTTGTTGTAAATAGTCTAAATTAAACTGTTATAATATAGCATTGAAACTGAATCATTCTTTTATAGACCCCCTGTATTTAAGTAATTTACTAATTTAACAAATTTATTTTGATGTCCGTACCAAGATTTGAACACAAGAACTTGATTTAATCTGATGACACTCTATCAAGTGAGCTATCCTGGACAAATTTGGTGGCACTATAATTTATCGTACATTTACGTGGAGTTCCATTGCCTGCAATTTATTCTGTTGAGCTGTATCAAAGAACAGACCAGATATCATTGTAAAAAGACTGTCTGAGTGAGTTGTATCTGCCGAATTTGTCTAGAATAGTTTAGTTGGCAGAGCATTGGCAATTTAAGCCAAAGTTCAGGGTTTAAATCTCGTTCTGGACACTTTTTCACTTAGTTGGAAAATTACAACTCGTATATTAAGTAATGTACCATAAATACAGGGTGTTTTTTGCTATTATTGTAGATTCATTAACTATTTATTTTAGCGGCATAGTACCAGTTTAAAAAATGAAATAATGCAACTAAGAGTAATATGGCTATTCTTGATTCAAACTAAAATTGTAATGTTGTAAAGTAACTTAAAATTTAAAAACACGTGGTTAGTATTTTTTTAATATTATTGAGTGCCCGAATCAAAAGTGAAACGAGATAATTAAAATGCGTATAGTCTGATAGGCATACGTTGAAGTTTGCCAGATATCGCTAAAATTTTATTTTGATTACTAATTTATATAGTATTATTCTCCTCTGATTTAATCGTAATATCTCTCTAATTAAATAAGGTGCGTATTTCTATACAAAAATAGTGGTTTAGTATTTTCCTGGCAAGAGATCGTGTGGTTTATAAATTAAAATTCATCACGATACAGGATTTTGTATAACAAAAACAAGTAATATAAAAATTTTGTTTTTAAATAAATTCCTACTTAGGTCATCAAAGAAAAAATTACTATAATTCTTTAAGCTAATATTAGTTTTTGTTGCATTAAAATATCTCAATTTGTTGATTTTCTATAAGCAAGTAAACCCTATTGGTTTACAATGGAAGTCTATGGGAATGTGGCGAAATATTAGATATATCGCCAAGTTGGCGTCACTTTTGGCGACTCATTTTGGTCGCCAAATTAAACAATATGTCGCCAAGTTGGCGACAAAGTTGGCGGTATTTGGCGACAAAACAGGGTCCCCCCATGATAACCCCACCTTATAGATATGAAGATGCATTAAATACAGTTCAATAACCAATGGACGCCATTTTGTCTCCCATATAAAACTAAAATTAATTAATTAAAATTTAATTAATGAATTAATATTTGAAAAAACTGTATTAACATCAATTGTCATCCAGTATAAGTTTAAAAAAATTTATTTCAACTTGATAGGATGTATAATAAGTATTTTATTAACGTTGAAAATTTGAACAAGATATATAAATATATAAATACTAGCAAACCCCGCGGCTTTGCTCGCGTAATATTTGAAATATGCCAAGTGATATTTATATGTCTAATTTTTATTAAAAGGTACTAACTAAATTTTTATTTTATTAAAAGGTAATATTTTACTTTATTAAGTTTTTTCTATTAAAAGGTACTTATTACTTTTAGGAATAATTCAAAAATTACTATTTGAAACACAGTTTGATTAAACATCATTATTACACTGCATTAGGCAGAAATGAGACTTAAATTAATAAAACTAAATAAAACTAAATAAATGATAATTTAGAAAATATTTTGAAACTTTTATGCTCAATTAATACGCTCATTTCAGTATTCATTTGAAGTTTTGAATTTTTTAGAAATCATCTTCTTACATCTTAAAATTAACCATCATGTCAAATTCCAAGTCCTACCACCTCTTTCGACATAAAGGGCTATGTTGAAACAGGAACTGTCACCATTAATTTACCAAAAATTAATTTTGAAATCGGTTTGTTATTTCCTAATATTCCACAGAAACGTAATTTAAAAAGCCTTTAAAGCCCTTTTTTAGAAAGTTTGTTGTTCCTGTGAACCCTAGGTGGTAGAATCACCGGCATAAAATATAGCCTGTGTAGGGTCAGAGACTGTTACCACTGATTCGCAACTATTACTTTTATAATTGGTTTATATTCCCTGAAATTGCATAGAGTCGTAATTTAGAACTTTTTTAGAATGCTTTTCGCACCTTCACTTCGCTTCACCCCTTTTTAATTCGAATTTATATTCGACGTTCTTTCGGGGGCATTTCTATTTTATAAGTAACTACCATGTCATATTTAAAGTTTCTAGCCTTTTCAGTATCACAGAAATCGAAATTTAGAAAGTTTTTAGCTCCTGCAACCCTCTGGTGGTAGTGGAACAGACATAAAATATAGCTTATGTTTGAGCAGGTTCTATCACCAAAATTTGTCATCATTATTTTTTTAATCGGTTTGGTAATTTATAAGTTTGCTTAAAAATTGTAATTTATAACGCTTTTCACTCACTTCATTTTTTAAAATTTGGAATTTTCTTTTGACTGTTCTTAGAAAGCTGTTGCATCTTGTAAGTAAATACCATGCCAGATTTCAAAGTGTTAGACCCCTCAGTTGTGCAAAAAACGCAAATTAGAACATGTTTTGCTTTTGCAACCCTCAGATGGTAGTGACAGCAAAATAAAATATAATCTATGTTATAGCAGGGACTGTCACCATTGATTTGCAACCATTACTTTTGAAATAGCTTCGGTATTTCCTTAGATTGAATAGAAATCGCAATTTAGAACGTTTTTTGGTCGCTTTTCGCGCATTTTCACCCCTTTTTAAATTTCCAATTATTTCGAAACTGTTCTTAAAAATCATTTATATATAATAAATATGCACTTTGCCTAATTTTAAGTTGCTAGCCCCTACCGATCACAAAAATCGAAATTTAGAGCGCTTTTTAGCTCCTGCAACGTCTTGGTGATAGTGATACCGACACAAAATAGCATCTATGTTAGAGCAGAGGATGTCAGCATCAATTTCCTACCATTACGTTTGAAATAAGATTTATTCTTCCTGAGATATTGCCGACAAATCGGCATTTAAAACGTTTTTATAACGCTTTTCGCGCATTTTGCTCCTGCATCTCCTCTGGGGTAGTGGAAACAGATATAAAATATAGCCTATCTTGGAGCAAGATCTGTCACCATCACTTTTACACCATTATATTTGAAATCGGTTCAGTACTCCCTGAGATTGCATAGAAATCGCAATTTAGAATTTTTTACAACGCTTTTTGCGCATTTTGACCCCCTTTTAAATTTCGATTTTTTTAGGAAATGTCCTTAGAGATCATTGATATCTTATAACTAACTACCATTCCAAATTTCACGATTCTAGGCCCTTCCGTAACGCAAAAGCCGCAATTTAGAACGTTTTTCTCCGGCACCCCCTTTGAGGTAGTGGCACCGACATAAAACATCGCCTATGTTGAAGCAAGGGTTGTCACCATCATTTTGACGCCATTATTTCTTAGATCGGTTTGGTATTTCCTGAGATTGTGTAGAAACTATCATTTAGAACGTTTTTTAGAACGCTTTTTGCGCATTTTCACCCCTTTCAAATTTCGAATTGTTTAAGAACTGTTCTTAGACATCATTTATATCTTATATATAACTAATATTCAAAATTTCATATTTCTAGGCCCTTCAGTAACGCTAAAATCGCATTTTTAGAACGTTTTTTGCTCCTACACCCCCTTTGAGGTAGTGAGACCGACATAAAATATAGTCTATCTTGGAGCAAGAGTTGTCACCATCATTATGACACCAATATTTTTTAAATCGGTTTGTTATTTCCTGAGATTGTGTAGAAACTACCATTTAGAACGTTTTTTAGAACGCTTTTTGTGCATTTTCACTCCTTTTAAATTTCGAATTTTTTAAGAACTGTTCTTAGACATCATTTATATCTTATAAGTAACTAATATTCAAAATTTCATATTTCTAGGCCCTTCAGTAACGCTAAAATCGCATTTTTAGAAAGTTTTTTGCTCCTACACCCCCTTTGGTGTAGTGACACCGACATAAAATATAGTCTATCTTGGAGCAAGTGTTGTCACCATCATTATGACACCAATATTTTTTAAATCGGTTTGTTATTTCCTGAGATTGTGTAGAAACTACCATTTAGAACGTTTTTTAGAACCCTTTTTGCGCATTTTCACCCCTTTCAAATTTCGAATTGTTTAAGAACTGTTCTTAGACACCATTTATATCTTATATGTAACTAACATTCAAAATTTTATATTTCTAGGCCCTTCAAAAACGCTAAAATCGCATTTTTAGAACGTTTTTTGCTCCTACAGCCCCTTCGGGGTAGTGACACCGACATAAAACATTGCCTATCTTGGAGCAAGCGTTGTCACCATCATTATGACACCAATATTTTTTAAATCGGTTTGTTATTTCCTGAGATTGTGTAGAAACTACCATTTAGAATGTTTTTTAGAACGCTTTTTGTGCATTTTCACCCCTTTTAAATTTCGAATTTTGTAAGAACTGTTTTTAGACATCATTTATATTTTATAAGTAACTAATATTCAAAATTTCATATTTCTAGGCCCTTCAGTAACGCTAAAATCGCATTTTTAGAACGTTTTTTGCTCCTACACCCCCTTTGGGGCCGACACCTTTTGGGGCCGACCTTTGACACCGACATAAAACATAGTCTATTTTGGAGCAAGCGTTGTCACCATCATTATGACACCAATATTTTTTTTAATCGGTTTGTTATTTCCTGAGATTGTGTAGAAACTACCATTTAGAACGTTTTTTAGAACGCTTTTTGTGCATTTTCACCCCTTTTAAATTTCGAATTGTTTAAGAACTGTTCTTAGACATCATTTATATCTTATAAGTAACTAATATTCCAAATTTCATATTTCTAGGCCCTTCAGTAACGCTAAAATCGCATTTTTTGAACGTTTTTTGCTCCTACACCCCCTTTGGGGTGTGGCACCGACATAAGATATAGCCTATGTTCTAAGTTGGACTAACACCATCATTTTGATACCATTACCAGTGGTGGAAAATTGGCGCAGAGGAGGAGCCTACTGACACCACTAAAATTTTATAGTATTCTTCACGTTAATAAAAACGCAGAAATTCTGTCATTAGATAAGGCAAAAAATACTACTAAAATTTAGTGGTGTCAGAAGGCTCCTCCTCTGCGCCAATTTTCCACCACTGCATTACTTTTGGAATCGGTTCGGTAGTTCCAGAGCTTACCTCCGACAAATAAACAATTTTTTCCTCTTTATAATAGGAAGTATAGATAGATAGGGAGAGTGTGAACTAATAGTAGGAATTGAGAAAAGTAAAAATTTGCGTAAAATCTGGACGCCTGAGACATTGATAATGCCATGGAGATTTAGCATGCATATCCCTTATAAAACACAAGATTACAAGCACGTAAAACCACATCCTATAGCTTCTGCTTTTGCGGCTTCTTAACCACTTCACCAGCGATAGGTATGGGAAAACAGTGCTTTTACCCCCGATATATCTCGGGGCAAACGGTGAAATTCATGAGTCTTAGAGGAAATTCACATTCTTTACTGGTACTAGAGATACGACAGGATCACCGCTTAATTTTTTTACGAGTCTTCGGACTCCTGCTCTAAGTAAAAATTTTATTTATCCAGAAATTGAAAAAAAAAGAAAAAAAGAAAAAAATTACAAAATACGCAAGATGAAATTTAAAAGGCGACGAAAATAATAAAATAGATACTACATGTTTAAAATATACATTTTATTTTAAACTTCTTAGTCCTTTCGGCCTGCATTTACCGCAGCCATCATCAGAGAATATTTTTATAATTAATTGCTGTTCAGTCATACAAATACGTCATATTGCTTGAAATGGGATAGCTAATAATTATTAGGGTGGTTGAAAGTAGAAGTAGTAGTCCTTTGAATTGAACTTAAGCAGAGAAAAAAAAATGCATTAACTGCAGTTCCATTTATTTTATTACATTACTTTGTTCTCATACGTCACATTCATTTTTAAATGCATAGCTGGACAGTAGAAGTAGGAGTGTTAGGGGAGTGTTACTTCTACTGTCAACTACAATAATAATTATTGGCTCTCCCATTTCAAACGAAGTGACATATTTGTATGAATGAACATCAATTAATTATACAAATATTCACTAATTATGGCCACGGGAAATGCAGGCCGGAAATAGTTAGAAATTTTTAAATAAAATGTATATTTTTAACTAGTAGCATCTATTTTAATATTTTCGTCGCCTCTTAAATAAAGCGGTGAGCTTTTTTATGTTCATATTGTGTATTTTGTGATTGACTCAAGGTGAAATATTACATTTCGCTTCTGACTTTATTTAGAAAAATTTTCTTTTTGCTATTTGAGAAAGAAAAATTTAGTCTAAGTTTCTTGAGATTTTTGCGATTCTTGTAAATCAGTTTGATAGGAAATTCATTTGTTATTTATGAAATATAATGATAAATATTCCGATTGCAAAGTCTTTGCAAGGTCAATGTGATTTATATAAAGAAGTCGTGGGATCCTCACTTTTTGTTTTAAATTCTTTTAAAGAATTACTAGAAGACAGAACATCTGGGTTTCTGTATTAGTGGCACACATGAGGGAGTATTTAACCCCTTGAGGGGCGGTGGTATGTTTATGAAACCACTTAATTTCAATTCAAAAAGGCCACATTAACACCACAATTTTAATTAAAAAATTATCGGTTTATTATATATGTGAAATATAGTTTTTTCTTATTTTCAAATAAATTTGTTTTCAAATTCCGGTGTCACTCATTAACTTCAACACTTTAGCAATAGAATTGCTTTGACCACGAAAGGGTTAAGATTAGGTTAATACTTATTCTTATGTAAAAATATATTTTTAACCCTTTGGACTCCGGTGTCTCTTTACAAATATTACTCGGCCCGCACCACTTTATTTTTAAAAATTTCCTTCCAGTATACAATTTCAAAAATGCTCCAATTAAATAATGGAAATTTTATTTACCTTTATTACTGGTGTTCAAAGCAAATTTTGCGAAGTAAGATGATGCTACCGCAGCGGCGACGACGGAGTTCAAAGTGTTAAATGAGCACATTAATTTTGAATAAATTTAAAAATGTTACTAACAACTTTCTACAGCGTACTTTCGATATCAGTCTCGGGTTCTGATGACACAAAATTATTCGGGCTCGGATTTAAAGTCATCGGACTCGGGTGGGTTCCGTCTCGTTAAAAAAAAAAAAAAAAAAAAAAAAAAAAGAATCCGAACTCATCTCTAATCGGTCCAAGTGTTGTCATTTCGCTAGTTTGTTTTAAATTCAGATTGGTTGATTTGCACCCATTTTATGTGGTGATAATTGCATGAATTAATGATTAAAACAAGTATGAAAAATCATGCGTTAAGCATACATTATGAAATATTTTCCAGCACTTCCTGAATGCTTTAACAAAACTTCGTTATTTAGGGAAATAAGGTAAACAAGATAATTATGTAAACATTTTAGAAAACAAATAAAACATTTGAAAATCTGATTTCAGCAGTTACCGTCCATAGCCATATATGTTTTTCAATTCTTCTGAACAGCCCTGTATTTGATCTGTATGTTAATATATATACTATATGATGGGAAAATTTGTTTAGCAAGAAAACACATAACAGGTTGAAATTTCTCTTTCAGCAATTTATTCTAATAGATAGAAACATACTTGAATACTTTTGAACAGCCTTGTAGTTTATCTAGTACCTTGACTACACGCCCCTTTTTAGCCAAAATTTTATTCAAACTAAAACACTTTTAAAACAAGTGAAATCACATTTCTAGACATTATCAGCCATAGACGGCCATGTATCCAATTCTTTGCGTGGCCCTGTATATCATTTAATCTACATTCTACAAACATTTCTTAGAAAACTACATGCAGTTCGGCATGCAAATATATAACTCATTTAAAAGTTACCTTTAAGCAATTTAAACTTACTAGACCAATTTGGTTTCCCTTAAAATTTATGTTTGAGAAAGCATGCTAAGTATTGTATCATATTACTTTTATTCATAATTTAATTTACGTGGACTCTCTTAAATATAATTAATATAATCTCTTAAGCTAATATTAGTTTTTGTTTCATTAAAATATCTCAATTTGTTGATTTTCTGTGAGCAAGTAAACCCTATTGGTTTACAACGGAAGTCTATGAGAATTTGGTGAAATATTAGAGGTATCACCACGTTGACGACTAATTTTGGTAGACAAATGTGGCGATATATCGCCGACTTGGCGACAAACTAGGCGTCATTTGGCGACAGAATATTGGTCCCTCCCTGTGGTAGCCCCCCTTATAGATATGGAGATGCATTAAATGCTGTTCAATAACCAATGAGATGCGTTTCATTTGGGCGATGCCATTAAACAATTAACAAATATTCGCGATTTCTGTGCAATGAAAGATAGCGTAATATATATATATATATACTCAGTAACCCTTACGAATTCTTTTCTGTAGCCCTGTATGTGAACTATAGCATTTATACACACTATATAAGATGCATAAACATAGAGAAATCCCATACCATAATTAAAAATGAATTTCCTGCAATCATTGCTAATTGCTATGTACTTCGGATACAATATAGTATTTGAAATCTTTTGTGTGTCCCTGTAAATTCTATGCACTTCGTATTATACATGAAATAACTTATAATAAACCTCAGCAACGTATATAAATTTCATTATATATGAAATAGTTTAACATGATTGATATACGCCGAAAACAACCCCCCCCCCATACCATTATATAAAGGAACTCTTTTGTGTGGCCCTGTAAATGAATAAAAGTCTTAGCACCGCATATTCTACAGAATGCATGTTTTAGTGCACTTCTTAAATGCATATAAATATTTTTACGTTTGAAAGGGTGTAACACCATTAAATATCATTTGAAACTATTTTTTTCTATTGACCGTAATGTAATGGAATACTTTCGCATGTCCCTGTAAGTGAACTAAACATGCTAAAAACTTTATTTGAAATAGGGATCGTGCTATGGTATAGGTCAATAACATACAAAAATTTCAGAACAATCGGAGAATATTTACGAGAGTTAGAGCGCGGACAGACGGACAGACAAACCGAAGTCATAAATACTTTTCAACTTTGTTGGAACGTGTTAAAAATAGAAAATAAGGCGAATAATGCAATTTCAAAAAAGTTATAGCAATCAAGCAACTGAAGAAAAATAGCCCAACTGTCAGTTAGGAAGGTGAAGAATGGACGATTTTAATATTCGAATGAACCATTCAGGATGTAATAAAGCATTGAGACCAACCTTTTAAATTTTAATCAATTTCTACAAGAAATGTCACTTAAAGCGGTCTAATTTTAATAGTTATAATTACTAGTCACTTTAAATAAGAATTATTTAGTCTTACAAAATTTTGGGTGTACGGTGGTGTACTAAGAAAATTAAGCGGACTGTATTTCACTAACAAAAACAAAGTTTTATTTTTCAAAGATAGAAAAAGAATATGGTTAGTTGCCAATTTTGAATTTGAATTTTTCTACAAAGTTGAGAGAATGGCTTGTTGCCATTTTGAGATTGTTTTTTCTTCAAAAAAAAAAAAAAAACTACGCAATAAATACATGAACTAGGTTGTATAAAAAAGGGTTACAAGAATAGATGCCAATTGGCACAGATGCGGGAGTGGTGTTCCGTCGCCAAGGACGATGCTACAATGAGATTACAAGTACGAAACATCCCGCCCGGCGTTGAAATATCATATTTCAAAATACAAATGCAACATGAGTAATAAAAAGACATATACTAGTACAAGTTATGAGAATCATATAAGCACTAATACATAAGAAAATTAAATTAAAGTTCAGTTTTTTGACAAATTATCACTAATTGGTAAAACACTTAATTTAGTTATAGTCCGTTTAAATATGCCTTTACGGTGCGTAATTCCGCAACCCTAGTCATTCCATCTGCACCTGGGAATACCTTGGTAATGCGACCTAGAGACCAGGTGCAAAGGGGGAGTTGGTAATTCTTAATCAAAACTAACATGCCTGGCAGAATATTTGGCCTTTTAAATAGCCATTTATTTCTTTGTTGAAGATTATTTAAGTAATTATTCTGCCAGCGCCTCCAGATAACTTGGACAATTTTTTGAACTCTTTGCCATCTATTTAGCAAATTTTCCTTTACTTCAAGCAAATTAGGTTCGGGAATTGAATTAAGCGGTTTTCCTATCAGACAGTGGCCTGAGCTCAGAACTTGAAGATCGTTTGCATCCGTAGATAACGGAGAAAGTGGTCGAGAATTTAGTATAGGTTCGATCTGAGTAATTACCGTTAGAAATTCCTCTAGAGTAAGGCGAGTTGAGCCCACTACCATTTTGAAATGGTATTTGAAGGCCTTAACTCCTGCCTCCCAAAGGCCACCAAAGTTGGGCGCTCTAGGAGGGGAAAATTTCCAATTAATGCCTTCTGAGGCCAAATAATTTGAAACTTCATTACTTATTACAAGTATGTGCAAGCGCTTCAATTCTGCTGAAGACACGACAAAATTAGTAGCATTGCCGCTAAAAATTACCGAACTTTTACCGCGACGCGAGAAGAATCTCTTTAACGTTGCTATTATAGCTTCAGACATTAAGTCGGAGACAAATTCTAAATGTACGGCCTTAGTGACCATACACACAAATATAACGACGTAGATTTTTTGAAAAATGCCCTTTCTTTGGCCCTTATATTTTATTTCGAAGGGACCACAAAGATCTAAACCTACATTTGAGAATGGGGAGTTAGGTACTATTCTTTCGTGAAGTACCCCCCATCATTTGGTTAGCCGGTATGGGCTTAAATTTAAAGCGTCGTACACATTCTTATACAACCTTACGCGCAATATTCCTGCCGCCAAGTGGCCAATATTTTTGACGCACAGTATTCAGCAGAGCTTGAGGTCCGACATGAAAATCTCTCTGGTGATAAGATTTAAATATCAATTTAGTTAAGCGGCAGTTTGCTGGTAAAACCATTCGGTGTTTGTGATCGAAGTTTAAATTCGATTTCTTGAGTCTACCTCCTACCCTTAAAATGTTGTTATTATCTAAGAATGGACTCAAGAATTTTAGCTTACTTGAGCTATGTACTATATTTCCCTTTTTCAGAGCAGAAATTTCACTGGAGAAATAGCTTACCTGTGCAATTTTAATAATGCACATTTCTGCTCTCTCCAGCTCTTCAATTGACAAGGGGCCTGTTGTAATTCCTTGTTTTTTACAAGCTGAAGAAAACCTATAAATATAAGCTACTACTCTAATTAATTTCTGAAAATTATTGGTAAGACCAATTAAATCATAAAAAAAATCATTAGAACTAATATACAGGGTTATATTGCGCACAGTCTTGAGTTCTTGGGAATAATGTTCATTTTCAAAGTTAATATTTGGAAAAGTTTCTGTTAAACAGTTATTAAGAACACTAAGTGGAGGACCCCTCCACCAAAGCTCACTGGAGGCAAGGTTTCTCACATCCAGTCCTCTACTTGTTAAATCAGCAGGGTTGTGTTGAGAAGGGATATGAAACCAATGAAAGTTCTTTGAAAGTTCTTTGATTTGCATAACGCGATTGCCAACAAATGTCTTTAATATATTTGGAGCAGTCCCTATCCAGGATAACGCTATAGTAGAATCTGAAAACAATCGAACATCATCGATCTGAAACTTTAAATAGTCTAAGACCTTGCAGGTTAGTTTAGCTAGAAGAAAACACGCAGATAATTCCAGACGAGGCACAGTCATTACCTTTGTTGGTGCTACACGACTTTTGCTGCAGAGAAGATGAGTAACAGTTTCACTAGAGTTAGACGTTTGAACGTACAAGACTGCACCGTAAGCCTTTGATGAAGCGTCTGAGAATCCATTCAATACCACTGAATTGACGTGCTCCGTTGTAATGCACCTTGGTACCTGAATAGATTCTAAATATGGTAAAGAAGCCAGGAAATTTTCCCATTGTTTGGAGATATGCGTAGGTAAAGCTTCATTCCACTCTAATTTAAGTAGCCACAACTGTTGCATAAATAGTTTTGCCTTGGTATTACTGGCCCTAGGAGGCCAAGAGGATCATAAATTCGAGCAATTTGTGAAAGGACTGTTCTTCTTGTAAAATTGTTGACAGCGCTGATGTTGACCTTGTATGTAGATGCATCACTGGTACTGTTCCATAACATCCCCAGCGTTTCAACTGTTATTTGTTCGGAATTCCTATCAAAGGGAAATAATTGATTGTCACTAGATTGAGCTATATTAGTGCACCACTTGTGTAGTTGCATGCCCCCTCTTCAGAAAAGTTGGGTTAATTCACCTTTAACTAAATTAAATTCCTCTAAGTTGGAGGATCCCGATAGGCAATCATCCATATAAAAATCTTGCAAGAGAATTTTTGAAGCTAAGGGAAAATCCTGCTGTTCATCCAAGGCGAGTTGTTGTAACACTTTAGTCGCTAAAAATGGGGAGCATGCTGTCCCATATGTAACCGTAGAAAGTTGGAAAGTTTGTATGGGAGAAGCCTTGTTTTCCTTCCACAGAATTTTCAAAAATTCATATTGAGAGGGATTTATTTCTATCATTCTAAACACCTGCTTGATGTCTGTAGTGAATGCGTAAATATGTTTCCTAAATCTTATTAAAATAGAAAAGAGATCGTCTTGCAGCACTCCACCCTTACATAATAAACCATTAAGGGAATTTCCATTCGTTGTTTTGGCACTAGCGTCGAAAACAACGCACAGTTTCGTTGTGGCGCTCGACTGTCTTAAAACTCCGTGATGGGGAAGGTAATATCCTTGATCGAAATCATTAGCTTCTGTTATTTCATGCATATGATTCAGCTGCTTGTATTCGTTAAGAAATTCTGTGTATAAATTTCTCACTGTGGGATCGCGATCTAGACGTTGCCAAAGATAGTTTAATCTTTTTGATGCAATGCGTTTGGAACTGCCTAAATAGGTTTCAGAGAGTTCTGGTTTGAAAGGCATTTCTACAACAAATTTGCCACTAGAATTTCTAAAATGTGTCTTATCAAAATGATCATTACAATAAGCCAATTCTGCACTTATACAGGGGTTGCACGTCATTTACTTCCTCGATCTCCCAAAAACTCTTTAGTGTATTGTTTAAATTTTCTAAATTTTTTGTTAGGAAGCAATATCTTTCAGTATTGTTTATTTCCGTATCGAAAATGATTCCTGAAACAAGATAACCGAAAATGCTGGACTGCAACGTTAAATTATTGCCTAAATTTATTTTTTCCGGAAGGAGGAAATCAAAAAAATATTCAGCACCAAAATTACTTCGATTTTGTTTGGAATATAGAACTGTGAATCAGCTAAGTATATTTTAGATGGGATTAAATGTTGTATGTTTAATTTCCTTGCTGGCATAACATCTGTTATTTTTGGAATTAGTAATAATTCAACAGCTCGTTGAAATTCGCCAGATTTATTAGATAAACATGTCTTGACCTTTGACTTCAGACATATGAGAGAATTATTTATCCCGCTAATCGGAATGTTTATTGATTCCTTTTTCAATCCCAGTGATTTAACTACATCGAAACTGATAAAATTACTTTCCGAGGCTGAATCTAAAATCGCTCTGAATGGACGATTTTGCCATTATTATCTTTCAAATAAATTATGGCTGTATTTATCAAGACTGATTTACTGCCGTGCGAAAAAAATGAATGAATTGCAGTTTCGTTTTGCGCCTCTGAAAGAGGATTTCTATTCATTGATTCTTCCGATAATGGATTGTTTATTGTTTGTTGAAAGTCAATTTTAGTGTCTGGTGATGAATAATTATGGAGTAAGGTGCGATGTTTCGATTTGCAAGCAAAACAAGTGGTTTTTGAATTACATTTGCTAAATAAATGCCATCCCAAACAATTAAAGCAAAGTTTGTTTTTCTTAACGATACTTATTCGATCAATTAACTTCATGTTTTTATATTTATCACAGTGATAAAGTGGGTGAGCTTCGGTTTTACATACAATACACAATTTAATTTGCGTTTTATTCGTTTAAACGAATAATGCTTTATTAGTAGATTTTGTAGCGACGCTAGAATTAATGCTGCTTAAAATTTGATGTCTACGTTCCAAAAATTCCAAAAATTGGTCGAAATTGGGAACTTCATTGTCCTTTAATGTTAACTCGTATTGTTTCCGAGATTCGCGGTCAAGCTTATCTAGTACAATATTTAGCAAAATTTCGTTTGAAAATGTGTCTCTTTCAAAATTTAAGACTTTTAGCGCCCTTAAATTCTTCTTTAAATTGTCTAATAAATTACGGAGATCTTTAGCCGATTCATGTTTCATTGAATATATATTCAAAATATTTTTTATATGACAGTCTACTATAATTCTTTTGTTTTCATATCTTTGTTCTAATGCGTTGAAGAGGGAAGTGAAAGTATCATCAGCGGTTTGTAACGTTCTGGGCTCCCCCGTTAACGCACCGCGGAGATAAAACAATTTTTCATTATCCTTTAAAGCGGGATTATCAATGATTATTTCTTTGAAGGTCGTTTTAAATACTGACCATTCTTCAAACTTGCCACTGAAAGTTGGCAGAGGGATTTTAGGGAGCTTTAAGCTGATTCCTTTCGTAATATCAATACTATTATTAGACAGTTTAACCTCAGAAATGTGAATTTTAGCATTTTTTTTCTTCATACTGTTTATTAATAGAGGATTGTAAGCTTACCTCTAGTTTTTGAATATCTTCATCCGTCTGTGAAATCTGCTCTTCTACTTCACTGATCTTTTCTTCATCTACAATTTTGTAGTATTCCTCCTTAATCAACACAAATTTGTTCTCGGTTTTTCGGAGCAGCTCTAGTTGAGCTTTCAGTTCTAAAACACAAAGAGTCTTGCCATCTGTAGCATTGAAAGTCTTTGTGACTTGCACCTTTATGTTTCCACGTCTTCTATTGGGCGCTGTTATGTCCGCGTCGGACATTTTTTTGTTTTGTTTAAATGTCTTGTTGACAATATAGTAAATTCTAATTACGCTGGTTTAACATCCGGGTCGCTAGGACCATTATGTACGGAGGTGTACTAAGAAAATTAAGCGGACTGTATTTCACTAACAAAAACAAAGTTTTATTTTTCAAAGATAGAAAAAGAATATGGCTAGTTGCCAATTTTGAATTTGAATTTTTCTACAAAGTTGAGAGAATGGCTTGTTGCCATTTTGAGATTGTTTTTTTCTTCAAAAAAAAAAAAAATAACTACGCAATAAATACATGAACTAGGTTGCATAAAAAAGGGTTACAAGAATAGATGCCAATTGGCACAGATGCGGGAGTGGTGTTCCGTCGCCAAGGGCGATGCTACAATGAGATTACAAGTACGGAACAGGGGGGGGGGTTGTTGGTAAAAAGGAAAATGGTTATGTTTTTGCCTATTTTTTAAAACACAATTTCTGGTCGTGTTAACTAAAAAAAAAAAAAAAGTTGACAGTTATGCTTCTGTGGGGTCTAATTGATTCATTCAAATGACAAAATCATTCATTATCCCCTTCACTATATAAAATAATTAACGATGCAGAAAGACATCATACTGCAGAAAACAGCATCCATCCTTGTTTATATGTACGTAGCAGGGGGGTATCGAGGGGGATATCGTAAAGTTTCAATTAAAGGCGAATATTTTTTAATGCTACGTCGCACCACTTTTTCAAAACAAAAATCTTTTACATGCGCTCTGAGAACATTTGCAGGAGAAATATAACACAAAATGTATCTGTTAAAAATAGTGGTGCGAATAGAATATAAAAATTGTCGACTGAAATTAAAACTTGATGATAACCCCTCGTATCTATATTGTAACCCTTCGTATATATACTGTTTCATGTTGTATCATGGATGATATTATGACTACACTCAGTATTGAAATGTGATATACGACACATTTAGCAATTCTAAATGTAAAATATGTTCAAATCTGGGAGCACAGCAGTGCGTCCGCCATGTTCGCACAAGCCGTAAGCTACCTTTTCCTGAACCATTTCGGCATACTTTTCACCCCCTCATAACGTCGTTTTAGGGAGAGATATAGAAATTTTTCTTTTATACACATGTTCGTATGGTCAAACTGAACTAAGATTCCACGATTTCACGTTTTTATATTTAGTAGTTTTCGAAATATTAAATTCCGAAAAAGCGCTTTTTTGTCACTGACTCACTTCGCATCATCAAATAACTAAAGTACTTCTAAAAGTCGTAGAATCATGAAATTTCACAGGTAAGTCGGGTTTGTAGCACAATTAACCAGAAAAATCTGAAAACACAGAATTTCCGCCTCTAAACCCTTCAAACAGGGGGTGTTCATTTGGCCGTAAACAGGTCCTTAACACATTCAATTGTGCCAATGTTGGTCGCCAAAACTCGATTACAGAGTTTTGAAGGGAGTCACGTGATTTCAAGCAGAATAACATTTTATATATATGCTTTTCCAAAGATGTTTGTTAAATAGAAAAAAATGAATATACCTAAAAATTTTAATCCGTATAGGTTATGATATATTTACGATATTAAAACAATAAAACATTTAGCAAAATATAACCGCTATTCGGTACGCTTCCGATATAGTAGCCTTAGCGAAATACAGATAATAGCCTTGACGAAAAAAGAAATTTGATAATAACGTATTTCCTGGCAACTTATTTACTGTGTCACGTACACAAGCAATTTTTTCAATATGTATACAATTTATTTAATGTAAGAAACCCGTTTATTTATTTTTATATACCAACATAAATAATTTGTATATAAAAAATAATATTTTATACATGTATAAATAAAATGTTTATATGTATATAAAAACATATATAAATAACATAAGAGTTCATCAGGTTTCTTTTCATAGTTGTTTATATCATTTGGCAACATATCTCAGTTTCTGAAGTCCGAATTGAGCCAAGATTTAAAAAAAAATTGCCAAGGTCTCTATAGTGGAAAAATATCCTAATTCCATATGAAAGTTTAAAAATCTCCTTTTAATTAAATGAAATGTGTAACTAATAAACTGTCTTTAACGATGTGCGACAGATGCGGCGTCCGAAGTCCGCTGCTAATGTTATTATATTGTATTATTAGCCTACTTACTGTTAATTTATTGTTAATTTTATATCTGTAAAAGAAAGATTATAGTTATAGATAAGACATGTTGGTCACCAAAACCCGATTACAGAAAATTAGCCTGAGTTATAAAGGTGTTACATGATTTCAAGCTGAATGAATTTTTATATGCTTTTACAAAAATCTTAATAAGACAAATATTTCAGTTTATCTGTCCATCTTTCTATCTTTCACTTCCTTAAAACAAATTTTATTAAAGACCGGGAGGCGGCACAGATGTCATATTCGCCTCATATTGGCGCGATTTTTTTCTGACGCCAATGTCATATACGTAATGTATACTTAACCTGCGCCAAAGTGTCGTTATTTTGCTTGATATGGTAACCCGGATGTTGTTGTTTATGCTGTTGATGTTTTCGCGAAATCGGCGTCGGAAAAAATCGCGCCAATATGTGGCGAATATGACATCTGTGCCCGGGAGGGGTCTGCACAGATCATCACCTCATCGAGTTGACGGCTGAAATTTTAGGATTAGTTAAATATCGATTAGACCTACAGACCCGATTTTACGGGTTAATTGGTGGATTTTCCATTGCGTTTTCCTGCACCCATTCCTCCATGTTTCCAAACTTTTGGATGCAGGAAAATACAATAGTAAACCTATCAGTTAAGGGTGTATTCGAAAAAATATTTTTCCACCCTCAACAGCTCGAAATTTTCTGAGACATTTTCGGACTCATTTTTAAAAGTAAAAACATGAAACTTGCTGGTGTGATTTCTGAAGACATGTTTAACATGCCGCGTGATTTCATTTTCAGCTCAATTATTTAGAATTTGATTTTTAAACAATTATTTTCTCAGTATGACCATTTTTTTTCATTCCCAGATCGCCCGCTTCGGAAAATTCGGTTCAAAACGTCAACTTTGACAACGTTTTTTACAGTATTTTCTGCATTTATCAAAAAATTAAGAAGCACGGCACATTATATAGTTTCTAAATAAGAGAATTTCGCAGTTTGATGCGTTTGAGAGCAAAAATGAATTTTAAAATGAATCAGAAAATAAGCAGTTTGGATCGGAATACACCCTTAACCACTAAAATTAGGTCTTCAGGTGGTTTCTACCAAGATATGACTTAACAGACCAGTTGCATTTAAATATGCTAATCTAGTTTTAACTAATCCTGAAATTTCAGCTGTAAACTCGATGAGGTGATGGTGTGGGAAGACACCTCCCACATAAATGTCGGAATTCTAATCTCAATAGCACTCTGGTCAATCTGGCAATTATCCCTACTATTTATGGAACACTATTCCTTTAAGTGCGTTTTAGTGATGTTAATGAACTTATGCATATGTATCATACATATTATACATATGCATATAATACGTAATACATTTGCATCATACATATTATAGGTATGTGTATAATATATAATACATATGCATCATTATGACGTCAGAATAAACAAAACATTTTTTGTCGCCAAATTTGAGAATTGACATGATATATTACCAAATTTGGCGAAACTTTGCTAAATGTCGCCAAGCTTGGCGAATATTTGACGCTAGTGGCTATTTTTCAATGAGTTAATTATTAATGCTAGCCATCTATTTTTATTTATCCGCATATCATCTGAATAGTTAAATGATATAACGTACTAATATTTCCAAAGTGCTAATAGTTTCGTCACTGCCCAAAACCTCTGCTATTGTTATTATATTGTACTATTATTATACTTACTGTGACTATGTTGTTAATCCTCTAAAACATCTGTATCATATAAAGAGAATTTACGGAAACTATTAAAGCATTGAAACTGCCAGTTCACCTTATATGATTATTATAATTCTATAATATGTAACCTGTTAATCGATATGTACGTTAGAATGAATTAATCTTCTATAACCCGGTTCCTCGCATTTTAGTTTTCAGGTTTCAAATAAAATTAGCTAAAATCTTAAAACCATGGCACATTGACTAATTCTTTAACACGATCAGATGAGAAGAATGGGAGATTTTCAAAAGGATCATGGCAGTGAGCCGGTAGACCTTCTATTCTTCCGTAATCGAGTCTATTGAAAAGGTTAACGTGAAACAAAAAGATATTAGCATCAATACGGTTTAATGCAAATGCAGATATTGTCAAAGGATTTCATAAGAACCATTTCACTTGTACCCAGTCATATCAGTTAAAATACAACAATTGACAGTGAGCCCAATTAGAAAAGATTACTTAATAGGTTTAAAAATTTCCGCATTAGAGAACGAATCGTAACTGCTAAGTGAGTTAAGAAATATTTGTCACGAATGATGAAATACATAACAACACAAAATATATGATGTGCTTCCATGATCGTAAAGAGTTCTTGATTTCTCTATCAAAAGCTTCCGACTTGGCGAAAGAATGGGCAAGTAAATTAAATTATGAATAACAGTAACATGATGCAACGTTTAACATCGAATTAATACGGTTAATACTGCTTGCTAGAGGCGGCTAGTACTTTAATATAAAAATAAATAAAGTATAAATTTGTAAAGCTCAATGAAATAAATTTAGGTATTTTTATGTTAGCCGGGCGCAAGTGGCAAATCGCCAAATACTGTGCCCAACTCCATTGTTCATATTGCATTCATTTCATTTAAAGATATATACTTTTCAGTCATTTCATTTAAAATAGATGCATTTCCCTCATTTTATTATACAGAATATTTAACATAGAAATAAATAAATAAATAAATAAATAAGAAATAATAACATAAACCAAAATATTTTATTTGAAAACCAAAGCATTTTTTCTAATTTATACATGTGAAAAATGAAAACTGCTATTGGCGAAAAAACAAAAGGCTTATGAGGAGATTTGCTCCCGGCTAACATAAAAGTACCGAAATTTAAGTTTTTTCATATTAATATAGTTTAGAATAACAAACTTGAAAAAACATACAAAAAGTAGTGATATCCCAACAAAAAGTTTTCGGTAAAAAAAAAAAAAAAAAGCGCCAAGTTCTCCTAAATGTTTCGCCCAAAAAAGTAGTGATATCTGAAGTTCGCACAAGTTAAAAGCCAAACATCCCAAATCTTTCATTGAAAATGGCTTCCTGCGACTTGGCCGTTAATGCCTTCGAGAGAGTTTTTCAAATTTTAAAATATGTACAAATGATTTACATGCCAACTACATTTTTGATTATTTTAGGCATTTTGTGGCACAGAGAACAGAAATAAAATACACATTTGAAAAAGCATTTAACCAACTTCAGTCTATTTAAATGCTTAGAAGTTAAAAATAACAAAATATTCAGAAGATAATATCCCTAATTGCTAAAACATAATTAGTATCAGCTTTTAACAGTTTATAAATCGAATACCTCTTAATGTATGCAAACAAACTATAATAAATGTTCAAACGAAAAAAATCTCTTTCGTCAATACACAAGATTTCAATATTATACAATAAAATATAATGTAGCATATTGTGAGAATTGAAGTAAGTAAATTTTGTTGGGTTTTACGTTAATGACTTTAGCTTTAGACCGTACAAAATGGCAATTAAACCACAAGTGGACTAAATGATCTGTAATCAGAACTAATCAGTTTGTTGAAACTGAATGGTAGTTATCAGAAAACTTTTACTTATAATGTCTTTATGTGAATTTGCCTCTTTGCATTCTAATATTACTTTTAATATTTAAATAATTCATAAATGCGTAATTCCCAATCATTAATTTTGAAATGCTGTAGAAGGCATTAACGGCCAAGTCGCAGGAAGCCATTTTCAATGAAAGATTTGGGATGCTTGGCTTTTAACTTGTGCGAACTTCAGATATCACTACTTTTTTGGGCGAAACATTTAGGAGAACTTGGCGCTTTTTTTTTTTTTTTTACCGAAAACTTTTTGTTGGGATAAAATTTATCTTCCAAAATTATTACTTCTCATTTTTAGCACCGCGGAAATGTCCTCTGTTGTCAAAATTTTGAAGTGAATCCCCTTTTTACGTCCTATTTATGCAAAATTACTGTCATGAATGAGGAAACAAATTCTTTCACTTTTATGCTGGTGGAAGTTTGCCCAGTTGGTAATCAGTGTCTGTGTGTGTGTCTGTCTGTTGGCTATGGGCTATGGCTAGCGAAATCTACTGCGCACAGATGTCTGAAAATGTCTATGAAAATAGTTCAAGGCAGGTTTTGATGCTCCTGAGTTTAAGATTTTTAATTAATTTTTATAATTAGTCAGGATATTAATTAAAAATATATGAAAAAGGTGACCGTTTTTCCCAAAACGGACAAATGCGCGCAGAAATCTGAAATTGATTTCAGAGAGTAAATGAAAGAAATTAAGAATTTTCAATAATCAGCGAAAATAAAGAATAATTAAGAAAGAAATTTGAAAATTTCAAAGCACAAGTAGAAAAATATTTTGTATCTATGTGGAAACATTTGTAAACATCGATGGGTAATTTTAATTAATTTTAGCAAAAGACTAACAGCGACAGCCTTCTTTCATATAAAAGTCGAAGACAGAACCATAAATTCATTCATTAAAAACTGAAATAAAAGGAGATCGGTTTCTACCAATCTCTCTATGTAATTTTCGAAACCAAAGAAAATAATTGATAATTTTTTTCTAAGAAGCGAAATTAAGAAAACTAATTAATATATAGATTTGAAAATTTGAAACCACGAGTCGAAACATAATTAAAGTTGTATACATTTTTGTAACAGTCGGACGGTAACTTTTTTTTAAATTTTAGAGAAAAACTAACAGCATCAGATATATTTGCTTAGAAATTCCACAAAAGCTCAATGGGAAAATTTTGGATGTCAGATATTAATCCCGTATATTTATGACTCAAATGTGAAAAGAGGAGGAGAAGAGCAGAATGGGAATGAAAAAAACTAACAAAGAAATTTTAATCTAATGGCAGGTTTATTATATCTAAATGTCATACATTAAAGTTTCACCATAAAATTATCAAAATAATTCACTATTTCTTATATAAATTATATAGCTTTTCTGTCGTAAATAGGTTTTAACCTTTTTCACCTGATTTCACTCTTAAAACACGGAAAACCACAAAATAATCTGCCCCCCCCCCTTTATTTGAAGAGTAATGTTTCATTTTTGGACGACTTAATACTTCCTAAATGCCACATTGACACCAGAATTATGGAATGAAGATTTCCCTTTTATTAAGTACACAAAGAAAAGCGTTTAATTATTTTCAAATAAATTTGGCCGTAAATTCTGGTCTCAGTCAATCATTTCGCATTTTACGTGTAGAAGTACTTTGCGCCTGAAAGGGTTAAATGGGCTGCCATTTCAGCGTAGTGCCTTTTCTTATCCTTCAATTATTAGAAAAACAAGGAGTTCTAACCCGGCTTTCCCGGGTTACATAATACAGGTAAAAACAATATACATGTTTTTATTATTATTATTATTATTATTTTTTATTGAAGACTCTAATATATTTTTTACATTTAATATTTATTTTTTATTTATTTTACTAACAATATCAACAATCATTTCTATATGCTACCGACAAATAAAATTTTGAAATTTATTAAAAGCGAGACTTTCGTATTTAGCGGGCCTCGAGCCAGAAAGAAATCAACGAAGATTGCTAGTATTTTATATTCTGATAATTTCAGTGTTATAAGGGTGTTATTTTTACATGTGCTAAATTTGTGTTTTATTATTATTATTACTATTTTTTATTTATGCTAAAAAATTATACAAAGTATAAATTTCATTAGAATGATTACTAATATTATAATATATTGATATATAATATATATAATATATTGATCATTATAATGATCACTTTCATTATAATGATCACTTTAATCACTATAAAGTTTAAATTTTACTATGGAATATAAGCCAGAAACAAATGCTGTAATTAATTTAAGTGCAAGCATATTTATCTTTTGTAATCGTCTATCTGCAAGAATATAGATTTCAAAAAATCACGTTTGAAATTAAAAACTAAACACGAGTAAATTGAGATACAGTTTCCAAACAAATTGCGATATAGTTTTCGAACGAATTGCATTTTAATGTAATTTTTTTCTTTATTCTACAGTGTAAAATTTGAAAATGTGCGATGTTTAGATATTAAAAAAATAGCAGTAAAAGTAAATAAATGTTAATTTTGATCGTCTGCTCTCGCCATTCCACTGCCCCCTGAATACTAGGCCTGAGCGCTGACACAAAAATGGCGGCTGCTGAAAGCGGATATTTTTAAAGTAGGTACGGTCCTTCAAATGTAGACAATAGTATTTTGTCCCCTTAATTCTCGCTCCCGTCATATTCACGGGCTGTGTCTTTTACTCAGATTGTTTGATTCCCACCAGTTTTATAAAATAGTGAAATTGGCTATATTTTAGTATCGTTTTACCTGTCATTCAATAAGGTGAATATTTCTTTTTCATAAAAGTGGTGCCAATAAGCAATTTGATTTTTACACCGTAATTTGATTCGAGCGTTAAGGGGTTAAAACAGATTTCTCTGACTCGTTTAATTTCAGAAAAATAAAGCGGAAAAAACTTTAAAATTTATTGGTACGAATATTTAAGGGACCGTATACACGCTGAAAAAAATCCGTCTTCGGCAGCCGCCATTTTTGTGTCAGCGCTCAGGCCTAGTATTCAGGGGGCGGTGGCCATTCGCAAAATGACGTCAGCGGTACGCACAGACACGTTTGTCCAATATAATATAGAAATAATTATTTTTTTGGTTCTGTTGGAAAGTTCCAAGCCTTCATTTACAGGTGCACCCCATAATTTTTACTTCATTTCTATTTGCTAGAGGACGTTTTGAATTTCGAATTTTTGTCAAAATAGTGTAAATCTTACTCAATTTTCACAGAATATTATATTTAAGTTTCTTAACATTTATGCCAACTTCCTATAAAATTTCATCGCAATGCTGCCTGGAGGCTCTGCTTAATCAAACCTTTATCACCCGAGTGTGCGTATAGCACACCCGGTGCAAGCTGTCGAAGTCAGCGGCAACCCATCCCAGAGCTTCAATTTGAAAGAGATTCGTTTGAATCGAAGTTTTTCATCGTTAGATGTGCGTGAGTATCATGCCCGGTGTACGCTGTAGAAGGCAGCGGGGACATATCTCAGAGGTTCATTTTGAGATATTCGGTTTTTTTTTTTTGAAAAATTTAATATGAATCAATGTTCTAATCATTCGAGGCCAGTGTTGTAGTCGTAAAAAAATAGAGAGTATACGCTATAGGCAGAGGAGTATGCGATAGAGTCTAGAGCGTTCACGGTTAGGGTATATGCCGTATCTTTATTTGAGAAACAGAGGGTATACGAAGCTTCTTTAACAAAAGAAAGCCCGGAAGGAGTCGATCCGACTCCGACCATATGATTAAATGTCAACTGTAGCCAGAAATTCATCCATAAAATAAGTTACATTTAAATTAAGCAAGTTTACGCTAAATAAATCAGTGAAATAATTTTAAATGAAAATTCTGGTGTCAAATACTTTTATGAAACTTGAGTAAAATTTCCGTGCGTTGTAGTATTAAAAAATCCAGGCGATACATGGCGTATACCTCCGTATACCCTCTACTACACTCCTGTTCGAGGCTAATTTGGAAAAAATTCACCACAAATTAATGCGGGTATATTAACTGAAGTTTATTATCATGGGTCCGGGCAACACCAGTGGAGTCAGTTAGTTATTAAATAAAGTATTTTTTATTATACTTAAAAGGATATGAAAGTCATTAACAATATTCATTAATAACAAATATCTATATATAAATACTTGCTAATGTTTATATTTTTTAATTAATTATTTACCAAAGTATTTGAATATTTTTTGTGTTCCTTTAAATTTGTTAAATTTTGCGAATCGATCTATTTTACCCATAGTTATTATTGTCGATAAAAAAAGGGGAGAAAGGATAAAACAATTTATCGGGCCGTTGAAGGAGAGGTATGAATGACAGTGAATCTGACAGCAGAGAAGAGTAAATCCCCAGGCGTCAGCAAAATTACTAACAAAATGCTTAAGAAACTCCCTTACTCTTATATTCCAAAAATCACCATTCTTATTAACAGCCTTTTTAAATTTTCTTATTCCCCATTGTACTGGAAGACTGCATTAATTGCTCCTATCCTTAAAAGTTCCAAACCACTTGAAAACACCCCCAGCTATCGCCCCATTTCCCTTCTCAATTCCCTAAATAAACTTGCTGAAGCCTTTATTGCAAAAAATCTCAATAATCATATTAATAATAATAGCATAATGTCACCTGATCAGTTCGGCTTCAGAGAGGAGCTATCGGCCCCTCATCAGGTTTATAGACTGGTGGAACATGTTACAACAGCCAAAATCACTAAAAGTTATGCAGCCGCAGTCTTCCTTGATATTGATAAAACGTTTCACAAAGTTTGGATTCTAGGCCTTATTTTTAAATTAATAAATTACAACTGCCCCCCCCCTATTTAATTAAACCAATTTATTACTATCTCCTTGACTGATATTTTTATGTACGAGTAAATGGTAAACTTTCCAGGAACCTATTTGCCCCTTTTGGAATCCCTCAAGGATCCCGTATCACAGGAATCCTTTTTAATCTATTCATTAACGATATGCCCCACCACCCCTTTACTAATTTGGCAAAATTCATGGATGATACTTGTGTTTTTGCTATTCATCGAAACCGTAAATTTGCTATTCTTTCAATTTCCCGCCATGTTAAAATACTGTCAAAGTGGTTCCAAAAATGGCGCATTAAAATTTACGTTAACAAGACACAAGTCATCCTCTTTTGTAAACTAACTGAAGATATCCTTAATAAATATAAAATTAACTTTAATAATACAGACTTGCCATGGTCAAAAATTTGTAAATATTTGGGAATTATGCTTGACAAAAATCTCACCTTCAGACAACCAAGGTTCGCACACTCCTTGGAATTTCCAAGGACTCTGACACCACTATTAATGATAAGAAAATTTACATTTAATTTTTAAAACATAGAATTCGCAAGCTCCGCCTTTATTCACAGATTTTACAATATTTTTCTGCAGTGAAATACTTTGAAAATACTGTAAAAATTTAGTGGTAAAAATGTGCAAACCCTTGACAACACATCCACTACGCACATAATAAATTTCGAGCAGCTAAAAACTTAATTTATCCCCTTTTAGCTCGAAACAATGACTTGTCAATTAATAATAAATCGCTCCTTTACAACTCCTTTTTAAGACCCATTCTAATTCATGGATGTCAAATTTGGAGCTACGCTGCTTATAGCCACATCAAACTCCTAATACAATCCCAAAATTCTACCATTAGGCTTATTTTTGATGTGCCATATTATGTTCGAAATTATCATCTTTATAAAGAAATTGACTATCCCAGATTAAATACTCGCATTCAAGATTTAAATATTAACTTTCATCTCTCTTTGGAAAATTTTGAAAACAGTGCTCTTAACTCACTCCCAGGGTACGATATTTTTGACATCCATAGCAGAAAAAGACCGAAGTTAGGTATGACTTTAGATTGCATATCTTTTAAATTAAATCTTAAATTCTGTAAATTTCTCTTTATTTTTAATAGTTTTTATTAGTATTCTAATCTTAGTTTCTGACTGCTCTGCTCAACAAACTCATATGATTCCACGATTAACTTCTCTCAGCCAGTAAAATTCCTTCCTTTTAAGTTAAGCTCCTCCTCTTTTCCCCTGCTTATATAAGTAGGCCCGCTTTTGGAGCGGATCGCCATTATTCCCCCAACCTCAGTTGTGAACGGTGCTCCTAATCCGTAGTGGATTGTGGGTGTCTCAAAGGGCATTTTTCAATGTCGTATTACTGCGAACACCTGTGAAGCCATGGTAGCCTGGACTCGCGTGAGCTAGGCGTCGGAGTTGCTGTTCACTGAGCCTTTTATGATCTTTAACCCTAGATCTACCGGGAATTTTATTCAAGTTTTAATAAAACGTTCTACACCAGAATTTTTATTTAAAACTATTTAACTTATTTATTTACCTTATTTTTGTCTGGTTTATATACTTAGTTTATTTTAAAGAAATTTCTGGTTTGAATGAATATTTTGTATGTACCTGTCGGGTCCAATGGACCCGTCTGGTAGACGGAGGGTTAAGTAATTTATTTATTAATTGTTAGTAAAATTTTAAATTCTTTTTATTTATTTTTCAATTGAGCTCAGGAATTGTTTGTTTGTTCCCTCTCCCCCCCCCCCCCCATCACTAAATTTTTGAGTCTTTTTCCCAGTACTGCCATGATTCAGTTCCTGTTAGTTTTCCATAGTATTACTGTCGGGGATGTGGGACAGTGGCCCTAGGCTTCTCGATAAACCGTCAGAAGTCTCTAACCCCTTGCAAGTAAAGGTACTATAGTCCGTGGCTGCCTTTTTCGATTTTTATACCTCATTCAATTCGTCTCATCGAGGTAAATAATTTATCCCCTCACGTATCGGCTATTGAGTTTTAATAATGACAGGGGACCGGGTCAAAGTTTAAAAATTTGCATAAAGCAGGGCTGCCAAAGGACTGGAAGGATACCCTCTTGCAGATATTGTCACAACATATGTAAAAAAATCCTGTTTTATTAAAGTGGTGCGAGATAGAATTATAAAAAAGTGCCTGTGGTAGCCCTGTAATGCGTGCTGCCGAAAATAACACAGTAGAAGAAAATTCCTTCTCATGTAACCCTACGCAGACGTTCTGCAAGTTACGAAGTGACTGAAAAGCTGACAAAAGAACCGAGAATTTGTGGTTACAAAGATTTTTGCTCGTAATTCGGGAAAAAGTATTGACAGGATGAACAGAACTAGACGAGGACATCATAACTTACGAAAACCTGCCTGTCAAGTAGCATACGAATATTTTATCTGCAATTACAAATTCTTATAACAGCAAAAATATAACATTATAGTTGTTATTGGCACTGTAAAAACAATTAGTAAACTTAAATCTCACTTATTTCTTTGAGCGCATCTGTTTTTCATTGAACGAAATTTTAAAATTTGACCCGCCCCCTGTCATTATTAAAACTCAATAGCTGATATGCGAGGTATAAAATTATTAAGCTCGTGAGACGAATCAAATGACCTATAATCTAAATTCGCCGCCACAGAGTATAGTACCTTTACTTGTTAGTAATTTTATATCTCGCATATCGGCTATTGAATTTTAATAATGACAGGGTGCCGAGTCAAATTTCGAAATTTCGTTCATTGAAAAACAGATACCCTCAAAGAAATAAGTGAGATTTAAGTTTTCTAATTGTTTTACAGTGCCATACATTGCCAATAACTACTATAATGTTATATTATTGCTGTTAGTATAAGAATTTGTAATTGCAGATAAAATATTCGTATGCTACTTGACAGGCAGGTTTTCGCAAGATGTCCTCTTCTAGTTTTGTTCATCCTTTCAATACCTTTTCCCGAATCACGTGCAAAAATCTTTGTAACTACAAATTGTCGGTTCTTTTGTCAGTTTTTCAGTCACTTCGTAACTTGCGGAATGTCTGCGTACAGTTGCATGAGAAGGAATTTTCTGCTACTGTTTTATTTTCGGCAGCTCGCATTACAAGGCTACCACAGGCACTATTTTTTAATTCTATTTCGCACCACTTTAATAAAACATAATTTTTCTATATATACTGTGACAACATCTACCAGAGAGATGTACATGAATTTTTTTTCTTTTAAAATAGTGGTGCAAATAAAATATAAAAATAGTCGCCTTTGGCAGCCCTGCATTATGCAAATTTTTAAACTTTGACCCGTACCCCTGTTATTATTAAAACACAATAGCCGATATGCGAGGGGGTAAATTATTTAGATCGATGAGACGAATTGGATGAGCTATAAAAATCGAAAATCTTCGCCACGGACTATAGTACCTTTACTTGTTGGGGATGAGCGACCGGTATATGTTCCGCATAAGGTGCTCAGAATCCTTCATTATTCTCACCAGCGAATTTTTATTATAAATTTTGCTTTATTTAATCCGAGCATTTTCCCGATTCGGTTAGGTAAAAATTTCTGTTTTGAAAAACCGGTGATGAAATATTAAAAACTCTGCAAAAGACGCTCATCCCGAAGGGGTTAACGCCGAACACGGGCTTTCCAGCTTATAGATATAGGTGAAAACATTTTTTTTTAATTGATAATATATGTTTTAAATTGAATATATATTTAAGTACTGCGCGGCAGCACAATACTTATTTATTTCCAGTGTCACTTCTCAATGTTAATTTAACATGGAAAAGCCTATGGAGATCATAACTTTTTCATTTTTTTCTTCCCACCTTTTTGTAATTGATGCCACTCATTTTTTATTCTTTACTAATTCTAATGATATTATAAATTTAAAGTGTAGAAACGTTTTCCTGACGTCAGATTCAAAACGAATAGTGAAATGCCTTTGCATATGGGTGAATTATAACCCAGAGAGAAACATGGGCCAATTTGTTTTTACATTATTCAAATATTTTTCTTCATAATTCCAATTTTCGCTTTTTTCATTGAAAATCAACGGACATTTTTCATAGAAAATCTAGCATTTTTACTTCATTGTTGCAAAAATTTCAAAAACCGTAATAATATTTTTTTTTTTTTTAGTTGAAAGATTTTCACGTAAAATATTAAATTGAGCTAGTTTTTTTTTTTTTTTTTTCAAAAATTAAAAAGATGAAATGGCGTCATAGTGGAAATAAAAAGGATATTTTTAGAATAAGTTTTTGCTTTGGTCAAGTTTATATTTTAGTAAAAAGTTTCTAATGGATAGCTATTTTTACGCAGGTAGCGAACTTAGTAAGGATATTTTCAGAATACGTTTTTGCTTTGGTCAAGTTTATATTTTAGTAAAAAGATCCTAATGGATAGCTATTTTTACGCAGGTAGCAAACTTAGTGGGGAATTACATAACTTAAATTTTAAAATGTATTTTTTTTCCGAGATGAGAACTATTTATACCCCAAGTTAAACTGATGTAATAATTTTCTGATGTGTTTACATCATTCCTTGGGAGAGAATAAGGTCTAAAAATTTAAGTAAAACTTTTATTTTCTATTGTTTACTGTATCACAACTATAATATTGTTAAATATTAGCAGTAAGGATTCAACACAATTTACATTTACATTCATAGCGTTTCTGAGTGAGAAATAGGGTATCTAAATTTAAGTGAAGTTAATTTTTTATGTTTTGATTATAGATTTTTTACTTTCAGATTAGAAGTTTTTGTGCAAAACTATCGCAACCTGCATTACTACAGTGGTGAAACATTTTGAATTACACATTGGTAAACTGCATCCCACATTGTGATGCAATACCGCATACATCAAAGATCAAAGCCTGATGATGATACTCTCTATTAATTTTGAAATGCGTTCGTCTGAGTGCAGTAGTTATTAAAAAACTTGACATATTAAACAAAAACATAATTTGAAGAACAAATGAAAAAAAACAGAATTTATTTCCTACATTGTTTGAGCACGAGAAGGGACAGATATTAAGTTATTTCATTCAATTAGTTCTACATTTAATGCTAAATTTTTGTAACAAATTAGTTAAACTAATTGAAGATTAAAAAATAAAAATAAAATTCATACAATATGATACTTAAAACACCCTAAAAACTTAGATTCCGTTCAAATGAAATCGAAATAAATCTTAGACTTTTTTTAAAGTTTTGTATTTTGCATGCATCTTATCATTTTATGTACAATTGTCATAAACATAATACAAAATCTGTTATACAAATATTTTCAATTAAAAATAGAAGAAGTCTAAGATTTATTTCGATTTCATTTGAACGGAATGTAATTTTTTAGGGTGTTTCAAGTATCATATTGTATGAATTTTATTTTTATTTTTAAATCTTCAATTGGCTTAACTAATTTGTTACAAAAATTTGACATTAAATGTAGAACTAATGGAATGAAATAACTTAATATCTGTCCCTTCTCGGGCTTAAACAATGTAGGAAATAAATGTTTTTTTTTTTTTAATTTGTTCTTCAAATTATGTTTTTGTTTAATATATTATATACTCACAAACAACACCAAAATAAATTTTTATGCGAAAAATATTAATCATGTAAATTTTCAAATTTCTGGAGTGTTTCAGGATAATTAATATAGGTGAAAATATATTTTTTTTAAATTGATGATACATGTTTTACATTAATATATATTTTTATATACTGCCCACAAACACATAAAAGCCTTTTTATGTAAAAACATTAATTATGTACTAAAATAAAGTTTTTAAATTCCTTAGCGATACATTTGTATTAGTCGCATTCCATGAGCTATTAGCCAAATAAATCACCGAAGGTTCTTCTACTTACAGCAAGCTTTTTTTATTCCAATCATTTCAGTATTTTAAGAATTTAGTTCTCTAACACGTCTTATAAATTTGCGTTTATTTATATTAGTTTATTTATTGTTTGATGAAGTTTGAATTTGATTATCGATTGTAAGCCGATTTTCTTATTCAAATGCAATGCCGGTTTATGCAAATTCTTAACTATTTATATTGTTTTAGGCGAAAACGGGTTAATCCTCGTAATTGGGCAGCAGGCAATAGATTTTTTTAAAAATGCAAGCTTCAAAATAATTTCAAATACCATAAAAAATCAGTGAGTAGAGATCCACTTTTCAGGCAAATTGCATTTGAAAGTTCATTTTATCCATATTCGACGGTGTGAAAATTGAAGTTGTGTTACGTTTAGATATTTAAAAAATTGCGGTAAAAGCGAAATTTATTGGTCGTCAGGTGTTGCCATCGTCGATATGATGCCACCGTTACTTAACGACAAGCTTTTGCTTTATAAAGTAGATTTGTGGGTACTTTATTACAATAAAAAACAAAGCATGAAACATAACAAAGAAAGTGTATGTTTTATTATTGTAGTCTCCACCTTGTTGCTGTGGTATTGGCTTGCGTGATACAATGATCCTTGAGACTCCTGATAGAGACACTCAGGAGAAATTCAGGTTAAAAATCAAAACGAAGAGAGGCATCCCGAACCTTCAGATTGGGGTTATTGAACGAGCTAGGACTAATTGTTCAATGTAAAAAATCATTCATGGATAAAAGACGCATGAATTAATTTTAGGCCGACTCTAAGGAAGCAACATGATAAACAAACAAGGATATAATTTTTGGAAACTGAAATATTCAGATGATAAGATTGAATAGTCATATTTTAATAGCATGATTTTTTTTTCATTGCTAACTAAGCATTTAGTCAACAGCGTGAAAAAGTGTCCAAGCCGAGACTCGAATCCGAGTCATTTCATTGGTACAGTGCATCAACGTTCTACCACCTGGACCACTCCAACGATACCCAGCATGCTACTCCTTACTCTGATATTTTTCCAAGGCTTCAACCGCAATACAAGACGGAATATCTTCATGAGCCGCAAACCTGTGACAAACATGCGATGCAAATTAATTTGGAAGCATTATACTTCTATATCAGCTGAATCTGGATATAATTTCATCAATAATCTCAATGAAATAACTACTGGACAATTTTTTATCGGATGTGTAAGAGTTGTTTTTAAAAATATGTGGCAAAGAACTTAAAAGTTATTTTTAAGAAAAGCACTACTTTACATAAACAACAACAAAAAAGTTCTGTGTTTAAAATATTAACACTAAAAAGACCGTGAGGTGTCATTTTGAGCCCTACCATATGAAAATATTTCGGTTCGAAACAGAAATTTCTTTGTAAAATAAGTTTCAAAGACACAAAAGAGGAAAACAAAGGCGTTAAACGTATATGTTGAACAGATTTAAATGAAATTCCTGTGTGAAAAATTTTTATAAACCTGAGTAAAATTTCCGGTCGTTTTAGTGTTAAGTAACAACTAAAATGATTAGATACATCAAAATATGGAATTTTTTGTCCGATATTTATTAAATATCGATATCTTTTAGACGATATATCGATATTTTGAAAATGTTTTGCCATCACCAGTCATACACCTTATACGGTGGTAGAAAAAAGATAGAGACATTTTATAAACAGCTAAACCTAAAGTATTACAGTTTCTGCGATGCACTCCCTTCAACTTTCATACGGTGGAGGGATTTGTACGCTAATACCGGGTGAGCCAAAAGTCTGAATTTAATATAAAATAAAGTAATTGAAGTCAGTTTTTTTCTAGATTAAAATTACCTTATTTTTGTATATTCGACATGAGTATGTTTTTACACATTACGAATTCTTCAACTAGTAAAAGTAAAAATCAGGTTGTTCTGAAAGTAAAGAATTTTCATGTTTTCGTTCTTTCATTTTTTATTCACCAAGATTTCGTTGGAAAAGACTTTGTAAGTTTCACCAGGGTGCATTGCTTAGAGTTACTTATTTTTGAGCAGTATTATTTTCAAATAGTAATCACAGGGCTCCCAAATGGTCCGCCAACTGAATACCAATACTTTTTTAGAAAATTTTTCTTTTTAAATTTTACTTACAAACCGCCCCGGAATAATCTTTGAAAGTTAATTCTAGCGCAAACCTAACAGAAAATTTTCTGTTAAAATTTATTGGTATTCAGTTGGCGGACCATTTGGGAGCCCTGTAATCATTGACTTCTTTAGTAGCTGAATTATGCAGTTGCATAAAACGAAAATTGCTTTTCGGAAATACGGCCACTAAAAAATATAATAAGAAATAAACGCTTTCTTGAAATTTACATAAATTTCATGCATTCCTTTATTTTTAATAATAATATCTTATCATATTACGATTAACGTTTTGCTTTTTCAAATATTACAGAAAAAAAAATACATTTATAAAAGAGAACATGAAATTTATGCGTCATTACATCTAAATATAAAAAAAATCCCCAAAAATTAAATATATTATGCCTATTTCGGAAAGATTTTTATAAGTTACTTTTTGATGCCGGTAAACTTTTTAATTAAAATACGTACATAGTTGGTGGCGGTTCATTTTTGGACCACCTAATTTTAATCCCTAAATGTCACATTGGCACCAGAATATTGGAATGAAAATTTTCCTTTTATTAAGGACGTGAACAGAAGCTTTGGCTTATTTTGAAATAAATTTGTTTGTAAATTCCGGTGTCATTCCCTTATTTCAGCATTTCCGAATAGAAGTGCCTTGCCCCTGAAAGTGTTAGATCTTGGTTTTTATCGCACTGCGGCTTCAAAAGTGGCATTATTAATTTTTCTAATTAATAATAATTGTATAATATATATATATATATATATATATATATATATATAGTTATGTTTTGAAAAATAATGAAAAATGTAAACTCATTATCAATAGAAATCATATATTGCCAATAAATAATCAAAGCGTAAACTCAATTAGAACTGAAAAAGGAACAAACTTCAAATCGTTATATCAGAATTCCAGAATTCCTTTTCAATTAAATTATTCAAATAGATTTTATGTAGAACAAGTTGTTTTATGATATTTATCCTTTTCTACCGTTAGCGCTCTTTAACAACAGTGTTCAACGGGAACATATCTACTAATATAATGGAATCCCCAGCAGATAAATATAGTTAATGGTAATGGTGTGCTGTAAAGGGTTTCCGTGGTACATTCAAATTACTGGACTCCTTTCAATTTTGATGTAATCGCTACAGGACATATATATAATTGTAAAATGGACATCGGCAAACTGTCCGAGTCTGAAGTAATCTAGTCTGGGCACCAGTGTACCTTCTCTGAAGATAACTATAGTCCGTCTCAAAAGTTTAAGCACAAGCATATAATGTTGATTTTTAATGAATAATAAAACGTTAAAAAAATAGCATTTTTTTATTTGTGTATTTTGCAACTTCATTTAAATAAATGATATCAAAAGTAGAAAAATTTAAATTACATATTTGAAAAAAATATGATTTAAAATGTGCTTAACCCCTTAACGCTCGAATTAAATTGCGGTTTAAAAATTCAAATTGCTTATTTGCACCACTTTTATGAAAAGAAATATTCACCTTATTTAATGACAGGAAAAACGATACTAAAATATATCCAATTTCACTATTATAAAAAACTGGTGGGAATCGAACAATTTGAGTAAAAGACACAGTCTGTGAATATGACGGGAGCGAGAATTAAGCGGTTAAACAAAACTGTCTCAAAAGTTTATGCTCAATGGCAAAAACAACTAATAAACTTTTTTACAAAACTGTTACATACTAATTATTTTGCTGTGATTTCGGATTAGTTCAAATAAACGCGCGTCCATCGAAATTATTAGTTTTTGCAGGGTTTCTGGTGGAAAAGCGTACCATGCTTCCCTATGGCCTCTTTGAATTTTTCAAAAGAGTCATACTGTTTTCTATTGCTGTAAACCTGACGGGTAAAAATGCCACAGACATTCTCAATCGGGTTTATAGCAGGACATAAACCTGGTGAGTCAAGAATTAAAAAAATTTCCTACGAAAGCCATGGTTATGTAGTATGTGATATGTACATTGAGTCATTACCTTGTTCAAAGAGCCATTCAGGGCCCCTCAAAATGTCAGTGAAAGGAAAGAAATGTTGGTTTAGCGTCTCTTGGTATTTTTTGGAATTTTGTCTTCCTTTTAGAAAATCCAGATAGGTCAGGCTATTGAAACTGAATACCCACCGAACCATAACACGCTTACCGCCTTGCTGGCTGTTGAAAAACCCTTGGTTCCCTTCCGAGACCATGCCAATACATGTTCCACTTCTCGGGGACATCTTAATTCCATTTTTACTCATCACTGATCAAAACAGTAAGCCACTTGTCATCCGTAGCACATTAGCCCAGTTCATTCTTACTTGTTATGGTGTAGTTTGAGACATTGTTTGCAAGTACTTTTCTTTAGTGTGATGTAATCACATTCTTTAATACGTCTATATAAAGTATGTTTGGACACCTGTACACCGGGATTATTTTTAATTTGCTTATTGGGCATATTTTATCTAAACAGGAATCTCCCTATTCTCCGATACGTCTTAACAAACGTCATAAGTGGTCGTCCATATCTTGATTTCCGGTTGAAATCATCATTTCTAGAGAGTATTTGATATAGATTCATTGCTTTGATCAATTTAAAATTTTTTTAATTTAAGAAACAGTTTCATTTCGCGATTTCAATTTTAAAACTTTTAAAATCTCATCTTTTGAGAATTCTTTACCCTTCGACATTTTTAAAACGAGTGGAAATTATTTTTGTACTCTTATATATTTTTTAAATTCGAAAAGGATGTCATACAATATCATTACACCCATCCAATCCCGTGTTTCTAAAAACAAAAATTTCATAAAGTGCTTAAACTTTTAACAGGTTCTCCTTAATAAGAGATATTCCGCCAGAAGACTGTAATAACGATTTTTGTGCTATTTTCATTATTGTACCATCGAAAAGTGTATAAAGTTATGTATAGAAGTGTAAGTTTTTGGCTATGGCCAGCAGGTCCTCCTTCAGTTTGGAAATATTCCGCCGGAAGGGGGCGCTGTAGTACGATGGCTGTTCCATTTTCATTATTGTACCATCAAAAAGTGTATGAAGTTATGCATAGAATTTAACCAAGTTTTTGTGTATGTTTTTGGCTATGGCAATCAGTTTCCCCTTGAATTTGAAAATATTTCACCTGAAGTAGTCGCTATAATAGCGATTTCTTTGCCATTTTCTTTGTTGTACCATCGAAAAATGTATAAAGTTATGCATAGAATTGAACCAAATTTTGTGTGCATGTTTTTGGCTTTGGTCAGCAGGTTCTAGTTGATTGTGGAAATATTCCACAGGAAAGGGGCGCTGTGATAGCGATTTTGATTTTATGTTGTTCATCGGCGGCTCGTGCAGTGACGGGAACTCGCGTCCTGCTAAGCCGGCTATTCGCAAGCAGCTGATGTACAACATAATAACGAAAAACTATTTATTTTAATAAATATCATGATCTAGATGAACTTGTTTTTACTCAGATTAATTGACTGAAACAGAAATTTAAGATGAATATGCAAGTTGGAATAGCATTTAACTAATAATTTTGAATTATTAATAAGTGTAACTACTTTTTGAAATATTAAGATGTATGCGATCGAAGAAAGTTTTGGGATTGGCACCTCCAGCTAGTTTTTTTACAGTTATTTGTACGCACCGGGACGTCACTATATGTACTTGGAAAGCTCACATAAAATATGAACTTCGAACCTTGCTTTTTTCACCTTATATGGAAGAGGCCCAAAATGAAACAGAAGTTTTAATGTAAATCAAGATGTGTTCTTTTTAGTGGTATTATTGGTAATCAAATCAGAAGCGTGCCTCTTTTTAGATGTAGACTTTTGAAAAGGAGGATGAATTTATGAATTATTTTTTTGAGAATATGTAATACAGGGTTCGTACTTTTCAAGGACTTGCAAGCACGTTTTACCAGAATTTTTCTAAACTAGTATTTACCTTACTTAATCAAAATAAATTTTATTTTCATGTATTTTGAACAGTACTTTACAAAATTTCTGGTACTGAAACACTTAAAATCCCCTGAACCCCTTGATGCGTACGCAAGTTTCGCACACTCCTTGGAATTTCCAAGGACTCTGCCACCACTATTATCGATAAGAAAATTTACATTTAATTTTTCAAACACAGAATTCGCAACCTCCGCCTTTGTTCACAGATTTTACAATATTTTTCTGCAGAGAAATACTCTGAAATTACTGTTAAAATTTAGTGGTACAGTTGTGCGAACCCTGGTACGAAACCTTTAATACAAATAATGTTGTCAAATAATAATTATAACAAATAATTATTGATTTTTTTTAAATTAATAAATATTATAGACACATTCAACATAGTTCCGAAGAATGGAGAAAGTAACAGAAGCTTGATAAAATAAAAAAAATCCAGTCTCAATTAAATTTTTTCCGCTTGTTAACACTTTCCAGTATAGTTGAAAAGCATTTATGAGTTCAGTTTGTCCATCCGTCCGTGATCTAACTTACATAAATAAAGTCAGATTTCAATGAAATTGATGTATGTTAGTTCAGCTTTCCACGAACGATGCGTACGTTCTGATTTTATCGTAGACGACTACCAGATGTACAGCGCGTACGTCCATGTGGAATATGAAAATCAGTGTTTCCGCATCTGTCAGATTTTTTTATTTAGAAATATAGAACTCATACCAGAACATTTTTAAAAGCAATTTTTTTTATTTATGGAAAATCCATGATCTTTGAGTATTTTAATTATCTTAAGTATTTTAAAATTTTAACTGTTAGTAATTTTTTAATTTAATTCTTTTTACTTTTCATTTTGAGCTCAGGAATTACTTGTTTGTTCCCCCCCCCCCCATTTTTAAGCATTTTTTCCCAGTACTGCCAAGATTCAGTTCCTGTTAGGCTTCCATTGTGTTACTGTCGGGGATGTGGGCAGTGGCCCCAGGCTCCTCGGAAAACCGTCAGAAGTAGTTTCTTGTAAAGCTAAAATAACTAGTAAAACTTACTTGAGAATGCGTAAAGCTTAAATAAAAAATCAGACAGATTCGGCAACACCGATGAAAATACAAATTTACACTAAACGCTGGTGTATATTAAGGGTATCGGAAAATTCTGTCGCTTAATATTCTTTAACGCCTACTTTTTTTTAAATTCAGATTTCTTCATTGGCACCACTTTTTTGAAGTGATAAAATTCCCATTGTTTCCACTTTAATGTGAAATATGAAAACTGTAGGAATTTTATCATTTCAAAAAAGTGGTGCCAATGAAGAAATCTGAATTTTTAAAAAGTAGGCGTGAAAGAACATTATGCGACAGAATTTTCCGGTACCCCTAATACATCAATACTTGTAAAAACAGCCTGGGTGTCGAGGGTCAAGCTGATACCATTAACCGTTTCGGGACGAGTGATGGATATATGCAACGTCAAAAGGTGCATGTGGAAAATTTTTTGCCACCATTAATAAAGAAACGTAATACTTGTCCTTTGTTATTAGAGCAATATTTGGTATTTTACAAATAAAGAGAACTGTTTAAGAAAAGCGGTGCCACCCAAATAAAAATTGTGCAAGGAGTCTCCAAAGGGTTAAGCAGATTGTTCAGTGTTTTTCTAAATAATTTATAAAATATTTTCTGAAAATGATAATGACGTTAGTAAAGAATAATTATTTTTCATAACATTACATACTATATTTATTCAACTTTTTAAATATGTGTCTAATATTTTGAAGCCCAGCGGTGTAGTGGTCAGCACGCCTGTCTGCCGCACCGCAGGTCGAGAGTTCGACTCCCGACTGGGCAAGGTTTACTCAGCTTCAAGCCCTTTGGGGTCGATAAAATGAGTACCAAGCTTGCTTGGGAACTAAACACCGAGGGTCTCGCGTTAGGTTGACCACCTGGCCGGGACGCATGCTGCATAGCACCTCGGGGCCCAGGGTCAAGAAAACAGAGATGGGCACTGTCGGCCCAGATCCTTCTTGGATTGTATAGCCACAGAGTTTAGTTTAGTCTAATATTTTAGAGTTATATATATTTGATAAAGCTCGTTGAGAAGTTGAATATATAATAAATTTCTTAGCTCATTAACACTAGAACCGCCGGTAAAAACGTATACCTATAACCGCCAAAGCGGTCTTCTTGACCGATGTGGATTACCACACTCAACTATTGTTTACTTGCCATTTTATACTCTTACTATCGTTTATTACTATTATTAACATCATTGCCCATATAATGATATATATTTCATAATTTTTATTATATATTTTTATATTTTATCATGTTATAATTAAATTATATTGAGATATATATATGTTATTTATATTTTTTATTTTAAGAATATTTTTATAGTAAAAAATATTTTTCATGAGAAATCGAAATTGCTAAAAACAAAAATAAACTTGGTAAAAGCACACATTTATATTTATCCCTTGAGCAATAGAATATTCAAGGTGGCAAGTGGTCAGGGAAAAACACAATCAAAAAAAGAGGAAACTCGCAGTATTTTCTTCTAGAAAATACAAGGAATAATATAAAGGGAGTAAAGAAAGCTGATTTTTCTTAACCAAAATACTGGTATTTAACACCGTTTTAGACTGTGTCTTTCAGAATTGACGCCCGCTAGATGAAGAAAATTATAAAACACTTGTAGAGGTCATCGTCTAGAACTAGCTTTTGTAAAATACTTCTGTGCCATTTGGTCGCCAAATTTTGTAGGATTATAGAACTTTACACTTTCTGGTAAGTGTTTATCACCAGATTCACATGTAACTGATGGATGTCGGGAACTTGGAATTAAAACATATTTATTTTTCTTCCCCTGAAAAACGCAACGTAATATCATCTTTGGCAAGAATTTAGCTACTGTACAAAGACATTTTTTTTTCAGATTTTATGGCCTGTGGAGTTTTATTTTTCGTCCGCGATTGACTGTGCCAACAATGTTTAGTTTTAGTGACTTCACCTTTTCTGCAGGGGGCAGTGAAGTAAAGAAGTTATCTGTGGTAATGTTGTAGCCTTTGTTGAAGTATGGCTGTATGAAGTATGGACTGTCGCGACATCTGCTAGATAAAATATGCAATAAAATTGACGGCGGTCATTTTGACCGTTTCGGCGGTTCTAGGTATACTACTGCAATATTTCATAGATTTTGGCTGACTGGAAAATTTATCACTGGCATATCATAGCTTTTCGAATCATACGAAAAGTCACGGAAACTGAAAATTATACTCTAAATAGAAACAAATTGGTAATGAAAGCTTCGAAACGGTCAAAATGACCGCCTTGGCAGTTCTAGTGTTAAAGCCAATTGGCAAGAAAGCTTGCCATGTAAGGTGAGCAATACGTTTAAATTTGAATACCAGTATTTTAGTTTGGAAATTTTCACATTATCTAATCTCAAATTTTAAGCGATTAAATAATTCAAAATTACAATGCTTTAAAAGCTGGTGTAAGAGAATTAAATGAAATATAAAATAGGCTCGTCCTTAATGGGTTAATTATTTTATGAAAGTGGATTGTAGAGTTCAGGCAATAATCAAGATATAATAAACTATGATCTTGATGATTATGTTTCAATCAATTAAAAAAGAACCTTTATGCTTCTTGAAACGATTAAACAAATAAAAAAGAAAGAAACGGAGAACAATGGGAGACGAGTGGAGAGAGAGGGTAATTATTTTTACTGACGATTAAATTTTTTTCTGGTTACCAGATTTTTTCCAATTTTTAGAACCTTACTCTTTAGGCAAGCCTATAGTTTTGTGTAAAGTGTCGCAGTATTAACCCTTTAATGCCATGGTATCAATTATCCCGATTTATTGGATTTTTTATTCACATATTCTTTAATCCCACCAGAAATTTAAAAGAGAAGAATTCACTTCATTTAATAACAGTCATTTCGTTATTAAATAAACCAAAATTTACTGTTTAGGTTTCCTGGTATGTATTCTGATTCCCTGAATTGCGCAATTTCTGGAACGCATTTTACCCTATACATTAACCCTCTCGCTTCGCAGCCCGAGCTACGCTCGGGCATGCATTTTCCCGTGAATTTAATACAATTTGATTGTTCCCACCAGTTATTTTTTAGTGAAAACTTTGTCTAATTTAAACAGGACATTTTCCCCGATTACGATAGTCCAAAATTTCTGCTTTAAAGAACCGATGATAAACGATTAAAAATTCTGTAATAGACGCTCATAGCGAAGAATTACTTACGCAGCGAGAGGGTTAAAGCAAAGTGTTATAAGTAAGCGAACAAACTTAATGCTGGGATCAGGCGTAAATTAACACAGTTGCGCCACCTTGTGGACGGAGTGATAATTCACATACGCGGGTTTTTAGTGTGGCGCGTATTTTCTAAATCCTTAGTCACTCACGGAAACGAATTCCTTTTGCCGCATCTATTGCACAATAACGGCGTGGAGAGAGGTATCTAGATGCACTTAAACCACGAAGCTTTCTTTGCCTTATCAAAAGCACTTCACTTATTAATCAAGGTGAAATAAACTTTACAATTTCAGTGGTGGGAGTAAGAAAACAGTTAGGTATCTACCTGTAGTTCACACTCCGTCCGCTACGTGGCGCATGACCTTGATTGATGTGACCTCGCTTTTAATCTTGCGGTTATTTCTCCCATTTAAGTTAGGACGCTTACTTATATCGCTTTGGGGTTAAAGTATTAATACTGAAACATTCAGCGTGAGTCATTTTCAAAATCTGTCCATATTTTGGAAGAATAAAGTCAAATTTTTAGAAATAATCAGAAAATTTTAATTGTTTGTATATAATTACCTTACCTCATAAACATCAATATACAATCATCAGCAGAGGCCAAATTACTAATTTAACATTTTAAAACTAATCTTTTAATTTTAATGCATTTGGTATAACGACGTAAGTGAGCACGGTAATGACAGCTACGATAATGACAAATCAAGCAAAATATCTCTATTTTTCTCCCCAGGCAAAAATGGCAGCCATTATCTTCTGGTCCAAACAATGATTTTCTATTTCTTATATAATAAAAGTAGATTAAGAAATAAAAGTTCATTTAATTATCAATTAGAAGTGGGTACGGTGATGACTTATAAAAGAATACTCACCAAAACATTAAAATGTTTGCTTGTTGTATTGAAACTATAAAACTATTTACTCTATTCACCTAAACCTGATAACAATCTGACTTATTTAAGGAGTATTTTTGTCTTGATAAAAATGCATGTGCTGCCCTCTAAAAAATTCCAGAGGAACTTTTTGTCAGAAGCATGGGGATGACACTCTTTCTTGGGACACGGTTTAAAAAAATATATATATTAAGAATTATAGATAAGTTTAATCAATGAAAATAAATACTTTTTTTTAATTAGTAGCATCTTAATAAATAAAAATGTATAAAAAAAATTATAACCATCTGTTTTAAATCGAACTTAGTAAAATCTTTATCTAATAAATTGCTAGTTGGGAAAACCTACGGTAGTGATATTTTGACTACAAAAGAATATATTTCTAATTTTTAAAAATTTTATAAGTAATAATATATCTGTAAATTATCATTAAAATTATGATAGTTAAAATGCAATAATTAAAATTATGATATTTATCTATTTTCCTGTGCAAATGTGAAAGAACAGTAAAACACGACACTTTTTGAATATCACCCATGTACCTTTGTCATTTTGTACATTAATTAATTATTTTGGAAGATTATTTACTTAATTCCAATTATTGAAAGGATATCCTGGCAGTTCAGAAAATCTTTTTTTTTTCCTTAACACTTTCCAACAAAGTTGAAATGTGTGTATGAATTCGGTTTGTCTAGCCGCCTGTCTGGCTGCGTTCTAACTCCCGTAAATGTACTTGGATTGACATGTTATTTATATATGTTATTGAGATTTATCATCTGATATTCGTTAAATGAAGTGTGTAGCATTAATATTTTATTACGTCGAGTAAAAAGTTTTCCGCCAATTTTTTTAAAATTGTAATATGATAAAAACGTACGAAATCATCAAAACTAATAAGGGTAGTAAACTCCGTTTAAATCTACAATCGTCTTCCAACGTTTTGGCAACTTTTCAATCCCTTCTGTGAAAAATTGGGGCGTGTGCGTGTCCAGAAAGAGATCGACCTCATTTATGACCTCCTCATTTGTATCGAAGATTGTGCCATCAAGATGTAGAATGTTTGTTTTTATCTGCAGATGAGAAAGCAGATAAAAATCTGAAGGGGCCATGTCGGGACTGTATGGTGGATGTTACATTGAATTCCACTCTAGCTTGTAGAGCGTGCAACCGGTCATCTTATTAACGTGTGGCCGGGCGTTATCGTGATGAAAGAGAACCATCTTCTTTCTGAACTCGTTTCTTCGTTTTTCGCAAAAGCCCTCGCGAACTTTGATTACCATGTTGCTGTATATTGCACTGCTTATAGTCTGTGCGCTTTTCAGGTACTCTTTGTACAAAATTCCGCGACAATCTCACCAGATTCAGAGAAGCACCTTCTTGTTAGTTAGGGCACGTTTTGAAACCGAGCTTGCTTATTCCACAGGTGCTGACCACCCTCCTTTACGGCTTGTATTGTTGCAGTACACCCATTTTTCATCACAGGTCACAATTCTCTCCAGAATGTTATATTTCCTTTGATCGCTGAGGAGAGCAAAACAACAGTTTTTTTCTCTTGCGCTTGTCTTCAGCAGTCAATTCGTGAGGCACCCAGTGGTTGAGCTTGAATGTTAGATTTATGCGTTTCAGAGCGTTAACTATTGTTTTTTTGGAAACGTTAAGCTCAAACGCAATAGTTTGTGTTGAAACATTTCTGTCTTGATCAATGATTTGCTTTAACTGCTCACAATCAACTTCAATAGGGCGGCCTGAGCGTGGTTCATCTTCAATGTTGAAATTTCCAGCTTTAAACTTCCGAAACTTTGACTGTACCATAAGAAACATTATTGATGTTTAAACTTTCACACATTTTTCTGTGGTATTCAGTGGTACTGAGTTTTTTACGGAACCCATAGTACATAATCGTTCTGAGCTGCTGACGTGATAGCTCCATTTTAAACACTTTTTTGAAGCACAAGATAACACATTTTTAACAAACAAATTACACAGGCATGTAGTTCTTATGCTCTGCTTTCGAATGCAAAAATTGGTTGGTTGAAAAACTAACAACCGCACAAATGACAGCTGTTGGCGCAAAGGTATCTCCCCTTGGCGGAAAACTTTTTACTCAACGTAATATTTACAAGGAACACTCAACGGAATTTGGTTACATAATGGTCAATGCGAAAAAATCATTTGCAGTGCATTTTAATGAGGAATTTGGTTACATAATGGTCAATGCGGAAAAATCATTTACAGTGCATTTTAATGACGTTACATTATTCCAAGTATGCGGAAATTGATATGTATGATAGAGGTTCACTAAAAGATGCTTATTATACATTAATGGTTTTCATAGAATTTACCGTTCGTTTACAGGTTCACACAATATAATTTGTTTATAGTACTTTCTTTGAGCGATGTTTGCTAGAAGAAAGTTTGCAATTTTTGTATGCTTTTAAATTTGGCTAATATTTTGCATGTAACCCGATGTGCATAAATTCTAAAGATTATATATAGGGCTGTACAAAAGAATTCCTGTACATTTCTGGTTATTGCAGGAAATTGCTGAAAGGAAATTTTCTTATACGGTTATGTGTTTCCTATCTGAACTAAATTTTTGAATACTATGTATTATTTATACAAATCTGCAGATTATATACAGGGTTGCACAAAAGATTTCGGATAACTTTCCGACAGCAGATCGGAACAGTTTAAAATGTATTTTCAATTGAGTTATGCGTTTTCTAATATGTTTAATTAGACGTCATGTTTCACAACGCTAAACGGTGAAGATTCGTTGCATTATTCTGAAAGTGTTGGAAAGTGTTCTATAACCTATGCGTGACGCATGATTTTTCTTTCTAGTAATTTCTTGTGACGGCCTGTTATTGTGTGAATCAAGTACTTTTTTTGATAAGAAGCTTTCATTCTTTCGAAACTTTATATGCACTGACATGAAATCAATAGAATGTCGCTTAAAAAATTTTAATCAATTAAAATAATAGCTTAGAAATAGAAAAGAGTGTGTATAATTGATAAACTTTTAAATAATGCCTTTAAGCTTTCTTTAATTAGATGTCAATGATTTAATTTAAATTCTACTTTTATTAAATATCTACAAATATTTACCAGTTACTGAAATGATCATATTCTTCTTAAGCAACAATGAAGCAGAGTCACCTTTACAGAATAAGTTTTAATTGTCTAAACGGTATTAAGTAATTAAATATTGATTTATTTTTTTTAATACGAGGCAGTTCTATGGAAACCAAATAAAAATACTGCAATGATCGAATACCGTCATTTGAGCATATACTGAGAAATTGCAACAGCTAAATAACCCAAGATTGTATTTCCAAGCACATCGTAACGTTTAATGTGATTTCAGGTTATTCGATAAACAGAAACTTAGAAATCAGAATCTTTGTTACAGTTAAGCAAGTGTGTGAAGAACAGAAATTAATACAGTGCATGTAGCATTTATTATCTTCTTTACTTCAAGAAAGGGAAACGGGAAGATTTATTAAATTAATACCAGAAAATCTTTTACAAATTTCAAGTATGTATTTTGAATAATATAAGTTTGCAACGGTTTCTGTGAATGTCAAAAGACAACAAACACGAATACATTCGTTGGATTTATTTTCATTTACGTTGTAAAACGAAATATCAATTATTTGATTTGATGATTGAAACGTATTGCCTCTTCAAAAAATGCAGTAAATATTAAAACATTTAAAATAAAATCCGTGAATCATGCAATAAGAATTATTTTAAGATAGCAAAGAAATAATTTTTGTTTTAACTCATGAATGTTATTTCTTATCTCATTTTTTATTGATATTACTTCTTAAAAAGCTTTAAAATATTGAATTTGTTAAAGGGAACAACAGTGCAAAAATTACAGTTGAAATTTTTCAATTCAAGGAATGATTGTTATTGATAATTTTTCAATCATTTAAACAACCTGTAATTCTTTGGTTTCACTTTATTTTTTTACCTTCAAGACGATTTGAAACAACAACAAAAATTATTGAGCATTAGAAATATTGTTCACCTTTTTAATCATGAAAACGTTTGTAGGTTTCTATGTTAATTGAGAACCATATTGGAGTTTTAATGCCCAAATAATAATTGTCAAATGATTCATAAAAGGTAAGTGCATTTCAAATGAAGTAATACAAATTCATCTTAAAAGAAGAGTGCATTTGCAATGTGGATAATGGCGAATGCATCTTAGAGAGCATAAACAGCTTTTGACTGCTAATGTATCATTTAAAACATCGCCGTCCGCGAACGACAATTCTTGTTTTTATTTAACCAAAACAACATTGCGTGGCTTCTACTTTACAAAAATTGCATTGATGTGGTGTTGTGAATATATTTGTTTACTTTCTAAGACATTTTTTATTGAATCCTTACACTGAAAGATATTTACTGTTGCATAAATTTGAGAAACCTCTCTTGGAAACCACTTTACGAAACACTTCAAGAAGAGGGTGGAACTGCTGTCGTTTTAAAATCCAGATTTAATAAGACTTGGCTGTCGGCAATGTGTTAAAATAAACACATTCTGCAATGGGTTATTAGGGCGTTATACAAAGCAAAAATGCTGCCATATAAGAAACAAAAGCCAACTTCACAAGGTGGAAATTTTTATCGACATCAAAAGGATCAGGAAACATTACTATATAAGTGTTTTGATATTCTAAATATTTATTTCTGGATCCATAGTATAGGTTTACCAACGGAATCTAAATCGATCATTAAAAGACGTTTTCAGATGTTTATTTCAAACATTTTGGCTGTTATTTTTGAGGGAAACGTAATATATAATTTGATCAAGCGACGCCAATACTTGTATGACAATGATATGCACTTGAAAAACTCTATTATAATTATTAGTTTTATCAGTTTGAGCATCGCGCAAAGATACAGTTTGTACTCTTCTTCAAGGAAACTTTTTGAGATATTCGTGAGATCTGTAAAACTGTCTTCAAGAATTCGAGGAAAGTTGACAAATCAACTTAAAGTCAAATTAATAATTGTGTTAATTATCACAGATTTTTTAATTGTGCTAGGATTAATTCCACTGTTTTATGTATTTCGATTACCCCCAAGTTTGTTAAGTAATTCTGAAGTTGTAAATCGCATGTTTCTAGATTCTAACTGGCCTAATCTGACATTTTTCTTTATATTTTGGAAGAATACAAGTCTGTGTATCATGTTTTACTTCGGAGTCATTTGCTTTATTTTGAAGCAAGTCTTAATTAGAATGGCAATAATGGTAAAACGTTCAATTATTAAAACGGAGAATTTGATTGAAATTTTCAATGCAGTTCTAGATATTGCAAAAGAAACAAATGAAATTTTTTGTAGCATGATAGTTACAAGTTTTGCTATTTCCCTCGGAGGCATATTTTTTCAGTTGTATAATATTTTATTTAATCCAATTGGGTTAATTTGTATTCATTTGTTCAGAATTTCCTGCGTAATCTGGTATTTTTTACCCTTTTTGCTTATATGTTTATTGGCTTCATCAGTTTCAAATGCAGCCTTGAATGTGAAATATTCAATCATGAAAATACGGATACAGGATTTTAAAAACAATCCTTGTCTGAATATCGTTATGAACAAGGATTCACTTCAATTTACCATTTTAGATTCAATTATTATAGACAAAAGTCTTATATTTTCTGCTGGGGGTATTTTATTATCATATGGCACTCTAATTGCAACTTTTCAGATCAGTTCTAAACAACAGTGATTTATAAATCCCCAGAATCAGGAAAAGTTAAGTGCAATTTTGAATTATTTCTGCAACAGTTGTATTTTTCTACTCCTAATTTTGATATTAGTTACTATATGCAAAACAAAATTGTATTTCATTTCGTTTTTACGAAAATTTAAGCTCGTATTGTGTGCTTATTTCTCAGAGGTCGTACTCTACATGAAAAGTTTCAGGATATGTACCAGTATTTGTTTAAAGAAAAATAAATTTATATTAAACGTGAAAAAATATCGCCTTATTTAACACTAGAACGCCCGGAAATTTTACTGAAGTTTTATAAAAATATTTTATACCAGAATTTTTATTTAAAATTATTTGACTGATTTATTATTTAACGTAAATCTGCCTTTTTAAAATTTAACTTATTTTGTGAAAGAATTTCTGGTTCCAATTGACATTTAATCATATGGTCGGAGTCGAATCGACTCCTTCCGGGCGTTCTAGTGTTAAGAAGAGAATTTCTATAAGAAAAATAGTGGTACCGTAGAATTTACAGGTCGTAAAATTTCAGGACAAGTACGACCCCTGGTTTCTGCTTTTCAAATTAATTTTGAACAAATGCGAACATAAAATCAACAATAAATTGAAACACACACAACTTTTTATAAGACTCCGGGTAATTTTATATGATATGGCAATCTACACTTGCAACATATTTCAGCATTTTATGTCCTATTTGCAACAGGCAGAAAATTAAACTAGAAGAAATTTGTGTTCACGTTCTAACATCATATACCGAAATTTTTCTCCCTAATGTGATATATTACATGAGGCGAATTAAGCTATAAATGACTATGTTACTGAAAATTGCCTGCGACATATATTTTAACGTCAGTGTAAATCAGTGTTTCTCAACCTTCTTTTGTTGACGGCATACTATTAATATCTGGAATTATTTGCGGCTCACCTGAATATAAAAAAAAATTTAAATGTTGTATAACACAAAAATAAAAATAAAAATATTTATTCACAAAATTTATTCAATGAGAGGGTTGAGACTGCTTTCTTAAACAAATTAAATCAAAACGATAATAAAATAACCAGACAAGTTCGCATTTCATCGTCAATTTTTAAATGTCTTTCTCGCTTTATAGACTTGATTTATGTAAATGCTGAAATCTAAATTCACAGAACAATGAAGATGCAAAAGACAGAAGATTTTTAATAGCTTTCAAGCTTATTGGAGGGTACAAATTTTAGACAAAAAAATCCAAAACTCATCCAAATTTTACTCGAAGTATATTGAACGGTAAAACTTATCGCTTCTCAAACCAATGAGCTTTAGTTTTTCTGTTTTTGTCAAATTTTGTGTCTTGAAATTGCAAATAGGTTTATTAACCATTCATATTCGTCAACTGAAAGCGAAGGAATGTAGCTTTTAAATGAGGTTTGAAGTTCGTTACCGGTGCTTATGATTTTGTCTACAATTTTTCTTTTCTTTTCTTTCTTTCTTTTTTTTTTTTTTTTTTTTTTTTTTTTTTTTTGACTGAGATTTGTTGACACTTAGAAAGCAGTTAAAATTTCCTTTTAATATTTGAGATTTCCACAGTGTTAATTTTTCAAAAAACTCTAATCGAAAGTTGGGAAGGCAAATAAATACCTGCTCCCCAACTTGAAGGAAAACGTATGCTGTAAAACGAAAGCCCGAATCCGATGGCAGACAAGGGAGGAGTGACGCGCTGGAAACGCTAATATGGGGAAAGTCATGAACATGGAAGATAGCACATGGTAAATAGAAAATGTCGTGTCGTGGATACAACAACATGCAACTTTAATTATTTATCAAAAACGCTCGTGGCACATTTAACAATATCTCGTGGCACACTGGTGTGCCGCGGCACAAAGGTTGAGAAACAATGGCCTAAATAAATGTATTATTTACATTCTTGTTGGTTTCTGAATTGACATTTACTGGTATCAAGTTACATTATGATAATGTATAACATTCTTTCATCAGCTGATGCTTAAACGTTTAAAATCCAAGGAAAATAGTAAAGAAAATTGATCTAGCTAAATTGTTGTCGTAACAATTCTTCTATACAATAACAGTAACAATAATAGTACTTCAAACAAAATTTATCTTTTATAATGTATATAAGCATTTTAGCCAAGTTTTATTAAAAAGATAAGCCTCTACAAAGAATAAATTCATATATATATATATATATATATATATATATATATATATATATATATATATATATATATATATCATAAATGCTAATTGTATTATAACGTTTATTTAAATTTCTGTAACAACTGGTATTTATTATGGTAGTTGGTTCTACATAAGTTGGTTCTACATAACGGCAGTTGGTTCTTATAATAGTTGATTCTACAAAAAATGAAAAGAAAATGAAAATTTTCTCATAAAGTAAATTTGACAATAATGTTTATTAAGACATATTTAAACAAAACAAAATATGAGCGTTTGGCACAAATAGATGTATTATCCATTACAAAAGGAACACACAAATTTTCTGAAGTGCTGTTATCAAAAATAAATAAATAAATAAATATAATAAATGAGAAGAAATATTTTAATTAACTAGGGGGCTCTGGCCCCTACGAGCTACGCTCGTCAACCACCGCTCAGCCACCGCAGACTCTAAAAGTACGCTAATTTGATCGGCTTTAAAAAGATTTCGGAAGATTGAATTATAATTTAAAAAACAGTGGCGATCTCCCTATAAACGGATTGCTATTGATTTCTCTTTGACTGGGGAATTTTAAGGCCAAATCCGCTGCGGTGCTACTTGATTAACCGTCGACCAATTTCGCCAAATTATATAAATCGCCAAAGCACTCGCCAAATTATACAAATTGACATCATTTTTATTTTAAATAACGAAAGACAAATAAATTAGCGCAACATTAATAAAAATAGAAATAAAACGTTGAAATAAAAATAACTTGATGACGTAGACATGTGTAACTTGCTTAAAGTCAAGTTAATGTGACATTTACGATCAACCATTATTGGCATTTAATCTTATAGTTTGGTTATAACTAAGTAGTACCAAAAATATATATGTCAATCGCTATTTTCATCTTTGATTAAGTAAACTAAGTTAAACATTTCAAAATAAGCTAATATAAAAGGAATTAAGTAAACAGAATCTTTGTCTCCTGGTATTTTTTAACAAAGCGAAAAGAAAGTTATTTTAAATAAGACATTTTAAATTAATCGTTTTTAATCTGACGTAATTTTGACCAAACTATTCTTTCTCTTTTTAATATTCACGTGAAAATACTTCTGTTAGAAATGAAATATTATTTGCGCTTTCCTAACAAAAATAGTTGAAAAGTATCCTCTAGAAATATCAAATGATTGTCTAGCGCAATTTCTAAATTTAAACCGTTTTGCAATATTATTTTGTGTTCATTTTATTTAATAACTGTAATGTGACGTAAATATGACGTAATTTCTCCTATTTAAGACTTCTAACGCATGTTAATAAATTTATTATTTTACAAAATCCTTTCTCTCTTAAAATTCACGTGTAATTATAGTTTTTATGACGTAATTTTTAATAAGATCCTGCTTTTTGTACATAATTATTTAATTCTAATTCCAAATGTTTTTTCTGTTTATAATAGTCACGTGTAAATAAATTTTTAATTTATTTACACGTATTAATATTTTTTTTTTGAAGCAAACATTATTGTTTCCGCTTTTTATACATTTGGCAACAGTTTAAATTAATATTACTTTCTAAAATCTGTCAAAAATATCTCTAGAAATGCTGAAAATTTGAATTTAAAATAGAAATAAAACCTCAAAAAATTAGTCAAATTTAAAAAAGAAATATAGTCTGCACACCGGGAACTTCAAATGTATAAAATGATCTAAAAATGATTAAATTCCCATAAATAGTTTTTGCTCCTATAAAACTTTTTTAGTGGAACGATTTTGTCCAACTTTAGCATTAAATATCTCTTAAAATAATTCTTCGATTTGAAAACTGTCTACATCAGCGTGTTTATCAAACATTTCTGTATAATACTACCGATTTTCATATTTTTGTATGCATTATTTTTCTTAATATTAACGAAGAAAGACCTCCGGTCACAAAAAATTCAAAACCGGCGGCGGCGGTGACAGCGGTAGTTACTTTTTTTTAGAATAGAGAAACTGTATTCATAATTTCAAATACATATTCAAGGACCTGTTATTTGAATTATGTTTTGAGATTGATTTAACAGAGATTATAACCATTGTTTAGTAAATGCTAATCTCATGTTCCTTATAATAGTAAAAATAAATTAGACGCGAATAACAGCCAAAGAGTATTTTGCACACCCGGCAGCGTCTTAGTCCCTCTCTGAAGAACTGGGATAGTGTGAACAGATTTCTATTTAAAGTTCATTTGCATAAAGCAACCTCTGTGAGTACAGATTATTACCTACCTTCATTGTAGATATTTTTTCTAATTAAAGTTTCTTAAAACAACTGGAAAAGTTTGAAATGATGAAATAGTGTATTTATTATTATTATTATTAATATTTTACAATGTTTGAACTCTTAAAAAAGTCACATAGTCGTTCAGATAGGAAAATTTCTAAAATGAGGGTTGTTTGACCCGTAATCGTTGCGCCGCGTTGTATGCCAGATGTTGTCTATAAGTTACATATAATATCTATTGTTTTGTACTAGATACAGGGCTGCCACAAGCGACTATTTTTATGTTCTATTCGCAGCACTATTTTTAAAATTTAACTTTTGTAGTATATTTGTCTAGCACATGTTGGCCAAGTGTGTGTGAAAAATTTTGTTTCGAAACAGTGGTGCGAGATAGAATTAAAAAATAGTCGCCAGTGGCAGCCCTGTACTTATGTATAAATTATAATACATACAGGGTATCATAAAAACTTTCCCTGCTACAAAAGTAATCAATTTCACTATATAACATAACATAACCTACACATTTAACATAAACATGTTGATAGACTGTTGCCAAAATGTTGAGAAACTTACCAGTTTTTTTCTTTTCTTTTTGCTGCAGATGTCAGTAATGTAGCTGTAGTGTAGAAGTGTTAGTGGCTAGCAAACCGGGAATGCTCACAAATCAGGAAAAAGCTCATTGGAACCCGGTCACCAAAAACAGTGCAGGGGATCGTTGAAATAACGTATAAATAGATGCTGCCTGATGCCAAGGGCCTTAAATCAAGGGTCTTACTTTAGCCGCCCTTTCAGCTGAAGATGATGATTGGCTAGTTCTCAGTACGTCACATAGTGGGACGAAATGTCCCAAATACGCGAAATTGCTCAAAATTTAAATATATACAGGGTGATTCATAAAAGATGGGCAGAACTTTAAGGGGTTATAGTACACTTAAAGACAAATAATATTAAATAGGAGACTAAGGGTCCCAGACGTATTCCCAAGGAGATAGGGGGCATTAAAGTTTAGGGTCCGAAATTTCAAATGATTATAAAACATGGAAAAATTGGTCGATTCGTTTGCGGTTTTTGCAAAAAATTTTCTTTATGCCAGTATTTTCTTGAAATAAAATTTTAAAGTTCAATTTCAAAAAATGCCGATAGGGGGCGCTTTAGACTTTGGAGTAACAAACAACTATTTTTTAACGTTATTTTTTGTATTTCTTTAAATGATTTCGAAAGCTTAGACTTAAACTTAAATTTTGATCTAAAAATCTGAGTCCTAACGAGTAGTTAAGTAGCATAAACTGAAATTTGAAATTTGAAACCCTTCTCCCCCCAGAACAAAAATCAGTTATTCCCGATCTTTGTGTCGTAGATTAGGCTCTAACTACTGCCGCGTTTTGCTAAAATTATTCTTTATGTCAGTATTTTCTTGAAAATAAATTTTAAAGAAAATTTTCAAAAAATTCCGATAGAGGGCGCTTTAGACTTTGGAGTAACGAACAACTATTTTATACCGTTATTTTTTGTGTCTCATTAAATGCTTTTTAAAGCTTAGACTTAAACTTAAATTTTCAGCTCAAAATCTGAATCGCTGAGCGTGGTTCAGTAGCGAGGGGAGGGGGTTCAAATTTCAACTTCTGAACATAGTTCAGTTTGCACTACTTAACCATGCCCAACGATTCTGTGCTGTGATACGAGGCAAAAATACAACTTTCGTCAAGGACTGCATAGTCGGAATTCACTCATAAAGGCACTGGCACAGTTGGAAACGTCGCTCATGCAAACGTTAAAGCTCCATTGATGACGCTAGTCACCGGGTGAAGAAGGAAACAGAAAGTATGCAAATGTCAAATGGGGAAGAAGAAGAACACGTATGCAAAATTTCGACACGATTCAGGCATAAAAACCACTGAACGGTGAGTCAAGTGTAAGTCGCTGTAGTAATGAATCGGAAGATGGTGCCCTTCACGAATAAGGAAAAGGCTGAGATGCATTTAATTTACGGAGCGGCAGATGGAAATGGTGCAGAGGCACAACGTATGTACGGAGAGCGATTTCCCAACAGGCGGCTGCCTAACCGCAAAACTTTCGAGCGCTTGCACAGACAGTTGTGTGAGACGGGATCATTTCTCGCTTCCCGGTCGAATGCAGGTCGTGCAAAAAAGGGCGAATCAGTGATAAAATTTAAATATATACAGGGTGATTCATAAAAGATGGCGTTGCAGAAGCCATTCTGGATGTAGTAGCGGCGCAGCCAAGTACAAGTACACGAACAGTGGCTAGGCAGGTGGATACCTCACAGTCCATGACTTGGAGGGTACTGAAGGATGAACATTTGCTCCCGTTTCATGTGCAACGAGTCCAGAAACTGTCTCCAGGGGATTATCCAAATCGTATTGAATTCGCCCGCTGGTTTCTGCAGCAGAACGCGCTAAATCCACATTTTGGACGAACTGTGCTTTTCACCGATGAATGTACCTTCACACGTGAAGGTACATTTAACACACACAATGCACATGTATGGGCGGATGTCAATCCACATGCTACGTATCCACATGCTCATCAGAGACGCTTTTCCATCAATGTTTGGGCAGGAATCCTCGGAGACCACCTAATCGGACCGTACCTTCTTCCTGAACGCCTCAACGGTAAAACATACCTCACATTTCTGCAACATGTGCTGCCAGACCTGTTAAACGTTGTTTCTCCACGCATCCGGCGGGTCATGTGGTTCCAGCACGATGGAGCGCCAGCCCATTACGTACGAGACGTCCGCAACTATCTGGACATCACATTTCCGAACAGATGGATTGGTCGAGGTGGTCCTGTTGCTTGGCCTGCTCGCTCGCCAGATCTTTCACCCCTCGATTTCTGTTTTTGGGGACGATTGAAGGCTCTTATGTATGAGACGTCCATTGAATCCCCCGAGGAACTGGTCGCCAGACTTTCCGCCGCTGTAGGGGAAGTGCTCGAAAAGCCAGATGTTTTCGCGAATGTTCGCCGTTCCATTCTTCGCCGTTGTTCTGCGTGCATAACCTCTGGTGGTCACAATTTTGAACATTTATTGTAATTACATGTTAATAAATATGCTTTGGTAACATAATCCTAATTTATGTCTTTTTACCTCGTATCACAGCACACAATGTGTGGACATGGTAAACTGAACTGTGCTCAGGAGTAGAAATTTCAAACCCCTCCCCCCAGAAACTTAACCACGTCTAACGATTCAGATTTTGGGCTGAAAATTTAAGTCTATGCTTTAGAAAGCATTTAATGAGACACAAAAAATAACGGTATAAAATAGTTGTTCGTTACTCCAAAGTCTAAAGCGCCCTCTATCGGAATTTTTTGAAAATTTTCTTTAAAATTTATTTTCAAGAAAATACTGACATAAAGAATAATTTTAGCAAAACGCGGCAGTAGTTAGAGCCTAATCTACGACACAAAGATCGGGAATAACTGATTTTTGTTCTGGGGGGAGAAGGGTTTCAAATTTCAAATTTCAGTTTACGCTACTTAACTACTCGTTAGGACTCAGATTTTTAGATCAAAATTTAAGTTTAAGTCTAAGCTTTCGAAATCATTTAAAGAAATACAAAAAATAACGTTAAAAAATAGTTGTTTGTTACTCCAAAGTCTAAAGCGCCCCCTATCGGCATTTTTTTGGAAATTGAACTTTAAAATTTTATTTCAAGAAAATACTGGCATAAAGAAAATTTTTTGCAAAAACCGCAAACGAATCGACCAATTTTTCCATGTTTTATAATCATTTGAAATTTCGGACCCTAAACTTTAATGCCCCCTATCTCCTTGGGAATACGTCTGGGACCCTTAGTCTCCTATTTAATATTATTTGTCTTTAAGTGTACTATAACCCCTTAAAGTTCTGCCCATCTTTTATGAATCACCCTGTATAGATACAGGAAACAGAAAACTAGATGAACGTGTTCTATGCAATCCAGAGTTTATGATAAATCAGTAAACCGTACAAAAATACAACATTAACCTTCAATAAACCTGTCCATTTCATGGAAATTTGCATACTTTTGAGGTTTTGCCGAATTCATTAGGCAGTTGATATTTCTCCTTCAAAATTATCAAGTTTCTTTTTTTGTTATGTTGTTCTAAGTTATTTACTCAAATATATTTTAGTTCTAAAACATGTTTTTTGTAGACATTTGTATCTATTGTTTATAAAAATTCGTATTTTAAATGTATTTTACGAAGAGATCGATTGAAAAAAGTTACGAATTGTTCCGGAAAACGATGTTCGTTCATTTATTCCTTAGATATTATAGGGTTGCCAGTTTGGCCTTTTTTTATTCCGAATTTTTGCACGAAATTTCTATACTATTTTTTTTAATTTAATAACAGACATTTCGTGACTGCTTAAAGTGAAAAATTTTGTTTCAGAATATTCGTCGAACATTGTGAATTCGAAATTTTTGAATTAAAAAAATGCCAAACTGGCAAGCCTGAGGTACTGGGTGAGAAAAATTCATAATAATCATAACCGTCACGATCCTCCCGGTTTCGGTAAGCCCGCATTCATGTTTAGAGGTCCTTAACAAGCTCGAAGTTTATTTTGTGGTCGAATTTTGGAACTATACCGTTTAAGCGTAAGATTCTTCATTTTATCCATTTTCTGATAAAAAAATTTTTCCAATTCTGGCTTCAGAATAACATTTCTCACCTTTAAACCTCTCGCTGCGCAACCCGAGATTTCCTCGGGCAACGTAAAAGTAGCAAAATTTGCGCAACCCGAGATTTCCTCGGGGATGCATTTTTTCCGTCTAATTAACCCCTCTTGATTATTCCCACATGTTATTTTTTTATTGTAAATTTTGCGTTATTTAATCGGAGCATTTTCCCGACTAAATTAGACAAAAATTTTTGTTGTGAAAAACCGGTGACAAAAGAATAAAAATTCGTAAAAGAGACTCGTCGCGAAGGGGCGAAGGGGAAATTACGCAATTTTTGAAGCTATTTTGATAAAACAATTACGCAGCGACAGGATTAACAAGATAAATTTACCAAATATCTATTTGACGTCTTTTAAGAGATCTACATCCATGTCTATGAAAACACGCCTTTCGCCCCACCGAAAGGCGCAGCGTTGCGTTCAACGAAAGAAAAAAATATCTCATGGAATGAGAATATCACGAAAACACTTTAGGACAACAATCTATACTCTTTAGGAATGTAAACATGCAAAAAAATTGAAAACCTTAGTACATAGTACCTCCCTTTAATGATTTTTGAGCCAGTGTTTTTATACTTAGAAAATTTAGACCAAAATGGAATTTAAAATTACAAATTATTAGCAAAATTGGGAAACATAAAAGTTGGTTAATAGAAATTTGATTTTTATTATGTTTTCGAACATTTTATGTAGATTTTGTACTTGAAATACAACGAACACGTTTTTTTGATAATTTCAAATTCCGGTTGAGCGATTGACGATTTTGTTGTATTTATTTTTTACACTCTTTTATTTCACTTAATTTGTTTTTCAGTGTAAAGATAGGATTTTGTAACCGATTTTTAATTCCCTTCTTGATCGGTTACATTTATAAATATTAAGTTCACGGACGAGTTTTCGATGGCTGTGCAATATTTTTATATTTTTTAGAACATAAGTATAAATTAATAACTAATTTTAAGGCGTTTTTCATTTAGCCAATTACAAAATATCTGGATTATAAATCGTTATTAATCACGAAATATTCTTTCGGGTTACGATTGCATACAAGTTAAAAGGACGATGCACTTAATTAGACAATAAATCAATATTACTGATATCAAATCCCGTGTGCAAAGCATGCATAAAACTAAACAATCGATGAAAATTTTTGCAAATGCATTAATGGTATTTTTTGTATTGAAGAATAGTCAAAATAATCACCAGAAAAAGTAGAAAAAACATATTTAATTAAGAAATGAAAAGCATAGCTTTCCGGTAATCGTAGATAAAAAATCTAATCCAGTAATGTAACCCCTCCATACGAGACGGTTAGAAATGTTAACCCTCCGTCTACCAGACGGGTCCATTGGACCCGACAGGTACATACAAAATATTCATTCAAACCAGAAATTTCTCTAAAATAAACTAAGTATATAAACCAGACAAAAATAAGGTAAATAAATAAGTTAAATAGTTTTAAATAAAAATTCTGGTGTAGAACGTTTTATTAAAACTTGAATAAAATTCCCGGTAGATCTAGGGTTAAATTACAACAGAACGCCTATCGGAACTCCAATTATCCGAACAGGCAATTTCTCACAATTTTTTTTGTTTAATCGAACTTACAGTTATCCGAGCAGCCTATTTCTCCAAAAAAAATTTTTAGCCGAACACCCAATTATCCATTCGCTTGGAATAAAATTTTAAATAAGGAAAAAACTGATAAAGGATCAGAAAATGAGGAATGTTAAACAATAAAGGAGATGGGAAGAATCCAAAGCCATGAAGAAAATGAAATTAACGAGTGGTTAAACAGTGAAGTAATATGACCCTGAATATTAGATTTTAAATGATGATGAGATTCATGATGAAAAAGAATTTGAAGAAAATGAAAAGGAATGAATGCTCTGAATAGAAAGGAATGCTCTGAAAATGAATGCCAGGTCCATCGCATAGTGAAGCCTTTGAAGGTTTTGAAACAGCAATGAAATGGCTCGTATGGAATCGAAATGGAAAGAAAGTTGATCCTATTCAACTAACGTATTTAAAAAGAATTAGAGATATGGCAGCATTGAAAAAAATGTCTTCGTTGAAGTAAGCAACAAACAAAAGCTTTTCTGCTTAAATTATAATCTCTGGAGTTCAAAAAATGATAAAAAGAAAAAAATATTCAATAATAAAAAAAATTAAAAAGACAAAAAAAAGAAAGAAAAGCAATTTTTAATTAATACTCATATAATGTGTTCGTAAAATCGAACGTTCGTAAATGGGAATTACATTAGTTCAATGGGATGCTGGTCGGGACCAGTACATCAGTTCCTAAAAACAAAGAATTCGTAAAAAAGAGCTTCGCAAAATTGAGCGTCTACTGTATTTTAAAATATATATGTGTAACTTTTTATCTCCGCATTTATTTCATTCCTATTAAAAAGCTGAAAGAATGCAATTTTATTATTCCGCGTGTAATAACATTTTCCGAATTGTGAAAAAATATAAATGAATGATTTCTGATAAAACAGGGAGCTATTATAAGCTATATATAATTTTTAGTATCCATATTAATGTTACAAACAAATAAAAGCATATGAATCATTAGATATTTTTTGTCGAGTTTCTTGAATGACTACATCGCTTTATGCTGGGTATGTGATTTATTCTGTGATAGTGACGTCATATGCATACTTTTTTATAGATGCTGTTTAAGACTGAATCGTAAATGTGGATTTCTTTAGTGGATGCAAATGACGTCATTTCGTTTAAAATAAAAGCGTGTATTTCAAGTCTTAAAACAGAAATATGTTTTGTACTATCTGTATTTTTATATGTTTTTTTTCCATCGGGGGCGACACTAAATTCTGAAAAAGCAGAAAATCCTGTTTTCTAGTTTTTTTTTTTTCTTTCTTTCTTTTTGAAACAGAGAAAGCCATTTAGTGAATGCCTGTTAAAAAAATCCATTACGAATTTCAAATCTTTACACACTCACGGAATATTAAACTTTCTATCAGATTTATTAAAAAATATTTTTGTTGCAGTTTGTTTTGATAAAAATATGTGTATTTAAAAAAAATATTCGCAATATCATTTTAGTTTCGGGACAAAATGCAATAAGGTTTTTGTAGCACTTATTCCTTTTCTTCCGAAACTAAAATGATATTGCGACTATTTTTTATAGATGATTTTATGAAAACAAACTGTAACAAAAATATACAGCAATAAATCTTTTAAAGAAGAATCATCTTCCGTGAGTGAGTAAAGTTTAGAAGAAAAATGGAGTTATGAATAAAGAGGAAGTGACTGAGGAGATTGTCACAAGATGGTGGCTGCTTTTTTTAAATCGGATCTTCAGTTTCTGATTACCGCCAGGGCAAACATCCCACCAGTAAAATTGAATAGAATATTTCATCTTAATTAAGCGTCTTATTCATAGAAATTTTTTGTTCAAAAATGTCCTAAAAATTTCTATTTGTTTTTACTGGTGTCAGTATTCTTTGTAAAACTGTCAGCTTATTTCCCTGGTTGTCACAATATGGCGGATACGCAGGGTCTAACTACCGAAAAAAAAACTGCTACCAGTAAAAATGAAAATCTGTTTCTACTATTATTTATGACTGATATTTTGTAACAATAAGGGGTTTAAATAAGTTGAAAATTTCTGTGTAAATCTACTGGTGGATGTTTCCACCGGCGGTAAACAACTCCTGCGATAGCGGTTACAGTTGAAGCTTCACTATTTTAAGGATGTGACAGTTCCTCTTTATTAATAGTTCCATGAGAAGAAATGCGCAAACTGTTGCTATTCTGTCATATATGACGTCACACTAAAAGCTCACGTATTTGCATTGTCAACCCCTTCCACAAGATGGCGCAGCTGTATCCATTTTGCCTCCCGATTTCAGGATTAAGCTTGAACGTTTACTATGTTTGCAGTTTTGATGAATCACTTAGCTAGTAAATCTTCAGATTAGGTACTCAACGTCAGTTTTGCAAGATGTTTTAATTTTGATCTGAATACTGAATTAACACAATATTTAACATCTTACAATTCGCAATTCAATAATGTTTGTGTACATACATATTTTTCCACAGGCATAAGATTTGCACAAAGATTCTGAAAATCTGAGTTTTAAGAATTATTATGTTAAACATAATTCAATGAAATTATACTCTTCAACTGCTTATTGTTTCAATGTTGTAAAATAAAAACATACATTTATTCCATGGGGCCTTGCCACCCTGAACCCTCCGTTGTCCCATCGAATTTATGCTTTATTTCCAAAAAAATTGTGCTATTTCAAAATCTTAATATAAGTGGGTTTAAAATTATATTTTATTAAAATAAAGGAGATCATTGTTCATTACATTTTATCCAGGACTAATAATATACCGACATACCTGTCAACTGCAAAACATCGGCATTTTAAAAAGAATTTGGATAAAATCCTATGTAATAAAATCCAAACGGGAATTTCCCTACGAAATTTATATCAAATTATAAAATGTAACGTTTTTATAATATTCGTTCGGAAAAATCAGATTTGTTTATCATTTCATTAAAAAAAGTCCTGTATCGAATGAAAAAAAAAAAAAATCACTGCGAAAATATATTTTTTAAAAATAAAATGTTGTAATACTTGTTTAAATTAAATGTTTTTACATATTTAAATAATGTGTTCATTGCACTATGCGTCAGGATTTCTGGTGTTAAATTTGTCATACCATGACTTAACGCTGTTGACATCGCGTGGCATCTTTCCATAGCTCGTTGTTCGAAAGTTCCTCTGCACTGTTTTTGGTGACCGGGTCTAAAAATACCAGAAGACACACTGAGCACCCATTTATTTCTAATGCCACACAAATAAAAAAGTAAGTTTTTCCAAAAAGCAAAAAAGAAACATTTTCAATTATTTAAAAAATAAATAAATTAGTTGGAAATGATATTTTTTTTTAAAAAAGGAATAAAAATCAACGAATTTATTTTATTTTATTTATTTATTTTTGGCCTATCTCTTTGGAAAAAAATCATTTTGAGTTGCGATGTTTTCCACGCATGTTTAAGTAAAATAAGAATATCCAAAAAAATATGTAAGTTCTTTTAAAAATCTAATTAAACAGCTTTTAATTTGTGAAATAGAATTTCCAGCAATAATATCCAATTAATTTAATGTCCTTCTAATTGCAGTTTTTGGCAATGCAGCGATTAAACTGATCTGCCAGTTAATTAAATTAATAAAGGGAGTTTTCTAATTCACAATTAGATTTTTTGTTGCTCTTTTCATTCATTAATATTTTGTTAGATTTACGCTGCGTGCTTAATTGATTCTGGTAATTACAAGAAGTTTATAAAATGTTTTTTTGTGAAGAAGTTTACTTGTGAGGAGTTTATAAAATCTTTATAAAAAGTTATTTTCTTTGGGGGGAAAAGCAAAAAGCAAACATAAAAACGCTTTAATTGACTTAATTACTTTTAGAAAACATAAAAGATAGAATAACGGATAAATAAAATCAAAAGACGAAACGCAATATTTCACCTTGTTTCAAACATAAAATATGTAATGTGAACTTAAAAAAGTTCCCAGTTTTACTTAATAGGCGACTAAAGTAATGAAAAAGATGTTATAAGTTTAAATTATACATCTTATTTAAATCTTCTTAGTGCTTTCAAGCCTTCCAAGATCATCATCAGAGAATATCTTAATAACTAATTGTTGTTTATTTATACAAATACGTCACTTTGTTTTGAAAATGGGAGAGCCAATAATTACTAGAGTTGAAAGTAGAAGTAGCAGTAGCAGTTTCTTGTAGGAAATATATATTATTATTAATTGCAGTTCCATTTATTTTTATGATTATTCTACTCATGAAAAGTGACGTATGAGAACAGAGCGATGTCATAAAAATAAATGGAACTGCAATTAATAATAATAATATATATTTCCTTTAATTAAATTCAATCCAAGAAACTGATACTGCTACTTCTACTTTCAACTCTAGTAATTATTGGCTCGCTCATTTTCAAAACAAAGTAACGTATTTGTATAAATAAACAACAATTAGTTATTAAGATATTCTCTGATGATGAGCTTGGAAGGCTTGAAAATACTAAGAAGATTTAAATAAACTATATATTTTAAACTTATAACATCTTTTCCATTACATTAGTCGTCTTTTAAGTAAGACTGTGGGCTTTTTAAAGTTCACATTATATATTTTATAGAATAACGGGTTTCTGTAAAGTACTACGATTGGAAAAATTGTTTAGTAATAAAGGACTTAATTGCAAATATATATATATATATAATACAGGGTGTCGCACCTCAGTAATGCATGTGAATTGCGTGGTAATTCGAGTATATTTATGGAAGTTAAAGCATCAAAATACAGACAGACGGAAAGACAAACAAAAATCATAAAAAATTTTAATATTCATTTGCTAAAATCATAAACACTTTTCCAATTATGTTGGAAAATGATGAAAACATATGGAACAAAAGAACAAAAAAAGGTCCTATTGCTTAAAATATTAGCCAAAGAATACATTAATATTTAAATAAAAATAAGTTTTCTTATACAAAATAGTCTCAAGATTAAAAAAGAATTCAGTTGGATTATTTAGGAAATTCCTTTCCTTAAGTAAGTACCATATTTGCAATGATGCTGTTTAAAGATACCGACTGCTTAACCCTCCGTCTACCAGACGGGTCCATTGGACCCGACAGGTACATACAAAATATTCATTCAAACCAGAAATTTCTTTAAAATAAACTAAGTATATAAACCAGACAAAAATAAGGTAAATAAATAAGTTAAATAGTTTTAAATAAAAATTCTGGTGTAGAACGTTTTATTAAAACTTGAATAAAATTCCCGGTAGATCTAGGGTTAAGGATGTTCTCTAACCCACAAAAGCTACTTTCTGAAAAAAATTTAATTAATTTTTGTTCGGAAAAGCATGAAATTGGCAGATTTTCATATTCAGAAACTATGTAATCGAAAAACTTTTTCCATTTTTTTTTTCTTTTTGGTAAAGGCAGATCTTTTAGAAAAAAAAACTGACAAACGCTCCGTTTTTCACCGAATTTCCGGACGTGACATCGCGAGAAAGCAGGAAAACCTCTCGTCATAGGACCACAATTGCTTATAAGGTAATAAGTAATATATTTATCAAAAAAATGAAAACGTCATTTGATCCCATATTGCTTCAATAGTCCGGCCTGAAAATTTTATGTCTTTACTTTTAACACTAAAACTACCGGAAATTATATCAAGTTTTATAAAAATATTTTACACCAGAATTTTTATTTAAAATTGTTTAAATTATTGATTAAAATTGTTTAAATTATTCCCCCTTTGTTTTTTTAAAACTTATTGTACAAAGAAATTCCTGGTACGAACCGAAATATTTTCAATTCGTAGGGGACAAAATGATCCTTCGCGGTACGTTTAGTTTTAAAAAAGAAGTAGAAAATGTATCAGAAAATTTCGCGTTGTTGAATAGGGGATTTGAGAATCACTTTAACTCGATAAGAAATGGGAATATCCTAAATAATGTATGCATGCTTTTTTCTTACGTAAATGTAATCTGAAATGGAACCTAAGTTATATCTGAATTATTGGAACAAGTACACTACCTAAACTTTTCGTAGAAAATGTGTAATTTAGAAATTTATATCATGGCAAGAGCAGATTTTAAATCATAAAATGGATGTGTGATGCTTCATTACTAATGTTATCAGTTTAACAGAAAAGGGACTCTTTCCGAATCGCAGAATTTGAGTGTTAAATATGCTGAAGAAATTTTCCAATTTGACTTTCCCACCCTGTTGAAATTCTACTCAACTTTAATAAAAACATTTCACACCTGAAATTTCTTTAAAAACTATTTAGTGCATTTATTTGTATTAGTTTTCGGTGCTTTTTATTTATCTTACTTTGTTAAGAAATTCCTGGTTCGAATTGAATGAAAGGAATTATAGAAATGGGTCGATTAGACCCATTCAGGGAAGGAAGGTTAAAGATTTAAAAAAATTATTTCGCTTTCGACTTATTCCAATATTTTCCCATATCTTAAGAAATGTTTTATTGTAATGGTACATAGTTTTTTTTTCTATTATGCGAATCCTAACCACACTGTAACAAGTCGGATATTATACGGGGAAAATGAAAAAAAAGTTGGAAATTGTATGTCACACGTGTCAAATTTGGTGCGTTCGTACTAAAACTAGTTTTATAAATATTGAGATCTGGGTGCAAAAGCTGTTGCACACTTATGCAAAAATGCATGAATGGAAAATGTATTACGATTACATAAATTAAATTCAGTAATACGGAAAAGTAGTTTCCTTCCGGTAAGTTTCCTTCTTCAATAGGACCTCATCCCCATGGCGACCTAGAATCATTACATATCATGGAATATCATTGAAATAATGACGTATGATAGGATTTAATAGAATGAAGAGAACATCTTTTTGATTCGACCTTCATAAAATTTCAAATGACTCGACAAAATTCTGCAACTATTCTATGTATTAAATTTCAGATCATTCGGTTTAATATCTTTGCGGTTTTATATGTGGACAGACAGACGGACGGACGGAGCAGACGACGACTATAGGTGATACGAATTTATATAATTAAGAACGCACCGAAAAACTGACGGATGTTTCTTATGCTACGAAAATATAATGTAGCCAAGATTGAAAATATGCACTAACCTTTTCTGAAATACTCACGATTCCGAAATGCATTATTTATCTTTAGGAACCACATAAACTAATATTTTTTTAGAGATTTACAGAGGAATTACAAATAAAAACAAAGTTCCTTTTGCTGCCACTTACTTCCAGAAACATTTCCGAGTAATTGTTATACTGTACTAATCAGCTTTCTCAAATCAGAATATCGGTTTATTGGATGTCATCAACTCTCAATTAAACATATTCAGCTGTTTAATTGAATTTATTTTGCAATAGTAACAAAAGAATTTTAACTTAATGTTAGTGCTTGTAATTTATCGTGTCTGTCAATAAAAAAATGTTTGTTATTTATAAAAATCCGAAAAATCTATATTTCTGGTTGAAAAAAAACTAATTGATGCACTCTTAAAAACAATTCAGGAACGTTTCCAAAAATCAGTGGCGGCAAAAGAAACTTTTTTTATTATATTTTTATTTATTTATTTATTTATTTTGCTCCTATGTAAATTTCGAAAAAAAAAAATAGTTTTCCGGAATTTCCAAGAAAAAAAAAAAAAAAAAGAATGCTTTTCGAAATCTTTACTAACTCTGAAAATCTTATTGTATATTTTCGTTCGTTGTTTTATTATATTTTCCTGTAAATGTAATATATGTGTCTTTTTTAGTTATGTTCGTAATTATATTAATAGGTAGCACCTATAGTCGTCGTCTGTCTGTCCGTCTGTGCGATTATAACAACGCAAAAACTACACAACCGAATGGTTTGAAATTTAATATGATAATCGATGCAGAATTGTGAAATCGAGCCAAAACTTAAGAAGATATTAATAAAGGTTTTCTTCATTCTTTTAAATCCTATCCTGCGTAAGTAATGCAATGCTATCCAATGACAGGTAATGATTCTTTGTTGTCATGTTGATTATTCAATTAAATCCTATCACAGGTAATTAATTCAGTGATATCCCATAATAGGTAATGATTCCCATTCTAGATTACCATGCTGATGATGTCCTATTTAAGATGGAGCCCTATTATTTCGGTATAACCGAATTTAATATATGTAGTTGTAATACATTTTGTATTCATGCATTTTTGCATTTTGTATTCATGCATTTTTCCGTAAGAGTGCAAAAGCTATTGCACCAAGATCTGAATAGTTATAAAACTTTTTATAGTACGAACGCACCTCATTTGCCACGTTCGATGTACATTTCCGATTTCTTTTACATTCGATGATGTCCATGATCCTCGTAATCAAAGCTGATTTTTTTTTTCGCAAACACTTAATTTTGTTTGAATGCGGATAAATTACGGTTTGTATGATTAATTCTATATATTATATTTTATTTTGCTATTTTATAATCATTACATGTTTTTATCTCATCCATAGAACTCATGATATGATATTTATGTTCTTGATTTTGCAAGTAATAAAAGAAAAATACATCAATAAAACTTATAATTGAATTCTAGATATAACAAGTTTTGTTTACACACATAAAGCTCTCGTTCAGCCACGCAAAGACACTCACGAGCTATTGTTAAACCTATGGGAAGGTTCTTTTTCAATATCTCGCTTGCATTTCGATACTTTTAAATATTTTTTTCTCCATTGGATAGCTAAGGTCGATATCTAGATTCGTTCTTTTTACATTTTCGATTTTGGTGGGTGACTTTTTTTTAAAGTTACTTCTCTTTTGGAACCGGTTCCGAAAATGAAAGTGTCCCCTTAAAAAAAAAAAAAAAAAAAAAAAAAAAAAAAAAAAAAAAACCCTGCAACTAAATTCGAAAAATTAGAAAAAAAAGGAATGGGAGATCAACCTCAGCTATCCAATGGGAATTTTTTTTTTTTTTATTAATTTTTCAATTAATTTTCAGCAGTGAAATTGCATTAAAATTATTATTATTAATTTTTAATTAACAAATTATTTATGTGTTCACCGATGCTGGGTTTGTTTGTGTCTCATGTTTCGCCGTAGGATTCGGTGCTCATGAAGACTATTCCATCTTATGCTGCAGTTCCAGCCTTTCTAACATATGTGGGAAATTCTAAGCTGGGCATCGTCCTCGTAGCTTAAATGGTACAGTACTTGGAGTGCTATTCCAAGGGTTCCGGGTTCGATTCCCGGCTTGGACATTTTCCACATTGTTGTTTCTACGCTTCGTTAGCAATGTGATAATTCGCGTATTATATATTCAGGAAAAAAATGTTTAACCCTTTCAGGGGCAAGAATTTTCTGCTCCGAATATGTTCAAATAATTAATTCACACCGCAATATTCAAACAAATTTATTTGCAAATAATCAAAAGCCTTTTTTCTCGCTTACTATGCGATCGAACTTGTACTAACAAATTACTGTTGCCATTTGGAATTTTGGGAGTAAAAATTAACCGTTTGCAGACTGCAAACGGCGCCCCTCAAGGGGTTAGAGTATCGAAATGCAAACGAGATATTTTTTTGACTCGCTCTTGTCTTTGCGTGTGTCAACAGGAGAATTATGTCTGCTACTCAGTCAATTTCCGAATTCCCCTCCCTAAAGTTACATCTATGGGCGTAGAATGCATTCGTATATTTAAAATATCTCCTCGATAAATTTAAATTTTCCACTCCTTTTTCTGTGTGCTCTTCTTAACCCCTTAACAGAGTGGCCCGAACTGGATTCGGGCAAGATCACTTTGCTTGCTTCGTTAGTAAAAGCATTTTGATACCACTAATTTGTAACTGTAAATTTCTCTTTATTGATTGTCAGATATTATACGATTAAGTAAGGTAAATATTTTAGTATGGAAAAAGTGGTGTCCAGCCCCATTTTTAATTTTTTTGTAAGAAAGCAAATGTCACTGTTAAGGGGTTAAAGGGATATTGATCTTTTACTTAATTCTCAAAATATTTCTAAAATATAGGCTTAATTTAATATTTTATGTGTTAAATGCTGACAAACTGTAAGTAAGATTTTAACACATTACATAAAATTAAGTAGGGTAAAGTACCCATATTTCGTTCCCCCAGTCACTTTTAGGCCCTAAATATTATTATTTTCAGTGAAAACCTACCAGATTTGGATTTTACATAGACTAACTACCCACGCACATAGAAATATAGGCAAATATCGTGCAAAAAAATTTAACAATGGAAAAAAATTGTTTTTTCAAAAGTATCTAAAAAACAAAAAAACAAAAAAAAACAACAAAAAAAAATGGTCCCAATTCCGTCCCACCCAAAATATCCAATACGTCGAGACTTAACTTATAACTAAATCAAAATTTACTTCCAAATGAGTAAATAATTTAATTTACATTAAAGTAAGGCACAAAGAAATGTACTAGTTATCATCGGAAGAATAACATGATGAAACATTAGCCATCCAAATATGAGAAAATTTTTTTAAATATTTTCATGAAAAAGCATTCCTAATTTCGTCTCCGAGACGAAAATAAGAACCGCAAGGGAGACGAAATTAGGGCCACGCTACTTCCCGATATGGCGGAGCTTCAGTTCAAGGAAGATGAACTGAGCGTCCCAAAATTCACTGTTAGCTACTGTTAGCTACTGTCAGCATCTTACCCATGTAAAATACATGCAATGAATAAGAAATAAATACGTACAGTAAATAACGTTCTACAAATGACGTAATAAGAACTCAGATCTACTAAAAATAGAAAACTCGGCGTCTTTAATTTATGTATGCATTTTGGCGAACGAAACTTTCAATACTGAACCCTTTTACCTTCTGTCCCTTGCGCCTTTCGTCATAAGTTGCGCCACTTTCGCAGAAGCGGAGAAGTTAAGGGAGACGAAATTAGGAAAGGGGACGAAATATGGGCAGTTTACCCTATATTTCATCAAAAACAACTCGTTGTAAATTATCCCGCCAAGCAACAAATGTAATACGACAGTCATAAGAAGAAGTGATATCACATAAAAAGAAGCGATATAGAAGTGCATACTCCAGGTTAAAATTATTCACATTTCATATCCAGCCGAAAGAGTCACATAATTACAATTTGCAAGCGACCTCAAAGAATTTAAGCACGACATAGCTTGATATTCCCACTTCTGAAAAGAGTGGAGTCTGTCATTCTGTCTTTAAAACATTTTTTTTTTCATAAGTATGCCGCATAATTTTTTTTATGTCAATGATTTTGCCAAAAAGTGGATGGACAGATATAACATGAATCTAATTATATAAATTTCTTTTTCACATTACTAACAAGGCATAAAACCAACAGAGTGAAAAAGTATTCAGTCATGGATTCGAAGCTGGGTCCTTGGTTCGCCAAACCAACCCTCTTCCAACTGAGCCACCTGGTACGACACGGCTAGCTTGGCACCCTTCAAGTTATAGGTTGCTAAGGTTGCAATCGCTTCGTAAGAAGGGATAACTTTAAGAACCACGACCCTGCTGCAAACATGAGTTAACCCTCACGCTGCGCAACTCGAGATTTCCTTGGGCAACGTAAAAGTAGCACAATTTGCGCAAACCGACATTTCCTTGGGAATTCATTTTTTCCACTCGCGATTATTTTTTAATTCAACTCAGACCACTTTTTAAATACAAAAACTTTCAATTATAACTACACCTAGAAGAGAAACATACTACAAAATTGATCCTCTTAAAATAGTGGTGCGAGAACATAACAAGTGGGTAAGTGTGATCACAGATCGCATAGAGGGTTTCGTTTAATATTTCTTTCAAAACCCTATCCTTTTGCAAAATCTGTTAGCTCCACAATTCGGAACTAGGGAGTGCACTCTATTCTAAACAAACATCTGCCCGACAAAACTCCGTTTTAGAACCTATTCGCACATATATTAGTCGAGGAAATTGAACCTATAAAACTTAAAATAGGAAAGCCCTCCTGGCCAAGGGGAAATAAAATATGAAAGGCTATTGTGCATAAAATGAAAGAGTGGCTGAAGGGTCGCAAATGATATATCAGATGAGGGGTTGGGGAAAAATTGACCCCCCCCCCTCCCGGAGCCTTCAAGTGAAACTAGTTCGCTGTAGCTTAATTAGCGGCTAAGTTAGAAAAAATGCTTAAAAAACACAAGTTAGAGCTCAGAGGAGTCAATAATATAAGACTTTTTGAAAAAATTATCATTTGTCGTGTGATCACAAGTGTTCAGCAATAAGTATGCAAAATTTCATATCCCCAGCTTAATTAGGGCTCAGTTAGAAATAATTGCTTATAATACAGAAGTTGAAGCCCAAAGGGTTAATTATAAGACTTTTTCAAAAATTCATATTTTGTCTTATGATCTGACGCGTTCAGCTATAAGTATGCAAAATTTCATGCCTCCAATTTAATTAGGGGCTCAGTTAGAAAGAATTGATTATAAAACACAAGCTGGAGTCCAAAGTGTTAAATATAAAACTTTTTCGAAAAAAAAATTATTTGTCGTGTGGTCTCAGGTGTTCTGCTATAAGTATGCAAAATTTCATGTCTCCAACTTAATTATGGGTCTCATTTAGAAAGAATTTCTTAAAATATATATGCGGGAGATCAAAGGATTAAATGTAAGACTTTTTCAAGATTTTATGATATGTCGCCTGGCCTCAGGTGTTCTGCTATAAATATGCAAAATTTCAAATCTCCAATTTAAATATGGTCTCAGTTAGAAAGAATTGCTTAAAATACACAAGCTGGAGTTCAAAGGGTTAAATATACGACGTTTTTCGAAGTTTATTATTTGTCGTGTGATCTGAAGTGTTGAGCTATAAGTATTCAAAATTTCATGTCTCCAACTTAATTATGGGGCTCATTTAGAAAGAATTGCTTAAAATATATCTGTGGGAGCTCAAAGGGTTAAATGTAAGACATTTTCAAGATTTTATGATATGTCGCCTGGCCTCAGGTGTTCTGCTATAAGTATGCGAAATTTCAAATCTCCAGTTTAATTATGGGCTCAGTTAGAAAGAATTGCTTAAAATACACAAGCTGGAGTCCAAAGGGTTAAATATGAAACTTTTTTCGAAATTTATCTGTCGTGTGATCTGATGTTTTCAGCTATAAGTATGCAAAATTTCAAGTCTCCAATACAATTAGGGGCTCCGTTAAAAAGAATTGATTAAAACACACAAGCTGGAGTCCAAAGGGTTAAATATAAAACTTTTTTCGAAATTTATTATTTGGTGTGTGATCTGAGGCGTTCAGCTATAAGTATGCAAAATTTCAGGTCCCCAATTCACATAGGGACTCTGTTAAAATGAATTGCTTAAAATACACAAGCTGGACTCCAAAGGGTTAAACATAAAACTTTTTCGAAATTTATTATTTGTCGTGTGATCTGAGGTGTTTAGCTATCGGAATACAAAATTGCATGCCTCCAATTTGATTAGGAATTCTGTTATAAAGGATTGCTGAAAATACACAAATTGGAGCCCAAAGGGTTAAATATAACACTTTTTCAAAGTTTTATGGTTTGTTGTGTGGGCTCATGTGTTTAACTATAATAATTCAAAATTCCATGTCTCTAACTTAATTAGGGGCTATGTTAGAAAAAATTGCTTAAAATACACACATTGGAGCCCAAAGGGTTAAATATAAAACTTTTTTCAAAATTTTATGATTTGTCTTGTTGTCTCAGGTATTCAGCTATAAGTATGCGGAATTTCATGGCTCCAACCTTATTAGAGAATGACTTAGAAAGAATTGGTTGAAATACACATGTGGGAGCCCAAAGGGTTAAATTTAAGACTTTTTCAAAATTTTAGGATTTGTCGTTTCATGTGAGGTGTTCAGCTATAAGTACTGAAAATTTCAAGTCTCCAACATGTATAGTTTCTGAGAACGGGCTCTGTGACGGACAGACAGACGGACAGACAGACAGACAGACAAAGGAGTGAGACGAATAGGGTTTCGTCAGATGAACGAAACCCTAAAAATAGTCTACAGTAAAGGCCTTGATTTAGCCTGATTTCTAATATCCTATCCCATCTAAGATTCTGAACTCTTTTGCAAAAAATGTTTACATATTTAAACTTTAAAATATATGTAGATTTGAAATATGTAATAAAAAAATGTGCAATTTTTTAACTTATTTTGATAAAAAAAAAAAAAAAAAAAAAAAAAAAAATTACGCAGCGAGAGGGTTAAAATTAATCCAGCATCGATAATATCTATATAATAAATTTTTAACTTCCATTGCTAAAATATCGAAATTTATGAACAGATTTATCATCCAATACGAAAAAGCCATATTTCACATACGTAATAAATGGAAAATTTTATACCAAAAATTCTGGTACCATTGTGACATTTTGGAATTAAAATTAACTGGTTTCATAAGCATACCACCGCCTCTGCAAGGGTTAAACGGTGACTTACACCCGAGAAATTTTTATTCTTTTCGTTTTACTTCTTGTTAGCAATGTTTATAAAAATTCATATAATTAAATTCGGTTTTCTCCGGGGTAAGTCACCGTTTAAAAAATATATACGTATATCATATAGATATAACATGATTCAGGGCTCGCAGCGTTCCTAAAATTTTCATAATGTCCTGCCACTATTTTAAATAAAGAATTTTCGTTATATATTCCTTTAACACCGGTAATAAAAGTTTTAAATAAAGATTATCGTTTTAAAATAGTGGTAGCAAATTGCGAAAATTTTAGGAACGCTGCGAGCCCTGCATGATTAGAAACGGCATAAACATTTTTCAAAACAAAATAGCAGTTCTGTAATCGAATATTTTTCTGTTGGCCAATTGATAAAAACGTCGAATAATAAATGCACTTCTTCTACTTTTTCTTCTTTTCAATTTTCTTTTTAACTGTCCCTTTGGGCATACAGGAATGTTTCTAATTCTACTTTTATGTCAAGAGACACTATCGCTGGGGTGTCAAACTGTGGCCCGCCGGATACCACTAAAATTTTACAGTTATCTTTGCCTTATCTAATCGTCGAATTGCTGCGATTCAACTCGTCGACTATTTCTTTAAAATTTTAGTGGTATCCGGCGGGCCACAGTTTGGCATCACTGCACTATCGTAATGGCTGCATTTTTTCTATATAACCCTGTGGGAAATGATCTTGTATTAAAAATGTCCAAAATATCGATAGAGAATCACTTACTTTCCAATCGTTTACTTCTTATTTATCCCATTAACCGCCGAAACTATAACACAGGGATCTTCAACTTTTTTGCAGAAAAACGTTTGTCACCGCAAACTTTGAAAGAAAATCTTCGCTTTATTTAATGATAAAAATTTCTGTTATTAAATAAGGAAATTTTTTTAATTCAAAAATAGTGGCAGCATGATAGTTAATTTAAGCATGGGCATTTAATTTGACTGTTGCGCCAACGCAACACCAGCGGGTAATGGGTTAAGAAGATTTTCTTTTTTTACTAACTATACATTCGCAGAGTTTACAAAAACTTGTTTAACGCTTAAATGCATAGTGATGCATATCTGCATCACTTTTTATTTAACTCTTTGCAACCACTACATTTTTATGGAAATATTAATGCTGTAAACAATACAAAAAATGTGCTACTAAATGCAGTTAAAAATTTGTCTTGAAATTTATGGTGTCTAACCTTTAATTTAAGAATAAAAAACGCAACTCTAAAAGAATAATTCGTGCGTTTAAAGGTCAAGTTTTACAAAATAAAAAATTATATAAAATAAGGTATTTAGAGTCATACTTATTAAAATATTTACTAACTAATTTGCAATATTTTAGTTTTTACTTGTATTGCAAATGTGCAACTTAAGAAAAGGTTGACGTATTATACGTAAAAAGGTATTATACGTAAAATGTATCTCTGATTTTTTTTTCATTATTTATCCTGTGTTATAAACCTTTCTGAGAATCATATACATTTTTTTCCAAACAAAATAAAAAAAATCACGCAATTGAGGGTTAAAATGTATGTTTGATCTAATTAACTTATTATTTCCCTAAAAATGATAAAAATACATTCATAAGGGAAATTAATATTTTTATTTATTCAGATCAACATGTTTCATGCTAGCATGTTTCAACATGTTCGAGATCCTTATTCTCTGTTGTCACAATTCCTGCATTCTGAAGCACAGATGAAGTTCTTAACGTAATTTAACTATATAATGATATAACAGTTCTAAGTGCGGCGATCGCTGTGTGGAAAGGGATATTCGTTTGGTAGTATCTGCTTTTTAAAATCCCTGGTTCAAATTCTGATTCAGACGAACGGCCTGCTTCAAAGTTCCTACTATTTAAATCTTCTGACAATATCTGTATTTTACAGCAGAAAAATAATTAACATTCCATCTCGCAGTTACTCCCATCTTCTATATCATCCCTCATCCTCATGATGACTGATTGCGTTTTCATTGGTTTCTACTCCACATTCTCCTCTCCTTCCAGAATTGCTTTCAAGACATGTTGTGGTCCGGCATTCAAATATGTGACTTTGAACGCATCGAAAAACGGAAGGAAGAGCGAGGAGAATAATAAAGACAAAAGAGAAAAACCGTCGAAAGTACCAAACAATACTTACAATTTTTGCTCACTTATACGCAAAAAAGCTATAAAAATCGCGTAATTCAAAATGAACATAACTCTTAAATAATGCATAATCAGAGCCTATTTAAACATTTCGTACACTAAACATGACATTTCACGTAAATTCAGCTAAAATAAATTTTATTTAACATTTTAAAAGTTTTTGCTAAAGATGTCTTAAATCAGCATTTGAGCAAAACACCAAGCCATTTGCGGCAAATGAAGGAATTGTCCAAAAAATCTCAAATTTTTTGAGTAAACTTAGTACCACCAGTGGCAACCTTTCCGCACTACCCATCATGGAAAATCGAGAAAAAGTTTTTTCGGCCCACCCTACTATTATACATCAGATTTTTGTCATGCTTTAACCCCTTAACCTACAATGACGGGCATAGCCCGCGTACGATGATCGAGACAAATGTAAATTCTTCTTACCTCTAAAATTTCACAGTAAATATACTTTAATTTAATCGTCGAAATTCCATGATTAAACAAGGCGAAAATCTCTATTAAATTTTAGTGGTAGCTGGATTTGCCAAACCGTGGCTGTTGAGAAGTAAATCGTAGGTTAAGGGGTTAACTCTCATATTTATAAACCGCTTTGATAAGATTAAGTATGTGCATAGTACATATGAATGTCTCGACCGTACTTCGTTGGCCAGCTTAATCAACCATCTTGTTTCAAATGGCGGCCATTCGCACCGTGCACTGCCGCGCAATGCTTAAATACTATTAATATCTGTTAGCTTCAAACTCTCTTTACAAGCTTGGCGACACTTGGCTAAATATCACCAAATATGTCGACCAAATATAAATAACCATAAATGTTGTCGACTTAGGTATAGCATAAATCGTACCTGAATGTTGCTATAAGTGCTTATTCAGAGTTATCATTTTTCGATTCGCCTCATTTAATCAAAAGTAATATTTTCTGCTGGAGGAATTTAGTTATGTATTCAGCTATTTGCTGAGTTTCCAATCAGTTCTCAGTTCTAGCCAACAATTATTTAGGATCTTTTGAACTTCAATACTTTAATATTATTATTTGTTCACATTTGCCTCATCAATTTGCTGTTTCATGTTCTTTTTTTCCAAATAATGTTTATTGGCATCGCCAGTTTCAAATGCAGTATTAAATATGAAATATACAATTATGAAGATCGGAATGAATGATTGAATGAATGATTATGAATTATCGGAAGATGCGTTGTTGGAACCTCCTATTATCGTACGTGACTGTCTTGGAATTATGAATAAAGAGGAATTGACATATCACCAAAAGAGTCAAGCTGAAACTCTAACGGAGGGCTAATTACCGCTGGGTCAAATTTCCACCAGTAAATTTGAATTTTCGACCTATTGTCACAACGTAAACATCAGTGTCAGTGAAAGAGATTATAATACTGGGGCCAAATTCAACCAGTAAAAACAAATAGAAAATTTTACCATAATGTTGAGAGCTGAGCGCAGTGTTGCCAGATTGGGGACTTTTTTGTCCCAGATTGTTGATTGTCATTGCCTTTTTCAAATTATTATATTGGCCTATTTAAAACTAGATTACAAATTCATAAAAATGAGGTGAATTATACTATTTTAAAAAAGTGGTGACAGTCAAACAATCTGAATTAAAAAAGTCCCCAATCTGGCAACCAGGGTTCGTTGATATATATCTTGATATATATCCGATATTTATTTTTAAAATATCAAGATTTTTGATATTTTCGATATTTTCATATTCTTGGTATTTATTTTCAAAATATCACCATGTGAGATAATTTTGATATTTTCCACATTCAAAGCAAGTGTAAATGAAATTTCCACATGTTATTGACTATATCATTCTGTAGACAATTTACTTTTGCCTTTAGCAGTAACTTTTTTAGGAAAAGAAGAAAACAAATCTTTTCCAAGCTTTATGTTTGAAACTTTTATTTTTAAATGTAGAACTAATAATTATGTTAGACAGTTAATTCAGAACAGCCATTGAAAGATAAAATGTAATTTTGATAATTCTTTATATATAGCCAGAGTTGTCGATATATATCAATGGATATATATCCAATATTTATTTTCAAAATATCAAGATATTTGATATTTTCATATTACTTGATATTTATTTTCAATATATCAAGATGTTTAATATTTTCTGCATTTGATATTTATTTTCAAAATATGAATGTGTGCAAGATATTTTTGATATTTTCAGTCGTAATTCATAATATTTCAGTGTAAATGAAATAAATTTTCAACTGTTATTGACTATGAATCTGTAGATAAAGAACTTTTGTCTCTTCTGGATGTGACTTTTTTAGCCAAAAAAGAAAATAAATATATTTTTGAAGCTTTTATTTTTTAAATGTTGAACTAATAATTATGTGGGACATAATTAATTCAGAACAACCATTGAAAGATTAATTGACTAACTTAAATAAGCAGTTATATACAGTTTCATTAAAAAGGAATCTTTTCTCATGTTTTGGTCCAGTTTAGTTTAAACTAGACAACATGTTAGAAAATATGAAATAAGATACTTTATACTTACATTTATATTAAAATTTTTCAATTAAAAGAACTTTTTTGTATTTAAAATTTTTGATTTTTTTATACTTGACCTTGATACTGAATCCTATAGTTTTTTTTTCTTTTTTCTTTTTTCTTTTATAAAGCAAATTGTTACTGTTTTTAATTAGTTCATCTTCAATTTTGTTCTAAGTAAAAAAAAAAAACAGAAAATAAAAAGAAAAATGCATTTTTAGAATATTCTTTAAGTTTTCATGTTAAGTGCAATATATTTTAGTTTCTAATCTATATTATGCTTGAAAACATTTATTATCAGCGGTAAGTTGGCTGCTTTGAAAATATCGGATATATATCGAAAATATCGGATATATATCAAAATATCGGATATTTTTGATATTTTCGAAAATATCATGATATTTACGAACCCTGCTGGCAACACTGGCAGAGCTGCCTAGTCTCCGGCTTTTTAGCTACCAGTATTTTAATGCAGAAAATGTTCTTTTATTTAACTGGAACTTTTTTTCTAAGATAATAGTGGTGTGCAAAAAGCCGGCAACTTGGCAACCTTGTGAGAGAAATTTTGCATGACTAGGCGAAATTTTCTATTCAAATTTACTTGAATACATGATCTGTACTCTGAAGTTTGCCCTACAGTAATCAAAAACAATAGGTCCGATGTAAAAAACACCGGCCCTAAATACTAGGCTTGAGCGGTGACACAGAAACGGCGTCTGCTGAAGGTGGATTTTTTTTTAACGTATGCACGATCCCTTAAAATTTGGCATCAGTATTTTATAAAAGATTTCTTTAACTTATCTAATCTCAGAAAAATAAAACGAAAAAACTTTAAAATATTACTGGCACCAAAATCCAAGGGATCGTATACACGCGGAAAAAAATCCGACTTCGGCCGCCGCCATTTTTGTGTCAGCGCTAAGGCCTAGTATTCATGGGGCGCACAATGAGACGTTTTGACGATCTAGGTGGGCAAAATTATTTCCTTGAAGTTTAATTAGTTTTTGCTGATTTTTCAAATGTATCCCTAATAAAATAGCACAAATTGTGAGAAAAATTGGTTTATTTAACAATAATGTTTCAAAATAAAAATATAATGAATTACAAAGAATGCGTTAAACGTACTTATTTTACTATTAAGTAAAAAACAATTTAATTAACACATGTAAGTTAACATTAATTTCTTATTTTATTTTTGTATACTCAGATTTGCTCTAGAAATTTGTGTAGTCGTCCTGAAAAATAATTTTTTTTAAATAAAAGCATATTTAAACAAACTTTCATGTTTTGTGTTACTCTGTAAAACATATAAATGCTACCTAAATTATTTTCGGTTGAAAAAATGCTGCTGTGTTAATAAATAACCTATATAAATTTTATTAAGGTTGAAATAAATTTTCTACATATAGACTATCCGAATTTTTTATTGTCCTTGTAAAAGAAATATAACTGCTACGCACTTTGTTTTCAATTTAAAAAATGCTATTGTGTATCTCAATAACCTTTATTAATTTTGTTGAAATTTAATTAAATAATTTGTTAAAATTTAATTAATTTGAAATTTTCGTTAAAATTTCTGTTTTATACTAACAATCTTTCCGCGATCTTTTGTATGGCCCTGTAAAAAATACATAATTTATACGTTCGTCAAATTATAATTTAATAGAATTGTCAAAAAACACATGTAGGCAAAGTTTTAGCTCAATTTGATAACTGAAAGCGGTTTAAAATTGTCTTGTAAGATTTGAACTAGATTTTAAGTGGCTCTGTAAAAAAAACGTAACTGCTACTTTCCATAAATTATAATTATATTGCATTGTCATCAGAACTACATATCCTCAGCAAACTTTCAGCTCAATCAGATTATTGAAATTGGTTTAAAATTAACTTGCAAATTTTAATCTAAATTTTTGAGAATCCCTGTAGAAACAGTATTCTAAACAAACTTCTACGTTCTTTAAATCATAATAATATTGTATTGTCATTCAAATTACACATGTATTCATTGTTTCGGCTCAATAGGATAATTAAAAGTGATTTAAATTTGACTTGCAAGATTTGAACTAAACATACATACATGCACTGGAAGTTAATATGGTGCTTGTCTATCTATACTAATATTATAAAGAGGTACAAATTATTTATTTGTAGGAGGTAAGCTCTGGAACTACCGAACCGATTAAAAGTAATGGTATCAAACTAATGGTGTTAGTCCAATTTAGAATATAGGCTGTATCTTAAGTCCGTGCCATTGGCCAAAAGCGGTTGCAGGAGCAAAAAACGTTCTAAAAATGCGATTTTATGTGTTACTGAAGGGCCTAGAAACATGAAATTGGAATGGTAGTTACTTATAAGATACTAATGATCTCTAAGCACATTTCTTAAAAAAAATCGAAATTAAAAAGGTGTGAAAATGCGCGAAAAGCGTTCTAAAAAATTTTCTAAATGGCGATTTTTACGCAGTTTCAGGAAGTACCGAACCTATTTCAAATCTAATGGTGTACAAATGATGTTGACAACCCTAGCTCCAACATAGGCGACATTTTATGTCGGTGCCACTACCCCTAAAGGGGGTGCAGGAGCAAAAAATGAAAAGTTCGAAATTAAGATTTTTGTGTTACTGAGGGTCCAGATACATCGAATTTGGCATGGTAGTTACATATTAGATGTAAATGATCTGTAAGAACATTTCTTAACAATTCGAAATTTTAAAGGGATGAAAATGCGCAAAAAGCGCTCTTAAAAACGTTCTAAATGGCGATTTTCACGCAATCTCAAGAAGTACCAAACCGATATAAAAAATATTGGTGTCAAAATGATGGTGACATCCCTTGCTCCAATATAGGCTACATTTTATGTCGGTGCGACTTCCCCTAAAGGGGGTGCAGGATCAAATAAATGTTCGAAATTGCGATTTTTGTGTTACGGAAGGGCCCAGATACATGGAATTTGGAATGGTAGTTACTTATAAGATATAAATGATCTCTAAGAACATTTCTTAAAAAATTCGAAATTTAAAAAGGGTGAAAAAGCGCGAAAAAAGTTCTAAAAAACGTTCTAAATGGCGATTTCGACGCAATTTCAGAAAGTATCCAACCCACCTATTTCAAAAGTAATGGTTGGAAATTGATGATGGAAGCCCTTGCTCCAAGATAGGCTATATTTTATGTTAGTGTCATTACCTTAAAGGGGAGAGAAGGGGCAAAAAATGTTCTAAATTGCGATTTTCCTGTCACTGATGGATCTAGCATCCTGAAATTAGGCAGGGCTGTTATTTATAAGATACAAATGATCTCTAAGGACATTTCCTAAAAAAGCGAAATTTAAAAGGGGTGAAAATGAGCAAAAAGCGTTCTAAAAAGCTTTCTAAATTGCGATTTCTATGCAATCTCAGGAAGTACCGAACCAATTTAAAAAATAATGGTGTGAAAACGACGGTGACAGCCCTCGCTCCAACATAGGCTATATTTCATGTCGGTGCCACTACCCCAATGGGGGTGAAGGAGGAAAAAACGATCTAAATTGCGTTTTTTGTAATACAGCAGGGGTTTGAAACTTGAAACTAGGCATGGTAGTTACATATAAGATATAAATGATCTCTAAGAACATTTCCTAAATAATTCTAAATTTAAAAAGGGTGAAAATGGACGAAAAATGTTTTAAATGGCGATTTCAATGCAATCTGCGATTCCTACCCAACCGATTTCAAAAGTAAAGGTTGGAAATTGATGATCCTAGCCCTTGCTCCATCGTAGGATCTATTTCACGTCGGCGTCACTACGATCTTGCGGTTGCATTTAAAAAACGTTCTAAATTGTCATTTTTGTGATATTGAAGGGGCTAGCAACATGAAATTTGGTATGGTAATTAGTTATGAGATGTAAATACTCTCTGTGAAGAGTTCCTTAAAAATTGAAATTTTAAAGGGGTGAAAATGAACGAAATTAAATCGTTCTAAATAGCGATTTCTACGCAATCTCAGGAAATATAAACCGATTTCAGAAATAATGGTTTCAAATTGATGGTAACAGTCCCCGCTCCAACATAGCCTGTATTTTACGTTGTTATCACTACCATCTGCGGGTTACAGGGACAAAAAAGGTTCTAAATTGCGTTTTTTGTGTTACTGAGGGGGTCTGACATTTTAAATTTGGAATGGTAATTACTTCAAATGTGCAAATGCTTTCTAAGATTGTCGAAAGAAAATTACAAATTTAAAAGGATGATGTGAGCGAAAAGTGTTCTAAATTACGATTTTTATGCAATCGTATGAAATACGAAACTGATTTCAAACATAATGGTTGCAAATTGATGGTGATAGAACCTGCTCAAACTTAGGCTACATTTTATGTCGGTACCACAACTCTTAGAGGATTGCAGGAGTACAAAACTTTCTAAATTGCGATTTTTGCGGTACTGAAGAGGCTAGAAACTTTAAATATAGCACGATAGTTACGTATAAGATATAAATGTCCTCTAAGAACAGTCGAAAATAAATTCGAAATTAAAACGGTTTGAAGTGAAGGGAAGGAGCGAAAAGCATTCTAAAAGAGTCCTAAATTACGATTTCTATGGAATCAGGAAATAATAAAACGAATACGGAAGTTATTGGTTGCGAATCAAGGCCCTGATCCTATACGGGCTATATTTTATGCCTGTGTCATTACCACCTGGTTGGCAGGAACAACAAGAAGGCCTTTAAAAACATCTAAATTTCGTTTTCTATAGAATATTAGGAAATACCAACCGATTTCAAGGTTTATGTTGGCAAATTAATGGTGACAGTTTCTGTTTCAACATTGTTCGAGACATTCTATTTCAACTCTGTTTCGGCACTTTATGTTGGTGCCACTAACACTAGAGAGGTAGTAGACTGTTCGACAAGAAGCTTTGAATTTGACATGATGGTTAATTTTAAGAAGTAAATGTGTTAATATGGTTTCTAAGAAATTCAAAACTTCAAATGAATACTGAAATGAGAGCATGTGAAATGAGCATAAAAGTCTCAAAATACTTTCTATTTTATCATCTATTTAGAATTAGTTTTAGTTCTTCTTATTAATTAAAATCTCATTTCTGTTTATTGTAGTTTTATAATGAAGTTTAGCCAAACTGCGGCTTAATTTGTTATTTTTGAATTATTCTCAAAAGTGTTCTTCTAATAAAAAATAGTCATGCAAATATCACTTGGCATATTTCAACTATTACACGAATAAAGCCGCGGGGTTTGCTAGTTTATTAATAAAAAATTACTGATCTGTAGCTATCTGCGGGAGTTTGTTTTTCAATACTTTAGGAATGGCACTTTTATTTATAAAAATGCTTATTGCTGAATAATGCTGAATAATTTGTTAAAAGTCAAGATAAAATTTGTAAACAACATCAAGGATCATCCAGAATTTCAGCCTTTGAAAAAAGCGTTAAGTCGGGTTTAATATCGCTTATTTTCAAACAAAAATGGATTAAATCTGACCTTGATAAAAACTGTGACATTAGATCAGGAAAACCGTGCTTTCAAATAAAACAGATTTGTCACGACGTGCTTTAAAACTTAGAGGAAGCTAGTGCAACTTTTGAAAATCCCCCAAACCAACTGCGCAAATGGCTACTTTACGGTCACAATGAATCGACAACTCTGATTTTTTACGCCAAAACTAGTGCGGATCGCTAAACTACAGACATTCAGCTACCAGTACACGCGGTTTTGTCAAATTCCGAGATAATCGGAAAAATGGATTTTGTCCAACTAGATCATCAAAATACCCCACTCTGGGGCCGTGGTAAAAAAACAGCCGCCATCTTGTTACAACCTAGCTCAGTTGCTTCACACTCAACTGATAGAAACTACACTGTATTTCTCCTCCTCTTTATTCATATCCCCCCATTGTGAGCTTAGTCAATCGGTTAAAGAACATAAATGAGACAGAGTTATCTGAAATATGGAGTAGTAGAGTAGTTCAATTAAAAAAATCAACAACGGACATTACGATCTTTTGGTTTACTAATAACGTGTAATTTGCAAATATTTTAAAAGAAACCTGTTTTTAATATTTTTTGTGTGAAAAGTTAACTAATCTCTGTTGAATATATATATGTTACCGTGAAAGACCGAAATTGGAGAATATCGACTTTCACCGGTGAATGTCAAGACATACCAAATACGAAAGACCGAATGTTTGATTATATTCTTGTACATTCGGACCATCACCGGTGAATGTCGACAAACGTCGGTGAAAGACCAAATATTTCATTATATTCTTCCACATTCGGACCATCACCGGTGAATGTCGACAAGCACAGGTGGAGGTCGAAAAGTGATGCGGTGTTAACAGAGAGGCTACATTCTGTCGCCAAATTCTTTGTTCTACTGCGAGTCAGTCAGCTTTGTCCGTTTTATGCAAGGTTTGATGGCGCGCGCAACGTTTTCTTAAATTTTATTTTTTTTTTATTCAATATCGTGATTTATATTATTGAATGGATACTGCAGTAAGCCGCGATCTTTTTTTTTTTTTTCCTGAAAATTAAATACATTAATTGAGAGTAAACTAGAAAACAATTGTTTTTTTTTTTTTTTTTTCCTAGAACAGTACTCTAAAACACCTTCGGAAGTGATTTCTGCTAAAACTAAGTGCAGCACACCTTTGGATTACAGACGATTAAAACATTTTTATGTTTGAAAAATTAATAATCGAGCCTGAAATACGGAGAAGTAAATGTAAATTTCCGACATATTCAACATTCACCATTAGTGCATGGTGAATGTCGAAATTTTCCGGTGTAAGTCATAAAAAAGAATATTTAGCAAATATTTCGGACATACACCAAGCGACTATGTGAATGTTGACATTCACCGGTGAAAGTCGACATTCTCCAGATTTCGGTCTTTCACGGTAACATTATATATATATATATCGACTAGAAAACTGTTAAGAAGTATTGGTACCCCAAAAATTCGATCTTGTAATAATAATTATTAAATTTATTTCGTATGTTTAATTAAATGTTAATTTCCAATATAAATTAAAGTAAAATATATATTTTCACCCTTTATGCCACGACGGTACTTTAAAAAACCATTAAAATAACTTGTTACAAAATGTACTTAATACATCGATTAGTAGTAATAAAGTTTAGAATGAGTTATATATTACTTTACCTTATTCCAAAAGCATTATTGGTTAAACAAATCAAAAATATTTTTAAAAGGATGATTTCTTTTTCATTTGCATCTTTTCAGCTTTCTTGTCGTGGAAAGATTGTGGGTGCAAAGTTTCAGTTTGGAATTATTCCTCTATTTCTATTATAAGATCATTATATTTGTACTTTTCCTAATTCTATAAAATACTAAAAAAAAATATTTTAAATAAAAGATTTGTGTTAATTTATAATTATTGCATAAAATCCCTATAAATGCAAATTTAATTAATTAATTTTAATTGGCAAAATCCTTCTAAAATGTATTAAATGACTGTGTAAATCTTCTAATGCAGTTTTAAAAAATAACGAAAAATGCTTTAGAAGATTAAATATTCATGAATTCATAATTTGGGACACAAAGGGTGAAGTAATTCTGTTTATTGTATTGTCGTTACAAATTCTAAAATCGACAAATATAAAACTAGTTATATAAACAAATGTAAAAATCGACTAGAAATCTGTTAAGAAATATTAGTATGCTAAAAATTTGATCTCACAATAAAACTTATTAAATTTATCTCATATGTATGATTAAATTTTAATTTCCAATAAAATTAAAGTAAAGTATACGTTTTAAGGAATTCTATTTATTATATTGTCCAAACATATTCTAATGGAGAGCTTTTCTTATTTTTGCTTTGACAAAAGTTTCATTTGAGTTGTTATACATAAACTTATACGATATATTTCATAAGCTTGTTTTTTATCACTTTAATTTAAATGTGCCGCCAAACTTTAATCATTAAGGATGAGATTTCCGCTTTTTTGCATACCAGTATTTTCTTAGAGAAAATGTTGTTCTGTTAAATCGTAAAAATATTGCGATTAAATAAAATGACACTTTCTCTAACAAAATACTGGTGTGGGAAAAAGCGGAAATCTCATCCTGAATCATGCACTTAAATGTGGCACGTATACTATAGGTTCAAGTGCAAAGTGAGAAACATTGCCTTAGAAAGATTACTATTTGTCTCTACCCAGGGTGTCTACAGATCAGGGAACATCACAGTCAGAGTAAGGGTGAAAACTTAATATTTTCTTACAGAGGAATTCATCTTCTTTAATAGCGCGAATAAATAAGGCAAATGTTTCTGCAAATCAATACTGGTATTTCCTATTTTATTTTACTGAGATTTCCCCTCATTTGTAGATATTCTGCTACAGAAGTTTGGCTGTAGCTGTTTCTTAAAGACACATTCCATTAAACTTAAGAATAAAATAAAATATTGCAACCAGTAAGATTTTGTAATAGAATTATTAAGAATAAAATAGTTCAATCTATGGATATCTTTTTATACCCTTCTGTCACCTGTGTGAAGTTGGCACCACTCATTATGAATTTAAATATGAAAACTACACAGAAGTTTTGCCCAAGTTTTGCCCAGTTTTGCCCACCCATTAATTAATTTTGCCCACCCTTCGTAACGCTGTAAAACAAACTTTATTTTTTGACCCACTTTCAAAAAGCTGGCACCCCTCAATTTGAAATTTAACAAAGTAATTGTACAGATATTTTGCCCAAGTTTTGCCCAGTTTTGCCCACCCATTAATTCATTTTGCCCACCTTTTATAACGCCGTACATCAAAAAAATCTTCGTTGACCACGTGTGAAGCTGGCACCCCCCATTACGAATTAAAATATGAAAACCACACTAAAGTTTTGCCCAAGTTTTGCCCAGTTTTGCCCACCCATTAATTAATTTTGCCCACCTTTTATAACGCCGTAAATCAAAAAAATTTCGTTGACCACGTGTGAAGCTGGCACCCCCCATTACGAATTAAAATATGAAAACCACACTAAAGTTTTGCCCAAGTTTTGCCCAGTTTTGCCCACCCATTAATTAATTTTGCCCACCTTTTATAACGCCGTAAATCAAAAAAATTTCGTTGACCACGTGTGAAGCTGGCACCCCCCATTACGAATTAAAATATGAAAACCACACTAAAGTTTTGCCCAAGTTTTGCCCAGTTTTGCCCACCCATTAATTAATTTTGCCCACCTTTTATAACGCCGTAAATCAAAAAAATCTTCGCTAACCACGTGTGAAGTTGGCACCCCCGATTACGAATTAAAATATGAAAATCACACAAAAGTTTTGCCCAAGTTTTGCCCAGTTTTGCCCATCCATTAATTAATTTTGCCCACCTTTTATAACGCCGTAAATCAAAAAAATTTTCGCTGACCACGTGTGAAGTTGGCACCCCCATTACGAATTAAAATATGAAAAACGCACAAAAGTTTTGCCCAAGTTTTGCCCAGTTTTGCCCACACATTACTTAATTTTGCCCACCTTTTATAACGCCGTAAATCAAAAAAATCTTCGTTGACCACGTGTGAAGCTGGCACCCCCCATTACGAATTAAAATATGGAAACCACACTAAAATTTTGCCCAAGTTTTGCCCAGTTTTGCCCACTCATTAATTAATTTTGCCCACCTTTTCTAACGCTGTAAATCAAATTTTATTTTTTGACCCATTTTTTAAAGTAGCACCCCTCATTAGGAAATTTACAAAAACAATTGTACTATTATTTTGCCCAAGTTTTGCCCAGTTTCGCCCACCCATTAATTAATTTTGCCCACCTTTTATAACGCCGTAAATCAAAAAAATCTTCGTTGACCACGTGTGAAGCTGGCACCCCCCATTACGAATTAAAATATGAAAACCACACTAAAGTTTTGCCCATCCATTAATTAATTTTGCCCACTTATTCTAAAGCTGTAAATGAAAAAAATCTCTGTTGACCACGTGTGAAGCTGGCACCCCCCATTACGAATTAAAATATGAAAACCACACAAAAGTTTTGCCCAGGTTTTGCCCAGTTTTGCCCATCCATTAATTAATTTTGCCCACTTATTCTAAAGCTGTAAATCAAAAAAATCTTTGTTGACCACGTGTGAAGCTGGCAACCCCCCCCCCCCCATTACGAATTAAAATATGAAAACCACACTAAAGTTTTGCCCATCCATTAATTAATTTTGCCCACTTATTCTAAAGCTGTAAATGAAAAAAATATCTGTTGACCACGTGTGAAGCTGGCACCCCCCATTACGAATTAAAATATGAAAACCACACAAAAGTTTTGCCCAGGTTTTGCCCAGTTTTGCCCAGCCATTAATTAATTTTGCCCACCTTTTATAACGCCGTAAATAAAAAAAATCTTCGTTGATCACGTGTGAAGCTGGCACCCCCCCATTACGAATTAAAACATGAAAACCACACTAAAATTTTGTCTAAGTTTTGCCCAGTTTTGCCCACCCATTAATTAATTTTGCCCACCTTTTCTAACGCTGTAAATCAAATTTTATTTTTTGACCCATTTTTTAAAGTAGCACCCCTCATTAGGAAATTTACAAAAACAATTGTACTATTATTTTGCCCAAGTTTTGCCCAGTTTTGCCCACCCATTAATTAATTTTGCCCACCTTTTATAACGCCGTAAATCAAAACAATCTTCGTTGACCACGTGTGAAGCTGGCACCCCCCATTACGAATTAATATATGAAAACCACACTAAAGTTTTGCCCTAGTTTTGCTCAGTTTTGCCCATCCATTAATTAATTTTGCCCACTTATTCTAAAGCTGTAAATCAAAAAAATCTTTGTTGACCACGTGTGAAACTGGCACCCCCCCCCCCCCATTACGAATTAAAATATGAAAACCCCACAATAGTTTTGCCCAGCCATTAATTAATTTTGCCCACCTTTTATAACGCCGTAAATAAAAAAAAAATCTTTGTTGACCACGTGTGAAGCTGGCACCCCCCATTACGAATTACAATATGAAAACCACACAAAAGTTTTGCCAGGTTTTGCCTACCCATTAATTAATTTTGCCCATCTTTTATAACGCCGTAAATGAAAAAAATCTTCGTTGACCACGTGTGAAGCTGGCACACCCCCCCCCCCATTACGAATTAAAATATGAAAACCACATCAAAGTTTTGCCCATGTGTTGCCCAGTTTTGCCCACCCATTAATTAATTTTGCCCACCTTTTATAACGCCGTAAATCAAAAAAATCTTCGCTAACCACGTGTGAAGTTGGCACCCCCCATTACGAATTAAAATATGAAAATCACACAAAAGTTTTGCCCAAGTTTTGCCCAGTTTTGCCCACCCATTAATTAATTTTGCCCACATTTTATAACGCCGTAAATCAAAAAAATTTCGTTGACCACGTGTGAAGCTGGCACCCCCCATTACGAATTAAAATATGAAAACCACACTAAAGTTTTGCCCAAGTTTTGCCCAGTTTTGCCCACCCATTAATTAATTTTGCCCACCTTTCATAACGCCGTAAATCAAAAAAATCTTCGCTAACCACGTGTGAAGTTGGCACCCCCCATTACGAATTAAAATATGAAAATCACACAAAAGTTTTTCCCAAGTTTTGCCCAGTTTTGCCCATCCATTAATTAATTTTGCCCACCTTTTATAACGCCGTAAATCAAAAAAATTTTCGCTGACCACGTGTGAAGTTGGCACCCCCATTACGAATTAAAATATGAAAAACGCACAAAAGTTTTGCCCAAGTTTTGCCCAGTTTTGCCCACACATTACTTAATTTTGCCCACCTTTTATAACGCCGTAAATCAAAAAAATCTTCGTTGACCACGTGTGAAGCTGGCACCCCCCATTACGAATTAAAATATGAAAACCACACTAAAATTTTGCCCAAGTTTTGTCCAGTTTTGCCCACTCATTAATTAATTTTGCCCACCTTTTCTAACGCTGTAAATCAAATTTTATTTTTTGACCCATTTTTTAAAGTAGCACCCCTTATTAGGAAATTTACAAAAACAATTGTACTATTATTTTGCCCAAGTTTTGCCCAGTTTCGCCCACCCATTAATTAATTTTGCCCACCTTTTATAACGCCGTAAATCAAAAAAATCTTCGTTGACCACGTGTGAAGCTGGCACCCCCCATTACGAATTAAAATATGAAAACCACACTAAAGTTTTGCCCATCCATTAATTAATTTTGCCCACTTATTCTAAAGCTGTAAATGAAAAAAATCTCTGTTGACCACGTGTGAAGCTGGCACCCCCCATTACGAATTAAAATATGAAAACCGCACAAAAGTTTTGCCCAGGTTTTGCCCAGTTTTGCCCATCCATTAATTAATTTTGCCCACTTATTCTAAAGCTGTAAATCAAAAAAATCTTTGTTGACCACGTGTGAAGCTGGCAACCCCCCCCCCATTACGAATTAAAATATGAAAACCACACTAAAGTTTTGCCCATCCATTAATTAATTTTGCCCACTTATTCTAAAGCTGTAAATGAAAAAAATCTCTGTTGACCACGTGTGAAGCTGGCACCCCCCATTACGAATTAAAATATGAAAACCACACAAAAGTTTTGCCCAGGTTTTGCCCAGTTTTGCCCAGCCATTAATTAATTTTGCCCACCTTTTATAACGCCGTAAATCAAAAAAATCTTCGTTGACCACGTGTGAAGCTGGCACCCCCCATTACGAATTAAAATATGAAAACCACACTAAAATTTTGTCTAAGTTTTGCCCAGTTTTGCCCACCCATTAATTAATTTTGCCCACCTTTTCTAACGCTGTAAATCAAATTTTATTTTTTGACCCATTTTTTAAAGTAGCACCCCTCATTAGGAAATTTACAAAAACAATTGTACTATTATTTTGCCCAAGTTTTGCCCAGTTTTGCCCACCCATTAATTAATTTTGCCCACCTTTTATAACGCCGTAAATCAAAACAATCTTCGTTGACCACGTGTGAAGCTGGCACCCCCCATTACGAATTAATATATGAAAACCACACTAAAGTTTTGCCCTAGTTTTGCCCAGTTTTGCCCACCCATTAATTAATTTTGCCCACCTTTTATAACGCCGTAAATCAAAAAAATTTCGTTGACCACGTGTGAAGCTGGCACCCCCCATTACGAATTAAAATATGAAAACCACACTAAAGTTTTGCCCAAGTTTTGCCCAGTTTTGCCCACCCATTAATTAATTTTGCCCACCTTTTATAACGCCGTAAATCAAAAAAATTTCGTTGACCACGTGTGAAGCTGGCACCCCCCATTACGAATTAAAATATGAAAACCACACTAAAGTTTTGCCCAAGTTTTGCCCAGTTTTGCCCACCCATTAATTAATTTTGCCCACCTTTTATAACGCCGTAAATCAAAAAAATCTTCGCTAACCACGTGTGAAGTTGGCACCCCCGATTACGAATTAAAATATGAAAATCACACAAAAGTTTTGCCCAAGTTTTGCCCAGTTTTGCCCATCCATTAATTAATTTTGCCCACCTTTTATAACGCCGTAAATCAAAAAAATTTTCGCTGACCACGTGTGAAGTTGGCACCCCCATTACGAATTAAAATATGAAAAACGCACAAAAGTTTTGCCCAAGTTTTGCCCAGTTTTGCCCACACATTACTTAATTTTGCCCACCTTTTATAACGCCGTAAATCAAAAAAATCTTCGTTGACCACGTGTGAAGCTGGCACCCCCCATTACGAATTAAAATATGGAAACCACACTAAAATTTTGCCCAAGTTTTGCCCAGTTTTGCCCACTCATTAATTAATTTTGCCCACCTTTTCTAACGCTGTAAATCAAATTTTATTTTTTGACCCATTTTTTAAAGTAGCACCCCTCATTAGGAAATTTACAAAAACAATTGTACTATTATTTTGCCCAAGTTTTGCCCAGTTTCGCCCACCCATTAATTAATTTTGCCCACCTTTTATAACGCCGTAAATCAAAAAAATCTTCGTTGACCACGTGTGAAGCTGGCACCCCCCATTACGAATTAAAATATGAAAACCACACTAAAGTTTTGCCCATCCATTAATTAATTTTGCCCACTTATTCTAAAGCTGTAAATGAAAAAAATCTCTGTTGACCACGTGTGAAGCTGGCACCCCCCATTACGAATTAAAATATGAAAACCACACAAAAGTTTTGCCCAGGTTTTGCCCAGTTTTGCCCATCCATTAATTAATTTTGCCCACTTATTCTAAAGCTGTAAATCAAAAAAATCTTTGTTGACCACGTGTGAAGCTGGCAACCCCCCCCCCCCCATTACGAATTAAAATATGAAAACCACACTAAAGTTTTGCCCATCCATTAATTAATTTTGCCCACTTATTCTAAAGCTGTAAATGAAAAAAATATCTGTTGACCACGTGTGAAGCTGGCACCCCCCATTACGAATTAAAATATGAAAACCACACAAAAGTTTTGCCCAGGTTTTGCCCAGTTTTGCCCAGCCATTAATTAATTTTGCCCACCTTTTATAACGCCGTAAATAAAAAAAATCTTCGTTGATCACGTGTGAAGCTGGCACCCCCCCATTACGAATTAAAACATGAAAACCACACTAAAATTTTGTCTAAGTTTTGCCCAGTTTTGCCCACCCATTAATTAATTTTGCCCACCTTTTCTAACGCTGTAAATCAAATTTTATTTTTTGACCCATTTTTTAAAGTAGCACCCCTCATTAGGAAATTTACAAAAACAATTGTACTATTATTTTGCCCAAGTTTTGCCCAGTTTTGCCCACCCATTAATTAATTTTGCCCACCTTTTATAACGCCGTAAATCAAAACAATCTTCGTTGACCACGTGTGAAGCTGGCACCCCCCATTACGAATTAATATATGAAAACCACACTAAAGTTTTGCCCTAGTTTTGCTCAGTTTTGCCCATCCATTAATTAATTTTGCCCACTTATTCTAAAGCTGTAAATCAAAAAAATCTTTGTTGACCACGTGTGAAACTGGCACCCCCCCCCCCCATTACGAATTAAAATATGAAAACCCCACAATAGTTTTGCCCAGCCATTAATTAATTTTGCCCACCTTTTATAACGCCGTAAATAAAAAAAAAATCTTTGTTGACCACGTGTGAAGCTGGCACCCCCCATTACGAATTACAATATGAAAACCACACAAAAGTTTTGCCAGGTTTTGCCTACCCATTAATTAATTTTGCCCATCTTTTATAACGCCGTAAATGAAAAAAATCTTCGTTGACCACGTGTGAAGCTGGCACACCCCCCCCCCCATTACGAATTAAAATATGAAAACCACATCAAAGTTTTGCCCATGTGTTGCCCAGTTTTGCCCACCCATTAATTAATTTTGCCCACCTTTTATAACGCCGTAAATCAAAAAAATCTTCGCTAACCACGTGTGAAGTTGGCACCCCCCATTACGAATTAAAATATGAAAATCACACAAAAGTTTTGCCCAAGTTTTGCCCAGTTTTGCCCACCCATTAATTAATTTTGCCCACATTTTATAACGCCGTAAATCAAAAAAATTTCGTTGACCACGTGTGAAGCTGGCACCCCCCATTACGAATTAAAATATGAAAACCACACTAAAGTTTTGCCCAAGTTTTGCCCAGTTTTGCCCACCCATTAATTAATTTTGCCCACCTTTCATAACGCCGTAAATCAAAAAAATCTTCGCTAACCACGTGTGAAGTTGGCACCCCCCATTACGAATTAAAATATGAAAATCACACAAAAGTTTTTCCCAAGTTTTGCCCAGTTTTGCCCATCCATTAATTAATTTTGCCCACCTTTTATAACGCCGTAAATCAAAAAAATTTTCGCTGACCACGTGTGAAGTTGGCACCCCCATTACGAATTAAAATATGAAAAACGCACAAAAGTTTTGCCCAAGTTTTGCCCAGTTTTGCCCACACATTACTTAATTTTGCCCACCTTTTATAACGCCGTAAATCAAAAAAATCTTCGTTGACCACGTGTGAAGCTGGCACCCCCCATTACGAATTAAAATATGAAAACCACACTAAAATTTTGCCCAAGTTTTGTCCAGTTTTGCCCACTCATTAATTAATTTTGCCCACCTTTTCTAACGCTGTAAATCAAATTTTATTTTTTGACCCATTTTTTAAAGTAGCACCCCTTATTAGGAAATTTACAAAAACAATTGTACTATTATTTTGCCCAAGTTTTGCCCAGTTTCGCCCACCCATTAATTAATTTTGCCCACCTTTTATAACGCCGTAAATCAAAAAAATCTTCGTTGACCACGTGTGAAGCTGGCACCCCCCATTACGAATTAAAATATGAAAACCACACTAAAGTTTTGCCCATCCATTAATTAATTTTGCCCACTTATTCTAAAGCTGTAAATGAAAAAAATCTCTGTTGACCACGTGTGAAGCTGGCACCCCCCATTACGAATTAAAATATGAAAACCACACAAAAGTTTTGCCCAGGTTTTGCCCAGTTTTGCCCATCCATTAATTAATTTTGCCCACTTATTCTAAAGCTGTAAATCAAAAAAATCTTTGTTGACCACGTGTGAAGCTGGCAACCCCCCCCCCCCATTACGAATTAAAATATGAAAACCACACTAAAGTTTTGCCCATCCATTAATTAATTTTGCCCACTTATTCTAAAGCTGTAAATGAAAAAAATCTCTGTTGACCACGTGTGAAGCTGGCACCCCCCATTACGAATTAAAATATGAAAACCACACAAAAGTTTTGCCCAGGTTTTGCCCAGTTTTGCCCAGCCATTAATTAATTTTGCCCACCTTTTATAACGCCGTAAATCAAAAAAATCTTCGTTGACCACGTGTGAAGCTGGCACCCCCCATTACGAATTAAAATATGAAAACCACACTAAAATTTTGTCTAAGTTTTGCCCAGTTTTGCCCACCCATTAATTAATTTTGCCCACCTTTTCTAACGCTGTAAATCAAATTTTATTTTTTGACCCATTTTTTAAAGTAGCACCCCTCATTAGGAAATTTACAAAAACAATTGTACTATTATTTTGCCCAAGTTTTGCCCAGTTTTGCCCACCCATTAATTAATTTTGCCCACCTTTTATAACGCCGTAAATCAAAACAATCTTCGTTGACCACGTGTGAAGCTGGCACCCCCCATTACGAATTAATATATGAAAACCACACTAAAGTTTTGCCCTAGTTTTGCTCAGTTTTGCCCATCCATTAATTAATTTTGCCCACTTATTCTAAAGCTGTAAATCAAAAAAATCTTTGTTGACCACGTGTGAAACTGGCACCCCCCCCCCCATTACGAATTAAAATATGAAAACCCCACAATAGTTTTGCCCAGCCATTAATTAATTTTGCCCACCTTTTATAACGCCGTAAATAAAAAAAAATCTTTGTTGACCACGTGTGAAGCTGGCACCCCCCATTACGAATTACAATATGAAAACCACACAAAAGTTTTGCCAGGTTTTGCCTACCCATTAATTAATTTTGCCCATCTTTTATAACGCCGTAAATGAAAAAAATCTTCGTTGACCACGTGTGAAGCTGGCACCCCCCCCCCCCCATTACGAATTAAAATATGAAAACCACATCAAAGTTTTGCCCATGTGCTGCCCAGTTTTGCCCACCCATTAATTAATTTTGCCCACCTTTTATAACGCCGTAAATAAAAAAAATCTTCGTCGACCACGTGTGAAGCTGTCACCCCACATTGCGAATTAAAATATGAAAGCCACACTATTGTTTTGCCCAAGTTTTGCCCAGTTTTGCCTAGTCATTATTTAATTTTGCCCACCTTTTCCAACGCTGTAAATTGAAAAAATCTTTGTTGATTACGTGTGCAGTTCGCCCCCCCCCCCCCCACCCAGTACGAATTAAAATATGAAAGCCACACAAAATTTTGTCCAGATTTTTCCCAGTCTAGCCCAACTATTATTTAATTTGGCAAGATTTCATAACGTTGTAAATAAAATTTACTTTTTTGACCCATTATTTAAACTAGCACCCCACAGTAGGAAAAAAACACAATTGAGAGGTTATTTTGCCCACCTATTATTAAATTTTGTCCTCTTTTCATAATGCTCTAAATTGAAAAATAGCTTTGTTTACCACTGGGACTTTTTCACATCCAAATACGATTTAAACTAACCAACTTACTAGAATTGAAACACCTCAACCGCGAGGTTTGTATGTCAGCTGTGAGTTATTTACCATTAAGTGCTATGGCTAGAATGAGCTTTAAAAATAATTCTTATCAATATATATGAATTTTATGGCAAATGTTTTACATGACGCTATTTTTTATATCTAAATATGCGTTATAAATATTGAATTTTCAGAAATAAATTTAAATAAGGCGATTTATTAATAATTTTATGGATGGTACGTTTGAAAAAGAGTATCTAATTTTTATGCCTTATAAACAGAAATAAACCGAAATTAATGTGGAAACAGATTGTTAAAGATTATAATTCCACCTTTTTTATGTTTGACTTACTAAAGTAACTGGTAGGGAAGTTTAGATTAAAGGTAACAACTGTAACATAATATAGTAATTTAGAAAATTTTAAATTACTTGTGATGAAATCTACGTTAAAACTAATTTTTATGTAAAAAAGCAATTAAAAAAATGCATATTAACGAAAGTAACACTATATTTTTATCCTTGGAGGACGTTTATTGAAATACTTACTTGCTATACGAAAAAGACAAAAAAATTATTAATAATAAAGTTTTTTTTTTTTTTAAAGGCCTAAATGAAATAGGGTAGACTAATACTTAATGATACGAAATAAAAAAATACGCTAATAAAAGCATTTTCTTAGGTAAATTAAAATATAAAACATATATGCTGCCGTACAAGAGCTGTGATCAAAAATCCTCAGTTAAACTGACAGTTTGCCGGTCTATGTATCTTAAAAGTCATTGGTTGCGGCAGTGCCGACGAGCTGGATTTCGACATCACGGCAGATAGTCATTTGCTTATCATTCATTGAACCCTATTCTTGTGCCGTAAAAGCCACAAGAATAGGGTCGAACGAATCATCCGATGATGGCCGACCTGCCGTGGGGTCGAAATCGAGCTCGTCGGCATTGTCTATAGTTGGCGTTGGTTGCGCTCAGATTGTGCTTTGACAGAGGAGTTTGTCCAAACTATGGCAAACCTAAGCGTTTTCTGTCTTGATTTTCTCGGCTTGCGTTTGTCCAAAATATTGCAAACCTAGGCATTTTGTATTCCAGAACATGGCGATGCTCACCTGGACGAGTTTCGAGATAAGTTAACAAGCATAAACTTGGTTATAATGTGACACTCGCCAAGCTTGGGCATGCGCTTTGTCCAGAATCGTCTAACTAATCAAATTTTATATTCGATATGCTGCAACTCGCGTATCGCGGCATCCTACTAAATGCTAGAAATCCATTTGGTGGGCTTTTTGTCGTTACTTCATATATTTCTTAAAAACAGTCTCGAAAAAGAAATAGAGCATTCAGTCAAACTGATGGGGCGGATATTTCCCAAACAGGCTCCGAAGCATGATTGACTGTGATGATTTGACAGCAATGCCTCTTTGCGCAATTAGTGTTTCGTTTTCCATTTCCACTCGCTAACTTTTGGTGAATTTTTATAACTAAAGCAAGCTGTTTAACCCTAGATCTACCGAGAATTTTATTCAAGTTTTAATAAAACGTTCTACACCATAATTTTTATTTAAAACTATTTAACTTATTTATTTACCTTATTTTTGTCTGGTTTATATACTTAGTTTATTTTAAAGAAATTTCTGGTTTGAATGAATATTTTGTATGTACCTGTCGGGTCCAATGGACCCGTCTGGTAGACGGAGGGTTAATATGTTATTCTAAAGTGTTTCGAGCTGAGTTCGAAGTAGCTCAGTGATGCGTCGTTTCTCTTCAGCTTCAGTTATGCAAGTGCGAATTTGAATCGAAATGGGAGTTTACTTTTTAATATTTATTTAAATTATAAAAAAAAATTTGAATGAAAAAATATAAAATTTCTATTTTTAAAATGATATTTAATTTATAAAATGATTTTAAACAATATTAGCGTTTTACATAATGTGATTTTTTTAAATATTCGTTGCAGCGTTTGCGGTCTTTAAGGCACTTCTTATTTTTAGAGATTCCAATATATCGACTCAATCGATTTCACTATTTTTTTAGTTATGTGTTTTAATGGGTGTGAATCGCTCATACATTCGTTTATGTGACATTGGTTGTAACGAATTTTATGAATATTCAGGATAGATTGCTTCAGGACGAGGTTGCTACATCCTCTTATCATATTTTAATTCGTAATGGGGGTGCCAGCATCACATGTGGTCAACGAAGATTGTTTTGATTTACAGCTTTATAAAATGTGGGCAAAATTAATTAATGGGTGGGCAAAACTCGGCAAAACTTGGGAAAAACTTTTGTGAGGTTTTCATATTTTAATTCGTAATGGGGGGTGCCAACTTCACACGTGGTTAGCGAAGATTTTTTTGATTTACGGCGTTATAAAAGGTGGGCAAAATTAATTAATGGGTGGGCAAAACTTGGGCAAAATAATAGTGCAATTGTTTTTGTAAATTTCCTAATGAGGGGTGCTGCTTTAAAAAATGGGTCAAAAAATAAAATTTGATTTACAGCGTTAGAAAAGGTGGGCAAAATTAATTAATTGGTGGGCAAAACTGGGCAAAACTTGGGCAAAACTTTAGTGTGGTTTTCATATTTTAATTCGTAATGGGGGGGTGCGAGCCTCACACGTGGTCAACGAAGATTTTTTTGATTTACGGCGTTATAAAAGGTGGGCAAAATGAATTAATGGGTGGGCAAAACTGGGCAAAACTTGGGAAAAACTTTTGTGTTGTTTTCATATTGCATTTCGTAATGGGGGGTGCCAGCTTCACACGTGGTCAACGAAGATTTTTTTTATTTACGGCGTTATAAAAGGTGGGCAAAATGAATTAATGGGTGGGCAAAACTGGGCAAAACTTGGGCAAAATATCTGTACAATTGCTTTGTTAAATTTCAAATTGAGGGGTGCCAGCTTTTTGAAAGTGGGTCAAAAAATAAAGTTTGTTTTACAGCGTTACGAAGGGTGGGCAAAATTAATTAATGGGTGGGCAAAACTGGGCAAAACTTGGGCAAAACTTCTGTGTAATTTTCATATTTAAATTCATAATGAGGGGTGCCAACTTCACACAGGTCCTTCTGTCCTCTGATATAGTTATGTGGTAAGACGTAATGGCTTTTACTAAAATGAAATGTTATACTGACAATAGAAGAGAATATAGTCTTTTTACTTTTCTGCCAATTTCTTAATCTGTCACTGATTACGTCCCATTTTCTCATGTAATATTTTCGCTGCATTATAACTGCTGTACTAGAGACAGCTTACATTGAAACGCAGCCAGTTTTCTCAAGGCAACGTCTCACTTTTGTGGATCATTGAAATAAACAAAAGAACGCATATTGACTCACCTACAGCTTTTTTCTAACGCAGGTCCTGTTCGTCGATGTACTTGAAACACAGCGGCGAGTGCAAGTCTGTCATGTAGATCAATAAATTAGCAACAATTATATATCATTTTATCTGCTGGACGACTCAATTTAGAAAATGCAAAGAACAATTCTTTGTGTTTTTTGTATCTCTAACCTTCTTCTTTCTTCCCTTAAAACTCATATAAGTTTTTCATCTGAAACGGCGAGTACTTTGCAATGCAGATAAGCAGACTGCGTGTTAGTGTGTAAAAATGTCAGTGTCTTTTGACAATGCATCGGCTGGAAGTGAAGTCTTTTTAGGGGGTCACAGGACTCTTCAAATCGGAGAAAATGAAAAGATAAATAGGCCATTTTCAATTTAAATATCTTAAAAATATATGATTTATAAAACACAATTTTTATTGGTATGAAAGCTATACATATTTTCTTTCATTTCATGTATTTAAAAATATTCCAAGATACAGAATGAGTTTTTATAGGGCGCTCCAAACTATCAGACATTTGTCGAGCAGAAAATTGGTATAACAACTTACTCGCAGGATTACAAAATAAATTTTGCAACTAGAATGAAATTTTTCGTGCCTAATTATACTTCAGACTGTAGCAATCAACCTAAATAAATATTTATTTAAAGCATTTTTATATTTTTTATACAAAGTTGTATTTAGCTAATACAACATTTTGAAAATTTCAGCAGTGTACTCACCTGAAAAATATATTTTTTTGAACAACACGAATGAAATTTTAGGTTCAATTTATATAGACTAACATGAAATATACTTTCTGTAAATTTCTTAAAAAATATTCAGAAGTTACTGCAAAGTTTTGAAAACGCCGCTTCAGCTATTGAGCGGGTATAATTCTGAAAGCCATAACTTCTGTTCTAATCGGAATTTCAAGGAAACGATTATATTAAAACGTTCAGTATAGGTAGAAGTTTAATATCTAAAAAAATTTAAATTTCGAAAACTTTGAAGATTTAACCCTCCGTCTACCAGACGGGTCCATTGGACCAGACAGGTACATACAAAATATTCATTCAAACCAGAAATTTCTTTAAAATAAACTAAGTATATAAACCAGACAAAAATAAGGTAAATAAATAAGTTAAATAGTTTTAAATAAAAATTCTGGTGTAGAACGTTTTATTAAAACTTGAATAAAATTCCCGGTAGATCTAGGGTTAAGAGTATAGTATTATACCTAATATACATCAACTTCGCACACAATCGAGAAACGAGACGTCTTACCGTATGAAGTAAAACGTTGAATTGGAGTCAGATTACTACGTTAACCCCTTAACAGTCGTATTAAATTACGGTTTAAAAATTCATATTGGTTATTTGTCCCACTTTTTTGAAAAAGAAAGATTCACCTTATTTAAGGACAGGTAAAATGATAACACAGTAAAGCCAATTACAGTATTTTATGAAACTGGTGGGAATCAAACAATCTGAATTAAACAATCTAAAATACACTGAATGACTCCCGTGAATATCACGGTAGCGAGAATTAAGGGGATAAGAGTCCTGATATCCATAAAATGCAATTTTAAGAAAACTTATAAAAGACAAAAACAAACTCTACACAGCAAAACATTTCTGGATTTTTGGTGTAGATTTGCTTGAGACAAATAAATCAGATTTTAAACTGCGTTTTGAGATCATTATTTTACGCTTCATTAATTTTAAAACTGTTATTCTAGTTGGTTGGCAGCTAAAACAAAAGCTCCCTGTTTCAAATCCAACCAAATATATCAAAATTTAAAATGCAATTTGAGATAATTAGGATGAACGAAGCGAATTCTCTAGTAGGCTAAACAAATCACATTTTCTCGTACACTTTGCAAAAAACAACCTATTCAATATTTTGACTTGAAATTAAACATAAAAATAAAGTATGATCTGTAGATTTGCACAATATTATTGTTTTTTTACAGAATAACCTTAAAAATTTTATTATTTTAATTAATTTATTTTTACATGTTTTTCCATTGCGGACGCGTTTTTGTAAATAAAAAATGAGACACGTATATTTTCAGAAGAAAAAATAAATCATGGAGTTACCCGTAAGGCATGGTGACGTCACGGTGACGTCGTTGTGAAGTCACACTATGACTTTGTGATCGTCGATGTGACGTCATCGTGACTAGAATGCGAAGTCGTTATGGCCGTTTTAGAGGTCGTTTGTGACGTTACATTGTGACCACTCTGCGAAGTCACTGTGTGACAAATTTGTGAAAAGTGTGTCATTTGTGACTATTTTGGCATTAACTTTGTGACGAACCTGTGACGAAAGCGACAATGCTTTGAAGTCACACTGTGACCAATTTGTGAAATATGTGTCATTTGTGACGAACTTGTCATAAACACTGTGATGATTTCAAATGAAGATCAAATTTCAAATTAATTGCTTAAAAGGCGCAAAGGCCAACATAGTGAAAAACATTCCATGCTGGGACTCCAACTCGGGCCATCAGTATAGCGCACTGACATTCTACCGACTAAACCACATGGCACGATACCCATCGTGGAAAATTTCTTACTGTTTCATGTTGTCAAGGCTACAAACGCAGCACAAGATTGAATTTTTACCGTGAGCCACCGACATGCGGCAAACACGGAACTTAATTAAATACATAATCGATTGAAACTGTATTAATACATGGAAATTTTTCCTGGGAGAACCATTTGTCGTGCATACAATATTACAAATGAAAATAAAATTTCAAATTAATTGCTTAAAAGGCATTTTTAATTACTTGTGTCTGGAACACAGGAAAACAGCGCAATGGCGTTTGTATCGGTTTAGGCAATGCAGAAGGACATTCCAGGTAGAAACCAATATTCTGAAAAAACAAAAAGTCAAATTCATCCATTTATTTTGTTTGGTTCAATTTTCGTTTGGACCGACTAGCCTAGGGAGCGAAACCTGTTACTTTTTGTTGTTGTAAGTGGGCAATCTAAATTCACAATATTTAATGAAAAATAGTTATTAGAGTTCCCAGTTTTAAAAAAAAAGAAGTATCTATGTTCTATAATGTGGAACGCCCGGGTTTGGTCCTGAATATAACGAATTTAAACAGCGTTTTTCAATTTGTTTTCCCGTAAACTGATTGAATGTCATACTTATACTTTCCGATCCACTAAACTCTTTTAAGCTTCCCTCATACAACTATGATATCTAAGCATGAATTTAATCTATTCGTAAAGTTTAATAAATTTGAAAGGCTATCTAAAATGTTCAAATAATTTATTGGATTATACATTTAAAAACATATACACATGAACAGAAACTACTGTTTTCTTATTACTGAATATTTTTAATGACTTTCATATCTTTTCAGACACAATGTAAAACACTTTATGTAATAATTTTACACCCAATATTAGTAATCCTCTTTTGAAGATATTAGAATATTAAATTATAACTTAACCCCTTGGGGACGAGCGACACGTATACGTGCCGGAAATAGGCCTAAGAATCCTCGTTTACCCCCACCAGTAAAATTTTACTGTAAAATTTGCCTTATTTAATCCGAGCAATCCCGATTTGAATAGGCACAAACTTCTGTTTTTTTAAACCGGTAGCAAAGCAATAAACATTTCGTAAAAGGCTCCCGTCGCGAAGGGGTTAAACATTTGATTCGAGAAAAGAAATCGCTACATAATAAAAATAACTTAATTATTCAATCTATTTAAAACATGTGATGAATCAATTTGATCAGTTTGTTTCATCATCCCCTAGTAATGCATATACATATAATTTATATTCAGTAAACAATAATATTAAATCTTTTCTTGATATGTCCAATACGAATATTTATTCCACTAGAATGCATGATCTTACAAACGTAATTTTAAACGTATACTACAAATCACATCCATTTATTAAAATCTCACACCGGAACTTTATAGCTGTGAAATATGTATATTCTATAGAAAAATAATCGTACTGTATATAAGTGAAAGTATGCAATGTCCTATGTTTCATGTAAATCGATTGCTTTGCCTGCAACCGATATTAATATTGGAAAAGAAAATGAAATCATTCGTCAACAACAGATTAGCAAACACTTTCTAACATAATATATCCAGAATACTTTTACCAAACTTTTGCTTTTAATATGGTAAAGAAGGTGCATAAGTAAACATTTTAGAAAACGCATCAACAATTGCCGCCCACAGCCATAAATGTACTCCAAAACTTTTTGTTGCCATGTATATGATCTATAGATTTGTACAAATTCTACACGGTATGCTAAAATCGCGCTTAGTAATAAAACGCAAAACATAGTTGAAAATTCCCCTTGAGCAATCTCCACCATTAGATGGGAACGTACTTAAATTCCTTTGTACAGCTCTGTATATTTTATTCAGAATTTTATACACGCCACATATTATACTGAAATGTAATTTAGACAAAAACATGTTTAAAGCTACTGAAATCACACGAGACGAGAGTTACTGGTACCGCACGATTGGAAATAAAATCTACTTTTAAATGACGTATATAAAATTTGCTAAGGGGGCCATCTACATATTAAAACGAATCCAAACTTCATATTTTTCAATGGCAATACCCAATTTTAAAGAAATATTTCAAATCTTCGGTTCAAACTATGTTTGGACACCAAATTTTAAGTCATTGGAATGATAAGTTTTTGAAATATAAAATTCAAAATTTAGTGCTTCTAATGTTAAATTACATTTTCATATTTTTATTTATAACTTCTGAAATTATGATCCTATTGTTCTAATTTTTTGTGTAGCAATAGTACTAATATACCCAAACATAAATACGTTGAATTTGCAATTTTTATAATTTTCTGATGCGAATTATGAATTATGAAACAAAATTCAAAAAATTATGAATTTATTATATGTTATTAATAATAATTTATTATATATTATTAATCATTATAAAAAATTATGATTTATTCAAAAAAATTATGCATTGCAACCTGCAATTTTTTTATGGATTCAGATTTATGTCCTGTTTTATGAAAATCCAAAATTTCACATTTTTTTCCCAGTAGTTTTCAAATTATGCTTAAAAAACGGCAAAATGATGATTTAAGGGGCCGTCTATGATAGAAGTGACTAAATATTTAAAATTTCTTATGATATCATGTAATCTAACAGGCTTAATTGACTGCTTAAGGTGCCTTGATCAACAAGGTAACTCTCTCGGTTAACAATCGAGTACCGAACTTCAATTTGGATACAGACAAAGCGTTATAAGCGAACAAACTTAATGCTGGAATCAGGAGTAAATTAACACAGTACAAACCTTGTGGACGGAGTGATAATTCACATACGCAGATTTTTAGTGTGGCGCGTATTTTCCAAATATTTAGTCACTCATGCGAATGAATTTTGTTTGCCACATTTACTTCGCCTGAGTAAGAAAACAGTTAGGTATCTACCTGTAGTTCACACTCCATCCGCTACGTGGCGCATGACCTTGATTGATGTGACCTCGCACTTAATCTTGCGGTTACTTCTACCATTTAAGATAGGACGCTTACTTATATCGCTTTGGATACAGCCCTTAAAATACGCTCGTTCTAAAATAATTAATTTCTCGGAAACTTATGGTACGAATTGCATAAAAATTTGTTTTAAACTAATTGAAGGGTGTAGTGTTCATTTATGCTGTCATAATTGTGTACGGCTATTGAAAAAAACAAAGTTATGGTTCGTTTTAATATCCAGATGGCCCACTAAGCAAATTTTATATACATCATTTAAAAGTAGACTTTATTTCCAATCGTTCGGTACCAGTAACTTTCTGCTACGACAATTTGTTGAGGAGTTAGTAGGGGGTGTTTACTTTTTTTCCACGATTGTACATCATATTTTACTGCAAGCATCTTGTAGTAAACCTGAGCAAAGAATGTAAATTTCATCATGTTTCAAATAATGCAACATAACTTAAATACGCTGCGAACAGTTTTTCCAAGAAGACCATTATATTAGCGAAATGTTTTGCGCGACACTGTAAATAAATGATAAATGCTTTGCATTCTATGTTCTATAGAAAGCATGTTTCAGTGCATTTCAGAAATTCATATCAATTTCATTATGTTTGTAACAGAGTAAAGCCATTAAAATACGTCGCAAATGATTTTCTTCACAGACCATAATATAACGGAATACTTTTGATACACGTACTTTAAGTGCTACATGTAACAGACTCTATGATAGCCATCTTCTTATGCACCGTAATAATGTATTTAAATTTTATTGCGCTTAAAATACTGTAATACTGTTAAAATTCACCGTAAGTGATTTTTCCCAATAGACTATAATGTTACGGAATTCTTTTGAGTGTCCCTGTAAATGAACTATGCATTATACACACTTCATTTTCAATTCAGAACATGCTCTAGTGAACATCAATGAGGTATACCAATTACATGACAATAAGAGTATATTTACGCAAGTTTGAGCACGGACAGACAATCCAATTCATAAACAATTTTGAACTATATTTGAAAGTATTGTCATCAGCTATGCCACCTGCCGTACAAGTGCAATTCACAAGCTTCTATTGCACACGCTGAAAATTGGGCTTCCGATGATGATCAGCATGCATACAGCACTTCTTGGAGCATGTTTCAGGTCAATCTGGTAGATTAGGAAATTTGTCACCATTTGGAGAAATTTTGGATCGTGGGGTGAATTTTTCGGAATAAGTTTTAGTGGGGGAAATCATAGGGAAATAGCAACATTTTGCTGGAGAAATTTGATGAATTTTATTTTCTTATTTTATGCTTTCATGTTAAAGCTTTCTCTTAATAATCTGGCAACACTAGATCTGAATTCATCGATTCGAAAATAGAAATTTATCAGTTATCAATCATTATCCTCGGGCTCATTGTTTGCAATTCTAATGTAAAATTTATATAATTTTAATATATATTTATCTTGGGGTAATTAGTGTTAATTTCTTAAAAATATTATCACAATAGCAATGTCAGTTCGCTAATTTTTTTTTCTTGATTTCATTTTCTTTTTTTTTTCTTTTTGTTTATATGGAATTTTTTCAAAAAAGACTTGATATGGAGAAAATTTTTTAGTTTAAACTTATTAAATATTTTACATAGTGGTAAATATAAGACAAAAAATTACTTTTTTCAGTAAAAACTGAATAGGTACATTTTTCAAAAAACCTTTTATTTTGAGAAATTTTCAATACTTTGTGAGAAATTGTCTTTCGACTATCTGGCAAGGGTGGGGGGTCGGTTATAAAGGTATAATACAGGTTGTTATAAAATTTTATGAATAATTATAAAGTTTTATACAGTTCACGACTTCTCTTTAAATATTTAATATGATGCACACTTTTGTACTACATTTGATGTACACTAAATGTACACTTTTTTTACACGAATGTACGTTTCGGAAATGTGCGAAATAAAAAAAAAATAAAGAGCCGATGTATTGATTGAAAAGAAACAAATGTTTGTAAAATTTTTGCATTTTATTTTCATCTGTCCGTTTTCAAAACAATTTCTCACCACACTAGAATTTTATTATTGCTTTATTCATGAAAAATTCGAATCAGTGACTTACTTTTTAAAAAGCAGCTGTTACTGACATTTTAGAGTCTATTACTTTTGTAATATCTAATGAAAAATTCAGAAGTTAAAATGAATTATTTATCAAAATTTCTCACAAACAAAGAGTCAAAAGAAATTTATTAAATATTTGTTTGTTTCAAAGCATTAAACTTGTATTATCTGTAAAATAGTTTTTTTTCTAAACATCTTAGATATAATTCATATCAAAGTAGGAAATCTTTCTTAAAAAATATATTCTTTCATTTTGAGTAAAGAATTTCAGAGTTAGTCTATTAATATAATTTCGCTTCTTTTTTTTTCTTAAATATATTCCCCATCTATATATTTTCCATCTGTAATTTATAATATTTTACATCTATCTTGCAAAAATATTTCCCTAATAATAAAGAGCATTTATCATTCTTAACTAAACCGGAAACATTAGAATAAATAACATCTGGAATGCAGAAGATTCACAAGTGCTATCTTTTGAATTCCGATTCTGAAAGTGTGCAGTTTATTTGCGTAATAAGACCGCTTTTGAAAAGTGGCTATTATTTTTAGCAGAAAAGACTCATTTTCTGTCTATTTCATTTATTTCATCCTTTCTAAATATCGCCAGTATCTTCCATTCAGCTGGACTGTTCTATTTGCGATTGCTATGCGATCATTAATAATATTTCAAAAAATACATAGAAAGTACTAATTTAAGAAAAGAAAATCATCAGAAGAAGAATATTTAACCCTCAGTAACACAATCACAACATGCCTAGCAAATACTTCTTTACTGTAGTTTTTTAAAAGAGTTTCAAAAACTTTTATGGTCAAATGTACTCGAACAGAGCAGCTGGGTTAAAATGAATTTAGTTGAAATAGCACCAAAAACTGGAGATAAATCGCAATTAAAATAATAAAACTTTATATAAACCGCAATTTTTTGGTTGAAAAAAATTTCTTTTATTTCTCTTTCTCTCTCTTATTATTATTATTATTTTATTTATTTATTTATTTTTAAATTTTCTTTTTATTTTGCTTTAATTTTGTTTATTTCTTTCATTTTTCCTCTTTTCTTTTTTGTTAATTTTTTCTAACATTGTGGCAACACTTCCCAATTCAGCACGTACTCCTCTGTGACTGGTGTTTTGATTACAGCTAGCTTCGCCTGTCGTACTCTTTGTAAGCCCTCCTCTTTTCCTTTTCTGTTCATTTGGGACCTTGTCCCCTTACGGATGCGTGTTTACAGTTGCTGATGACGGCTGTTATATTTCCAGATCGAAATGCATCAAGCTGTGAATTGCTTTAATTTTATGGCGATTTATATTAAGTGTTATTGTATTAATTTAAAAAAAAAATGAACTAATTCAAAGAAAAACTATGCGCCCTGAGCATAGTCACAAACAATCCATCCTAGTATTAATGCTAGAATTGAGAAAGAAACTCAAAACAGCAGTAATAATAATATGTAAATAAATAAATAAGTAGTATGGTGTTATTACATTATTTTATTTAACACGTTCACGCCGGCGCGGTGGGTCACACTCAACTGTCTGAGAGCTGCAAAGTCTCCGGCTTTTTGGATACCAGTATTTTAATACAGAAAATGTTGTTTTATTTAATTAGAACAATTGAGCGATTTAGAGGAACAAAATTTTCTCTAAAATAATAGTGGTGTGCAAAAAGCCGAAGACTTGACAACTCTGAGACAGTCGAGTGTGACCCACCACGCCGGCGTGAACGTGTTAACCTAACTTGGTTTTAGGTTTTAAAGATGGAATTTTTAATCAGAGTTTAAACAGTGAACAGTAAACAGCAGTGCAGTTCCAGGGGCTTCCTATTTGAAGATCAAATCCACGCCCTGTCGATGAGTTTTTGTTTAACACATCATAGAAAAAACAGGAAATGTTAGTCTAAGTGCAGCAAAAAACTGCTAGGAGTGTCGATAACTCTCAGCACCGCCGAGAGTCAAAGACTGAATGAGGGAAAGAGAGAAGAAAAAGTCTGTTTAAGTAAGTGGCCAGTTAGGCAGCCAATACGAAAATAGGGGCGGGGCTTCACTGTTACATGAAGTCCGCAGTAGAAAATCGATCGGTAGGGTAAGAAAAGAGTTGTTCAAAGTTCATGAAGCCGAAATGTCGCAAGCCAAGTCCAAAACAATACAAAAAAAAAGACACTTTACAGTGACCATACATTTCAATGACAAAAATAAGAGAAATAAAAGTTAAAAATAAGGGTAGGAGTCATGAGTGAACTTATGACTCTCTACTAGAGAAGTTAAAGTTACTGTTGATCATCTCTCTGAAGGAGAAGTTTAGTTATTGGGTTATCTTTAGATTGTATCTCTTCAAGGACACTGTGGAGTTTAATGGAGATTTCGTTAAACGAACTTACATTTAGTTCTTGTTTGATTTTAGATAGGATTTCAGCTATCGTATTGATAGAACCTGAAAATTCCTGCAACTCATAAAGCTGCTGAGTGGGAGGCGGAGCCTTGGGCAATGAAGGAATTTTATTGGCTGGTGGTGCGATGACGTCCTCAGTTTGTCTCTGGGATTTTTTGACAGACATTTTTTATTTTTTACTTTCACCAACTAGGGTAAAATCACCTATTATGGCCCATATACCAGTTATGGCCCATTTAATATTCCTACGACGCTAGACGCGAAACGCCCAATATTTGAACGTAGCGCAATTGAGAAGTGATAAAATGGTCTTTCGACTGTCACATTATGCCTTTGTTTTGACAAATCAACGCACGTCACGTGAACAGTGGCTGCTCCTACCGAAGCTTCCTTTTTTTCCTGTTTCAGCTGTGGTTTCTTAGCAAGATATTTAGTGAGCAAAATTGGATTTCGTGCTGTGTACGAAATTTCCAAGTAGGATAAATGTAAAAAAGTAAGTTCTAATAACTTATATAAAGTTTAAGGAATATGTAAACATAGTGTTGTTATCAAAATAAACTTATTAAGCCAGCTATTGGGGTGGGCCACTACTGATGCTGTTTTTTCATGGTCGCAGTAGTGATAACCCACACTTACTTTTTATATTTTATAGTTATTTGTTGTCATTAATTGAAGTTTTTAATACATCTATTTCTTTCAAACATTTAAAGCAAAGTGATTGATAACAAATTTAAATTAGCATATTCCTCTTATTTATGTCCATTTTATTCTATACTTTGTGTACTTGCGGCATTCCTTTGTAAATGGCATAATTGACTAGTGTTTTAGGCTAGAATCTACACCCTAACTGCCTGACTTAGGTATCACAATTACCGTCTATAGCCAGAGATGAATATTTAAAATTTCGCTTTAACATTTCTAGAGTGCAAGGTAGTTAGAGGGATTCATATCTAGACCGGTCTTCGTATCTAGTGAGCAAAAATCTTGAAAAAAGAAAATTTATATTTTTCAGTATGTTTAATTAAGTTATAAAAATAATTCAAAACAATTTTAACTTTAGATATTTTTAAATATTATTTTTATACTAATATTATAATGAAGAAACGTTTGTTTGTAGGCGTTAATCTATGGAACTAATAACGCATTTCAAAAGTAATGTTGGCAAAATGATGGTGACACTCTGTACTTTACCATAGGCTATATTTTATGTTGGCATCATAATCCCAACGGAATGCAGGAGCAAAATCTTTCTAAAATGCATATTTTTTATGATTTTCGAGGGTATAAAAATTAGAATTTTGACTTGATGGTAACTTGCAGGATGTAAATACTCTCTAAAAACAGTTTCTAAAACATTCAAAATTCAAAAAGGATTTAAATGTGCAGAAAACGTTTTCTATAGAATTACGATTTCTAGAGAATTGTTAAGGATATATTGGGTCGTTCGGAAAGACGTGTCCATTTGTGAAAATTCGTACCGGAGAATTCTGCCCAGTAATTATTAGACATTAGATATCGGAATCAATGTCTAATAATTAAATGAAAGAATTTTCCGGTACGGATTGATTTTCCCAAACGGACATGACTTCCCGAACGGCCCAATAAAATTTAAACTTGACATGGCTGTTATTTTTAAATCGCAAATGTACGCACAAAATAGTTTTATTTAAAGGGAAGAGTGTGCTGAAATAATCTTAAAATTCCGATTTTCGTGATACTGAAGGGCCTAGAAACTTGGTTTATGGTGGTTAAGATGCAAATTCTCGTCAATAATGTTTTGTAAAAAAATTTAATTTAAAAGGTTCAAATGAGCAGCAAACGTTCTAAATTAAGATTTCTATGGTCTTGTTTGTAATATAAAACTTGAAATTTCACGTGGCTGTTACATTTAAGACTCAACTCATTATAACAAGAAGAATAATTGAGAGAATAACAAGAGTTATTCTCGCACAAAACTGTTTTTAAAAAATCTTAATTTAAAAGGGTGCAGGAGAAAAAGAAGTTTTAAAGTTTCAATTTCTTTTATATTGGCGGGGCTCTAGAAACTAAAAATTCTCATGGTGGTTATTTATAAGATACAAATGCTCATTAAGAACGGTTTCTAAAATATATCGAAATTTAAAAAGCTGAAATTAGCTGAAAAGACTCTAAATTACGAATAACTGAGAATTGTTTAATGAAATTGAAATTTTTATTTACAGGCTACTTTTACTATGGACACGATAGTGTGTAGGTATCTAATAACTAATTCGCGGCACGGGATGATGCAGTTTCATTATTTTTCCTTTTGGCATCAAGCTAAGCAAAGAAAAAAACTTTAATTCTGCGGTTCTGCTGTGTTAGTACAGCTATCTCATTTTCCTTTTCGAATACAGATAATGCCTTCAAAAAAAACTGAGTAAAGAACAGAAAGATCGCGTTGAGAAGGCAGTCGATGCTGATAAACAGGGGCCGAAGAGTTTTGACGAAGACAGTTTTTCAGAGCCAGAAAATAACGCCAATACAACTCCCACAGCTGAATACCTCAACGGTTAAAAGAAATCCTTGAATGGCCGCACAGTCCAGAAAGCAAAGGGAAGAGGAGATCAGAGAGAATGCCTTTCAACCTGACATAGCAAAGATGGAACGAGCTGCAAAAAGACAAGGTACGGAAGAAACAAGAAGAATTGTAACAAAAAGAAGTAAAACAGAGAGAAATAGCTCTAAAACGAAAAAAAAGAAGCTGAGATGGCCAAAAGAGTTAAGATGACCAAAAAAGAAGCCACCAAAATATCAAGGCCAAATCCTGCAAAAATAATCAGACTTCGGTGGGCCATCACTGATGCAGTGATGGACCATTACGGATGCAAAGCGGGCCATTACTGATGTTTTTGTACTTCTTAGTAAAACAAATCTTGTAAAGGAATAAATTTATATTTTGTTAATTTTCTTGACACGAAAGTCTTCTTCCATCCTTTCTTCTTATATTTTGACCATCGGCATGAAAAAAAAATCGCACGGCATAGTAATTATTAGCTAAAAGCCGAAACATTCGTAATTAACCTGCCATCACTGGTAGTTTTACCCTACTTTAGCATAAGATTTTTTAAATTGGGGTTTAAGGGGAAATTGCCAACAACCCTTATAAGATGAAGGGTGTTCTAAAGAACAATTAGCGCATTTAGGAGGAGGATTAATGATTTCGGTAGAATTTTCTTTAGCAGTAGCGATATCTTTTTTAATTTGCCAGTCTGGGGATAGGTGGGGACCACCACATCCCACGCATTTTGGATTTAAATGAGAGTTCGTACTTACGTGGAAGAACTTTTGACAGCGGTGACATTGAGTTGCTTTTTTAGATGGGCGAAATTTTTCAACTTCAACCCTTAAGCTATAAATAGCATTTACTTTAAAAATCTCATACGAATTAGCATTTTTTGGAAGATCCAGTAAGTAAAGAGGGAGGGGGTTCCCATCTCTACAACTTTTAATTGAGACATTTTCAGAATAGTGAGACCTCTGCATGAGAGAGTTTCTTTGACTCTTTCAATATCAAGAGTTCTAGGGAGACCTCTAATGACTACTTTCAGTGGAATATCCCGGTCCAGGATAATGTAGTGCTGAACAGCAGTTTGGTTGAAGTGCTCGTGAAGCGACATTTTGTCGCGGAAGGTTGCTGGGGAGATACGAATAAATTCTCCTGCTATTTTAGCTACATAATTGTACTTGTTACAGGATGAGAGTTCATTTAGAAATTCAATAATATTTGTAATACCAGTAACCATTATTGGTTTATGTCTTTTCTTATTTTTTTCAGGAGTTTCATCATCATTATTTACGTCACTAGACTCCGATTCCGAAATACTTTCGTTATCGTCGTCCTTAAGGGTTTCATCAGTGGGGGTTTTTTTAGCAGCAGTTTTATGTTGCACATTATTTTTAAGTTTTTTCTTTTTCTTTTTAACAGGGGTAAAGCCCTCATCAGTGTCCATAATTTTTACGCTACTATTTGCATTTTAGAATTTACAACGAGTTGGATAGCATCCAACATGTTGTTGGCTTTGCGAGAAATTAAGTTAGTAACAATTTCTAATTTATCAAATGTAGTTAAAGTATAAGGCTTATCATTCAGCATAATTTCAGAAGGACCGCTAAATTTATTAGTATACTTATTTATAAGTGCAGAGATATTAACTCTATTACTTTTAGAATTGTTAGTAGAAAGAGAAGACACAGAGAATGTGCTACTCATACCATTACCGCCAGAGGCAACAGAGCCAGACCCGGGGGGGGGGGGGGCTGAGACGTCATCAGAAGCCAATGTACTGACAGCAAAGATCCAGCTGGAGCCAACCGCCTTTTTCAAATCCTATAATTATAAAAAGTTAAGAACTTTCCGGTGATAAATTAACATTTTAGTATTTTTAGAGCTCTATTATAAATTAATAAATTAATTTTAAGGCATTTTACTGTTTGCCGCAAGCATATGATAAATTGCTAAATATTCTTCATAGTTATTATTGTTTAGGAGCTAAGAAAACAATGGAGTTAGATTTGCATTAACCACTCTCACCTAAATTGTTCAACTGCCTGTGAAACTGCGACAACAAAATATTTTAAATACTAAAAATTATAAAATTAAATAAAGTAGTAAAAATAAATATTTTTCAATAATGTATAAAAATAAATAATCTTTAATAATATATGGAAATAAATATTAAAAAAAAAATTATCCTTTAATAGTTTAATATAAATTAAATTATGATTATAAGTTGTCGAAACATGCTTTAAAATCCTGAATAGATAATTTAAATAATACCACATTTTCTTTCCTGGTCCATTTTTAACACTTTCCAACAATGTTGAAAAGCGCTTATGGCTTCGGTTTTCATGGCCGTCTGTACGCCCTCTAACTCTCGCAAATATACTGGGATTGTTTTGAAATTTTTGGATGTTATTGACGTTTACCATAGAACGTTCCCTATTTCTAATGAAGTTTGTAGCATGTTTAGTTCAGCTACAGGAATAGTCAAAAGCATTCAGTTACATTACGGCCAATGGGAAAAAACCATTTCAAATGACTTTAAATGGTGTTACACTCTTTCAAACATAGTAAAATTGATATTCATTTATGAAATGCACTACAATATGCATTCTGTAGAATATGCGATGCAAAGAATTGTTAGTATTCATTTACTAGGCAACACAGAAGAATTCCGTTACATACTGATATATGGGGGTGGGAGATTGTTTGCGGCGTATTTTAATTATGTTAAATTATTACATATATAATGAAATTGATATACGTCGCTGAGGTTTACTATAAGTTACTTCATGTATAATATGAAGTGCAGAGCCTTTAAAGGGACACACAAAAGATTTCAGATACTATATTGTATCAGAAGTACTGTACATTAGCGGTTATTGCTGGAAATGCATTTTCAATTATGATATGCGCTTTTATGTTTCACTATATTTATGCATACTATATAGTATGTATAAATTCTATAATTTATATACAGGGCTACACAAAAGAATTCATAAGGGTTATGGATATAAGTGCAAATTGCTTAAAGGTGGTTTTTAAATGAGCTATGCATTTTTACACTAAACTGCATTTAGTTTATTAAGAAATATTTGTAGAATATACATAAAATGACATACAGGGTCACGCAAAGAAATTGATATATGCCGTCTATGGATGATAATTTCTGGAAATATGATTTCAGTAGTTTTAAGTTTTTTTTAGTTTGAATTAAATTTTAGCTATATAGTGGCGTGTAATAAAGGTACTAAGTAAACTACAGGGCAGTACCAAACTATTCAAGTATGTTTCCATCTATTAGTAAAAATTGCTGAAAGAGAAATTGCAACCTGTTATGCATTTTCTTGTTATACTAAATTTTCATATAGTATATATATCAGTATACAGATCAAATACAGGGCTGTTCAAAAGAATTGGGATGCATATTTGGCTATAAACGGTAACTGCTGAAATCAATTTTTTAAATGTTTACTTTGTTATCTTATTTTACCTCATTTTCCTAAATAACGAAGTTTTGTTAACCCCTTGGGGACGAGCGACACGTATACGTGCCGCATGAAGCGCTCAGAAACCTTGTTTTTCCTCACCAGTAATATTTTACTGTAAAATTTGCCTTATCTAATCAGAGCATTTTCTCGATTCTAGAAGACGCAAATTTCTGTTTTTAAAAAACGGTGACAAAAGATTAAAAATTTCGTAAAAGGCTCCCGTCTCGAAGGGGTTAAAGCTTTCAGGGAGTGTTGACAGGAGTTTCATAATCTATGTCGTACGCATGATTTTTCTTTCTAGTTAATGAAGAAACAGGGCAAAATTTATAGTACTTTTAATCGATTCACAAGTTCGCGCTTTCTATCAAGCGTAAATGGAAGCGGTGAATTTTCAATAATCAAGATTTACGCGAAATTAGCGTATTGTAATTGAATTATTTTAAACTGCAGGATTTGTATTCTTGATATTAGGCATAATTTTAAAGAGAAACATTGAATGCTTATGAAAGAGTGTTTTAAAAAAACATTTTCACTTTTGTGTTACTTTTAATATTGATGTATCGTAGTTGCTATTTTTTAAATTATTATAATAATAATAATAATAATCAAAAAGATTCTTTTGCATAAAAAGCTAATTCTGCATCCGTGAATAATTAAGAACTTTTATTTATCTGAGCCTAAGCGTGACCATTAAAATAAATAGTCTCTGGATTTCCAAAAAAAATATGAGAGTTGTTTTATAAATTACAATTCTGCTACAGTGCAATTCAGTTGCTTAATGAGGAGTTTTAAGAAGGGGCTTATTAGATTAAAAGACTACTTTGCAAGCATTTTTCGTTTATTAGGGTTCCGTACTTAACCCCTTAGCAGTCGCATTAAATTATGGTTTAAAAATTCAAATTGCTTATTGGCTCCATTTCTTTTTTTAAAGAAATTTCACCTTACTTAATGCATACTTGCCACCATTCAACTAAATTTCCGTAAAATGTGAGTTAAGTTGACCCAGGTTATACGCGTTGCTATCCAGAAAATTTATTTGATGTAACATTGTATATTTAAAATCATGTTTCTCAATTAAAACTATTTTATTTAATTTTTTTAGTAAACTTCTGGTTCGAAACGTGTTTAACCTGGGTCAGTTTAACTCGCACTTTACGGAAGTTTAAGGGAATGTTGACAAGTATGTTAATGACAGGTAAAATGACACCACAATAAAGCCAATTACACTATTCTATAAAACTGGTGGGAATCATAGAAATCTGAATAATCTGAATAAAAGTCACAGCCCGTGATATGACGGGGGCGAGAATTAAGAGGTTAAAAAGTAAAAAGGAACCATTAGAAGACAACTCTATGGAACGCGGAAAGTTTAAATTGATTGAAGTGATAAAGGCTATTGATCCGCATATTTACATATTATTAACCATTACGTCCATGTGGAATATGAAAATTAGTGTTTCCGCATCTGACAGATTCTTTCATTTTGAAATATTGAAAACCAGAAACATTTTAACAGCAATTTCTTTTTATTTTGTTTATGGAACATCCATGTTGACAAAAACTTACTGGTAAAAATTCCGAATGCTTAAATAAAAAATCAAACAGATGCGACAACACCGATGAAAATACAATTTTACACTAAACTCTGGTATATATATCCGTACTTGAAAAAAAAACCTGGGTGTCAAGAGTGATACATTGAGGAGATTGTTCGGTGTTTTTCTAAATAATTACCTTTTAAAATAATTTATAGAAATAATGATGTTATTATTGCTAGCGTCTGTAAGGTAACGTTATTTTTTGGAGACAAAATCAGCTGGGAGAAAGAAATAGCATACCGTTCCGGGGGCTGATTAAAGGCACGAGAATACTCGCGGTTGACAGCGAATTGGTTAAGAAAAGAGAGATTTTCAGAACTGCGAGAATATTCTCTCGATAATTTTAATTAGATAAATAATCTTCCAAAAAAAATAATTAATGTACAAAAATGACAAAGGTCCATTGAATGTTTCAGTATTAAGCATTTGATGCCCAGGGTAGAATGCGTTCCAGAAATTGTGTAATTCGGAAAATCGGAATTCATACCAGAAAATCTAAATAGTAAATTTCTGTTTGTTTAATAACAAAATGGCTGTAATTAGATGAAAAGAAAGTTTCTCTTTAAAATTTTTGTTGGGAATAAAGAATATGTGAATTTAAAAAAATCCAATAAATCGGGAACACTGAAGAACACCGGCATTAAAAGGATAATAATGCAACATTTTATACAAAACCATAGTTGTGTATTCAACCTTTTTAATATATATTTCATTTTTTAGAGTTATATAGATTTGATAAAGTTCGTTGGGATGTTTAATGTATAATAAATTTCTAAATTATTTTATGAAAGTGAATTGAAGAGTTAAGGCAATATTCGAGATATAATAAAGTATAATCATGATGTTTATAATCATCATGATGACATTAATCATGATCCTTAATCGTCATCAAACATATATGTTTCAAATCAATTAAAAAACTTTTCTGCTTCTTGAAATGATTAAACTAAAAAATAGGGAAGAAACTCACAAGAATGGGAGAAGAGTGGAGAGAGAGGGTTTAATTGTTTTACTGAGGATTAAAAAAATTTCCTGGTTATCACAATTTTTTCTAATTTGTAGAATCATGCTCATTAGGTAGGCCTAGGTAGTTAGGTTATGTATAAAATGTTGCATTATTAACCCTTTAATGCCGGTGTTCTTCAGTGTTCCCGATTTATTGGATTTTTTTTAATTCACATATTCTTTATTCCCAACAAAAATTTTAAAGAGAGACTTTCTTTTCATTTAATTACAGCCATTTCGTTATTAAACAAACAGAAATTTACTATTTAGATTTTCTGGTATGAATTCCGATTTTCCGAATTACACAATTTCTGGAACGCATTCTACCCTGGGCATCAAAAGCTTAATACTGAAACATTCAATGGACCTTTGTCATTTTTGTACATTAATTATTTTTTTTGGAAGATTATTTATCTAATTAAAATTATGGAGAGAATATTCTCGCAATTCTGAAAATCTCTCTTTTCTTAACCAATTCGCTGCCAACCGCGAGTATTCTCGTGCCTTTAATTAGCCCCCGGAATGGTATGCTATTTCTTTCTCCCAGCTGATTTTTTTCTCCAAAAAATAACGTTACCTTATAGACGCTAGAGATAAACAAAGCAGATGTATCACTGCACAATTAAATGCTCTAAAGCAATTTATTTAATTTCTAAGCATCGCACATTTTCAATGTTTATACCGTCGTATTGGGGAAAAAAGTACTTTTAAATGCAATTTGTTTGAAAACTGTATCTCCATTTATTTTTGAAATATTAATTTTTTTGTAGATTGTAGCACCATTTGTTTAATTTTGGCAACTCAAGTACTCCATTTATATAGAAAGTAAAGGGAAAATAGTTAAAAAATAGCAATTATATCTTTTTGTTTCCATTTTCTCATTAAAACCGAAAGAAAATGTAATTAAAATACGTGCTATTTTGAAAAAAATATAAACGAATAATTTATTCGAATAATAAGACATAGAGCTATTATAAACTATATTTAATTTTAAGTATCTGTAGACCCTTTCAGTGTGACGTCAGTCGTGACGTTTTGATTTTAAACTGACTCCAAACAAACGGTTGCTATGCGTCATTTCTTTTTAAATATAAATCGTGGAAAATGTTACCAGTACATATCGAGTATTAAAACACTTAGATGTGAGATATAGATATAAGATATAGCTGCAACACACAAACAAAATAGAAAATACAACATAGCAACCGTTTGTTTGGACTCAGTTTCCAACGAAAACGTCATAACTGACGTTACGATTGAAATCGTCTATATTAATGTTACAAAGAAATGAATGCCTATGAATAATTAGAAAACCGTTTTTTTGTCAAGTTTCTTTAATGACGGCATCTTTTTGCTGCATTTGTGTATTATTTTGAGATAGTAACATCCTATGCATGCTTTACTGTAGATGTTTACGAGTGGATCGTAAATCTGGAATTCTTAAGCGTATGCGAATGACGTCATTTTACATAAAATAAAAGTTTGTGCTCTAAGTTTGAAAATTGAAACATGTTTTGTACTATTTATATATACATATATCTTTTTCATCGGGGGCGACACTAAATTCTAAAAAAGCAGAATTCCTGTTTTCTAGTTCATTAATTACTTTGTCACCACTATTTTAGAAATAAAACAATGCTTTATTTATTGGCAGAAATTTCGCTGTATTAGTAAAGCGAAATTTACCTTTCTGAATTTGTGTTGGCAAGCGACATTCAACAAGAAGTCTGAAAATTCTTATTTTATAGTTTTGGCTGTGAGCGTGTTAACTTTCCAACAAAGCTGAAATGTGTTTATGAATTCGGTTTGTCTTGCCGTCTGTCAATCTGCCTGTCTGGCCTCGTTCTAACTCCCGTAAGTATACTTGGATTGACATGATATATATATGAGTTATCGAGATTTATCATGTCATGTATGGTAAATGAAGTGTTTAGCATTAATATTTCGTTCACAAGGGACACTCAAAGGAATTTGGTTACATAATGGTCAATACGGAAAAATAATTTCCAGTGTATTTTAGTGATGTTACATTATTTCAATTACGCTGAAATTGATATGCATCATAGAGGTTCGTTAAAATATGCATATCTAGCAAAACCCGCGGCTTTTTCGCGTAACAGTTAAATAATGCCAAGTGGTCTTTCTGTTCCCAATTTTATTAGAAAAAAATACGCTGTTAGGAATAATAAAAAAATTGATATTCAACATAGAGTTTCACTATAATATGCATGCACTATATCAATAGTTTTCATAGAATTTACCGTTCGTTTACAGGTTCACATAAAAGAATTGGTTTATAGTACTTCCTTTGAGCCATAATTGCTGGAAGAAAGTTTACAATTTTGGGATGTCTTTAAATTTAACTAATATTTTGTATGTAACCGATATGCAAAAATTCTGTAGATTATATACAGGGTTGCACAAAAGAATTTCAGAACATTTCTGGTTATTGCAGGAAATTGCTAAAGGGAGATTTTTATTACGGTTATGTGTTTCCTATCTGAAGTAAATTTTTAATACTATGTATTATTTATACAAATCTGTAGATTATATACAGAGTATATACAAAAGATTTCGGATAATTTTCTGACAGTAGATCGGAACAGTTTAAGTTGTGTTTTCAATTGAGTTATTCATTTTCTAATATGTTTAATTAGACATCATGTTTCACAACGTTAAACGGTGAAGATTTGTTACATTATTCTGAAAATGTTGGAAAGTATTTCATAACCTATTCTTGATGCATGATTTTTCTTTTTGTTATTTCTTTTGCCTGCCTGTGATTGTGTGAATCAGGTAATTTTTTTTATAAGGAGCTTTGATTCTTTCGAAACTTTCGTTACACTGACATGAAATCAATAGCATGTCGCTTAAAAAAATTTAATCAATTAAAATAATAGCTTAGAAATAGAAAACAGCAGGTATAATTTATAAACCTTCAAATAATGCCTTTATACTTCCTTTAATTAGATGTAAATGATTTAATTTAAATTCTGCTTTTATTAAATATCTACAAATATTTACCAGTTACTGAAATGATCATATAGCAACAATGAAGCAATCCTTAAGCAACAATGAAGCAATCCTTAAGTAACAATGAAGAAGAGTCACCTTTTCAGAATAAGTTTTAATTGTCTATACGGTATTAAGTAATTAAATATTGATTTATTTTTTTAATACGATCAGTTCTATGGAAACTAAATAAAAATACTGCAATGGTCGAACACCGTCATTTGAGCATATACTGAGAAATTGCAACAGCTAAATAATCCAAGATTGTATCTCCAATCTCATCGTAACCTTTAATGTGATTTCAGGTTATTCGATAAATACAAACTTAGAAATCAGAATCTTTGTTGCAGTTAAGCAAGTGTGTGAAGAACAGAAATTAATACAGTGCATGTAGCATTTATTATCTTCTTTGCTTCAAGGAAGGGAAACGGAAATAATTATTAAATTAATACCAGAAAATCTTTTACAAATTTCAAGTATGTATTTTGAATAATATGCCTTTAGAACGGTTACTGTGAATGTTAAAAAACTACAAGTACGAATACATCCGTTGGATTTTTCTTTCATTTACGTGTTTAAACGAAATGTCAATTATTTGATGATTGAAACGTATTGCCTTTCCAAAAGATGCAGTAAGGATTAAAACATTTAAAATAGAATCCGTGAATCATGCAATAAGAATTATTTTAAGATAGCAAAGAAATAATATTTGTTTTAACTCATGAATGTTATTTCTTATCTCATTTTTTATTGATATTACTTCTTAAAAAGCTTTAAAATATTGAATTTGTTAAAGGGAACAATAGTGCAAAAATTACGGTTGAAATTGCTCAGTTCAAGGAATGGTTATTATTGATAATTTTTCTATCATTTAAACAACCTGTAATTCTTTGGTTTCACTTTATTTTTTTACCATCAAGACGATTTGAAACAACAACAAAAATTATTGAGCATTAGAAATATTGTTCACCTTTTTAATCATGAAAACGTTTCTAGGTTTCTATGTTAATTGAGAATCATATTGGAGTTTTAATGCCCAAATAATAATTGTCAAATGATTCAAAAAAGGTAAGTGCATTTCAAATGAAGTAATACAAATTCATCTTAAAAGAAGAGTGCATTTGCAATGTGGATAAAGGCGAACGCATCTTAGAGAGCAAAAACAGCTTTTGACTGCTAATGTATCATTTAAAACATCGCCGTCCGCGAACGACAATTCTTGTTTTTATTTAACCAAAACAACATTGCGTGGCGTCTACTTTACAGAAATTGCATTGATGTGGTGTTGTGAATATATTTTTTTACTTTCTAAGACATTTTATATTGAATCCTTACACTGAAAGATATTTACTGTTACATAAATTTGAGAAACCTATCTTGGAAATCAATTTACGAAACACTTCAAGAAGAAGGTGGAACTGCTGCCATTTTAAAATCCAGATTTAATAAGACTTGGCTGTCGGCAATGTGTTAAAATAAACACATTCTGCAATGGGTTATTAAGGCGTTATACAAAGCAAAAATGCTGCCATGTAAGAAACAAAAGCCAATTTCACAAGGTGGAAATTTTTATCGACATCAAAAGGATCAGGAAACATTACTATATAAGTGTTTTGATATTCTAAATATTTATTTCTGGATCCATAGTATAGGTTTACCAACGAAATCTCAATCGAACATTAAAAGACGTTTTCAGATGTTTATTTCAAACATTTTGGCTGTTATTTTTGAGGGAATCGTAATATATAATTTGACCAAGCGACGCCAATACTTGTATGACAATGATATGCACTTGAAAAACTCTATTATAATTATTAGTTTTATCAGTTTGAGCATCGTGCAAAGATACAGTTTGTACTCTTCTTCAAGGAAACTTTTTGAGATATTCGTGAGATCTGTAAAACTGTCTTCAAGAATTCGAGGAAAGTTGACAAATCAACTTAAAGCCAAATTAATAATTGTGTTAATTATCACAGATTTTTTAATTGTGCTAGGATTAATTCCACTGTTTTATGTATTTCGATTACCTCCAAATTTGTTAAGTAATTCTGAAGTTGTAAATCGCATGTTTCTAGATTCTAACTGGCCTAATCTGACATTTTTCTTTATATTTTGGAAGAATACAAGTCTGTGTATCATGTTTTACTTCGGAGTTATTTGCTATATTTTGAAGCATGTCTTAATTAGAATGGCAATAATGGTAAAACGTTCAATTATTAAAACGGAGAATTTGATTGAAATTTTCAGTGCAGTTCGAGATATTGCAAAAGAAACAAATGAAATTTTTTGTAGCATGATAGTTACAAGTTTTTCTATTTCCCTCGGAGGCATATTTTTTCAGTTGTATAATATTTTATTTAATCCAATTGGGTTAATTTGTATTCATTTGTTCAGAATTTTCTGCGTAATCTGGTATTTTTTACCCTTTTTGCTTATATGTTTATTGGCTTCATCAGTTTCAAATGCAGCCTTGAATGTGAAATATTCACTCATGAAAATACGGATACAGGATTTTAAAAACAATCCTTGTCTGAATATCGTTATGAACAAGGATTCACTTCAATTTACTCTTTTAGATTCAATTATTATAGACAAAAGTCTTATATTTTCTGCTGGGGGTATTTTATTATCATATGGCACACTAATTGCAACTTTTCAGATCAGTTGTAAACAACAGTGATTTATAAGTCCCCAGAATCAGGAAAAGTCATGTGCAATTTTGAATTATTTCTGCAACAGTTGTATTTTTCTAGTCCTAATTTTGATATTAGTTTATCGAAAACAATATTGTATTTCATTTCGTTTTTACGAAAATTTAAGCTCGTATTGTGTGCTTATTTCTCAGGGGTCGTACTCTACATGAAAAGTTTCAGGATATATACCAGTATTTGTTTAAAGAAAAATAAATTTAGGTTAAACGCGAAAAAATATCGCCTTATTTAAAAAGAGAATTTCTATAAAAAAAAATAATGGTACCGAAGAATTTACAGGTCGTGAAATTTCGGGACAAGTACGACCCCTGGTTTGTGCTTTTCAAATTAATTTTGAACAAATGCGAACATAAAATCAACAATAAATTGAAACACACACAACTTTTTATAAGACTCCGGGTAATTTTATATGATATGGCGATCTAGACTTGCAACATATTTCAGCATTTTATGTCCTATTTTCAACAGGCAGAAAATTAAACTAGAAGAAATTGGTGTTCACGTTCTAACATCATATACCGAAATATTTCTCCTTAATGTGATATATTACATGAGGCGAATTAAGCTATAAATGACTATGTTACGGGAAAATTGCCTGCGACATATATTTTAACGTCTGTGTAAATCAGCGTTTCTCAACCTTCTTTGGTTGACCGCATACTAACAATATCTGGAATTATTTGCGGCACACTTGAATATAAAAAAAATTAAATGTTGCATAACACAAAAATAAAAATAAAAATATTTATTCACAAAATTTATTCAATGAGAGGGTTGAGCCAACTTTCTTAAACAAATTAAATCAAAACGATAATAAAGTCACCAGACAAGTTCGCATTTCATTGTCAACTTTTAAATGTCTTTCTCAATTTATAGACTTGATTTATGTAAATGCTGAAATCTAAATTCACAGAACAATGCAGATTCAAAAGACAGAAGATTTTTAATAGCTTTCAAGCTTATTGCAGGGTACAAATTTTTGACAAAAAAACCAAAACTCATCCAAATTTTACTCGAAGTATATTGAAAGGTAAAACTTATCGCTTCTCAACCAATGAGCTTTAGTTTTTCTGTTGTTGTCAAATTTTGTGCCTTGAAATTGCAAATAGGTTTATTAACCATTCATATTCGTCAACTGAAAGCGAAGGAATGTAGCTTTTGAGTGAGGTTTGAAGTTCGTTACTGGTGCTTATGATTTTGTCTACGTTTTTTTTTTCTTTTTGACTGAGATTTATTGACACTTAGAAAGCAGTTAAAATTTCCTTTTAATGTTTTAGATTTCCACAGTGTTAATTTTTCAAAAAACTCTAATCGAAAGTTGGGAAGGCAAATACCTGCTCCCCAACTTGAAGGAAAACTTATGGTGTAAAACGAAAGCCCGAATCCGATGGCAGACAAGAGAGGAGTGACGCGCTGGAAACGCTAATATGGGGAAAGTCATGAACATGGAAGTTAGGACATGGTAAATAGAAAATGTCGTGTCCTTGATACAACAACATGCAACTATAATTAATTGTCAAGAACGCTCGTGGCACATTTAACAATATTTTGTGGCACACTGGTGTGCCGCGGCACACAGGTTGAGAAACATTGGTCTAAATAAATGTATTATTTAAATTCTTGTTGGTTTCTGAATTGACATTTACTGGTATCAAGTTACATTATGATAATGTATAACATTCTTTCATCAGCTAATGCTTAAACTTTTAAAATCCAATGAAAATAGTAAAGAAAATTGATCTAGCTAAATGATTGTCGTAATAAATCTTCTATGCAATAACAGTAACAATAATAGTACTTTACAATACATATACCTTTAACGTCTGAATTTAAAAACCATTAAAACAACAAATAAAATAAACTAAGACAGACTTGAGCACAGTTAAAAAATAAAATTTATAAAGAATATACATAAAAACAATTAAAAATACAATATGTAAACGTTTCGCCAAGCGACACGCAAGGCATCATCAGTACAAAAAATATCCATTGCATTTCAAACGTCAGAACAAATCAAGACCAGTTACAGTTTGTTATTTTAAAAACAAACAATATTCATTAGGGACAGAACGATCATCATTCAAAGCCTGCGATCGCAATTCAGTAAACCAAGCCTCAAGGAGCAATCTACCATGGTAGCTGTTGCAACCCGATTTCAAAATACTGGCGTTCGCAATGAGCGGAATGTGATTCGTTTGAAGTCAATGCTGGACAATTTTTGAATTCAAATTACCCTTTTTTTAAAGCACCAGTATGTTCTTTTAGGCGAATCTCCAATGATCTACCAGTTCTTACCAATATGATAAGTCTAAATTACCAGGTGTTGTTTATATTATTCCTTGTAAAGATTGCAATAGTGTTTATATTGGTGAAACTGGTAGATCATTGGAAATTCGCCTAAAAGAACATACTGGTGCTTTAAAAAAGAGTAATTTGAATTCAAAAATTGTCCAGCATTCACTTGAAACGAATCACATTCCGCTCATTGCGAACGCCAGTATTTTGAAATCTGGTTGCAACAACTACCATGGTAGATTGCTTCTTGAGCTTCGTTCACTGAATTGCGGTCGCAGGCTTTGAATGATGATCGTTCTGTCCCTAGTGAATATTGTTTGTTTTTAAAATAACTAACTGTAACTGGTCTTGATGTGTTCTGAAGTTTGAAATGCAATGGATATTTTTTGTACTGATGATGCCTTGCGTGTCGCTTGGCGAAACGTTTACATATTGTATTTTTAATTGTTTTTATGTATATTCTTTATAAATTTTATTTTTTAACTGTGCTCAAGTCTGTCTTAGTTTATTTTATTTGTTGTTTTAATAATAGTACTTCAAAGAAAATTTATCTTTTACAATGTATATAAGCATTTTAGCCAAGTTTTATTAAAAAGATGAGCCTCTACAAAGAATAAATTTATATATATATATATATACCATAAATGCTAATTGTATTATAACGTTTATTTAAATTGCTGCAACAACTGGTACTTATTATGGTAGTTGGTTCTATATAAGTTGGTTCTACATAACGGCAGTTGTTTCTTATAATAGTTGGTTCTACAAAAAATGAAAAGAAAATGAAAATTTTCTCATAAAGCAAATTTGGCAGCAATGTTTATTACGACGTATTTAAACAAAACAAAATATGAGCGTTTAGCACAAATAGATGTATTATCCATTACAAAAGAAACACACAAAATTTCTGAAATGCTCTTATCAAAAATAAATAAATAAATAACTATAAAAAATAAGAAATATTTTAATAAACAGTATGCATAATTTAAACACATATTCAAGAACTTGTTATTTGAATTAGGTTTTGAGACTGATTTAACAGAGAATATAACCATCGTTTAGTAAATGCTAATCTCATGTTCCTTATAATAGTAAAAATAAATTAGACGCGAATAACAGCCAAAGAGTATTTTGGACACCGGGCAGCATACTAGTCCATCTCTGAAGAACTGGGGTAGATTTCTCTGCGAGCAGATTTCCATTTAAAGTTCATTGGCATAAAGAAACCTCTGTCAGTACAGAATATTACCTACCTTCATTGTAGATATTTTCTCTAACTAGGACTTCCCTCAGAGGGATTAGTCTGAGCGATATTGCTGAGAACATAATTTAATAATAACATGTGGAAGCAAAGAAAGTGAGATGTTATCTTTAATTGTCCATATACTGCGATAAATTGAAATGACGAAAATAAACGAATTGTAGAATTACAAAATCTTATATGTAAATTCGTATACACTGTTTAAAAAAATGGGAAACAAAACCATGCAAGACAGCCATGCATGGATATAAAATTGAAAGTACGCAATATATTAAAAGTAAAATAGAAAATGAAACACTAAATTATCTTATATCGGAATTGTAACTGTATAAAATGATGTCAAGAGCAAATTCAGACGCTCGCCCCAATTTGAGTAACTTTAAATGACAAATATATGATGTTTAAAAAGAATGGACTATACTTTATATGGTGTGTGCTCCCCGGAATAGTTAATATTGTATAATATCTGTTTTACACGGATGCAATGAGGTTGTCGATAACATTTAAGGAATTCTCTCCTCAAAATCTGATATAGTATCAAAGTACCGAATGCATCAACAGTGGCATGCAATGCTTCGTTAGAGTGTGTTTTAGGTATGCTTGATCGGGTTTAAATGATGAGTGTGTGCTGGCCACCACATACGCTGTATCGTTTTGTCTTCAAACATATTCTGCACAAGTTGAGCTGTATTTAGCATTTATTAAATAAAAGAAATCGGCAATGATTGCAACATAAACTATGCCACAAGATCTGAATATATCGTCTGCATAACTTTTGAGCTGTCAAAGTGTCATTTGAAGTAATTTACAAATCCATACATATTTATTCAGCAAATCATGCAAGCTAACATACACCAATATGAACCCGATTATGAAATTTCACCAGAATAAGTTAATATATAAAAAATCTACTAATCATAATTGATAATATGACCTTATGATAAATTGTCTAGAAAAATGAATCAGATGAAAAATTCATGTCACATTTAAAACGGCACTTCCTTCTGTTAGTGGCCTTGGTGAGAGAGAGAAAAGCCAAGATAAGGAACATTTAACAAGTACTTTCAGGCAACCTACTCACTGGTTCATACACGTCTTTATACAATATTTACACAATTTATTTAATGCTAGGTGGGTATCTATCAGTTTTGTTGCTTTTAAATTGCATGTTTTGCGGAGGAAATGCATTATGAAATATTTAAAGTTGCTATACCTAATAATTCCAAATTGATGGTATTTGAGATCGCTTTCCGTTCATTTCATCTTTTTAAATTTTAATTTTTTAAAAACCATTCATAGAGACAATTGTATATTTTAAAACTAACCCGAAGTAAAATTTCAAGATTTTGGGCTCAGGAGTAACACAGAAATTGAAAATTTTCGAAAGTTTTTTGTTTCTGCACTGTTTTATATAACGACATTTTTAGAAATTGTTCTATTGCGAGAATTTACGTCATGATAAATACAGCCATGTCAATTTTCATGTTTATATTCCTAACAGTTTCATGTACTTCTTTACTTAGATCAGCTTTAGATCTTTTTCCGCTTTGTTTAGGCTTTCGACTTTTTAGAATTCGTTCTACAACGAGCATTTACATCTTATAAATTACTACCATGCCAAAGTTCTAGTTTTTAGCCCCAACAGTATCCCAAAAATTTCAGTATTTTAAATAAAGCATAGTTTACAACCTTTCTAGAAAATTTTACTTTTATCCGTCAAATTGAACCTTCCAGAGAGCGTTCATTACGAGTATTTACATCTTAAAAGTAACTACCGCACCAAATTTAAACTTTCTAACCCAATCAATGTCGCAGAATTCGCAATTCTAGAACTCTTTTGCTCCTGCAGCGATGTAGGTTCTTGCACTGACATAAAATACAGCCTTTTTTTCGGAGCAGAGATGGCCACCAACATTTTTTTAAGTTGGCTAAAAAGTTTCAGAGATAACACCGCACAAACGTACAAGCGTTAATAATATTATACACTTTATAATATTATAACGCTTTATAATATTAGCATTAGGTGTACAGATACAAAAGCCATTTATCTGTTACAAGCTAAAGTGCCCGGCGTTTCTCAGAATTTGAAGGATGTTTGTTCTGAAAAATCCATTTCAAAATTTAACATACAACACAAAACAAACATTAAAAAAAGCAGTCGAAATGTTGTATGAATGAATCATATGAAAACGCTATATAAAAATGTATAAATGTATATAAAAGACGCAAAAGAATACAGGTAGAAATGAACATATTTCAATTTATAATTGGAGCAATAATGTTAAAATACGCCAGTATTTCCCTAATCGGGTTTTTATCATGCTTCAATACATTTTTCACACTCATATGACGTTATACTATATACACCACCTCCTTTGTATTTCCACTATGACGTAATATTTTCCTCTTTCACGTGGAAACCTTGAAATAGAAAAGTTATGAAGTTATATTCACTTTCATTTAAATTCGTCAAACTATTTTTTTTTTCATTTTCATTTTTCACGTGAATATCTTGCAATAGAAAAGTTATGATGTAATATTCACCTTTTTTTTTAAATTCGGCAAACTATTTATTTCATTTTCATTTTTCACATGGAAATCTTGCAGCAGAAAATTAAATGTTGTAGTAATAATGTTATTGTGTATTTTAATTGTTGGGAACTGCTATAATGAAAATTGTTTAAATCTGATAAGAAATTGCTGTTAAATTGGTGGTTTTTTATTAATTAAAAATTAACTATAAATTAATTCGATTCCGGATTGCTTTAGTTGCACTTGTCATTGTTTCAATACACATGTACGTATCTTTTCACAATTTTGGCTTCCAAATTGTGGATTTTTATAGAATTACAAACAGACAGAGAGACAAGTTTTCATTTTTTATATATCTCTCTATTCTAAAAAAAGTAACTAACGCTGTCACCGCCACCGCCGCCGCCGGCTTTGAATTTTTTGTGACCGGAGGTCTTTCTTCGTTAATATTAAAAAAACTATTGCATACAAAAATATGAAAATAGGTGGTATTATAGAGAAATGTTTGATCAACACGCTAATGCATACAGTTTTCAAATCGAAGAATTATTTAAAGAGATATTTAATGCTAAAGATGGACAAAATCGTTGCATTAAAAAAGTTCTATTGGAGCAAAAACTATGCATGAGAATTTAATAATTTTTACATCATTTTATTCAACAGAAGATCCTGGTGTGCAGGTTCTATTATTATTATTTTTAATTTGCTCATTTTTTGAGGTTTTATTTCTATTTTAAAATAAAATATTCAGCATTTCGACAGATAATTTTTACATATTTTAGAAAATGGTATTAATTTAAACTGTTGCCAACTGTATAAACAGCGCAAACAATAAAGTTTGCTTCAAATAAAAAAAATATTTACACGTTACTATTATAAACAGAAAAAAACCTTCAAATTAGAATTGAATAATTAGGTATAAAAAGCAGGCACTTATTGGAAATTACGCCATAAAAATTATATTTACATGTGAATTTTAAAAGAGAAAGGATATTGTAAAATATGTTCATTAACATTCGTTAGAAGTCTGAAATAGAAGAAATTACGTCACATTACCCTTATTATGCAAAATGAACAAAAAATAATATTGCAAAACAGTTTAAATTTAAAAATTGCGCGAGACAAAATATTAGAGGTTAAATATTAGACCCTTTTCAAAATTTTAGTATTTGTCGTTTGATGCGATGTGTTCAGCTATAAGTATGTAAAGTTTTATGTCTCCAACTTAATTAGGGGCTGAGTAAGAGAAATTGTTTAAAATACATAAGTTAGAGCCCAGAGGGTTAAATATTAGTTCTTTTTCAGATTTTTATTATTTGTCGTTTGATGTGAGGTGTTCAGCTATAAGTCTGCAAACTTTCATGTATCCAACTTAATTAGAGGTTGAGTTAGAAAAATTGTTTAAAATACACAAGCTAGAACCCAGAGGGTTAAATAATAGAGTTTTTCAAAATTTTATTATTTGTTGTTTGATGTGAGTTGTTCAGCTATGTGTATGCAAAATTTCCTGTCTCCAACTTAATTAGGGGCTGAGTTACAAAAATTGTTTAAAATACATAAGTTAGAACCCAGAGGGTTAAATATTAGACTTTTTCAAAATTTTATTATTTGTCGTTTGATGTGAGGTGTTCAGCTATAAGTATGCAAAATTTCATGTCTCCAACTTAATTAGGGGCTGAGTTAGAAAAATTGCTTAAAATACAGAAGCTCGAGACTGTAGGGTTAAATATGACTTTTTCAAAATTTTATTATTTGTCGTGTTATCGCAAGTTTTCAGCTATAAGTATGCAAACTTTCAAGTTTCCAACTTAATTAGGGGATGAGTTAGAAAAATTGATTAAAATACATAAGTTAGACCCCAGAGGGTTAAATATTAGAACTTTTTCAAAATTTTATTATCTGTCGTTTGATGTTAGGTGTTCAGCTATAAGTATGCAAAATTTCATGTCTCCAACTTAATTAGGGGCTGAGTTAGAAAAATTGTTTAAAATACACAAGTTAGAGCCCAGAGGGTAAAATATTAGACTTTTTCAAAATTTTATTATTTGTCGTTTGATGTGTGGTGTTCAGCTTTAAGTATGCAAATTTGCAAGTCTCCGATATATATAGTTTCTGAGAACGGGTTCTGTGACAGAAGGACAGGCAGACAGACAAAGGAGTGAGACAGGTAGTGTTTCGTTAGATGAACGAAACTCTAAAAACATGCTGCGGATGACTGTAACAGCATTCTAAAATTACATTACCATCAGCGATCTACCCAGCGTGAATTTAGTTTATATTAGTTTCATATATTCTTATTCTTTTGTGCGGCCCTGTAAAATAACTATCAATAATATATACAGCAAAACCTCTAAAAAGCGACACCTCGAGAATGCATAATTTGTCCTCTATTTGGAGGTGTCCGCTACTAAGACTAAAACATGTACAGTTATTTAAGTGTTGGAAATCGAAAAAATGTCCGCTAAATAGAGGTATTCGCTAATCGGGTGTGTCCGTTATGGAGGTTTTACCAGTAAAATCTCTGAATAGCGAGCACCTCGGGAGGGCAGAATTTGTCCTCTATTTGGAGGTGTCCGCTACTGAGAGTAAAAAATGTACAGTTATTTAAGGTTTGATAATCGAAAAAATGCCCTCTAAATAGAGGTGTCCACTAATCGAGTATGTTCGTTATGGAGGTTTTACTGCATAATAATATCATCCTTTACAACAAAATCGCATGCTGTATGATAAACAGACAGGCATCCAGAGAAAGTTAACCTCCGGAGCAATAAACACTCATGTCTTTTGTTTTAATCATCCACAATCGTTTCTAAATTTCGTTATACGAGTATTAAAAAAATCTGTTAATTTCCAGTCGATAGACTGACAACTATCTTTTAGCCTGAGTTTTTAGCCGGTTTTAGCCTGTTGTATATCATACAACAGGCTAAAAACGGTCACCTTGATACGGAGTATTGTATTATTATTTGTTTGCTCACCAAAACTATTGGCACGGGTTGTTGCAAGGTTTGTGATCACGTGGTTGAAACTGCGTTCAATATTACTGAGTGCGTATTTTTTTAATTTGCTCCTTGTGTTCAAACCAGTTGTCTACGAACCAGTGAAAGTGACGCACACCAAATTTCTGTGACGTATGCAGATAAATTGTGCTTTTTTATCAGATTTTTTTTTAATATAATTTTTAAATGGTTTGGAACTTATTTTTCATAGTAGGTGCATTCAGTAGGTGTTCCTCATAGGTACCTTCTGGTGCAATCAGAAACGAAATCCGACAAATATTTTTTGAGTTATGCTTGACGAAAGGTTTTTATTAGGCCTTTTTTTTTAGTAGGACATGGCGTTAATATACATCTCGGTTGTAATGTGTCCGGACAGTAATATTTCGTTGAGTATTAGCCTTCGCTTCGCTCAGACAATTAAAATTTCTTAAAAGAACTGGAAATATTTGAAATGACGAAATAATGTATTTATTTTTTTTCTTCTAATATTTGGACTCTTAAAAAGTCACACTAGGACCGACTGGGTCAGATAGGAATTTTTCTAAAATGACGGTTTTATAACCTGTAATCGTTGCGCCGCGTTGTATAGCAGATGTTGTCTATAAATTACGTATAATATTCATTGTTTTGTACTAGATATGTATGCATAATAATACATACAGGGTGTCAGAAAAACATTCCCTGGGTACAAAAGATAATTAATTCCGCTATATATAAGAAAGACATGTTGATATACTGTTGCCAAAATGTTGGAAAACTTACCAGGTTTTTTTTACTTTCGTCTATCTTTACAAGAAGAAAGTATTGGATTCGTGAAAATTTTCGATTTCCGGTTTTCGACGGATTTAAACGTTTTAGGGGTCAGAGATTCCGAAAAACCTGTTTTTACAAAATTTCTGTCTGACTGTATGTGACACAAATTTTGTGGACGCTCTATCTCAAGAACTAATGCACGAAATTTAATAAAAAGTTATATTCAGGTAGACCCTAATATAAATTGGTGCTGATTAGTTTTTGGTGTAAATCGCCCAACAGGTGGTGCTACTATGCTGATTTTTGCAGGATTTCCGCAATTACTCTATCTCAAGAACTAATGCACGGATTTTTATAAAACTTAAGATTCAGTTTGTCCTTCATATGAGTTGATGTTGTTTACATTTGTGTAAATCGCCCAAGAGGTGGCGCTGCTATGCTATATTTTGCAGGATTTACACGATTACCGCAGTAGCTCTATCTCAAGAACTGATGCACACATTTTCATCAAACTTCAGATTCAGTTAGTACCTGATGTGAAATGATGCTGTCGACGTGTTTGTGTAAATCGCCCGATAGGTGGCGCTGCTGTGCTGCATTTTGCACGATTTAGTCAATAGCTCTATCTCAAGAACTAATGCACGAATTTTCATTAAACTTCAGATTCAGGTATACCTTGATTAATACTGCTGCTGATTATGTGTTGGTGTAAATCACTCAACAGGTGGCGCTGCTATGCTGCATTTGTCGTGATTTGCACAATAGCTCTATCTTAAGAACTATGCTCGAATTTTCCTCAAACTTCATATTCAGTTAGACATTGTCATAAGTTGATGATGATTAGATTCTGGTGTAAATCACCCTATAGGTGGCGCTGCTATGCTGCATTTTGCAGGATTTACACAATTTCAGCGATAGTCATATCTCAAGAACTAATGGACGGAATTTCATCTTTTTAGAATCCTCATGATGATCATAAATTGCCATTTAATTTTAACAGAGTGATAACGAATTTTGAGGTATTGACATGTATGAGATAGAAGAAAGTTTTGGGATTGGTACATCCGACTAGTTTTCTTTACTGCGCATTTCAGTAACGTGACTGTAGTGTAGTAATGTAAGTGGCTAGCAAACCGGAAATGCTCAAAAAACAGAAAAGGTCATTGTAACCCGATCACCAAAAATAGTGCAGGGGATCGTTGGAACCACGGTAAGTAGAACACTCGGTAGGGTCCACGCGCAGGTTTCGTTTCTCCCTCTGACGTCACTGGTACCCAAGTTCAGCGTGGTTAACGCACTTTTCGCTTTGTATAAAGCTTTCCGTTTCATAAAAAGATGTTCAGCATTTGTTTAATATCCTGTGTATGATATTACTGAGGTGTGTGACACTTCGAACATCTACTAATTAAACATTTTAGGGTTTTTTGAAGCGTAAATCTTTTGTTTTCATTTGGTTATTTGGAAGTATTTACTTTCTCCGCAATTATCATTATTTTATTTAAACACATATGTAAAAAAAGCAGTTTTCTTACTTCTCTGTTGCATTTCAATATTTTAGACACCGTCTTTTCATAACATTTTTGCAATTTTGCATTAATCCGAAATACTAAAACTCGGAAAATTCATAAAACTTTGGAAAAAATGCACTTATAATTATGTTGTATATTTTAAATATATATATATTATACACTCATAAAGTTATATGTTATTAAAATTTATAATTTTATACACTTTTCTAAATCCCTATTTAATGTTCTAAAAACATAAAATGGATCTAATACTGTTTTAAAAGTTATGAGTATAACTCTGAAAAACGCTATAGTACTATGTACTTTAAAACACAGGCATTAAAAAATATTATAGTATTTTCAGGGCAACTTTAGATAAATGTAAGAAAAGCTTTTTTGAATTGATACTTGTGATTTTTTCGAATTTATAAATGTTTAAAAAAAATGTGTAATAACAAAACGAGTAAACAGGGAAAACAAAAAACTTCTTAAATAGCCGTAATAGCTTAAATAACGTTTTAGATAATGATAATGATAATAATAATAATAATAAAACCTTTTTAAATTTTTTGTATACACTAATACAGAATTTTAAATTATAAAATTATTGAAAATATTAGAAGAATAGTCTTTCTACACAGTCTTTCTAGAGAACATATTGTTACGTCCACTCTTATGTGAGAAAGGGTAGCACAATTTCAGAAAGAACAACTTTTGTTTTAAAATCAACAATTTACTTTATTTACAAATAATTAGAAAATAAGTTAAAATAGGTATCAAAATATTAATAAATATAGGTCCGTACAACATTTAACTTTAGGAACAGAATAATCATTGGCACACAAAATTCTGCGATTAACTAACACGATGTCAAATCTATCTAAGTTATAATCTAGGTATTGGGCTTCCGATTCAGTAAATATCAAACTGTCTAACTCTCAAAGTCAAACAAAAACTAGGTTGTATAACATTCAAAATTTGGAAAAAAAAAAAAAAAAAGATGTCATATTACGATATTAAGGTTAAAAAATTTTAAACAATCAAATATTGTTTTTATGATTAATATACTATATATACATCCTTAAATTTTTAGTACGCACTAAAGTATTATCAGAAAAAATTTAAATTACAAATTGTGAGTGGAATATTACTTTATATGGATTATCTCAGTACCTTAAAATAAATAAAAATTATGGAATATATTTTCAAATAAAAATTGAGTTTTTATTCTATTGCTATACCAACATATTTTTATTCTCACAATATACATTTTTGAAACTTCTAGATCGATACCTGTTTATTAATCTGATATAAGTTTTTGATTTAAGGACCCATATTGCTTACAAACTCTTACATTTTATCGAAAAAAATAAAAAATAAATACAGTGTTTATTTTATTTTTCTTTAGTTTTGGGTACATTTAACTATATAAGTACTCAAAACTAAAATTAATTTCTATAAATTTCAGGAATTGTAACACAACGATTTCACTATGCGAAGAATATTTAAATTCACCTACACCTCTTCTGAATATTCAACTTATTTTTAAAATAGAATTTTGAGAAAACTGGAATTTATATTGTTTCATAATTTCTTTATAACGAGAATTTTTTGATTTTTCAAGTACTACATCGGAAAAATTTCCCCCTAACCAGCTGATATGCATATATTTTTTTATTTAATTTAGCTTAATTTTTTTATGTAATTTCATCTAATATCTGAATGATTTATCAGTGATATATGAGTAACTGTATTGTTCTTATTAAGAGAGAAGAAATAAACCAGGATTGGATTTATCTTGCTGATCACATTAATTTTTATTTAAGAAAAAGTTTATTTCCTTTCATGTATCTTGTCATCTCATTCTTCTCTCTTTATTTTTTCAGCAATATTATTAGTGAAAAGTAATACTAAAGTAGTAGTAGACCTGAAAATTTTTATATGGAATCTGATTTATATCTTACAATTTGGTTTGGTTTAAAATTAAACTGTTTTGCTTTTAAATTATTTTACAAATCTGTTTCTTTAAAGTAAATTGAAAATACTCTTGAATAATAAATGCAAAAATTATCTGATCTTTTGCATGCGTGCAGCAAATGGTTTTCATGCTATAGTATGTGTTAAAAACGATGAAATGAAATTCCTTTGAAATATCTAGAAGAATTAATGCGTTACTAATTAGTTTAATGTCAAATCCTTTTCAAAAACTAACAATAAAAATAAGACATAAAATGATCCTATGAAAAAAAAAATAGTAATAATAACATTTATTGTCAGGAAAAGAGAAAGAGAGCAATGCGAATAAATGGAAAAACACAGGGAGAGCTTGAACGATGGGTGCCAGTGACGTCAGGAACTGGACGATCTACTGCGCATCTCGATCGTGGACCCTACCGTGTACTCTAAGTACCGTGGTTGGAACAGCGAATAGTTAAATGAGCCTGATGTCAAGGGCCTTAAATCGTCTGTCTTACTTCTGCCACCCTTTCAGTTGAAGATGATGATTGGCTAGTTCTCGGTACTTCACATAGCGGTACGAAATGTACCAAATCCATGAAGTTGTCCAAAATTTGAATATGCATTATATAGGAAACAGAAAACTAGATAAACGTGTTCTATGTAATCCGGAGTTTATGATAAATCAGTAAACGGTACAAAAATACAACATTAACCTTCAATGAACCTGTTCATTTCATGGTCATTTACATAATTTTGAGGTTTTGCCGAATTCTTTAAGAGCTGGCAGTTGATATTTCGCCTGCAAAATTGTCAAGTTGCTTTCTTTCTTTCTTTTTTTTTGTCGTTCTAATTTATTCATTCAAGTACAATTTTGTTCTAAAAAACATGTTTTTTTTTAGTCTTTTTTATCTCTTGTTTATAAAAATGCGCGTTTTAAATGTATTTTATGAAGAGATCGATTCAAAAAAAGATCATCGTTCATTTTTACTTTCTTTTATCTTTACAAGAAGAAAGTATTGGATTCATAAAAATTTTCGACTTCCGGTTTTTGACGGATTTATACGTTTCAGTGGCCAGAGATAAAAAAAACAAACACGTTTTTACAAAATGTCTGTCTATGTGTCTGTCTGTCCGTCTGTCTGTATGTGACACAAATTTTGTGGGCGCTCTATCTCAAGAACTAATTCACGGAATTTAATAAAATTTTATATTCAGGTAATCCCTGATATAGATTGGTGCAGATTAGTTTTTTCTGTAAATCGCCCAGCAGGCCGCGCTGCTCTGCTGCATTTTGCAGGATTTTCGCAATAGCCCTATCTCAAGAACTACCCCACGGACTTTTATAAAACTTCAGATTCAGTTACTCCTTGATATGACTTGTTGCTGTATACGTTTTTGTGTAAATCGTCCAGCAGGTGGTGCTGCTATGCTGCATTTTGTAGGATTTACACTATTTTCGCAGTAGCTCTATCTCAAGAACTAATACACATATTTTCATCAAACTTCGGATTTAGTTAGTCCTTGATATGAAATTATGCTGACTACGTGTTGGTGTAAATCGCCCAATAGGAGCGCTGCTGTGCTGCATTTAGAACGATTTCCTCAATAGCTCTCGCTCAAGAACTAATACACGAATTTTCATCGAACTTCGGATTCAAGTATACCTTGATTAATATTGCTGCTGATTATGTGTTGGGGCAAATCGCTCAACAGGTGGCGCTTCTATGCTGCATTTGTCATGATTTGCGCAATAGCTCTGTCTCAAGAACAAATACACGAATTTTCCACAAATTTCATATTCGGTTAGACGTTGACATAAGTTGTTGATGATTAGGTTCTGGTATAAATCACCCTATAAGTGGCGCTGCTATGCTGCATTTTTCCGGATTTACACGATTTCAGAAATAGTCATATCTCAAGAACTAATGCACGAAATTTCATCTTTTTAGAATCCTTATGATGAGCATAGATTAATATTTAATTTTGGCAAAGTGATAACGAATTTTGAATTTATGACATGTATTAGATAGAAGAAAGTTTTGCGATTGGTACATCCGACTAGTTTCCTTAGGAACTGCAGGGTTGCCAGTTTGATCTTTTCTTTATTCCGAAATTTTTGCAGAAATTTTCTATACTATTATTTTTACCTTCTTCTATCTTTACAAGAAGAAATTATTGGATTCATGTAAATGTTCGAATTCCGGTTTTCGACGAATTTACACGATTTTGGGTGTCAGAGAATCATAAAAACATGTTTTTACAAAATGTCTGTCTCTGAGTCTGTCTGCCTGTCTGTGTGTGACACAAATTTTGTGGGCGCTCTATCTCAAGAACGTATGAACAGAATTTAACCCCTTAATGCTCGAATTAAATTACGGTTGAACAATTCAAATTGCTTATTTGCACCACTTTTATGAAAAAGAAATATTCACCTTATTTAATGGCAGTGAAAACTGTACTAAAATATAACTTGTTTCACTATTTTATAAAACTGGTAGGAATCAAACAATTTGAGTAAAAGACACAGCCCATGAATATGACGGGAGCGAGAATTAAGGGGTTAATAAAACTAGATAGTGCTCGGTCAAGATTTGACGGTAAATAAATGGAATGTTTCTTCAGAAAAATTCTTTAATTTTTAATTAGTTGCTTTTAAACTAATTATTGAATGACGAATTACGTAACGAATTTCTATACTGCATAAATGATTCCTATTTCTTTAAGGCGATAGATGGTGCTGTCAGTCTAACCTATTCAATGAAGTGAAAAAGTTTCAGTATATGATTTACAATCAATTATGCTTGTTTTTAATCAGAAATTTACCTAAAAATGCCGGGTAGAGAATTTATTTTTACTTACTACGGTCTTTTTTTTTTTTTTTTTTTTTTTTTTTGAAAAAATAACAATATTTATTTTTATTGATTTACTTAGAAAAAAAAAAAAAAAAAAAAAAAAAAAAACGACGATTAAAAGGGGCCATGAATTTTATTTTTATTTGTCTCATTCTCTAAAAACCTAAATTTGAAACTTTATGCAGCTAACGATTTTATAATATACTTTTTTTATTACTTGGATCTTCTTTTACATTTTTATACATTTTTCAAACATTAAACCTGGATATCAAGGTAATTTCTTTTATAGCTCTTATACGAATATTTTTCTTTCTTTCCGTTTTATCTTTTACGGAAAAGAATGACAAACTTTTCTTTCTGACACACACGCATATAATTCTTGATAATGATCAGAAAATACAACGTAACGAAAATTGTAGATCAGCTCAATTTATTTAATTGATAATTACATGCATAATATTTTAGTTTAAATATTTTAAATATAAAATTATCATTTTTTCAAAATATTATTGAGTGTTAAATTTTATTTAATTATAAAGCATTCATAATAATAATAATAAAATAAAAATCCTATAACTTCTCTTCCTAAGAAAATATGTCATTAGTGAAATGAATATATTATAGACAAAAAAATTACACATTTTGCCAGGCCTGGGTTCGAACTTGCGCCCGCTAGAAAAACATCGAGCTTTAAACTGTTGCGTTAACCCGAAACGCAAGCTGGGACTCATTTTCTCCCTTCTAAATTGAAGAGGTTCGAAAAACAGTTGACGCATACGTAATTGTATCGAATTTGAGTTTTGATCTTACAGAAAAAGTTTGGCGTTTTAATATTTATGATACCTTACTTTTTCAAAGAAGCAGTTACAAATTAACGTGCTAGTTTCTCAATCTTAGTGTGTAACTATTGGCAATTCGTAAGACGGATATAACTTTTAGCCTCAAATCACTGTGTTTATCTTCTGTGCGTAATATGACCAAAACAATATGGCACTCCCGAAATAAACCGTATCTAGATCACACAGTAAAATTTTGATTTGTTAATAATGCTGAAAGAGTAAAATAATATTAACTTTGTGAAAGAAAGAAAAGCTTGTTTACAGTATAGCAGACGAACTTAAAAGAACTTCTACCTGTGACGTGATAGTTCAACTGAGCGAGCATATTTGCGCATGTGCGGCGCGCCACTCCAAACGCAGACTTGTACATATATACTGCACATGCGCAACTGTAGAATTTTAAATTAAAATTACGGCTAATTATTATAATATTTCTACAAACGAATGTAGGATAACAAATCTGTGGCCAAATACCTTTAATTTAAAAAAAAAAAAAAGATTTGTGTAATTTGATCAGTAGTTTCTTCTCATGGGCTGTCGAAAGAAAACGTTTAGCGTTTTAAATATATAGATTTTAGATTCAGTAAATTCCTGATATAAACAGGTGCTGATTACTTTTTGGTGTAAATCGCCCTAAAGGTGGCGCTGCTGGGCTCCATTTTTTACGATTTCCGCAATAGCTATATTTCAAGAACCAATGTACGGATTTTAATAAAATTTCAAATTCCGTTAGTCCTTGATATAATTTGGATTTGATTACTTTAGCTTAAATCGCCCAACAGGTGGCGCTGCTATGCGGCATTATTCATGATTATCGCAATAGCTATATCTCAAGAAATAATGCACGAATTTTTCCCAAATTTTAGATTCAATCAGTCCCCGATATAAATTAGTGCTGTTTAGTTTTAAGTGTAAATCACCCAACGGGTGACGCTGCTAGGCTGCAATTATCACGATTTCCGCAATAACTATATCTCAAGGACTAATGCATGAATTGTCATCAAACTTCAAATTCAGTTAGGCCCCGATATAAATTGGTCCTGATTAGTATTTTGGAGTAAATCGATCAACAGGTGGCGCTGCTATGTAGATCTTTTTACGATTTCCGGAATAGTTCTACCTCTAAAACTAATGCACGGATTTTCATCCAACTTCAGATTCAGCTACAACTTGACATAAGTTGTTGCTGATGAGATTTTGGTGTAAATCACCTAACCGGTGGCACTGATAAGCATTATTTTTCAGGAAATATTAAAATGTATGAGATAGAAGAAACTTTTGGGATTACCACATCCGACTAGTTTTTTATTTAATAACAGACATCTCATGATTACATAAAGTGAAAAGTTTTCTTTCAGAATATTCGTCGAATATTGTGAATTCGAAGTTTCTTAATAAAAAAAAATGCCAAACTGGCAAACCTGAGGTACATTGGGTGAGACAAATTCACATAATCATAACCGCTACGATCTACCCGGGTTCGGTAAGCCCGCATTCATGTGTAGAGGTCCTTTCAGGGCTCCCAAATGGTCCGCCAACTGGATACCAATATTTTTTTAGAAAAATTTTCTTTTTAGATTTTTCTTACAAACCGCCCCGAAACCATCTTTGAAAGATAATTCTAGCGCAAACCTACCATAAAATTTTCTGTTAAAATTTATTGGTATTTAGTTGGCGGACCATTTGGGAGCCCTGCATGCTCGAAGTTTATTTTGTAGTCGAATTTTGTATCTACCATGTTTAAGTATAAGATTCTTGATTTTCTCCATTTTCTGATACAAAATTTCCCAATTCTGACTTCAGATTCACATTGCTCACTTTTAACAGCATAAATTTACCAAATATCAAGTCTTTTAAGAGCTGTACATCCATGTCTACGAAAACATGTTTACGCCCCATTGAGCGGCTCATCGTTGCGTTAAACGAAAGAAAAAATATTGCATCAAATGAAAATATCACAAAAACACTTTAAAGGAACAAGCTATACTCTTGAGGAATGTAAAAATGCAAAAAATTTGAAAACCTAAAGACGTAGTATCTCCCTTTTAGCATTTTTGAGCCAGTATTTTTATACTTACAAAATTTAGACCAAAATGGAATTTAATATGTACAAATTATTAGCAAAATTGGGAAACATAAAAGTTGGTTAATAGACATTTGATTTTTATTATGATTTTGAACATCTTATGTAGATTTTGTACTTGAAATACAACGAACATGTTTTCTGAGAATTTGAAATTGCAGTTACGCGATTGGTGATTCTATTGTATTTATTTTTTACACTCTTTTATTTCACTTAATTTGTTTTTCTGTGTAAAGATGGGATTTTGTAATCGATTTTTAATTCACTTCTTGATCGGTTACACTTATAAATGTTATGTTCACGGAGGAGTTTTCGATGGCTATGAAATATTTTTATATTTTGTAGAACTTAATTATAAATTAATAAATAATTTTAAGCATTTTTAATTTTAGCCCGCCACAAAATTATTGCGTTATAACGAGCGTTGTACACGATTTAAAAAACAATATACTTAATAAGACAACGAATCAAGCTCGCCAAAATATCCTTAGAGTAAACTGAAAAAGAATATTTCTGATAATAAATCCAGTGTGCATATATTAAACTAAACAATCGAATGAATTTTTTTTTTTTTTTTTTTTTTTTTTACAAATGCATAATTTGGATTTTTTGTATTGAAAAAAAAAAACGTCGAAATACAAACCAGAAAAAAGTAGTGAAAACATATTAAATTAAAAAATAAAAAGTTTACAAGACATCTCCTCTCTGGTTAAAACCAATTTAATCCAGTAACTAACCAGTCCATACGAGACGGTTAGAGAAATTTAATTAGTAATGTACAAAGTAAGCGTACTGTCTTACACGGGAGAGGTAGCCGCAAAATTAAAATCTAGGTCACATCAATAAAGGTCACACGTCATGTAGCGGACGCGGTTGAACTACAGCAAGGTGCCTAATTGTTTTCATCTCTCTGGGTAACCTATTGTTATACCTGTTCTATATTGTTATAACGGGGCAAGCGCAAACATCGTGTTTTCATTTGTTTGTAGCTTTCATATGTTCAAAATGTATAATATTCTATTAATTTTTATTCGTGGTTATTTAAATAAAGCAGTTCTTTTCAGAACTAATATTATTTGCAAAAATGTCAAAACATTGCTCAACTAATAGCGGTAGTTTCCGAAATTTTAAGAAGATCTCTCTTTCTGATAGAATTCATCTCTTTCGTTTATCAAAGAGCAAAACAAGTTAGTTACGTGATTTTATTTTATTTTATAAAAAAGGGTAAAATGTTATTTAATATATACTATCATATGTAAGTGATTTAAATACGCTCGATTTTAATTATGTTTTTAAAATGTAATGAACGCGTAAAAATTGATGAATATAAAGATAAAATTTTGTAGTCTCATTTTTTATTCAATTCCTGATGTGTTAAAATTGTAAAAATGATACACAGGTATGTATTCCTGATGAGAATACAACTTTTAGAATGTGTATAGAATTTAATTATAAATTAATTAATCAATTTAAGTCATTTTTTTCCTTTATCGAGCGCAGACGATAAATTTCCTAATATTCTCGTGATCACGTGACCTTCATGTTATCTATATTAATATTATAAAGAAGACAAATTTGTTTGTTTGTTTATTTATAGGAGCAATCTATGGAAATACCGAACCGATTTTAAAAGTAATTGTACCAAACTGATGGTGTTAGTCCCGATTCAAATATAGGTTATATCGTATGTCCATCCTAACCATTACCCTAAAAGGGGAGCAAGAGCAAAAAACGTTCTAAAAAAGTGATTTTTGTGTTACTGAACCACCTAGAAACAGAAAAATTAGGAATGGTAGTTACTTATAAGATATAAAAGATCGCTAAGAACATTTCTTTAAAAAAATCGAAATTTACAAGAGGAGAAAATGCGCAAAAAGCGTTCTAAGAAACGTTCTAAATGGCGATTTCTATGCAATCTCTGGAAGTAGCGATCCGATTTCAAAAATGATGGCGTCAAAATAATCGTGACAAACATTGCTCTAACATAGACTCTATTGCATGACGTTCTCAGTACCACCAAGACATTACAGGAGCAAAAAACGTTCTAAATCGCGATTTTTGTGATATTGTAGAGGCTAGCAACTTGAAATTAGGCATGGTAGTTACTTATAAGATAAACATGATCTATAAGAACATTTTCTAAAAAAATCGAAATTTAAAAAGGGCAAAATTGGGAGAAAAGCGTTCTAAATTGCGATTTCTACTCAATCTCATGAAGTGCCAAACCAATATCAAAAGTGATGGTTGGAAATTGATGGTGACAGCCCTTGCTGCAACATACAACCTATTTCATATCGGTGTCACTACCACCTTACGAATGCAGAAGCAAAAAACGTTCTAAATTGTATTATTGTGATACTGCAGGGGCTAGCAACTTGCAATTTGGCATGGTAATTACTTACAAGATGTAAATGCTCTCTAAAAACAGCTTCTAAAAAATTCGAAATTTAAAAGCGGTGAAAATGCGAGAAAAGCGTTCTAAAAACGTTCTAATTTGCAATTTTTACGCAACCTCAGGGAATATCAAACCGATTCCAAAAGTAATGGTTGCAAATTGATGGTGACAGTGACTGCTCCAACAAATTCTATATTTTATGTTGTTGGCACTACCACCTGGAGGCTGTAAGAGCAACAAATGTTCAAAATCGCGTTTTTTTGTGATACTGAAGGGTACAACATTTTGAAATTTTGCATGGTATTTACTTAAGAAATCGAAAGGCTTTTTAAGAATTGTCGAAAGAAAATTCCAAATTTAAAAGGATAGTAAGCAAAAAGCGTTCTAAAAACGTACTAAATTACGATTTTTGTCCAAACTTATGAAATGCCAAACCTATTTCAAAAATAATGGTTACAAATTGGTCGTGATAGAACCTGCTTAAGCATAAGCTATAATTTATGATGGTGCTACAACCAGCAGAGGGTTGCAGGAGCAAAAAACTTTCTAAATTGCGATTTCGGTGATATTGAAGACTACATCTTTAAATATGGCATAGTAGTTACTTATAAAATATAAATGCCCTCTAAAGAACTGTCGAAAATAAATTCGAAATTAAAAGGGCTGAAGCGAAGGGAAGGAGTAAAAAGCATTCTAAAATTATCCTAAATTACGATTTATATGCAATCCCAGAAAAACTTAAACCGATTACAAAAGTAATTTTTGCGAATCAATGGTGACAGTATCTGATCCTACAAAGGCTATATTTTATGTCGGTGCCACTACCACGTGAGGCTGGCGGGAACAACAAACGTTCTAAACAAGCCTTTAAAAACTGTCTAAATTTGGTTTTCTTAGGATTATTAAGAAATGACAAATACCAAACCGATTTCAAAATTAGTGTTGGCAAATTAATGGTGACAGTCTCTGTTTCAACATAGGTATTTTATGTTAGTGCTATTACCACTAGAGAGGTGGTAGACCGTTAGACAAGAAGCTTGGAATTTGATATGATAGTTAATTTTAAAATGTAAATGCGTACTAAGAAGATGGTTTCTAAAAAATTCAAAACCTCAAATGAATACTGAAATGAGTGTATGAAATGAACATAAAAGCTTCAAAATACCTTTTAAATTATCATTTATTTATAATTAGTTTTAATTCTTATTAATTTCAGTCACATTTCTGCCTAATACAGTGTAATAATGTAGTTTAGTCAAACTGTGTCTTAGTAATTTTTGAATTATTACTAAAAGTATAATTCCTTCTAATAAAAATTAGACATACAAATATCACTTGGCATATTTCAAGTATTACGCGATCAAAGTCATGGTTTTTGCTAGTTTAAGATACAAATATTTCATTCATTTAATTTAAAACTCATTTTATTTTATATTTGGTTCCTCTTTCATATAAAATACATGCATTAAATTTTGTGCTAATAAACGAGAAGTATTGTCCATTTATTTGTTTAAATATTTTGCGGATTCTAGACAACATCTTTAATAATTTTCCTCCAATCGACAATTTTTTTAAAAATCTCTACTGCATTTTAAAAATCTTCTAAGCATCGCACATTTTCAATTTTTAAACCGTTGCGTCGTACAGGAAAAAAGGTATTTTTAAATGCAAGTTGTTTTAAAACTTCATCTCAATTTATTTTTGAGATGCAGCCCAATCTCATTAACAAGAACAAATAAAGCGAATTTCTTTTAACGCGAACTGTTTTTAGTTGCCCCGTCAAGTTGTATAGACATTTAATGTAATTTTAGTTCTTTTAACCCGTATGAGCTTAACGGGAAATATTGCTTATCACGAATTGAAAAGATCGGCCGTTGAAATACTTCTTACTCTTAAGCTAAATTTTGAGATTTTTAAGGGAATGTTATTCGGGCTCAATTTTTTCTTTCAAAACAGCCACATTTCAGAGAATCACCCATATACGATCAAATGTCGCTGATTTAAATGATCTCGATTTTAATTATATTTTTTAAATGTAAGGAAAAATGACGCATAAAAATTAGGTAATGTGTGTAAAGATAGAATTTTGTAGTCTCATTTTTTACTCAATTCCTGATACGTTAAAATTATAAAAATGATACACACTGGTGTATTCCCGGTGAGAATAGAACGTTTATGAAAATTTTAAAATTTGTACAGAATTTAATTATAAATTAAGTAATCAATTTCAAGTCATTTGTTATTGTTTATCGAGCACAGACGTTAAATTTCACAATATTCTCTTGCTCACATGGCTCTCATTTCATTTAAAATAAAAAATATTTCATTCCTTTTATTTAACACTCATTTCATTTTATATTCGAATCCCCTTTATTATATAAAATGCATGCATTAAATTTTGTACTTTTAAATATATAACAAAGCAAGTTTTCAAACTTTTTCGATGCAATTCTATTAGTTCTATTTTTTCGAACATCAAATTTTTGAATGTTAGTCTCGGAAGGGAAATATCTTTAGTATTGCTAGCCGCAGACTAACGATTATAAAATTGTCAGGCGATTCCTTCTTTTGTCATATCAGAAGCTAAAATTCTATTGTAAAAATTGCATCGAGGGGTGATAAAAAAGTACGTAACTCTAATTAAAGTTTATTAATTAATTATTCAACTACATTTCAGCAGTGAAATTACGCTTGAAATTATTGAAGTGAATTATCACACTGCTAACAAAGCGTAAACCAACTTAGTGAAAAATGTCCAAGCCGGGCATCGAACCCGGGTCCCTGGAATAGATCTCCAGTGCTCTACCACTAAACCACAAGGACGATGTCCAGCTTGGCATTTCTCACTTATATAAGTCGGTAACGCTGCTACCGCAGCACAAGATGGAGAAGTCTTCATGAGCACACATTCTAGCGGCGTAACATGAGACGCAAATAAACCCAACATCGGTGAATATACAACTTTATTAATTAATTATTCAACTACATTTCAGCAGTGAAATTACGCTTGAAATTATTGAAGTGAATTATCACACTGCTAACAAAGCGTAAACCAACTTAGTGAAAAATGTCCAAGACGGGCATCGAACCCGGGTCCCTGGAATACATCTCCAGTGCTCTACCTCTAAGTTTTTCACTAAGTTGGTTTACGCTTTGTTAGCAGTGTGATAATTCACTTCATAAGTGAGAAATGCCAAGCTGGACATCGTCCTTGTGGTTTAGTGGTAGAGCACTGGAGATCTATTCCAGGGACCCGGGTTCGATGCACGGCTTGGATATTTTTCACTAAGTTGGTTTACGCTTTGTTAGCAGTGTGATAATTCACTTCTAATTAAAGTTGTTTACGTTCACTAATTCAACTGACAGATCACTGTGGCACGGATGACTTAGGTTCAAATCCGCTAAAATAAGTCGAGTTGTCTGTCCGGAGAGTTGGTTGTTCTCTTCGTATGTAATGTAAATATCGACCAGTTCTCCTTGAAAAGACGTCCACCGAGGGATATCACACAAATAGGTCTATATTCTTGGCGGATATATCTTATATACCTGGAGCCGACAGCACAGACAATCACCTCATCGGGTTCACGGATGAAAATGGAGGATTAATTAAATCTTGATTCACATATTAAAACGCAATCGATCTGCCAAGTCATATCTTGGTGATAAACACCTGAAAATCCGATTTTAGCGGCTGACTCGTACGTTTACCGTTGTGTTTTTCTGCTCCTAGTTCTCCATTTTTTTATACCTTTTGGTGGAGAAAAACAGAATGATAAACATACGAGTCAGCTGCTAAAATCGCATTTTCAGGCGTTATCGACCAAGATATGACTTTCAGACCGATTGCGTTTTAATATGCGAATCAAGATTTAACTAATCCTAGAATTTCATCCGTGAAATCGATGAGGTGATTGTCTGTACTGCCGGCTCCCGGTCTATTAGGAAACGAAGTCACCGCCAGCAACACAGCAGATTTTGAAGGTACGTGTATAAATATTTATTCTTGTTACACGGAATATATATTTTAAAAGTATGGATAGCCCGAGCTACTTTTAACACGAACGAAAAAATTTTCCCCGAAATTTATTAAAAAACGATACTATCGTATTAACAGCATACCAGGAATTGATAGCCGAAATGACAGAAAATCACAAAAGATTTCGTTGCTTACATCAACCTTTTTTTTATTCTGATCATTTCAGTGGTTTAAACAAGTAGTTCTATTATACGTCTGTTAATTTTGTGTTTTATTTATATTATTTCATTTATTTATTTATGAAGTTTCAAATTCGTTATGGAATAAAAACAGAAGCACATGCTGAACTAATGATACTGTTTTAACTGCAAACCTGTAATCTTTCGTAATCGGGCTGCACGCGATATCGATTTTTTTTTTAAATCATGCTTGAAAATTATTTTAAAAATCATTAAAAACCCATAAATTGAGATACAATTTACTAACGTATTGCATTAAAAAAAAAAAACAAAAAAAAAACATGTTATTCCTATTTGACGGTGTAAAAATTGAAATTGTGTGACCTATAGAAGTTAACAAAATTGCAACTAAAGCGATATTTAGCCAGATGCTGCCACGGTCGATTGACGTCAGCACTACTCAAGGATATTTTTTTGCTTTATAATAAGGATTTGTGGTATTTTATTGACAGAAAAACAAAAGAATGAATCATTACTGTTTATACTCTAAACAAGGTTTTTTTTTTTTTTTTTTATTGGAGTCTCGCATTTATTGCGGTGGTGTGGGTTTGCATTACACAGATAATCACCAAGGCTACACTCTAAATTAAAATGTCTGAAATTCAGACACTTAAGTGTCTGAAATGGAGTGTTCAATTTTCAGACATTTTAAAATGTCTGAATTTTTTCAGACACTTTTTGCGTCTGAATTTCAGACACTTCAAACGTCTGAATCGCATCCATTTTTTTGTAAGCATCATACGTAGCCATGTTTGACCACGTTGAATCCTGGAAAAATATTTGGCTGTGGTCCTGCCCCTCCCCCCCCCCCCAATACAGCCTGATTTTTTTGGTGCTCTCAGTTTTGGTATACAATTTTCGTTACGTATCTTTTACGACATTGTACTGATTATAATCAATATCTTGAACTTCAGGAGTAGAACAAGATTAAAAAACAAAAAATATTTATCTAAATATTAGATTTTTTAAAATTTATTTTGTTTTTAACCTTATTTTACTTTAAATGTTCAAAATATTGATTATAATCAGTACAATTTCGAAACAGATTTAAAATATAAGCTTTACAAATATTGCACATCAAATTTGGGGGCACTACAGTCGTAGGGGGACGGGGCACTTCCCAGTTTGCCCTTCCTTTAATCAAGAAGTACTTTTGCAAAAAACGCAACCCTGCATTATAGTTGTCTAAATTGAGATGTCCGGTATTCGGGAGTATCCGTTGTGGAGGTTAATGGACATTCTCGAATAGCGAACACCTCTATTTAACGAATACTTTTTTAATCAGCAGACATACATATTTGTATATTTTTACCTCAAAGAAGTAGACATCTCCAATTATCGGACAAATTCCGCGGTCCCGAAGTGTTCGCTATTAAGGGCTTTTAAGGTACATAGATAAATATATATATATATTTTATAATCTTGTCCTACTCTAAAAGTTCAAAATATTTATTATACTCGGTTGAATGTGGAAAAAGATTTAAAATATCAGATGTACGAAAATTGCAAAAATCCCCCCCCCCCCCCCAAAAAAAAATGAAAATATAAAAAAATATATTGCCACATAGGCAATTTTACATATACATCACTTGATAATCACAACAGCCATTTAACTATGAATAATGAAAATAAATAAATAAATATTCTTCTTTAATAACATTGGGGAAAAAATGACTTTGGTATTTTGTTAAATACTAGGGGGCTCGGCCCCCTACGAGCTACGCTCGCCAACCCCCGTCCAGACACCGCAGGCTCTAAATGCACGCTAATTTGATCGGCTTTAAAAAGATTTCGAAAGATTGAATTATAATTTAGAAAACAGTGGCGATCTCCCTATAAACGAATTTCTATTCATTTCTCTTTGATTGGGGAATTTTAACGCCAAATCCGCTGCGGTACTACTTGATTATCCCGTCGACCCATTTCACCAAATTATATAAATCGCCAAACCACTCGCCAAATTATACAAATTGACATAATTTTTATTTTAAATAACGAAAGAACAAATAAATTCGTACAACATTAATAAAAATACAAATAAAACGTCGAAATAAAAATAACTTGATGACGTAGACACGTGTAACAACATTTCAAAATAAGTTAATATAAAAGGAATAAGTAAACAGAGTTTTTGTCTCCTGGTATTTTTTAACAAAGCGAAAAGAAAGTTCTTTTAAATGAGACATTTTAAATTAATCGCTTTTAATCTGACGTAATTTTTACCAAGCTGTTCTTTCTCTTTTAAATAATCTCGTGAAAGTACTTTTGTTAGCAATGAAATATTATTTGCGCTTTCCTAACAAAAATAGTTGAAAATATCCTCTCAAAATATTAAATAAATGTCTAGCGCAATTTCTAAATTTAAACTTTTTTGCAATATTATTTTGTGTTCATTTTATGTAATAACTATAATGTGACGTAAATATGACGTAATTTCTCCTAAGACTTCTAACGCATGTTAATGAATTTATTATTTTACAATATCCTTTCTCTTTTAAAATTCACGTGTCGTGTATACTTTTTATGACGTAATTTTTAATAAGTTCCTGCTTTTTATACATAATTATTTAATTCTAATTTGAAAGTTTTTTTCCTGTTTATAATAGTCACGTGTAAATAAATTTTTAATTTGAAGCAAACATTATTGCTTGCGCTTTTTATACAGTTGGCAACAGTTTAAATTAGTACAATTTTCTGAAATCTGTAAAAAATATCTCTAGAAATGCTGAAAATTTGAATTTAAAATAGAAATAAAACCTGAAAAAATGAGTCAAAATAAAAAAATTAATGCAATCTGCACTCCGGCAAATTCTAACGCATAAAATGATCTAAAAATGTTTAAATTCCTATGAACAGTTTTTGCTCCTATAAAACTTTTTTAGTGGAACGATTTTGTCCAACTTTAGCATTAAATATCTCTTTAAATAATTCTTCGATCTGAAATCTGTCTGCATCAGCGTGTTTATCAAACATTTGTGTATAATACTACCGATTTTCATATTTTTGTATGCATTATTTTTCTTAATGTTAACGAAGAAAGACCTCCGGTCACAAAAAATTCAAAACCGGCGGCGGCGGCGGCGGCGGCGGTGACAGCGGTAGTTACTTTTTTTTAGAATAGAGAGATATTTGCGTTTTTAAACTTGTCCTACTCTAAAAGTTCAAAACTTTCATTATAATCAGTGCAAGATTTAAGATATCAGCTTTACAAAAATTCATGCAAAATCCCCCCCCCCCCCCCCCAAAAAAAATGAAAATACTTATTTAAAAATTATGTTTTTAAAAAATTTATATTTCCACATGGGCAAGTTTTTATGTAGATCAGAGGGTATTCACAAAAGCTATTCAACTATCAATAAAAACAAATAAGTACATATTCTATATTAAAAACATGAGGAAAAAATAACTTATGATTTCCAAACTTCTTTCGTCTTAAATATATACAGTAACATCTGTCATTTTTGTATTTTTCATATAAGTGCATATAAATAAAGTTACCACAATTTTAAATACGAAATCTAGTTATAGGTTTTTACTTTTTCCCATTATAAATTTCAAATTACTTTTTTATTAAAAATAATAAAAAAATCAGTATTAGAGTTGATTGCAAATCAAATACATATGTATATTTTTACAGGCAGCTTCATATAATAGACCAGTCTCATTTACTTTATTTATCTTTTTTTAATCTGCGGTTTTATGCCAGGAAGTAAGAAAGCATTAGGTCATCTTTCAAAGTTTTTTTTTTCTTTACTTCCTTGTGGCCGTCATTTACTGCGAGATAAAAATTATCCATTGAAACTAAGAACTGACACTGAATATATAATTCGTAATAAAAAAGAACGTCATAAGTTTAAAAATATATACTTCTAGAATTAGTGGGGTTTTTTGCGAACAGATTCAAAACTAATTAAATTTCATGCAGGATTTTGTTTAGTACAATAAATAAAATCATAAAATACACTAATTTTACTACTATAAAGAAACTTACTTGAGTTGCTGCAAGAGGTAAGAAATATTCCTCGATTTGAAATTTTAAAAACTACCACAACCACAGTGAGGGAGAAAGACTTTCATCAGTTTAAAAGGTAATCCCATAATAAATCCGACTAGCCATATTTAAAGAATGAGATGTTTCATCCTAAAAACAGGACCCGCCAGACAAAAGTTTCTTTTTTTTTTGCCAGCTTCGACAGGACGAAGATGAATAACACAATATTATTGATATAAATTGATACGAGTTAACACTAAGCCCATTGCACACGCTTTGTAGAATTTCCGGGTGTAATCTTCAACCGTCGTCTACTTCTGTTCTGTGTCTATCCCGCCCTTGTATCGACGACAGCTTCTAAGAGACATTTGATGTCGAGCACACACGTCAGATGTATGTATTCAATAAATAAATACTCCAAGTTAATACGAATTAAAATCACAGTACTTCACATTTCGCAAAAAACGAATTAAAATACACGCGTACATAAAAACAAACTTTGTTTGAATTACAACGTATACCACTTCGAACGAAGACATCTAAAACGCATGCGCAACTGGGAGTGCTAGTGCCCCCTGGTGGTTATTGCGTCGGAAGAATCAAAACGTCTTAAATTAAGACACGTTTAAAGCAATGAAGTGTCTTAAAATAAGACGTTTGCGGATATTTTAGACATTATTCTCAGTTCGTTTACACCATGGTCATAGTAAGACGCTTATGTATCTTAAATTAAGACATCTATAGTGTCTTAATTTTCAGATTAAGACACTTAAGTGTCTAAAATTCTTTTTCAGTCACATATGTGTCTAAATTTAAGACGCTTCTATTTGCAGTGTATGCCGTCGGTGAGAAAACCTGCTCGTGAAGATTTTTTTCAGGTTATATAGTACAGAAAAACCTACTAAAATAAAATCACATTAAATCGTTTACAGTGACACAAAATTAAATACCTTGTGGGGGTTTCAAACAATCCGCAAAAGCGACACGAGATCCCGTAATCATCTAAACTAACGATTTTTTATTTTTAAAAATGAGACGTCTTTTCGAGACGTAAAGTAACATACAAAATACGACTCCAGTTAGATGTAGGTGAATTGGAGTTAGCAGTAGGGAATGTGTAAATATCTGTTTTTGAAACACTTTTTCCCATTTCTTTGACCTAACTCGTTCCAATTAATTGAATGGAAGAAAGAAAATCCAAACTAGAATTCTGCTTTTTCAAAATTTAATGTCACTCCTGATAATTATATATATAGTGTAAAGCATATTTCAGTTTTAGGACTTAAAATACACGTTTTTATTTTATTTAAAATGTCGTCAGTTGTATAAGCTGAAGAATTGACATCCATTCTTAAACAACATCCACAGAAAATTATGCATAGGACGTCACAAGCGCGGAATAATACACAAACCCAACAAAAAGCAAAGTCGGAAACACTACACAAAAAAGAAAAAAAAATCGGCTATCTAATGATTCCCCTGCCTTAATTTTTTTGTAACATTAATATGAATATACTTAAAATTAGATATAGTTTATAATAGCTCAACATTTTATGAGAAATAATTCATTTATATTTTCTTAATAATACGTATATATAATAATATCTTAAAATAACGGATAGAGTATTACAATTTTTTTTTCCAGTTATGAGACAATGGCAACAAAAAGATATAGAAATATGCTATTTTAAAACTATTTTCCCTTTTCGTTCTACAGAGAGGGAGTACTTCAGTTGCCACTATTACAGAAATGGCGTTAAAAGCTACAGAAAAATAAATATCTGAAAAATAAATTGAGATGCAGTTTTCAAACAAATCGAAGTGGAAAGTAAGAGGGGAAAAAATAGATCTGATAAAAGTAGTTTGACAGCTATAATAAAGGTAAAATATAAAGAAATAAAAGATTGTATATTGACCCGATACCTGTTTTATAAGCTTTTAATTTTATTTGTGTACAATCCGTCTGGAATGACAGAATTGTGCCTCGAACAAATTAACTATGTAAAAAGTGCAGTTCTAAAAGATCGTTGAAATTACTTATACTTTTTTCTGCAAAACTATTCCGCGTAATATATATATATATATATATATATATATATATATATTTTTTTTTTTTTTTTTTTTTTTAATGTTGCAAGTTTTAACTAAAAATTATACTAATCACCTTTTTTGTTGGTTTTGATTGCAGAGTTTTCAATTAAAATAAATATTGTGTAACAAGTTATTATTAACAGATTTTAATCTATATATAAGTAAAATTATAATAAAAACGAATACGAATAAATTATTTAATTCTAGACGTAAGGAAGTTATAAGTATTTCTTCTCTTAACAGGTTGAGTGCCACGGTAACTGACACTGAAGCTGAAATTTTTTACAATGTTTTAAGTAATTTTTAAGAAAGTATGATCTTGTAATAAATAAAAGGTAAGTAAATTTTAAATAAATTTTCAGTAATTACTTAAAACAATATATATACAGGGTGTATCTAAACTTTTGGGCAAAACTTTAAGGGGTGATAGTACACATCAAGACAAACAATATTAAATAGGAAACTAAGTGTCCCAAACGTCTTCCGAAGTAGATAGCTGCCTTTAAAGTTTAGGGTCCAAAATTTTAAATGATTATAAAAAACGGAAAAATTGGTGGATTCGTTTGCGGTTTTCACTAAAACTATTCTTTATGTCAGTATTTTCTTGAAAATAAATTTTAAAGATACAGTTCAAAAAATGCCGATAGAGGGCGCTTTAGACTTTGAAGTAACCAAGAGCTATTTTTTACCGTTATTTTTTGTATCTCATTACATGCTTTCAAAAGCTTAGACTTAAACTTAAATTTTGAGCTAAAATCTGAACCGTTGGGAGTGGTTAAGTAGCGCAAACTGAACTGTGTTCCTGAGTTGAAATTTGAACCCTCCTCCTTGCAAGGGCCCTGTACTGGGTACCTTGCAAGGGTACCAGTGTCTTAAGTGAAATGTACAAATGGGGTAGAAACTGAAAAGAGAATTTACCCCTAAAACGAAGAAGATCGGATAGTAAAGAATCATGTTAGAACAATTTAGTGCGCTAAAACTTCAAGGGGCCCTGTACTGAGCCCCTTGCAAGGGTACCAGGATCTTAAGTGAAATATAGAAATGAGGCAGAAATTGAAAGTATAATTCACCCCAAAAACGAAGAAGATCGGATAGAAAATAGGCATGTTATTAGCAATTTTATTAGTATAGATTTAGTGTATAAAAACTTAAAGGGGCCCAGGGGCCCCGGCCCTTAAAAAATTAAAAATCTGAGCCTCAGGTGCATCAGGATCTGTCTTGGACTAATCACACCTGAATCTTCAGACTTCTACGTGCGGTAGTTTTCGCTAGCCATCGCCAACAGACACACACACAGCGATCTGTTCTTTTATTAATACGAGTTGGAACCCGTCGAAATTCGACGAACTAAAATGTTAGAAAGAACTGTTAGATCGAATTTATAATAAACCTACAAAAATAATTACAATAAAAAATTCATCTAACATTGGTTGTCTCACTCTTAAAACAAATAATATTTTAAACCTAAAATTACCAAAATATTATTTCCACAAACTTCAACTGCTTAAATTATTGAAAAATTAAACTCTATTAGAAGATGATCAAGATGCACATCAAGATGATTATCAAGATGAGTAATTATGATGAATTTATCGATTGAGACTTTTATGTTTGTTTTTATGGGATGAAAAATCAGTAAAAAGGATTTCGCTGTGTCACATCATAAAATTTTCCCCCATGAAATCTAAATTGTAAGTTATTTTCACATTCCCATAATTTACATACGCACCACTCAAATTCACAATTTGAATGTATTTTAATGCGCAATAGATTATTAATGAATGTATTTCTAAACTTAAAGTCACGTTTGTCCGATACAACTTTTCATGTGAACATTGGCACAAACTTTAAGTTCTAATCTCAATACCCGCGAAAGAAAAAAATCAGAAATTTGACTTTAGTTGTCATAGTATTGGCCATTTAGTATTGGTCAAATATTTAGTTTTATCAAAATAAATGATCGTTTTGTTTTAAATATGACATAATTTTTACTCACTGCCTAGCGTCTCAAACTCAGTATCAGCGTAATGTAAAAATATTGAAATGTAACTGATTCATAAAGAAGAATGCGTGTTTTTTTTTTTTTTTTTATGTCTGACATAATTTTCTGTTCAAAATTTATAAAAAGGTTACTTTTATTTGTATTGTGAAAATGGCATCAAGGATATAATCAATAAAAATAATAAACCATGATTATCTCCTCTTTACTTTCAAAATAAATAAAGTACTTCAGTTGCCACAATTACAAAATTTGTATTAAAAACTACAAAAAAATTTATATCTCAAAAATAAATTGAGATACAGCTTTCAAACAAATTGCATTTAAAAGAGCATTTTTTCCCTTATACGACGGTGTTAAAATTTAAAATGTGCGATGCTTAGAACTTTAAAAAATTGCCGTAGATATAATTGCAAAGACAAAATTTTAATTCGAATTTCAAAGTATTGCCATTCGCAAAATGACGTATGCGTTACGCACAGATATGTTTGTCCTTTATGATATATATATTTTTATCAAAATAAATGATCGTTTTGTTTTAAATATGACATAATTTTTACTCAGTGAATCATTCTGCTTAGCGTCTCAAACTCAGTATCAGCGTAATGTAAAAATATTGAAATGTAACTAATTCATGAAGAAGAATGCATGTTTTTTTTTATGTCTGACATCATTTTCTGTTCAAAAATTATAAAAAGGTTACTTTTATTTGTATTGTGAAAATGGCATCAATAAGGATATAATCAATAAAAATAATAAAGCATGACTATTTCCTCTTTACTTTCAAAATAAATGAAGTACTTCAGTTGCCACAAATACAAAATTTGTATCAAAAACTACAAAAAAATTTATATCTCAAAAATAAATTGAGATACAGCTTTCAAACAAATTGCATTTAAAAGAGCATTTTTTTCCTTATAGGACGGTGTTAAAATTTAAAATGTGCGATGCTTAGAAGTTTAAAAATTTGCCGTAGATATAATTGCAAAGACAAAATTTTAATTCGAATTTCAAAGTATTGCCATTCGCAAAATGACGTATGCGTTACGCACAGATATGTTTGTCCTTTATAATATAGATAGGTTAAAGAATTAAATTCACAACGATAAATTCTTCCTGATGACGAAGAAAAATAAGCATTATGACTTCATACAGATACGTAATTCATACATGGATAATTCGTTTCTCTGTCACCATGACGTCTGAAAATTTAAATTATTGTGGAACATACTTAAGAAGCTTTATTTATTCATTCAGTTGGTCTCGTGACTAAAATCATTTCCGTTATTAATCTCACACTTTTAATTTTTAACAATATTCTCAATTATTTCCCTTATTTCTCTTTTAAGAGATTTTGTATTTCAGTACTATTGAAATCATTCAAATCTACTTATTTAATAAAGAAATAGAAAAACTGTGTTAAAAGACTCACACATCTGCAATATTGATTAATTTTGAATCTCTTCAGTACAGTGTAATTAAACTTCAAGTACAGAATTCTTCATGTGTAAACTTCAAGTTTACCTTTGTTAATTATATATTTATATCACATATTCGAGATTGCACTTATAGCAATGATAAAGTTTTTTCCTATTTACACAAACGGTTTTCAATAAAAGAATTAACTTGTTTGAAACGATCTCTGTAGCTAATAGTCACAATTATTTTTACATACATAAACATTTGTTGAAGGACTTAAGAGTCTACACTAGTCACTCAAAAAGAGGAGGATGATAATGTTAATCCTATGGGGAAGTTATTTTCAAATATCTCGCTTAAATTTTATGTTTTCGAAAGATTTTTTTGCATAGGATAGCTGTGGACGATCTACAACCGGGCTACTTTTTACTTTTTCCATTTTGGTTATCGTTTTTTTTTTTTTTTTTTTTTTTTTTTGTATTAGGATAGTTTCAATTTTAGAACCGGTTCAAACCGGTTCCGAAAGTAAAAGTATTTTTTTTTAATATATGAAACTAAAATCAAAGAAGTAAAAACTAGCCCGGTTTTAAATCGTCTTCAGTTATCCTATGAAAAAAAATCATTCGAATATATCAAAATTCAAGCGAGATATTTGAAAATAACTTCCCCATAGAATTAACATTATAATCCGGCTTTTTTTTGAGTGACTAGTGTAGACTCTTAAAAATTAATCAACTTAATTGCCGAAACGTCAGTGAAGGCTTACTGTGGAGACACGAAAAATTTTGGTTTCTGTTAGTCTGTCTGTCTGTTCCGCGATAACTGCCGCAAAAAGCATCCGATCGGCTTGAAATTCACTGGGCATGTTGATGAGGTACCCGGACTTAGCTGTATAGTTTTTGGTTAAATTTGGTTCATTTGTTCGGGAAATATGGAACATTTATTTTGCTCTATAATGCTTTTCAATGGCAAGTCAGACGATTTTCAGATTTTCATTTGTTGAAAGAAATGGCTCATATGAAAAATTGATTTAAATGGTAAATTTTTGATGCTGAAATTTTTAAATAACATTATTAAATTATTCCAATAAATTATGTCAATATATTTGCGAGATTTTTTTAATTAGGTTTATAATATTGGGGGGAATTTTATGCATGTTTTCCAATAATATAAAGGATTTTGTTTTATCAAATTGACATAATGCATATTTCATTTTTTTCTTTTCTTTCTCTGTTGCCTAGCAACGTATTTGGTCCTAATAATATTAGTATAATTGCGTGTATAATGCTTGAGTAAAGCCAACGTCAAAACAGATGAATTAATGCATTTGTATCTTTGCATATAGAAGGATTTTAGCCCAGAAATAAAAATAGGCAATATTTCATTTATTTTATTTATTTTATTGAAATACTTTGCTTAAAAATACAAAAGTTCATTATTTTCATAGAGAATAACGTAACATTTTCCCATAACATTTACCAATATTTCTTTAATTGTTGCCAAGAAAATCAAAACACGGAATAATATTTTCTTTTAAACAATTTTCAATTGAAATGTTTTGTCGTGAAACAGGAAAATGAAAAATAAATTTAAGAATAGAAAAATTAATATGGCGGCATATTAAAAATAAAAAGAAAACTCTCGAGTATTTCTTAATATAACAAGATGAAAAGTTTTGAGTAAGTACGCATAGCAGGTGAATTAGACGTCATTTATCGAAAACAAAGATGCTGGAATAAAAAGATCTTGGGTAAAATAAAATTAACTATTATTCACGGAGGAAAGAGAAAGATGGAGATGCAGTATGCCGTAAAAACAGTTTGCAATACGATGTGCGTTATCGCTCAGATTTACATGCCCTCATTCGGCCCAAACAAAACAAGCACGTGGAACAGGGACCAAATTCTTTGACTTCATCCTTTTTTTTTTTTTTTTTTTTTTTTTTTTTTTAAGCACGCCGTTGTGTTGTGCCGAATGTAGCGGATTTTAGGGTTACATTTTTGGCGTCATTTCAAGATTTATTGTCTGTGTACGGTTAACATGAATATTTTATTTTAAATTTAAATTTTATTAATTTATAAAAAAACTTATGCTTATCCTTATAAATCACAGCGTAAAAAAAATCTAAGATATACTATAACCATCCGCACAATCAATAAAAAATTACGAATGTAAATTTAAATAGACTACGGGGGGTTCAGGGGGGCAGAGCCCTCCTGAAGAAATGCAATTTTTGATTTAAAAAGTTACCAGAATAAGTAGCTCATCAGAATTTCAGAACATCGATGTACAACCACTTGTTTAACACTTTTAATTTCTGAAACTTTACGAAGTATCTTGTATGCTCATAAATATTTATGTAATTTGAAAACTTTAAAAAGCGATTTGTAGGAAGTTGAATATTATGCAATGAGTGTTAAAAAACAATGACTTGCAAAGATGACGTTGAGGCTCCTGATCTGCAGATTTACTAGTTATCTAAGTTTTGTTTTCTGTTCCTCTTAACCTGTTTCAATATTTAAAGAAATCCTTTATTCGCGATAATTGCCGAAACGTCAGTGAAGGCTTACTGTGGAGACACGAAAAGTTTTGGTTTCCGTTAGTCTGTCTGTCTGTTCCGCGATAACTGCCGCAAAAAGCATCCGATCGGCTTGAAATTCCCTGGGCATGTTGATGAGCTCCCCGGATTTAGCTGTATAGTTTTGGGTTAAATTTGGTTCATTCGTTCGGAATATACAGAACATTTTATTTTGTGATATAATGCTTTTCTATGGGAAGTCAGACGATTTTCAAATTTTCATTTGTTGAAAGAAATCGCTCATATGAATAATAGATTTAAATGGTAAATTTTGGATGCTGAAATTTTTAAATAAGAGTATTAAATTATTCTTATTAGTTTGCAATTTTGTAAAAACATTTGTCAGAGCTTTTAAATTAGGTATATAACTTATGATAGAATTTTATACATGTGTTCGATTAATATAAAACATTTTATTTTATGAATTTACTTATATTTCATTTTTTCTTTTAACCGTTGCGTAGCAACAGCATGTCATCTAAAAATATCATAAATGTGAAAGTATGTATGGTTTTTTGAAGTCAAATCAAAGCAAAAGGAATGAATTAATCAATGCCTTTGTATAGATATTTGCATATAGATTTATTTAAACGCAGAAATGAAAATAGTATTTATATACTATATAGAATAATATTTTCATTTATTTATTCAACTATTTGATTATAAATGAAAAAGTTCGTTATTTTCATACAGAATAAACTGACATTATTCTGTTAAATTTTATAAACTTTATTGTTGCCAAAAAAAATGAATAACAATTTCTCCCAAAGAGTTAATTTTAATTTGTAAGATTTTCACGTGCAAAAGAAAAATGGAATAAGCAAATAAAAAATAAAAAAAAGGATATATAGGACAGGAATGAATACATATAAACATTTCACACCAAATACCACCTAAAATAGTTTTTGTAGCAGTATTTTCCCAGCACTACGAAGAAAGATTCCTAGATTTACACGATTTTACTTGGCCTTCCTTTTCTCATTCTTTGCGATTTCATTTTCGCAATTGCGTGCATTAATTGGCACAAAATTTTACATTTTTATGACTGAGATATATGTAAGGCCATACAAATAAGAAATTCCGTATTGTCTCCTATAAAATGTGATAAAGTGTTGGTTAATCATATATGTTTTTATTAAGAGGAGCAGAGCTGCCAAGCCTCCGGCGTTCTGGATACCAGTATTTTAATGCAGAAAATGTTACTTTATTTAATTGAAACATTTGCGCGATTTAAAAGAACATTTTCTCTAAGATAATAGTGATGTGCAAAAAGCTTGAGACTTGGTATGTCTGGTGGGGAGTGAAATGTTTTACTTAATGCATTTATCTCTATTTTAATGCTACGTGAACAACGTCCGTGTAACAGCTTGTAGAGTGTAAAATAAATTAAATTATTAAAATAATCCTTATTACGAAAAATGAAACAGAAAGTCCGGCTAAGGGAAATGAAATGTTAGTTAACCTTTCGTAATTTGACCTGAACATAGGTTTGCGTCAAATTTCAACGGTATTTGTAACATCACGATTTTAAATTAAATGTAGATACTATTAAAAGAAAATCACAAAAAATACTTAAAGGCGCCAAATCATGTTTATCTATTTAACGATGATGAATTATTAACTGTTAGGTTTAGAAGCCTCCCTACTTTAGGGTGATTTTAGTACGTTAATGCTATCGAGTACATTTTTTGATATTTAGATTAGATCTTAGATATAAATATTGCAGAATGGTAATCAAAATTATTTTTTTATAAACAAAATTTATAAAGGTATTAGATTTCTAAATTAGATGTTTCAGTTTACATTTCCAAAAGTTCTTTATCCATTAGATACAGGTATTTGTGGTTAGCAGGCAAGTAAATACTGCTATGGATATTAGGATAACGTAAAATGCTTGACCAAATTATTGCTTATCCTTATAAATCGCAGTGTAAAAAGAAATCTAAGGTATAGGGTAATCATTAACTCAATCAGTAGAAAATTACAAATGCAAAATAAATTACACAACGGGGGGTTCAGGGGGGCAGAGCCCCCCTGAAGAAATTTGCTTTATTATATAAAAATTACTAGAATAAGTAGCTCGTGAGAATTTCAGAATATCCTTACATAACAACGTGTTTAATTTAACGCTTTTAATGTCTGAAACCATCGAAATATTTTTTTCCTTTTATAAATGTTTGTGCAATTTAAATAGTTTAAATTTTGTTTTTGTAGAAAGATTAATATTACGCAAAGTTTGATAAAAACAATGAGTTGCAGAGATGACGTTGAGGCTCTTGATCTGCAGATTTACTAGTATTTTGACATTTTCCCATTTTTGGGTGAAAAAATGCCCAGGTCGTTTGTCGAAACCAAAACCTTTGGCTTGACTTGCTAAATTAAAGTTATTGCCGAAACGTCAGTGAAGGCTTACTGTGGAGACACGAAAAGTTTTGATTTCCGTTTGTCTGTCTGTCTGTTCCGCGATAACTGCCGCAAAAAGCACCCGATCAGCTTGAAATTAATTGGGCATATTCGTGAGATACCCGGACGTAGCTGTATAGTTTTTGGTTAAATTTGGTTCATTCGTTCGGAAAATATGGAAGATTTTATTTTTATTTATAATGCTTTTCTACGGCAATTCAGACGATTTTCAAATTTCGATTAGTTGAGAGAAAATGGCACGTTTGATTAATGGATTTAAATGTCAAATTATGGATACTAAAATTCCAAATAAGAGTTTTAAATTATTCCTATTATATTGAAGTTTTATCAATATATCTATCAGATTTTTTTATTTACGTGTATAATGTTTTGAGGACATTTATACATGTATTCCAATAATATAAAGAATTTTTAAATTAATTTTCTTGTTTTACATGATACATATTTCTTTTCTTTTTCCTTTTCTTCGTTGCCTAGCGACTGTTATTCGTAGCCTATCATTGCGTCAAATATGAATGAAGTTAGTAAATTACGTTAATTTTGTTGCAGGTACTATTAAAAGGCTATCACAAAAAATATTTTATCGCGCCAAATCGATGCAATTTATGCAATTAACAGTGGACACGATAATGAATTATTTTCCACTAGATTTATAGATCTCCAGATATGCCTATTTTTTTTGGGGGGGGGGGGTTAATATGTTATTGCTATCGCATGGATTAGGATGTTTAAACTAATGTTTAACCATGCTATAAGTGAAAAAAAAGTACAGTTAAAGGCATGTAAATCCTTTTTAACACTTTCCAACATGGATGAAAAGTATTTATGACTTCAGTTTTTCTATCTGTCGCCTGCCGTGTTTCTCTACGTGCTCTAACTCGCGTAAATATAGTCGGGATTACATGTAATTGATATACGTTATTGAGGTTTGCCAAAGTATGTTTGGTATTAAAAATGAAGAGTGTAGCATTCATAGCTTAATTACAGGGGCATTCAAAACTATTATGTTACATTATAGTCTTTGGGAAAAATCGTCTGCGGTGTATTTTAATAATGTTACACAATTTTAAACGTAATGAAATTTATATACTTTATTAAGGTGCACTAGAACCTGGTTACTATAAAATATGTTATGTGTAGCACTTACAGCATGCGTACAGGGAACTCAAAAGTATTCATAATTTTACAATCTTTGAAGAAAATCCTTTTGTGGCGTTTTTTAATAATGTTACTCTGTTACAAAATAATAAAATTGATATGTATTTTTGAAACATTTTTGTAGTATATGGGGTGCAAAATATACGTTTTTTTCAGGGTCACACAAAAGTGGTCGATTAAAATGTGGTCTACGGGGGAAAAAAAACTCTTCACAGCTTATTTTAACACATTAGCGACGGGAAACGAGAATTCTCGTTTTTATTCAGAATACATCATTGGCTAAGGGAGTGACTTCTACCTTACAGAAAAGACATTTATATTGTGTTGTCCATATTTTTTATAGATTGTAATACATTATATATTACATCCGTACATTGAAAGATATTTACTGCTGCATAAACATGAAAAACATATCTCAGAAACCAATTTCCGAGACACTTTCAGAAGAGGGAGGAGCTTCTACTGTTTTTAAACCCAGATTTAATTAAATTGCCTGTCGTCAGTGTGTTAATTGTGTTGCACTAATTCAAAAATTATGAAATTAAATTACATTACTGTGGTTGACTACAAGAAGCTTGAATATGATTTGTATCGTATTTATCGTTCATTTATAGGGTCACATAAAAAATTTCGGATGCAGTTCTGGTGTATTAGGGATGATTGCTGAAGAGCATTTTCGATTATGGTGTGCGTTTTAACGTTAAGTAAATTTGTGCTTAATAAGTAGTGCTTAAATATTCTATAGACAATGTACAGGGATACACAAATGAATTCGTAAGTATAAATGAAAATGAGCGCGAATTGCTTCAGTGTTTTTTTTTTTTTTTTTTTTTTTTTTTTGAGTTATGTATTTCCCAGCCCAATTATATTTAATATACTAACAAATGTTTGCAGAATTTAAATAGAACCATATACAGGACTCCGCAGAAACTGGATATATGGTGCACACTATGCATACTAATCCCCGGAAATGTGATATGAGCAGTTTTAAGAGGGTTTTTTGTCTGCATTAAATTTAAATGTTATAGACGACGCGTAAAAATCTTCACGTAATATACAGGGCTGTAGAAAAGAATTCATGTACGTTTCCGTCTATTGGTAGAATTTACTAAAGGACATTAACACAATTAATTGATAATTACAAATGTAAATTAAATTACACAACGAAGGGGTTCAGGGGGGTAGAGCCTCCCTGAAGAAATCTACTTTATTATCTAAAAATTACCAGAATAAGTAGCTCATGAGATTTTCAGAATACCATTACATAACAAGGGGTTTAATTTAACGCTTCTAATGTCAGAAACCTTCGAAATATTTTTTCGTTTTATAAATGTTTATGTAATTTCAAAACTTTAAATTTCGTTTTTTGTAGAAAGATTAATATTACTCAAAGGGTGCTAAACACAATGAATTGCAGAGCTGCCGTTGAGGCTCCTGATCTGCAGATTTACTAGTAATTTATCTTACGGTGGTGTAAAATGTTGAATAAATATTATGATTTCACGAAGATACATGATTCATAAACGGATAGTAAATGTCTGATTTTTGAAGAATTTTAAAACATTTTAACTTAGAATAAATTCTTTTTTAAATCTCTGAATAAATAAAATTTTTATTTCAAGTCCAAGTCAGAGATACTTTCGAGACAAAGCTGTTTTGGGCCCAGGCTCAAGCTCGTGCCGAGCCACTGTTTTATGGAAATCTCTAAGGCTGTGACGCACATATTCACACCTAAGCTCTACTCGGTTCAGATTCGACTCTGGTATTTTTCTTTATATTTTTATGGTATAAAATTTTGAATATTCGGAAATCGCTATCTGATAAAAAACATTGAATTATTATTTAACCCGTTCTGAGTCTTGCGTCGTATGAACAGAAAATGTCTTTTCATTGAGTATTATTTTTTCATGAAAGGTATTTTTGTTATTAACTTCATGTAGTAATGTTAGCAATAATGTTACTATAAATATAAAAATTTTTGGCTGAAGTCGGCCTCAAAGTTGCAAAATATTTTTTGCCAATATTTTTTTTTTTCACGTTTTTTCGCAACATTAGGAAAAAAAATTTTCAATTTCACTAGTAATATTTCCAACATAAAGTAAATATTTTTGCAACATTCATATTTTGTAGGAGTTATACAATGTACAGCAATGCTTCTGTAGTATTGAGATTTCATTACAAATATTTCCAATGTAAACCCAATATTTTATGAATTTTGATATTTCAATTCAAGTATCAGCGATTGCGATCAGTGGTGAAAACTAAGCGTATTTTTTAATACATATCAGAATGTTCTAACAATAATTTTTGATATATTTAAGGGCAGACTTTCATCGATTAAATTAACACGTTGAATGCCAAGTCTATTTTGTCTGTCTTTCCGTTTGGGCCACGTAATAAGATTCCCGTTACACAACCTATAAAGTGTCAGTCACCAATAACTGACGCTGCCTAAACGGAAAGTTCAGTGTCAGTCACCGGTGAATGACGTGGCACACAACGTTAAATGAAAATTACTATTTCAAAAGTCTGGAAGATATTTTGAATTCTGAATTCACTATATTTACAACACTGTTATTGATCAATTCAAATATTGGGGCAATATAAAATAACTGGTTTACAGGGTAATTCGATTTCCCGAATTTTATAATCGGTACTTTTACTTAATCGATACTTCGAATTTTCAATCTCAGAATTTATAAGTCGAATATTGCTATTAGGATGAACATAGTGTTTATAAAAAATCTGGAAGCGCAGTCTCTCCTAGGTTTTCGAATCAGATCTTGTTTTAAGTAAGGTTAAGATTCGTGTACCTATTATTGTCAAATCACTACACTGTCAAATCAATTTTCACCTTTATCTTTGAAATGCCCCAATATGAAAAAAATCAATGAAATATTCCATAATTACCTTTGAATAAAAGTAGTTTTTTTATATAACTTTTAGTTTATGTATTACAAACAAATAAATAATATCATTTTATTAACTTAAGTGAAAATTCTGCACATTGGGGGAAAAATGAATAGAATGGATAATGACTAAATATGTATTTAATCATATGTTTTCACGTTGACTTCTTCGAAAAATTTTCACATTTGTAATATTATTAAGATTATAATTCTATCATTATCACATAGAGATAATAACAAAACTAAGTGTTTCAGAATATTCAAACTTCATACCAGAAAAATATACTTAGAAATACCGGTGTCGAATCTGAACCGAGAACGCATTGTGAATCTGACTGCGGCGCATGTTTTGTGACGTGACGAGAGCAATACTGCAGCAAGAGGGACTAAAATAATAGCGATGCGCAAAAAGCCGGAGGCTTGAAAACTCCGGAAAAGAAATGCCTTATACTGTGACGTCACTACTGCCAGTGTCGAGGCAAACGAAAAAGACAGGCTACCGCGGTGCATCCCAAGTGTATTTTTTTACAGACCGCTGGAGACACGTAATGCTCTTTTCGTACACCTGCATTGGTGCATTCCAGCATCACGTGACTCCAGCGGTCTGTAAAAAAAGTTAGGTGGAATGCACCGCGGTAGCCTGTATTTTTCGTTAGCCTCGTGCCAGTGTGAGGCTAACGAAACAGACAGGCTATCGCGGTCCATTCCAGGAGTATTTTTTTACAGACCACAAGAGTGACTTGATCAGGGTTGCCAGATTAAGGACTTTTTTGTCTCCAGATTGTTGATTGCCACCGCTTTTTTAAAATAGAAATATTCGGCCTATTTAAAAATGGATTAAAAATTCTGAAAAATAAGGTGAATTATACTATTTTTTAAAAGTGGTGACAGGCAAATAATCTGAATTAAAAATGTCCATAATCTGGCAAAACTGGACGGGATGCTTTTTTCGTACTATTATTGCATTGGTGCATTCGAGCATCACGTGACTTCAGCGGCCTGTAAAAAAAGGTACGCGTAAAGCACCGCGGTAGCCTGTCTTTTTCGTTAGCCTCGTACCAGTACCATACCCTACCCGAAGATCAGTGTTGCCAGACGAATACTATAAGTTTATTTTGAATACCACTATTTTCACAAAGAGTTCGTCGCCTAAAATATTTACAAAAATTTTGCGATTAAAGCAAGCTAATAATACCGCACGAAAAGAATGCTATTAAAAATAAAATTTTAGTATTCGTCTGGCAACACTGCTGTAGGCTAAGACCGTCTCATTTCTAGTATCGATAAGCAATACGAATTTCTTTTACAGAAAAGTGGATTTAGGTAATCGCAAAACCAGAAATTAGAGGGTGTGTTTTTATTTCCTTCTAATTTTGTGTTTTTTTTTTTATGGGGTTTTATAGGTTATGCTAAATCTCAATGGCATTATATGCATGAACATTCTACCGGGGAGCCAACCAAAAATGGAATTATACATAGCAGAGATTTTGCCTTGGTTTTTACATTTTTTCTGTGTGAAAAAACCTGTATTACGGTGAATTTTGATCTATAAACCTCATGCCTCGCCGACCCCTAGATTTCTTATGTTATCACTTTAACTTTTGATTCGAATTTTCGAAGCATTCAATATTATATATATACATATCTGCCAGCTTGTACAGATTTTTCATACCACTAAAATTTTATAGTAGATTTTAGCTAATTGAATCCCTGAAATGTAAGCAATTGTAACCTTTAAATAGGTCAAAGATTTCAATTAAATTTTAGTGGTAAGAAAAATCCGAACAAGTTGGCAGCTATTGTATATATATATTTTTTTCAATGGTTGTACTACGAATATTATTTCTTCAAAAAACACAAAAGTAATAATATTCTGCAGCTTAAAAGACAAGGAGAGACTTTTATATCGGAAAAAGAAGAATTTTTAATGTTTTATACAGCTTAAGACTTCTCTTTAAATCTTAATATAATAGCAAAATGTACGCTTTTTTTAACACGAGTGTATGGTTTCCAAATGCACATAATTATAATAAAAAGAACCACTGAACCGTCTAAAAAGAGGAAATATTTGTAAAAACAATTCCGTATGCTTCCATTTGTCTGTTTTGAGAAAACATTTCATCGTGTTTGAATTTTTGAATTGCTTTATTAATGAAAAAAAAAATGCGTATCAGTAACTTACCTTTTTTAAAAAACATCTGTTACTGACAACTTAGAGTCTATTACGATTTACTATATCATGTAAAATTCAGAAGTAAAATGCATTATTTATCGAAATTCTTCAAAAAGAAGGAGACAAAATAAATTTATTAAGTATATATATGTGTGTGCTTCAAAGCAGGAAACTTGCCGTTATCTGGAATAAAATTGTTTTCTAAAACAGCTTAGACTTAATTCATATCAAATTAGAAAAGTTTTCTTTAAAAATTATGCTTTTATTTTTGTTTAAATTAAAAGAAAGAAGAGCGAAGCAAATTGACAGAAAAAACATTTAGATTGTGGCAAATATTCATAAAACTATGGCAGAAACTTTAGAAATATTTGCCCCTTTTCCTCTTTCCAATCCGTTTACAATTTGATCATATATTTCGCGTATTCTTGAAATACTAAGCCCTCTGCCCCTTACGAGTTACGCTCTGCAACCATCGTTCAGATACGGCAGACTCTAAAATCACGCTAATTTGATCGGCTTTAGAAATATTACCGAAGATTGAATTAGTAATTAAAAAAAACAAAGGCGATCTTCCTGTAAACAAGTGTCCATTCTTTTCCATTTGATTGGGTAATTTTTACGACAAATCAGCTGCTGTTAACACATCCAATAGCTGTTTTCGTGTTTGATTATAGGTGCAGATTTACGGTCGCTAGTCGCCACGTGGAGACTAAGTTTCAGTGTCTTAGACGCTTAGTCAATTTCCAGTGTCCCAATCTTCGTCGCGGAATTTATATATATATGTTTTTTCTTTTGCAAATATAAAAGTACCTACTCATTTCACTGGCCGAGATCAAGTACGACCTTGATAAAAAGTCAGTGAATGTTTGCGATCCCAGTTGCCGTCGTGAACGCTGCCCCTGTGATGTACTGCTTTCTCGCCGAACATTATATTCGAATATAATTTTGCGCATGTCCGCTCTACTACTTAGCAGCTGAGAAGCTTGGCACATGAGCGCGCTAATGGTAAATCTTTTCCTTTGGACACCAGCGAAAGCAAGCATTTCTTCGAAGGTTTCGTCCGAAATCCAGAGTTGAAATAAATACCCCTTTACTGCAGATCTGCTCCCGAGACAGTCCAAAGTTCCCGATGCGATGGAGATTATTTAACCCCTTCACTGGGTTTTTTTGACACACTAAATTAAAAATTAGAACTCGGCACCACTTTTTGTTTACTAAAATATTTGGCTTTGTACAATCGAAAAAGTTATGCCAAACCAAAGATTACAGTTAAAATTAAGTGGTAACCAAAAGCTTTTTGTATCGAAGATGGCAAACTCTTTTTGCCCAAACAGCATTCGAGCAAATCAGTTAAGGTATTAAGGGCTTTGGATCATGCAGTCGCGAGGATAGAGGATTCCAAACTCTGAAGAAAAAAGAACAACAAAAAAAGAAGTAAGAAACTCGCATGAAAATATACTTAAAGCAAAGGTATATTCTTGCTCTGTAAATGTTTTCTGCAAATGCGAGATTTTTATAGTTCAAAATAATCTTACACATTCCTAACTTTTTTATATGTTTACTTTTATATGACAAAATCAAATTAAGAAATAAAGTTTTCCTAATATTTCCCATTATCATGACTGCTTAGCTTATACATGTTTTGTTATTCAATTGTATCTTGTCCAACTTTATCTTCTCATTTTTCCAGATTTATAAAATACTTTTTTAATATCAAAGTTACAAGAATTTTAGGATTAAATTAAATATACGTATTTGCTGTAATTAGTCTGTGATTTGTTGCACATGTCTATTTATTAATTAAAATATTTTTCATTTTGAATTCCCGAGTTTCTTTGTTAAGTTTTTTACATATAAACACTATAGTTTATGAGTTTGTTTCACAATGTGACCACTAGATTTTGGTTAGGAGCCAAAGTAGCGACTGAATTTTTGGGGTTTAGGAGCCACTGGCTCCTTAAAAATTTTGGAAATCTGCACCTATATGTTTGTTTAAATAAGATCAGTTAAAAACTTGAAAATAAGCTAATATAAAATGAATTAAGTAAACAGAATCTTTGCTCCAAGCATTTTTTAACAAGACTACCTGAAGGTTGTTTTAAATAAGATATTTTAAATGTATCATTTTAAATCTGACGTAATTTTCACCAAAGTTGCCTTTCTCTTTCTAATATTAATGTGAAAATACTTTTGAGGTTAGAAAGGAAATGTTGCTTTCGCTGTCTTCGAATATGCAACAATAGTTAAAAAGATCTTGTCCAAATATGAAATAAATGTGCAAATATTTTTTTAAAATTTTAAATTGTTTGTCAATATTATTATTTAGCCATTTTAAATAGGACGTAATTTCTCCCATTTACTGTTTTTAATGCATATCATTTTAAAATTTTCTTTATATTTCTATTATTTACGTGAAAATACTTTTGTTGTTGGGAAGGAAATATATTTTTTGTGCTGTCTTAGAATTGGAGACAAAAAATAAAAATATTATCTCGAAATCTGAAATATGTATCTCGTTTAAATATATTTTTAAATTTAAGCTGTTTGGCAATATTATATATGGCAATTTTAAATATGAAGTTACTTCCCACTATGTACTTCTTTTATCACATACCAATGAATCTATTATTTTAATATTTCCTTTCGCTTTTGATATTCACGTGTAAATACATTTTTATGACGTATTTTTCAATATTTTCCTTCTTTTAACACGTAATCATTTAATTCCAATTTTAAAGGTTTTTTTCTGATTTTATTAAATACATGTAAATAAATTTTTCTGTAGTTATTGTTCTGTAAATCGACCGTTTTGCATGCCTTTCATAATCGAAACTCCACCTAGCCAGTTTACGCTTAATCATTATTCTCAACTCGAAAGCTTAATTTTTGGCAGTCTTATTTCAAACAGTTATTAGGACTTCCCTCAGAGGGATTAGTCTGAGCGATGATGTGAAAACATAGATTTAATAATAACTCGTGAAAAGAATAGAAAATGAGATGCTATATTTAACTGACAATATATGGCCTGTCTGAAAAATAGTCAACCTTTGTCCGAAAAAAATACATAAGTTACAAGACAGAATTGGTACCCTTATTCCTTTCGAGATAGGCCCCTTGCGCCTCCACACAAACAAATCGGCATTGACTGCAGCGTAAGATATGACACGAGATCTGGAATATTTCGTCTGCATAACCTTTGAGCTATGAAAATGTGATTTCGAGTAATTTACAAATCCGTACTTATTTTTCAACAAATCATGCAAGCTAAAATACGTCGATATTAACCCGATTATAAAAATTTACCTGAATACGTTTACTATATAAAAAATCGTCTAATGACAATTGAGAAAATGACCTTAATATAAAATTTCTAGATTAGTGAAGTTGAAAAAAAAATGCATATCAAATTTAAACACATCACTTTTCCCCAGATAAGTAACATTTTTAAAAGTACTTTCATGCAAACTATTCGCTGTTTCATACCGAAATTATTCAATGTTAACACAACTTATTCAACGCTAGATAAGTAGCAACCCGTTTTCTTGCATTTAAGTTGCATTTTTTTTGGGGGGGGGGGGTGTAGTTTTATTGAATAGTTAAAGTTTTTATACCTAACAATGCAAATGAATGGTAATTTAGAACTTTTTCCGTTCATTTCATCTTTTTAAATTTTGTACTTTTTGGAAGCCATTCTTAGAGAGCATTTACATCTTAAAAGTATCCCGTCCAAAAATTTCAACACGATAAAAAGTTTTTAGGTCAGCAGTAGCACAGAAATAAAAAAAAATCGAAAGTTTTTTGTTCCTGCATAATTTTACATAGCGAAATTTTCAGAAATTATTCTATTGCTAGTATTTGCATCTTAAAATCAACATTCATGCAAATTTTCATCTTTATATTCCTAATAATTCCATGTTCTTCGTAATTTAGATCATGTTTAGAACTTTGTCCTCTTTATTTCGTCTTCTTAATTTCGATTTTTTTAGAATTCGTTCTAATGCGTGCATTGCAGATTGAATTCTTTCTAACGAGCATTTAGATCTTATATGTTACTACCATGCCAAATTTTAAGTTTCTAGACCCAACAGTATCACAGAAATTGCAGATTAGATCTTTTTTTATGGTGCACATTTTTATTTTTTTTAACTGACCGGCATTAACGACTTAAAAGTAATAGCCGTGTGGAATTTCAAAAATTGTTTCTCTACCAATTCAAAATAAAAAGTGATTTAGAAATTTTCTAGAACGTTTTACGTTTATTTCGAGCTTTAAAATTTCGACCCTCGTAGAAAGAGTTCATAACGAGTATGTTTGAAATCGATTCAGTATTTCCTGAGATTGCATAGAAATTGTAATTTAGAACGTTTTTTAGAACGCTTTTCGCTCATTTTCACCCCTTTTAAATTTAGATTTTTTTAGGAAATGTTCTTAGAGATCATTGATATCTTCTAACTAACTACCATTCCAAATTTCATGATTCTAGGCCCTATAATAACACAAAAACCGCAACTTAGAGCGTTTTTTGACCCTGGAACCCCCAGCTGGTAATGACACAAACATAAAATAGACTCTATGTTAGAGAAAGGGCATCCATCATCAATTTACAACCATTACATTTGAAATCGATTTTGATACTTCCTAAAATTGCGTAGAAATCACCATTTAGAACATCTTTTAGAATGCTTTTCGTGGACTTTCAGCCCTTTTAAATTTCTATTTTTTAGGAAATGTTCTCAGATATCATTGATATCTTATAACTACCATTCCAAATTTCATGATTCTAGGTCCTTCCATAATACAAAAACCGCAATTTAGAACGTTTTTGACTCCTACAAGCCCCAAGGGGTAATGACACAAATATAAAATAGAGCCTATGTTAGAGCAAGGGCTGTCATAATCAATTTAGAAACATTACTTTTCAAATCGATTTGATATTTCCTAAAATTGCGTAGAAATCGCCATTTAGAATGCTTTTTAGCACACTCTTCGTGCATTTTCACCCCTTTTAAATTTCGATTTATTAAAGAAGTGTTCTTAGAAATAACTAATATTCCAAATTTCATATTTCTAGGACCTTCAGTAACACAAAAATTGAATTTTTAGAATTTTTTTGCTCCTGCAGCCCCTTTGGGGTAGTGGCACCCATATAAAATATAGCCTATCTTGGAGCAAGGGTTGTCACCATCATTTTGACACTATTATTTTTTAAGTCGGTTTGATATTTGCTGAGATTGCGTAGAAACCACCATTTAGAACACCTTTTGCGCATTTTTACCTTTTTTAAATTTCAAATTGTTTAGGAAATGTTCTTAGAAATCCTTTATATCTAATAAGTAACTAATATTCCAAATTTCATATTTCTAGTCCCTTCAGTAACACAAAAATAGCATTTTTAGACAGTATTTTGCTCCTATACCCCCTTTGGCGTAGCGACATCGATTTAGGATATAGCCTATGTTCAAACGTGCACTAACACAATCGCTTTGATACCATTACTTTTGAAATCGGCTCGGTAGTTATTATCGGCTCAGAGATTATATCCTACAAGCAAACAAACTTTATTTCTTTATAATTTTAATATAGACTAAGATATTTTGGCTTTTATCTTTTAAACACAAAAAAATCCATATTTATTTTCCTTTTTAAATAGGTTTTATTATACTTTAATATTAGTGCGTACATATTTTCTTTGCTCCATGTGCTATAATCCGATTTTCTACGAAAATATCCAGCCAGTGAAAATGACATATACTAAATTTCCATGACGTATGTAGATAAATTGTGTTTTTTATCAGTTTTTTTAACATAATTTTTAAAGGGTTTGGAAGTTATTTTTTATAGTAGGTGCATTCAGTAGGTTACCCTCATAGGTACCTCCTGGTGTAATCAGAAACTAAATCCGACAAATATTTTCTGAGTTATGCTTGACGAAATATTTTTATTAGGCATTCTTTATTAGGCCACGGCTTTAATATCCGTCGTAGCTGTATGTAGCTGGAAAGTAATATTGCGCTGTGTATTGGCCTTCGCTTCGCTTAGACAATTATTCAAATTTAACTCAACCCTTTCTGACAGCAACTCCTATTTGAAAATGATTTTGTAAGATGTTAGAATTCATCATTTTAAGCTTGTAAAAAATAATTTAAAAAAATTAGAACAGAAAAATAAAAATTATTGACTAAGAGATACTTTTTTACACCTGCAATAAGCTGAAAATACATGTTCTTTTCATGAATATTGACAATATTTTCAAAAACAATAATGTAATGTATAAGAACTTGCCTTTGTAAAAAAATACAATTTTGGACGTCTCCAGCCCTTTTAATTGTTCAAAATTTAAGAAGTTTATTTTACCAATAACAGAGCTAAATTGCTCAAATGATAAATAAAATTTCGACATAAAAAAATAACTCAGTATGAACGTCTGTTGAGAATTCTATGACCAATGGCCTCAATAAGTAAAATTGTCTTTTAAAGCTCACAGTATACGTAACACTGAATATTCGGCATGTTGAAGATATGCAACGTCGTGATGTAAAAGGTTAAGGGTTGGGTTGATTTTTGACGGCCGATTATCTACTCAAGGGATATAGGCCCTAGGAAGAGTACCCTCCGTGGAGATTTATCTAAGGGAACCAAAAACGTATTTAGGCAAGGTTTCCCAAGGTTCCAAGAAAACCACGAAAACTCCAAACGGTTAGGCCGACGAGCGCAATCGGGTTCGAACCCAGCACCTCCCGTCTACCTGCTTCGAGAACAGAGCCTCTCCGTCACTAGTGGGGACAAAACTTTAAGGGATCTCTAAAACATATAAATTTTATGTTTAAATAAGAAGGTGTAAAGAAGGATTTATGCTTTATTCTAAACGGTAAACAAACACCTGGAATTTATTTAGTGATTTCAAATAATATGACTTTTTTTATTGGCTTAGATTTTTATAAATAGTTTTTTTCTTAGTTTTATTTTACAGTCAGATTATATTCAGCAAAAACTTGAACTATTTCACTTTGCGATAAATCTTTCAAAATTAAAAAACAAAAATCTAAACTTTTTAAACCTGGTTTTCATTTTTCAGCTGGATAACGATTACATTTCAAAATATGTTATTGGTGAAAAACAGTGTTAAATCTGACAAATTTTACAAAAACTGCTGCTACTAACAACGTTCAATTTATTTATATATTTTTTAACATGTCCAGGAAAATGAAGTCACTAAAGTGAATTATTTATTAAACTCTTAAGAAACTAGTAACCTTTTCGTATTTTTTTTTTTTTGCTTCTGTTTAATAAAGAATATGTTTTCTTCTTTTTAATTTAACCCTTAAATGCCTGGTGTTGCTTTTCGGCAACATACCCAATTTAGGCTCTAAAATACTATTAGAATAATATTTAAGCAATAATGCCTAATGTTGCCAATATAATACATTCTGAAAATATTATTAAATCGATTTTCAACATGTAGATGGCAACATTTGTGCTGTTTAAGAATAAAGATAAATTTATTTTTTCAATTGTTGCTACTTGCTCTTTTTGTTTTGTTTGGAAGCTTGTGAAATACCCTATTTTCGATCTGCAGTGAGCAAGTAAAATTTATTTCTTAATATAGTTCCTAAAATTCTTGTGTGTTTAATATTATAGAATTTTATCAAGGGAAATTATTTTTTCAATTAAACACCAGTATTGCCGATTAGTAACAAACTGTTTTTTAGCCGTAAACTATACTTAAAACAAAATATGATTTTTTTAAGTATTTTTCCCATGATTTAAAAAATGAAAGCCGAAAAACATTATTACAATGATTTTTGAAAAATCCGGCATTTAAGGGTTAATAACAAGACTCACGCCACCTGGTATTCGTTTTTTAAATTAAATAGAATGTTAGGCAAAATCAATTTTTCAGTTCAAAAAGTAGATTGCTTTTCTCATCGATCTAATTTATTTTTATAGTTACTGTAATAAGTTGCATTTTGCGCGAGTCGATAAACCGCAGCTGTCGAAAGTCCAAATTTTCAATTTAACACAGCAAAATTAATCAGACAATAATACTGGCAGTAAAATGATCGAGCCTCCACCCCCTAACGCTACACCACTGCTTGTTATGGTTTATAAAACCAATTTCTCCATTTAAATTTCCTTCAATATGAAACAAGATATTGGCAAATATTGGGAGATTGCAAAAGTTCGTGTCCTAGTTCATAGATCTACTTTTCTGTTATCTACATGTTCCGCGAATGAACATAACATTAAAGAAAGGTTTTTCAAATTCATTTGTGTGCAAGGTTATTATTCAAATTGGAAAATAAAAACTAACATTTTCGTCATGTTATCTTATATGAGTTTTTTAAAAAAGAGTGAGGGTTGGACGTGCTAAACAAAAAAAACATTCAAGACGTTTATTAGGATCGTTTTTCCTCTCTTTGGACAGTTAAAACGTTGATTTGTTAATTTTGAAATGATGATTTCAATCTAAACGCAATTCGCTCTGCACGACCTTCTGGCATTGATAATGACTTAATCAGTGATTTGGTGACTAATAATCATCCACGGATTGCTACTGAAGAGGTTGCTGAGTGACTAAATGTTGATAATTCGACTGCATTTCGCCATTTAAAACAACTCTGGAACACTTCGAAAATCGAAGCATACGAAATCGGGCACGTACTTTTGCAATCAATCAATACATCTTGATAGTTTCCAGATTTTTGACGACCACTATTAAATGTTAGTCTTACCGTTGAAATAAATAGCTCCTCATAGCATAACTATAACCTCATAGCATTCTACTTGGTTCTTTTCAGAGATCGTGCCAGTTGCGTGCAAATCCAAAAGAGGTTACATCTAAATACTGTTTTTCTTCAGAGGTGACTATGTCATTCAGTCACTTATCACAAAATGACATAAACTGTTTAGCCCACTGTATTACAGCTTCTTTCTGACGTAATCTCAATCACGATAATCGAACTATATTGTGATTTTTCATGTACCTTGATACTTAAACAAACTATTATATAAATAGATTTATGAGATATTTATACTCCAACGGTATTTTTAATTTCAGAAATAGAATAATTACCTGTTGTAGCAAAGGTTTTTATATGCCAGTTTTCTAGAAAATTGGTCACCTGTGGACATATTGATTGGAATTTTTGCATGAAACTTTAAGCACGAGCCAAAAATTGATAAATTACTAGTTTCGATATTTTTAACGCATTAAAGACTGGCGTTGCGTTTTCGCAGCATTATATGCGTGATTTTTTAAATTGTTATGATATCAGTAAGAGCGGAAAGCAAAACTTGCCGCATTTAATAAACATATATCAGTCATTCATAAAGTAAAAGTAAGTGGTGTGAACCGAATATAATTCCTGTAAAATATGTTCGTCCTTAGTGGGTTAACGCATCTGCAGTACCACAAACGGACTTCTGTTTTGTCCTTATACTTCCGATTTTTAATACCGCCACATATGATAATTCTTTCGACTTTGCCATTTTGTATTAACGTAAAAATGAATGACCTGGTGCCTCTTATAAAAGCAAAAATTGGTTGCATGTGTAACTGCTAACGTCAATTTGTGAAATTTGCATAAAAGCTATTTTGTTCTTAAACTTTTGACACGGTTATTTTCGTTCCATTCTTAAATTCCGTAATTTGGAATAAAATTTAAAAGTAATCTTGTTAAATACGATTTTAAGACTGCAATTATTAATGCATATAAATAGGATATAGAAATAAAGCAAAAAATTAAAGTTTTATTTAAAAATAGTTGTTGCGCTTAAACTTTTGACACGCACTGTAGCATCATTACAATATATTCCCCACACTATATGTGTAAGTAGCAGAGAAAATCCGGGTTTTCCCAACATGTATTATTTTTGTATTTTGGTAAAAAAATTATGTAGCATGCCATAAAGTAGTGAAAATGGAATATTATTAATGGATTATTAATGAATTATTATATTGAAATTATCCTTGTCAGGCAACAGTACTAAGTCTCAATTGAAAATTTATATGCAACATACAGTAAATTTATTCATAAGTATTGAAACTCAGCATTTTTTGTCGTTTTCTGGTGCAAAAAAATTTGGGAAAACGCGTTTTTAGTGTAGGATAACGACGAAAATTCGAAAAGTTCAAAGCATCGTATCTCGTTAAATTCTAGACCTACGGAAATTTTATTTTTAATGCTTTAATTCTTAGACCCCGGAGAATGTCTTTCTAAATGCACCCCGTGGAATGTTTGTCCGGATGAAAATTTCCTTTTTCTAGCTTTTTTCGATTTTTTTAAAATAGTATATAATAAAATATGATATTTGAGATCGTTTAAAAACAAACCGCGTCCAAAAATTCGCCTTACAAGAGAAGTTATGTCTAAAACATTTTGATCTTTTCTATGTGATCAAGGGGTGACTTCACCTTTAAAGTAAATTTCCTCAAAACGGCGATTTTGATCATTGTGCGCACGACCTCTGAAAAATGGTTGCCCAGAATTTCATGATATTTTTACTCAATGTAATAACCCCTTTAGGAGCGGCGGGATATATTAAATCCCACCTACGGTTAATTCAAATTCGCTCCAGAAACTTTTAAAACTTTTGGGGAAAATAGCTAAAACATTGCTTTTTCTTATTTTGAAATAAAAATTTTCCAAATTTCCGGTGAGAATTCTGCATTACGCAAACGCAATTGCTTATCCCTCAAAAGGTTAAGCCATAGTTGCCAACCACTCGATTTTTTAAATACCAGTAAGTTCTTTTAAAAATGTTCGCTTTATCTAATTTCAGAAATTGTGCGATTGCATAAAACAAGTATTTCTGTATAAAAATACTGGTATTAGAAAAATCGGTAGGTTGGCAAGTATGGTTAAGCGTATAGACATAGAGGCATAAAATGAGCTATTATTAAGTTTCTATAGTAAGAATTTTACAATTCACGACTACTTTCGTGTAAAAGTCACTTAAATATTTCGAGTTTCTTAACAAAAGAAAAATTCTCGGGTTCTACAAGTTTAAATTTTTTTTATTGTAGGTCATTTTGAAAATACATAATATCCGTACGCATTTTTAAAAAACTTGGTTTATTTTGCCATTCAAATGTAAAACATAATGCGTGGAATGCATGCAAGAATAATTCTTTCGTAAAATTTGTATTACCTATAAAAATAAATTTTAAAAACTTTATATTTGTGCATACTTTTTATAATAACTTTAATTGATAAAATAAATCTTTCTTAACCACTTGGGGACAAGCGACCGATATACGTGCCGAGTAAGGTGCTCAGAATCCGTGATTATTTTCACCAGTAAATTTTTATTCCAAATTTTGCCTTATTTAATCCGAGCATTTTCTCGATTAAATTAGCTTAAAATTTCTGTTTTAAAAAACCAGTGATAAAAGATTCGGTAAAACACGCTCATTCCGATCACAGGGGTTAACCCCTTAATTTTCGCTCCTGTGATAATCACGGGCTGTGTCTTTTATTCAAATTGTTTGATTCTCACCAGTTTTAGAAAATAGTGTAATTGGCTTTATTATGGTATCATTTTACCTGCCATTAAATATTGATATCAAATGAATATTTCTTTTTTTTTTTTAAAGTGATGCCAATGAGCAATTTTAATTTTTAAACCATAATTTTATGCGACCGTTAAACGGTTAATGTGTGTTTTAAATTTTATAATTAAAAGTCAATTGGTTAGAGAGTTAATTTAATTCCTATTGAGGTCACTTTTTCATGTATTTAGTTACTTCAAAGCGTACCTGATACCATAATTTAAATTATACCTAAAAACAATTAGAAATTTCAAAACCCAAATTATATGTATTTATTTATTATATGGTTGGTAAAGCTCTCTCATGAGTCAAATTCATTGTTTTTCTAAAGCTATCAAGTTTCTTTGTTAAGTTCTTCTGTAGAAAGATATGACTACTTAGAAAAATATATAGTAAACCATTTCCAAAACCACTGATGTGAGAGGACCTAAGAAGTAGAGGTGACAACATAATCTCAAGAAAGAAAGAGTTCGATCTTCTTGAAATTGTCTCTTTCAGTAAAAGCTTTGATCAGAAACTGTCGAAATATTCTCTCTAGTTTAAGTAACAATAACAAAAAAAAAAGCAAAACTAACATTTTTTCCAAATCATTCAACTGTAAGTAAGCTTTGTGTATCTTTTTATATAAATACGAGTTAGAACCCGTCGAAATTTGACGAATTAAAATGTTTAGAACGGAACTGCTATATCGAATTTATAATAGACCTACAAAAATAATTACAATAAAAAATACATCTTGCATTGGTTGTCTAACTCTTAAAAAAGAATAATGTTTTTAATCTAAAATTACAAAAATATTATTTCCACAAATTTCAACTGCTTAAATTATTGAAAAATTAAACTGTATTACAATACGTATTCAAGATGAGTAATTATGTTGAGGTTCTTATGTTTGTTTTTACGGGATGAAAAATCAGTAAAAAGGATTTCGCTTTGTCAGATCATAAAATCCCCCCCCCCTCCCCATAACATCTAAACTGTACGTTATTTTCACATTCTCAAAATTTACATATGCGCCACTCAAATTCACAATTTAAAAGTATTTTAAAGCGCAATAGATTATTAAAATGAATGTATGTCCAAACTTAACGTCACGTTTGTCCGATACAACTTTTCATGCGAACATTTGCACAAACTTTAAGTTCTAATCTCAGTACCCGCGAAAATTTGCCATTCAGAAATTTCCCTTTAGTTGCCAACTACCCCTTTAGTTGTAATTGGCCATTTAGTATTGGTCAAATATTTAGTTTTTTCAAAGAGGATGATCGTTTTGTTTTAAATATGACATCATTATTACTCACTGAATCATTTTGCCCAGCGTCTCAAACTCAGTATCAGCGTAATGTAAAAATATTGAAATATCTTCTTCAATCTTTTGATTTGTGAAGAAGAATGCGTGGTTTTTTTTTTTTTTTTTTTTTTTTTTTTTTTTTTTTTAATGGCTGACGTCATTTTCTGTTCAAAAATTAGACAAAAGTTACTTTTATTTGTAATGTGAAAATGGCATCGATAAAGATATAATCAATAAAAATAAATAAACCATGACTATTTTCCCTTTACTTTTAATAGAAATGGAGTACTTCAGTTGCCACAATTACAAAACTGGAACGAAAAACTATAAAAAAAAATTAATATCTCAAAAATAAATTGTGATAGAGCTTTCAAACAAATTGCATTTAAAAGTACATTTTTTTCCCTATACGACGATGTAAAAATTGAAACTGTGCGATGTTTAGAAGTTTAAAAATTTGCAGTAGCGAAAAATGCAAAACCGAAATTTTATTTCAAATTTCAAAGTGTTGCCATTCGCAGAATGACGTATGCGTTACGCACAGATACGTTTGTCCTTTATAATATAGATAGATAAACAACAATAGCCGGGATACCATGTCAACCAAAATAATGCCATTTTGGCGCCAATTAGGTACCCCGGTTTGCATATGAAATCTGTGCCTAATATTTTTCTTTTCATTTCGTTTAAAAAAAATAAAGAAGTGAAAGCCATTTATTTTAAATGTTTCTGTTTGTATTAAATAAAATGATAATGAAATACAGATTGAATTATGAATAAAAGTAACATGATACATTTCTTAGCATACATTTAAGGGAGGCCAAACTTCTCGCCAAATTAGTTTAAAATAGTAACCTTTTCTAAAATCTGAAAAAAATATCTGTTTGATTAAAATTTTAGTTGCCATCATTAGAAAAATGTAATTAAAATTAGAAAAAAATTAATATTTCGAAAACTAATTCGAATTAAAAAATTCTAATACCAGTTTTGAAATCTGCGGATCAATATTGATTTTCCATGTTAATTTCATCGCAGAGTGTTCCATATTTTAGGAGAAATCGCCGTGAAACATAATCAGTTGTTTAATCAGTGGATTCAAAGAATCGTTACATTTCAGCCGTTTCATATATTCGTTTCATAAATTCGTTTCATTAGGATTTTATATATATAGGGTAGATTCTATGATAGTATAACTATGTTTTTAGGTGCGTTCGTAATTATATAAATACGTGGCAGCTATAGACGTCATCTGGTCCGTCAATCTGCCTGTCGGTCTGTCCGTTTTTCCGCATATAACAGTGCAAAAACTACCCAACCGAATGGTTTGAAATTTAATATATATAGAATCGCTGCAGAATTTTATGGAGTTATTTCAAATTTTATAAAAATCGAATCAAAACTTAAAAATATATTACTAAATTTTTTCTTCAGTCTATTAAATCCGATCGTACGTAATTGATTCAATGGTAACACATGATAGGTAATGATTCTAGGTTGCCATCGGGATTATGTCCTATTATTCCTGTATTGTTGAGTTTAATATGTGCAATATTAAAAAATTTTGTATTCATGCATTTTTGTATAAGAGTGCAATAGCTATTGCACCAAGATCTGAATATTTATAACGCTAGGTATAGTACAAACACATCTTATTTGGCGCGATTTTTAAATGAGAAAATTATTTTTTAATAAATTTAAAAATGTTATTAACAACTTTCTTCTGCGTACTTCAGGTATCGATCTCGGGCTCTAATGGCACAAAATTATTCAGGTTCCGATTTCACATCGTAGGTCTCAGGCGGAGTCGATCTCCAAAAAATAGCCCGAACTCATTTCTAATTTGCACCAGTGTTGTCATTTCTCCATTTTTTTTACATTCCGATTGCTTGATTGGTAATATTTTTAAGTGGTATAATATTCGTAATATTCGTTTGATTTAATGATTGATTGAAAAAAAATAGAAAATAAGGTGAACGAAAAAAAAAAGTGGTAGCAATCGAGCAATTTGAATAAAAAAATGTAGCTCAACTGCAAACTAGGAATGATCATGATGGACAATTTTGATATTCGAATGAATTGTTCATAATGCAAAATATTATAACAACCAACATTCGTAGTTTATAATGGATATCCATTAGAAATTTTCTTAGAAAGGTTCTGATTTATAATTAAACTAGCAAACCCCGCGGCTTCGCTCGCGTAATAGTTGAAATATGCCAAGTGATATTTGCATGACTATTTTTTGTTTGAAGTACATTTTTTGGAATAATTCAAAAATTACAAATTAAGCCACAGTTTCACTAAACTTCATTATAAAAGTGCAATAGACAGAAATGAGATTTTAATTAATAATAAGAACTAAAACTAATTCCAAATAAATGATAATTTACAAAGTATTTTGAGACTTTTATACTCACATTTCTTACGCTCATGTCAGTATTCATTTGAAAATTTGAATTTTTTAGAAACCATCTTAACACAGTTACATCTTTAAATTAACCATCATATCGAATTCTAAGTCTCTTGTCTAACATTCTACCACTTCTCTGGTGTTAGTAGCACCAACATAAAATGCCGAAGCAGAGTTGAAATAGAAAGTCTCGAAAAATGTTGAAACAGAGACTGTCACCATTAATTTGTCAACATTAACCTTGAAATCGGTTGGTATCTCTTAATATTCTATAGAAAACGGAATTTAGATGTTTTTAAAGGCTTTCTTGTTGTTCCTGCCAACCAGGTGGTAGTGAAACTGCCATAAAATATTGTCCGCATAGGATCGGGGACTATCACCCTTGATTCGTAACCAATAACTTCTATCATCGGTTTATAATTTCCTAAGATTCCATAAAAATCGTAATTTAGATCGCTTATAGAACGCTTTTCGCTCACTTCATCCTTTAAAATTTGGAATTTTCTTTCGACAATTCTTAGAAAGAAGCATTTGCAACTTTGAAGTAATTACCACTCCAAATTTAAAATATTAGACCCCCTCAGTAACACAAAAAAAAACCGCAATTTAGAAAATTTTGATTTTGTAACCCCCAAGTGGCAGTGACAACAACGTAAAATATAGGCTATGTTGGAGCGGGGACTGTCACCATCAATTTGAAACCAGTACTTCTGAAATTGGTTCATATTTCCTGAGATTGCGTAGAAATCGCTATTTAGAACGTTTTTAGAACGCTTTCCGTTCATTTTCACCCCTTTTAAATTTCACAATTTTAAGGAACTCTTCTCAAAGCGCATTTACAACTCATCAGTAATTACCATGCAAAATTCCAGTTGATTCCAGTTGACAAATTTCCAAAATTCCAGTTGACAAAAAATCACAATTTAGAACGTTTTTTTAAAATGCAACCGTAAGGTGGAAGTGACCCCGGCATGAAATTGATCCTATAGAGGAGCAAGGGCTATCATCATCAATTTCCAACCATTTTTTTAAAAACGGTTGGGTACTTTTTGTGCGTAGAAATCGCAATTTAGAACGTTTTCATTTTCACCCTTTTTAAATTTCGAATTTTTTAAGAAATGTTCTTAGACATCATTTATATGTTATAAGTAACTACCATTCTAAATTTCATGTTTCTAGGCCCTTCAGTAGCACAAAAATCGCAATTTCGAACGTTTTTTTACTCCTGTACCCCCTTTAGGGGTAGTGGCACCGACATAAAATGTTGCCTATGTCGGAGCAAGTGTTGTCACCGTCATTTTGACGCCATTATTTTTTAAATCGGTTTAGTACTCCTTGAGATTGCGTAAAAATCACCATTTAGAACGTTTTTTTTAGAACACTTTTTGCGCATTTTCACCCCTTTTGTATTTCGAATCTTTTAAGAAATGTTCTTAGAGACCATTTATATCTAATAAGTAACTACCATGCCAAATTCCATGTACCTGAGCCCTTCAGAAACACAAAAATCGCAATTTGGAACGTTTTTGGTCCTGCATCCCCTTTGGGGGTAGTGGCAACGGCATAAAATTTAGCCTATGTTGGAGCAAAGATTGTCACCATCGTTTTGATACCATTATTTTTTAAATCGGTATGGTACTTCCTGAAATTGCGTGAAAGTCGCCGCTTAAAACGTTTTATAGAACGCTTTTTGCGCATTTTTACCCCTTTTTAATTTGGATTTTTTTAAGAAATGCCCTTAGAGAACATTAGTATCTTATAAGTAACTACCATTCCAAATTTCATATTTCTAGGCACTTCAATAACACAAAAATCGCATTTTTAGAACGTTTTTTGCTCCTGCATCCTCTTTTGGCAAGTGGTAGGGACATACCATGTAGCCTATTTTCTAAGTTGGAATAACACCATCATTTTGATACCATTACTTTTGGAATCGGATCGATAGTTCCAGAGCTTACCTCCTACAAATAAACAATTTTTACCTCTTTATAATATTAGTATAAAAGTATAGAAAAGAAGAAAAGGATGTATGGAACTATGCTTTTCCCTGATATTTTCTAGTAGCAAATGACTGAAAAATGATTGGCAGTTATGCTTTTGTTCAGCCTGAATGATTCATTCGAATGACAAAATCTTTCACTATGGCCGCCAATACTTTCAGCAATGAACGTATCTACAGTGGTAAGTAGTCTCCATCTTTGATTTGATACATACTTCTTCCTATTGTATCATAAGTGATATTACGACTACACTCAGTACTGGGCAATTTGATGTGTGGTATATTTAGCACTTGTAAATGTAAACTATGTCTAGCACATGTAAATGTAAATCTGTCTTCAAAATTATTAGCTCACAGGCCATCAAAGACTGATAGCTAATTTGCCCGCTGGTTCTGTATGTATGTATGTACGCATGTATGTAACGCGATAACTCTTGATATAAATATCCGATTTGCTTTAAAAAATTTCTAGGTTCATTCTGATAAGGCGCTTCCCTGATTAGTTTTGGGGGTTCATTGGTTAAAAAGGGGAGGAATGGGGGGCTAATCTACACCTTAATTTAGATAAATGGGTTTTTCATGCAAATTTATCAGATTTTCTTCAAATTTGGTATACCGGTTAATTCTGATAATGCGCTTCCCTGATTAGATTTGGAAGTTCATCGGTTAAATATAAAGGGGGGGAACAGGGGGCTAATGCCGCCCTTTAATTTAGATAAATGGTTTTTGTATCCGATTTGCTTCTAATTTGATATTCCGCTTTATTTCGATAAAGCGCCTTTTGATGACATTTGGAGGCTCATTGGTTAAGTATAAAGAGATGAAACGAGGGGGTTAATCCCCCTTAATTTATTTTTCGAGGGGAATTATTCTTTGAAATAAGATTATAATATACAATTAGTGTGAATAAACTGTGAGCTCAATGCCATCAGTTTAACTGGGCACTTTTCTTTTTCATTACCCCTAAACTTACCTTATACATTTATGTTTACCTAAGTTCGTTACCTACGTTTACCGTATTACCTCATTGTTGTCACTGCGAATTCTGTGCGAAATATCCTCTATTGTCAAAAGTTTCGCGTACCATGTAAAACCTCTAAACATGGTGAATATTAATTTGCGGATTTTGTTCCTCCGGTCAATAGATCTCTGTACTTCTCGCTATTCTTGAATGATGCAACATGCACTTTGATGTATTATATTTTAAATCAACGTTTTCCAAATGCTGGGCCGTGGAAATAAAATGTCGGGCCCCTCAAGAAACAAAATGTCTGAAAAGAACGGTATTTAAGTTTTGTGTGCTGTCTTTCTTATAAAAATAAATTGCTCATATAATTGTCTGAGCGAAGCGAAGGCTAATACTCAGCGAAATATTACTGTCCGGACACTTTACTACTACGATGGATATTAACGCCATGTCCTACTAAAAAAAAGCCTATCGTCAAGCATAACTCAAAAAATATTTGTCGGATTTCGTTTCTGATTGCACCAGAAGGTACCTATGAGGGTCGCCTACTGAATGCACCTACTATGAAAAATAAGTTCAAAACCGTTTAAAAATTATATAGAAAAAACTCTTAACCCTCTGTCTACCAGAAGGGTCCAATGGACCCGACATGTATATTCAAAATATCTATTCAAACCAGAAATTTCTTCAAAACAAACTAAATGTATAAATCAGACAATAATAAGTTAAATAAACAAATTAAATAGTTTTAAGTAAAAATTCTGGTGTAGAATGTTTTTATAAAACTTGAGTAAAATTTCCGGTAGTTCTAGGGTTAAAAAAGCACAATTTATCTGCGTACGTCACAGAAATTTGGTGAGCGTCACTTTCACCGCTTGATGTTTTCGTAGACAACTGGTTTGAACACATGGAGCAAATAAAAAAAAAATACGCACGCAGTAATATTGAATAGATCAGTTTCAACCACGTGATCACAAACCTTGCAACAACCCGTGGCAACCAGTTTTGGTGGGCAAACAAATAATAATACAGTATTCCGTACTACGGTGACCGTTTTTAGCCTGTTGTATAAAATCTGGCATGTTGTATGACATACAATTGTGGATGATTAAAACAAAAGACATGAGTGTTTATTGATCCGGGAGGTTATCTTTCTCTGGATCTCTATCTGTCTATCATACAGCATGCAATTTTCTTGTAAAGGATGATATTATTATGCAGTAAAACCTCCATAACGGACACACCCGATTAGTGGACACCTCTATTTAGCGGGCATTTTTTCGATTACCAACCCTTAAATAACTGTACATTTTTTACTCTCAGTAGCGGACACCTCCAAATAGAGGACAAATTCTGCCCTCCTGAGGTGTTCGCTATTCAGAAGTTTTACTGGTAAACCCTCCATAGCGGACACACCGGATTATCGGATACCTCTATTTAGCGGACATTTTTTCGATTACCAACTCTTAAATAACTGTACATGTTTGACTCTCAGTAGCGGTCACCTCTAAATAGAGGACAAATTCTGCATTCTCGGGGTGTCCGCTATTCAGAGGTTTTACTGCATATAATATTGATAATTATTTTACAGGGCTGCACAAAATAATAAGAATATATGAAACGAATATAAACTAAATTCGGGATTGGTAGATCGCTCATGGTAATGTAATTTTAGGATGTTGTTACAGTCATCCGCAGCATGTTTTTAGAGTTTCGTTCATCTAACGAAACCCTACCTGTCTCGCTCCTTTGTCTGTCTGTTTGTCGTCTGTCACAGAGCCCGTTCTCAGAAACTATATATGTCGGAGACTTGAAAATTTGCTTACTTATAGCTGAACACCACACATCAAACGGCAAATAATAAAATTTTGAAAAAGTCTAATATTTAACCCTCTGGGCTCTAACTTGTGTATTTTAAGCAATTTTTCTAACTCAGCCCCTAATTTAATTACGTTGGAGACATGAAATTTTGCATACTTATAGCTGAACATCTCACATCAAACGACAAATAATAAAATTTTGAAAAAGGCTTAATATTTAACCCTTTGAGCTGTAACTTGTGTATTTAAAGCCATTTTTCTAACTCAGCCCCTAATTAAGTTGGAGACATGAAAGTTTGCATACTTATAGCTGAACACTTGCAATAACACGATAAATCATAAAATTTTGAAAAAGTCTAATATTTAACCCTCTGGGCTCTAACTTGTGTATTTAAAGCAATTTTTCTAACTCAGCCCTTAATTATGTTGGAAACATAAAAAATTGCATACTTATAGCTGAACACCTCACATCAAACGACAAATAATAAAATTTTGAAAAAATCTAATATTTAACCTCTAATATTTTGTCTCGCGCAATTTTTAAATTTAAACTGTTTTGCAATACTATTTTTTGTTCATTTTGCATAATAAGTGTAATGTGACGTAATTTGTTCCATTTCAAATTTCTAACGCATGTTAATGAATTTATTTTGCAATATCCTTTCTCTTTTAAAATTCACATGTAAATATAATTTTTATGGCGTAATTTCCAATAAGTGCCTGCTTTTTATACCTAATTATTTAATTCTAATTTGAAGGTTTTTTTTATGTTTATAATAGTAACGTGTATATAATTTTTTTATTTCAAGCAAACATTATTGTTTGCGCTGTTTATACAGTTGGCAACAGTTTAAATTAATACCATTTTCTAAAATATGTAAAAAACATCTGTCAAAATGCTGAATATTTGAATTTAAAATAGAAATAAAACCTCAAAAAATGAGTCAAATTAAAAAAATTAATCAAATCTGCAGACCGGGATCTTCTATTGAATAAAATGATCTAAAAATGATTAAAGTCCCATGTACAGCTTTTGCTCTTATAATTTTTTTTTTAATTGAACGATTTTGTTTAACTTTAGCATTAAATATCTCTTAAAATAATTCTTCGATTTGAAAACTGCATGCATTAATGTGTTGATCAAACATTTCGCTATAATACCACCGATTTTCATATATTTGTATGCAATAGTTTTCATAATATTAACGAAGAAAGACCTCCGGTCACAAAAAATTCAAAATCGGCGGCTGCGGCGGCGGCGGTGACAGCGTTAGTTACTTTTTATAGAGTAGAGAGATATATAAAAATGAAAACTTGTCTATCTGTCTGTTTGTAATTCTATAAAAAATCCACAATTTGGAAGCCAAAATTGTGAAGAGATACGTACATGTGTATTAAAACATGGCCGAGACAACTAAAGTAATCCGGAATCGAAATAACTTATAGTTAATTTTTAATTAATAAAAAACCACTTTAACAGCAATTTCTTATCAAATTTAAACATTTTTCGTTATAGCAGTTGCCAACAATTAAAAAACACAATTAAATTATTACTACAACAATTAATTTTCTACTGCAAGATTTCCACGTGAAAAATAAAAATGAAATAAATAGTTTGTGAATTTAAAAAAAAGGTGATATTACGTCATAACTTTTCTATTTCAAGGTATTCACGTGAAATATGAAAATGAAATAAATGGTTTGACGAATTTAAATGAAAATGAATATAACTTCATAACTTTTCTATTTCAAGGTTTCCACGTGAAAGAGGAAAATATTACGTCATATTGGAAATATAAAGGGCATGGTGGATATAGTATAACGTCATATGAGTGTGAAAATGTATTGAAGCATGATAAAAACCCGATTAGGGAAATATTGGCGTAATTAACATTATTGCTCCAATTATAAATTGAAATAAGTTCATTTATAGCTGTATTCTTTTGCGTCTGTTATATACATTTATACATTTTTACATAGCGTGTTCGTATGATTCATTCAACTACATTTCGACTGCTTTTTTTAATGTTTGTTTTGTGTTGTATGTTAAATTTTGAAATTGATTTTTCAGAACAAACATCCTTCAAATTCTGGGCAACGCCGGTACTTTAGTTTGTAACAGATAAAATGGCTTTTGTATCTGTATATCTAATGCTAATATTATAAAGCGTTATAATATTATAAAGTATATAATATTATTAATGCTTGTACGTTTGTGAGGTGTTATCTCTGAAACTACATAGCCAACTTAAAAAAATGTTGGTGGCCATCTCTGCTCCGAAAAAAAGACTATTTTATGTCAGTGCAAGAACCTACATCGCTGCAGGAGCAAAAAAGTTCTAAAATTGTGATTTCTGCGATATTGATTGGGTTAGAAACTTTAAATTTGGTGTGGTAGTTACTTTTAAGATGTAAATACTCGTAATGAACGCTTTCTAAAAGGTTCAATTTGACGAATAAACGTAAAAATTTCTAGAAAGGTTCTAAACTATGATTTATTTGGAATACTGAAATTTTTTGGATAATGTTGGGGTTAGAAACTAGAACTTTGGAATTGTAGTAATTAATAAGATGTAAATGCTCGTTGTAGAACGAATTCTAAAAAAAATAGAAAGACTAAACAAAGCGGAAAAAGATCTAAAGATGATCTAAGTAACGAAGAACATGGAACTGTTAGGAATATAAACATGAAAATTGACATGGCTGTATTTATCATGACGTAAATTCTCGCAATAGAACAATTTCTAAAAATGTCGCTATATAAAACAGTGCAGAAACAAAAAACTTTCAAAAATTTTCTATTTCTCTGTTACTGCTGAGCCCAAAATCTTGAAATTTTGCTTCGGGTTAGTTTTAAAATATACAATTGTCTCTATGAATGGTTTCTAAAAAATTTAAAATTTAAAAAAGATGAAATTAACGGAAAGCGATCTCAATTACCATTAATTTGGTATTATTAGGTACAGCAACTTTAAATATTTCATAATGCTGCATTTCCTCCGCAAAACATGCGATTTAAATGCAAAAAAACTGATAGATACCCACCTAGCATTAAATAAATTGTGTAAATATTGAATAAAGACCTGTATGAAACAGTGAGTAGGTTGCCCGAAAGTACTTGTTAAAGTGTTCCTTCTCTAGGCTTTTCTCTCTCTCGCCAAGGCCACTAACAGAGGGAAGCGCCGTTTTAAATGTGATATGAATTTTTTATCCGATTCATTTTTCTAGACATTTTATCATAAGGTCATATTCTCAATTATCATTAGTAGATTTTTTATATATTATCTTATTCTGGTGAAATTTTGTAATCGTGTTCATATTGGCGTATGTTAGCTTGCATGATTTGCTGAATAAATATGTATGGATTTGTAAATTACTTCAAATGACACTTTGACAGATCAAAAGTTATGCAGACGATATATTCAGATCTTGTGTCATACTTTATGTTGTAATCATTGCCGATTTCTTTTATTTAATACATGCTAAATACAGCTCAACTTGTGCAGAATATGTTTGAAAACAAAACAATACAGCGTATGTAGTGGCCAGCATACACTCATCATTTAAATCCGATCGAGCATATCTAAAACACACTCTAACGAAGCATTGCATGCCACTTTTGATGTATTCGGTACTTTGATATTATATTAGATTTTGAGAAGAGAATTCCTTAAATGTTATCGACAACCTCGTTGCATCCGTGGAAAACAGATATTGTACAATATTAACTATTCCGGGGGAGCACACACCATATAAAGTATAGTCCATTCTTTTTAAACATCATATATTTGTCATTTAAAGTTACTCAAATTGGTGCGGAGCGTCTGATTATGCTCTTGACATCATTTTATACAGTTAAAATTCCGATATAAGTAAATTAGTGTTTCTTTTTCTATTTTACTTTTTATATATATCGTACTTTCAATTTTATATCAATGCATGGCTGTCTTGAATGGTTTGATTTCCCATTTTTTTAAACAGTGTATACGAATTTAAGTGTATAAGATTTTGTAATTCTACAATTCGTTTATTTTCATCATTTCAATTTTTCGCAGTATATGGACAATTAAAGATAACATCTCATTTTCTTTGCTTCCACATGTTATTATTAAATCTATGTTCTCAGTAACATCGCTCAGACTAATCCCTCTGAGGGAAGTCCTAGTATTAAAGATATATAGTATAGAAATTGGATAAATATACAAACCGAGTCTCTGTAACTGAGCTTTTTTTTTTTATTCAGCCATAAGAGAAATTTTCAACAGAATAGAACGTATAATATTTTGACTATCTTGTCTACCTTATGTCTACCTGACTATATACAACCCTATTCGATTTCTCCGACTATCTAAACAATCACTCGCTTTACACCACGGATAATAAGAGGGTGATTGGTAAATTTAAAGATGAGTTGAATGGTGAACTAGCACTTAACACATTGTATGCGGGACACATACTAGTACGTTTTTGTGGGTTGGGGACAGAAATTATTACTGGTATCGGAAATTTTGTACGGACGAAAAAAGGTGTAATCCATGAATGGCTGCTTCTTACTGGTTGTGAGCAGGTTTTAATTTATAGTGGCATTTGTGAACGTAAATTTAGTGCTCGTTTTCGAAGAGTTGCCCGCCTGCAATGTGTTAAAGTTGTCTGACTGAAGTCATAAATGTATCCTCTTAAATCTTTGAACGCTAAAAACGAGCGAAGAGTGTTACTATCAAGGTTGTTCGACAGAAAATTTCGCATGAAGATTACTTCCAATGTTTACGACAACTGAAATCAAACATGGAGAAGGAGACGAAGATAGCCCAAGATGCTCATAATTTATATAAATTAACCCAGGATGAAATCGGTCTAAGTCCCTCTGATGATAAAACATAACTTTTGGAAGATGGCATAACCAGCATAGCGTATGAACACCATAAAATTAATCAAAATTATAAATCAACATGAAAATATTCGTCTGTGACAATAAAGTAGCATTAATATATTGATATTGTTCTGCAAATAAACCTTTCTTATAAATACTTTTTTTTTAATTGTCAGCTACACATATAGAGGTGCCAAGTTCGCACTAATCTTCCGTAATGCAAGGATTAATTTAACCCAGTTAGACAAAGTTTCGAACCAGAAAAATTATTTGATGAATCTTTATTTATTTGATTTCAGTTTTCTACGTGGAACTTATTTAATTTCATCTCTGAAAAAAAAATTCCGGTACGAAATGTATTAAACCAGGGTTAAATTAACCCACATATTACGGAAGATTAGTGGCAACTTGGCACCTATGACATAATCGTAATCCAGGATTTTTAGCCCTTTCTATAGCTTGAAATCTACAATTGGATACTGTATATTACTTTCACATTACTATGGGTAGCATAAACGACAGCCGATTTTCAGGAAAGCAAAACTGTAAATATAGGCAGGTAGTAGGTATGTGTATTTTAATTTTATCCGTAGGTATGTGTATTCCATATACCGGTGCGAGTTTTATAATAAATAGATATAATTTTTGGTGTACATACATAAATTATGTCGGCAAGAACATTTATTTCAATAGAATAGATAAAAATGAAACACAATTGTACGGGGCATATCAAGAGAAGAATTAATAATGTTTACCTAAGAGAAATTTTTAATGTTACTGTCGATAATGCCTGTTGGAGATGATGAAATAAATTAAAGCGATGAAATTAGTTAATCGCATGCAATAAATTGGCCAAAAAATTAAGTTATTTTATTTTCACAACAATTACACTGGACAGCAGTGGCTGTGTCCTAGAACTAAAATTAGTTGATTCTAGGTCAGTTTTTGGCTCTTATTCCGAATATGCTTCCCATTTATCTCATGATGGTCTAGGTTTTGAGAAATTTGCATATTTAAATTTATGCAAATTTAAGCTTTATTGTGCCAATTTATGCAAATTTTAGATACAATATATGTCATATCTAATTACGTTTTCAGGATAATGGCTACTTGACTATTTGTTTCAGATAAATGTCACGATTTGCATATTCTTAACATTTATTTATCAGTTATTAAGCCTAATTTGCATATTTTTCAATGGAGTAATGTTTACATCACTATCAACTTTAAAATAGTTGCCACATAATTGACGTAATGTTTTTCTAGACTAGATTTTTATGCTGATTTCAAATCTGTAGTCTGTTTTCTTACGTCATGTCTAGTTTTTGAGTCAGATGAATATCTACTTTTGCACGGCATTAACGCAGGTTTGATATAAAAAGCTTTTTAGGGGTATGTAATTCTTTGACAAGAAGGTGAACAGGGTCAGATTCATATCAGAGACACAAACAAAAAATTATATAATCGAAAAAAAAAATAAGTAGTAGCATCTATCCTAACTAGTTGAAGTTTATCATACAAAGTATCATAAAAAGCTATTTCTGGCTTTTTTGACCAAAAACTAAAACTTTTTTCAAAAACAAGACGTGATAGAAGAAAACAGATACAAGATTTGAAATCAGCTCAAAAAAACTGATTTAGAAGCATATTAGCGTACTCGTGCGGCAGAAATATTTGAACGTCAAGAAACATTATTAGAAAAACATGAAAAATATGCAAATTCGGTACAATATTTCTCAGTCACATGTCAGCATAATCTCAGAAACAACGTTTTTGTGAAGTAAATTAGGTAGTAATCATAGCATAAAACAAAAAACCCTATCTGATATTGATTTATACCCTAAATTTGCAAATAATTGTATAAAATTTACTAAATTTGCATAAATTGAAATATGCAAATATCTCTCAAACTTGACGTGCTGGAGTAAATCTAAAACTATATTCGGAATCATCACAAAAAACCGCATAAAAAACAACTAATTTCTGTTTCAGGACAGAGCAAAAGTTCAAATTTCTTGACCAGTGTTATTTATTCTAATAAAATATTTAATATTTAATATAGTAATTTAATATCTTCATAAAGTAATTAGTGATATTTACAGTAATATCTATACTGGCGAAAATAAGATCACTTTGTGTGTGTCTGTGTGCCTTTTGGCGATGGTTAGCGAATTCTACTTTGCGCAGAGGTCTGAAAATTTGTAGGAGAATAGACCAAGGCAGGTCTTGATGCACCTGAAGTTCAGATTTTTAAGTTTTTAGTTAATTAGTTGCGATAGTAATAAAAAACACATAAAAAAGCGGTTGTTTTTTTCCCAAAATGGCAAAAGCACGCAGGTATCTGGACCTGATTCCACAGCGTAAATTAAGGAAATTAAGAATTTTCAATAATCGGATAAAATAAAGAAAACTAATTAAATTATAGATTTGAAAACTTCAGAGCGCAAGTAGAACAATATTTTACATCGGTGTGTAAAATTTAGTAAAATTCGGTGGGAAATTTTAATTAATTTTAGCAAAAAACGAACGGTGACAGACTTCTTTTCATACAAAAGTCGAATAAAGAATGAGGCATGGACGTGACATTCATTACAAACTGGACCAAAAGATCTGTTTCTGCCGACAACTGTATGGAATTTTTGAAACAAAAGGAAATTGAGAATTTTTTCGATTGAGCCAAATTAAGAAAATTTATTTGGATATAGATTTGAAAATTCGAAACCACGAGTAGAAAAATGTTTAAGGGTGTATACATTTTTGTAAAAGTCGGACGGTAATTTTTCTTAATTTTAGCGAAATTCTAATAGCAGCACATATACTTAGAAAATGCTCAAAAACTCATGGGAAAATTCTAAATGCGAAATATCAATCCCGCACATGTATAACTAAAAGTTGAGAAGAGGAGAGGGAGATCAAAATGACAATGAAACGCATTAACAAAGAAATTTTAATCTAATGAGATGTTTATTATATTTAAATGTCATGCATTACCTCCTTCGCGACGGGAGCCTTTTACGAAATTTTTAACCTTTTGTCACCGTGTTTTAAAAAACAGAAATTTGTGTCTTTTCGAATCGAGAAAATGTGCTGATTAAATAAAGCAAACTTTACAGTAAAATTTTACTGGTGAGTAAAAACAAGGATTCTGAGAGCTTCATGCGGCACGTATACGTGTCGCACGTCCCCAAGGGGTTAAAGTTTCCCCCTAAAATTTTCGAAATAATGCATTGTTTTCTATATAGCTTATATAGCTTTTCTGCCATAAAAAGATTTTTAATCATTTTCACCTGATTTCACTTTTTAAATTCGGAGTCACACCCAAATAGACGATTCCTCTGATTTATACCGTACCCCTTCATAGTTTGGACTCCAGAGACAGAAATGCTTAAATAAGAGACATCTGGCTACCATTTTAGAGTAATGCCTCTTCTTATCTTTCAATTATTAGAAAAATGCAATGCTTTTTTTTTGTCCTATTGGAAAGTTTTAAGCCTTCATTGGCACTTCATATGCACTTCATAATTTTTAGTACTTTTTTTCTGGTAGAGAACGTTTTGGATTTTTAATTTGCGTCAAAAATAGGGATAATCTTACTCGATTCTCATAACGATTTATATTTAGGTTACTTAAGATTTATGCCAATTTCCTATGAAATTCCATCTCTATGATGCAAGGAGGTGCTACTTAATTGTATCACTATTATGTGCGTAGCGCCTCCGGTGTACGCTGCCGAAGTCTTCGGCGTCCCATTTCAGAGGTTCATTTTGAGATATTCGTTTTTTTATTTCAAATTTTTAATATGAATCGAGGTTTTAATAATTCGAGGTTAATTTGGAACAATCGACCATCAATAAATGCGCGTGCATTAATTTAAGGTTATTATAACGAGCCCAGTTAATGCCGGGCGTGCCAGCTGTTTATTAAATAAAGTTCTTTTTATTATGCCTGGAAAGATATGAAATTCATTAATAGTATTCAATAATAACAAATATCTATACAGAGGTTACATGTTATTGTTTATATTTTTTAAATTCATAAATTGATAATGTATTTGAACATTGTATGTGATATTTTAAATTTGTTAACTTTTAGCAACAGATTTATTTTATCTGTCGACATTACTGGCGATACAAATGGGCGGACGGAACATAAATGGTAGGGGAGGTACAAATGACAGTGAATCTGACTGTGAAAAAAAGTTTGGGAAATATGCCGAATTGGGTCGAACGCGGAATTTCCACTTAATAGAAAATAGGTGAAAACATTTTTCTTCAAATTGATAATATATATTTTCATTAATTTTTTTTTTTTTTTAGATCGTCCATAAACATCGCTAAAGAAAATTTTTATGTGAAAAATATTAATTATGTATGGGAAGAATGTTTTAAAATTCATTAGCGATACTTTCGTAATAGCCACTTGCAAGGAATTAATAATAAAATTAATCACCAAAGGTTCTGCTACTTACAACAAGACAGTCATTTCAATAGTTTAATCGTGTAGTTGTGTAACATGGCTGTTAAATTTGCGTTTTATTTATGTTACTTTATTTATTGTTTGATGAAGTTTGAATTTCCTTATCGAATATAAGCTGGAATGAAATACTAAACTATTTATATTGTTTTAAGTGCAAACGAGTTAATCCACACGCAACGGAGATAGATTTAAAAAAAATTCAAGCTTGAAAATAATTTGAAAAACTATAAAAATAATCAGTGAATAGGGATCCAGTTTTAAAGCAAATTGCTTTTGAAAGTTCATTTTATCCATATTCGACGGTGTAAAAATTTTGTGATACTTAGAAGTTTAAAACGTTCAGATAAAAACAAAATTTATTAGTCGTCAGAAGTTGCCATTGCACCGCCCCCTGAATACAAGGCCTGAGCGCTGACACAAAAATGACACAAAAATGGCGGCTGCCGAAGGCGGATTATTTTTAGCGTAGGTACGATCTCTTAAATCTGGACACCAGTATTTTATAAAAGATTTCTCTACCTTGTTTATTCTCAGAAAAATGAAGCTGAAAAAACTGAAAAAAATTATTGGTAGGATTATTTAAGGGACTGTACACACGCTGAAAAAATCCGCCTTCGGCAGCCGCCATTTTGTATCAGCGCTCAGGCCTAGTATTCAGGGGGCGGTGACCATTGACCGAGGCTAACGAGAAAGACAGGCTAGAGTGGTGGGTTCGATTCTTCCTTTTTTACAGACCGCTGGAGACACGTGATGCTCTTTTCGCGCACCTTTATTGGTGCATTCGAGCATCACGTGACTTCAGCGGTCTGTAAAAAAAGAAGAATCGGGCCCACCGCGGTAGCCTGCCTTTTTCGTTAGCCTCGCCATTGACGATATGACGTCAACGTTACTTAATAACATGATTTCGCTTTTGAAAGTAGATTGTGGTACTTTTTATAAGAAAAAAACAAATCAGGAAGTACTACCAAACAAACTCGTGTTTTTTTTCTGGTCTCTACCTTGTTGCTGCGGTGTTGGCTTGCGGGACATAATGATCCTTGAAGATAAACCGAGGGGCTCCTAATGGACTCGCCCAGAAGAATTTCGGGATAAAAGTCCAAACGTACAATGACTCAAGCCTGACAGTCTCAGGATAAAAGTTCAACAGAAGAGAGGCACGCTGATTCTGCAGACTCGGGGTTACTGCAACGAGGTAAAGCTCCTCGTTCAATCTAAAAAAATCTTTCACAGCTAAGACACCATGAATAATAATTTTAGATCGACTCTAAAGAAACGATTTGGTAAACAAATAAGGAGTAGGCAGGGCCTAATTACCGCACAGGCCAACTAGGCTGTGGCTTAGGGCCCACTGCTGATGTCCTAAAATGAGTAAAATAATTTAGAAACAGATATTCCCTAAAGAAAATTCTAGCTACTGTTTTGATTTTGAGGGGCCCTCGAAAAGATCATGGGCCTTGGGCCCCAGACACCCTTAATCGGGCTCTGGGAGTAGGGGAGAGTGGGGATGAAAGGGACATTTTGTCTTTATAAACTTATAAAATAATGACATTAAAAGATATCATTATCATGATTGTGCCTAATTCTCGTCTAAAACCTTTGCTTTTATACTAGTAAAACCTCTTATCCCCAAATACAGTAATTTAAAATTTGTACGCATTTTTATAAATTGGGAGAAATGTCCCTTTTACTCCCATTGTGGGGGATGAAAGAGACACTGTGCGGTGTTGAAAGGGACACACATAAATAAAACATTTTTATGAACATTTTTTTCTTTTTATTTGCGATTCCATTATTCAAAAATAAAAGATAATAATACACAAATAAAAATAAAATATATTGTAACATATGATAAAACAAAAACAAGAAAAATAACTTGTTTAGGGCTACTTTACAGAAAACATCTTTAAATCAAAAATTTTAAGAAAGATTTAGGTCTACCTGTCTCACCACCAGTTACGGATTTAGGTAACTTCATCACAATATCATTGATATTCGCGTCATTCATGTCAATAGTATCAGTAAATATAAAGTGGTTTTAATCCTTTTTTCTGAAAAAAATGTACTTCGAATTCATTCCGAGTGCTTGTCGGGAGTTTGTGGATAAAGTACGATAGGAATGTTACCATAATTATTCCATTACCTTTTGCAAATTTTGTTGTATTGCTTGTTTGTTGTATTGCTGTTTTGTTTGTATTGCTTTCATGATTATCAAATAAGAGAAGAGTTTCATCAGTTTTGGATCAATTTTGGAACAACTAGAATATTAAGCTAATGCACAATTGCTTTAAAAAAATTCCGCAGTCATCCACCAAATTTGATGAGCAAGTCCAAGCCTTTGCGATGGGGCAGCAGCGAGCATGAACTCTTTGTAACTCTTCCTTGGGAAAACGAATACTGTTGAACAGTGTTACCTGATGTAGAAACAAAAGTGTGACAAGTTTACCATGTTCAGCTGATGTTACGTGAGAAAATTGCTTTCTCCACGTTTTGCTACTATATTTGATGGCTTGCGCTCTGTCATTAAACTTGTTTTATCACAGCTATGTATTATATTCCGTGTGAATTTTTAGCGATCCATAACAGACTAAAGGTGTTTAAAAAATATCAACGTTAGCATTGTTGAAACTTGTAATTCTTGTTAAACTAATGGCTATAGGTTTTCGTAAGAGAAAGTAATGAATTTTATTGATTAAAATCTTGAAACCAATCATTTCCAGATTGTTTGATTGTTTCTAAAGACAGGGACATATTTCGAAAATTCAAAGAAATTGAAAAGTCATATGCACATTTGTTAAACCATAGTTTATATTAGATGCTTAGAGCAAATTTGAAGCTAACTCTTTTTATTGACCTTCACTAAAAACGTTTCTGTTACCAAATGGATGTATTGAAATTCATCTACTTGTACATTCTTAAATTTTAGAACAATTCTTTCTAAACAGGACTTTTCAATGCCGTAAGCTTTAGCTGCTGATCTAATAGACACTCCTTTGTCCTCTTCTTTAGATAGAGCACACATCATTGCTTCTTCAGTAAATTGGATTTTTCGAAAATTTCCTTTTATATTTTCGAGGCTAATTGACTGTTTGATGATTTTTGGAAAAGGAAAAAATACTAAAATTGTAGGTATATGTTATTGTAATATTTGTATATTTTTGTTCTACATAGTAATGCATTCAATCTTTCTACATAAAAAACTAAAACCATAACTTAAATTTTACATAAAATAAATATTTTGTTTAAATAATAATAAAACACGAGAGGTTGAAAGGGACATGTCTCTTTTAACCCCTTAGTTACTGTCCCTTTCAACCCCATACCTACATAGATAAATAAAAAATGTATTCATGCATGACAGTATTTTAGCTAACAAAATATACTGGTATTCATATAAAGTGCATACTTTATAGTGCTTAATAACATAAATATTATATTGCTAAACAAAATATTATTTTTTTAGAGACAAAAAGAAAAGCAAGATCAAAATTTACTTTTTTATATCAAAAACAAGTTTTGCTTTCACCACCTACAACGCTACAATTGCTGACGTCACCTTTAAGGATTATTAAGACAGAACAAGTATCGTCATCGATTGAGCCAAAATTGAAAATTTCTGCATTTTATTTTCGTCCTCAAATTTTGAGTGTCCCTTTCATCCCTTGTCCCTTTCAACCCCAGTCTCCCCTATGACTTTTGGATACTAGAATATTTTAAGGATACCATTGAATAGTCATTGAAATATTACAAATAAATTGAAGTTATTATACTGATCAAGAAGGTATGGAAAAGAGCCCTTTAAAATATTTCTTCTGGTCGAGGATACTCACTTAACCCTTTATATTCTGAGTTTTTTATAAAAAAAATTGCTTCATTTGAATAATTATTTACGTTAATTTCTAAGATACCCAGAACAATATATATAATAATAATTTGATTTTTAGATAAATTTTTAAATTAAAACTGATTTAAGAAATCCGTAGTTAGAGTTATTCTTTTAGAATATTTAGAAGAATAATTAGATAAATCAACAAAAAATACTGTTATGGAAACATCACAATTCTTATAATAACAGTGTAAATAAATGTACTCCGCCACTTTCTGTAACAGAGAAGTATTTTTATTTGGAAATTTTTCGTCTAACATTTTTTGATAGGATAAAAGCTGCACTAGGTAAATGGTTGAAAAAATAACCACAATAAAAATATTGAGCTTCGACTGTTTCATTGTGCTTTCTAAATAGGATTGAGCAAATTGTTTTGTATGAAATGAGCAATCTACTTTTATTAACATACGAACTAAATAAATTTTACATTAAATTTTACTACTACAAAAAGTACCGTCAAAACTAAAAGTATCCCAGATAGCATGAACATTAGCAGCAAGTTTGATTTTTTCTGATATTATCTTGCCGTAAGTAATTTCAATTGAGAAATTCGCAGCAAATCTCCCGCAAGGTAAACCATCACCCACTTGCATGAGTAGTTTGTTGTGAAACTGATAGCAAGACTGTCTTTAATTCACGAAAGGGACGAAAGCAAAAAAGCCCTCTGTTGAGAGAATAGACAATCAGAAGTTACGCAGAAATTGCTGAAATTTTATTCGATTGGCACCGCTTTTTTTAAACGCTGTACTTATTAAATGTCAAAACAGTCTCGTATTGAAGAGTACAAATGTTACCCCGACTTGTTTACGGTGGTAAAAACGGTGCGCATACCTCGATGGACCCGATCAGGTCCATGGATCCCTTCTAAGTGGTTTAACTTATAGTGTAACAAATATAATCAGTTAATGTGGCATAGAAAGTGGTCAGTTAATGTGGCTTTTCTGTATATTTTATTACTTGTTTGCCGTTAATTTTCAATAAATTTGATACACCATGAATTTAACTTGCACGAAATGTTAGCTGTAAGTTCAAAGTGTGGTGACTTCAGCTTTTGCGTTATCTTGCTGCAGTCTTGTTATGAACTTTCAGTCTTGTCATGCTGAGTTTGCTGCAACATTGCAGGTTTTCAAAGCAGGACTTTGCAAACTAAAAATGCTATGCGGGATATACCGTACCATTAAAAGTACCGTCAGGCCATATAGGGTTAACAGAGCGGTCTTCATACAGCACATACCCAGAATATATTTTTTAATTGCTGATTCTCATATGTACTTAATATAAAATCAATGAAATTTACTGGTCGAATCTGAATAGAAAATCTGTAAAATAAATTAATTCATAAAATAAATTATCTAATTTTCACAGTGGAATCAATTCGGAGAAGACTGGTTTCTATCAAATAAACATGATTAAATTTCCAATGCTTAGTGAGTTTAAATTTAAACAATGAAATAGTTCACCGGTTTTTTTTATAGTGTTATACTATAATGTATGCAAATTGTGTGTGATTATCACAGCGAATACTTATTTTAACACGTAGACAAATTGACATATTTGATCTTATTTCCTTTATTTAAAAATTAAAGTATTATCTATATATATATAAAAGTAACGGCTGTATAAATTAGTTCAACAAATAGAGTAAAAACATTTATTGGATGCATTTTACCCAACCTAGAAAACCAACCAAATGAAAAGTCAATAATCACAAAATGCGATATTACTTATATATTATACTGCATTGCCAATCAACGATAAATCACCAAATCACGAAATGATTTTCTATATGGATAAAATTGAGATTCCGAAAACGAAAACATAAATAAGGTAAAATAAACAAGAATACCGATGCGTGAAAAAAAGGCCTATTTTTTTTTTCAAACTTTTTGGAATATGCGCTTATGTAGAGTTCATTGTTAGAAGAAATTCAAAAGAAAGAAGTACTGAATTCGATGACTTCAAAAATTTTAAAAGTAATAATAAGTAGTTGAAAGCCTAGAGTAAATCAATTTCATGAATGAATTTTTCCCAACCCGTGGAATGGAAAGTAAATGATTATAAAACGGCATATATTTTATGCACATTTCAGTGTGTCAGCAAATGGCCAAATAAATAAATTTTAATTATTTTGGATATGGGTATAATCATGTCTGGGCATAAAAGTATTGAAAAAAAAAGGAAAAAAATAGACGTTCTAAAAGCCCAAAATTTTTTACATCAAGTTCGTTTCCATATATTCCGTTTTACAAATATGCACGACATCAATCATATAAAAAGTTATTCACAGTACATCTAATTTTACGGTCGGGTAGTGTATTCAACCAAATCATTTGAGGTAAAATCTAATAACGACAGTGCAGTTTAAAGTTTTAAATTACCTAAAATTAAATTAAATGTTTACACCCAGTTCTTTTATATATGTACTGGCAAACCCCGTGGCTTTGCTCGCCTGATAGTAGAAATATGACAAGTGATATATTTGTATGTCTAATTTTTTTTAGAAGAAATTATATTTTTAAGAATAATTGAAAAAATATTATTTAAGACACAGTTTGACTAAACTTCATTATTGCACTGAATTAGGCAGAAATGAGACTTAAATTAATAAAAAGAACTAAAACTAATTCTAAATGAATGGTAATTTAGAAAATATTTTGAATCATTTATGCTCAATTAATACGCTCATTCCAGTATTCGTTTGAAGTTTTGAATTTTTTAGAAACCATCTTCTTAGTGTGCATTTACATCTTAAAATTAACCATCATGTCAAATTCAAAGCTTCTTGTTTAACAGTCTACGATCTCTCTAGTGGTAGAGGCTCCAACATAAAATGCTATTTTGGAACAAATACTGTCATCATTAATTTGCCGACATTAATTTTGAAATGGGTTTGCTACTTCCTAATTTTCCACAGAAACGTATTTTAGAAAGTTTTTAAAGGCTTTTTTAGAACGTTTGTTGTACCTGTCAACCGCAGGTGGTAGAGTAACCGGCATAAAATACAGACTGCGTAGGATCAGAGACTGTCACCATTGATCCGCAACTATTACTTTTATAATAGATTTATTATTTCCGAGATTGCATAGAAATCGTAATTTAGGACTTTCTTAGAACGCTTTTCGTTCCTTTCCTTCTCTTCACCCCTTTTAACTTTCAAATTTACTTTCGACTGTTCTTAGAGGGCATTTATATTTTATAAGTAACTACCATGCCATATTTCATGTATCTAGTCTCCTTAGTATCACAGAAATCGCAATTTAGAATGTTATTTGCTCCTGCAACCCTCTGGCGGTAGTGGCACCAACATAAAACATAGCTTATGAATTCAGCAGGTTCTGTCGCCACCAATTTGCAAACATTATTTTTTAAATCGGTTTTGTATTTGATAAGATTGCATAAAAATCGTAATTTAGAACGTTTCGTTCATTTCATCATTTTAAATTTGGAGTCAATCAGTAAAAGTAAATGAGTATTTATGTGTTAGAAATAGTTCTGGGTAATTACGCTTTTAGTTTATTGCATATCGTTCATAACCAAATCATATTGCAAATGATCAAGTAAATGATTTGGTCCTTAACAACCCTTAATTTTATCTGAAAAATAGAAAAATAGTACAATGGCGTTGTATAGTTTTAACCCTTTTCCGGCACAGAATTTCACTTGGATTTTTATGAAGCGTATTTTATTTCTAAAAATTCTGATAATCTTGTCAATGATCTCTCATCATCTCCTTTCCTATCTCCAGTGTGGAAATTACTCTTGTAATTCTTTTCCTTCTTCTCTTGTTTCTTTCCTTTTTATTTTGTTGAAAAAAAGGATATTTTAGTTTTTCTTGTTTTATTCTTTTTTATTTCTTTATTTATTATTATTATTTATATTTTTTAATTTACTTCTTTTATTTTATTTTAATTTTGTTTATTTCTTTCATTTCCATTTTTTCCCTTTCAATTTTTCTTCTATCATCTTGGCAACACTCACCTCTTCTGCATGTGCTCCTTTCAGCTAGCGCCATCTGTCGCATTCTTTGCAACATTCTCTACATTTCAGTTCATTTTTGAACTTGTCCTCTTACGGACACGTGCTTACTGTAGCTGATGACGAGCTGTTATATTTTTAGCTCGAAACGCGTCTTATATATTGTTTTTATTTTATGGTGATTTTTTACAATGTTTTATTATTTTAACAGAATAATATGTTCGTAAAATAATGAAATGACTGACTAACACCAGAATTAACAAACGAATTTCCTACAAATTTAATGCTTGTTTTTCTTTTAAAACTTTTATTGTGAAAGCAAAACTTTATTAAAATATTTTTTGTGCCGTTTGTGATTTTCGAATTAAATTTTGGTGGTCCTCCAGTGGGATCCCCGCCAGTGTTGCCAGCGGGCTACTTTTTTGAAATTCAGATTTCTTGATTGCTACCGCTTTTATGGAACGCTAAAATCAATCAAGAAATCTGAATTTAAAACAGTAGCCCATCTGGCAACATTGCACTGCGCCGGAAAGTGTTAAGCAATGTAAAAGAGCACACCAGGTAAAGATCATTATTGTGATTTTAAAAAATGTCAAATTCATAATACTGAAAGTACAGTCGTGGAAAAAAAAAGTAAACACCCCCTATTAACTCTTCAACAAATTATCGTAGACGGAAGTTACTGGTACCGAACGATTTGAAATAAAGTCTACTTTTAAATGATGTATATAAAATTTGCTTAGGGGGTCATCTACATATTAAAACGAACCCAAACCTCATTTTTTTCAATAGCAATACCCAATTTTAACGAGATATTTCAAATCTTCTGTTCAAACTATGCCTAGACACAAAATTTCACGTCATTTGAAAGATAAATTTTTGAATTATAAGAATTCAAAATTTAATGCTTCTAATGTTAGATTACATTTTTATAATTTTATTTATATCTCCTGAAATTATACTCCTAATGTGCTAATTTTTGTGTAGCAATAAAACTAATGTGTCGAAACATAAATACGCTGAATTTGCAATTTTTATAATTTTATGAGATGAATTATGAATTATGAAATTAATATTCGAAAAAATTATGAATTGCAACCTACAATTTTTTTGATGGATTTAGATTTATTAAGTCCTGATTTATGGAAATCCAAAATTTCACATTTTTTTTCCAAGAAGTTTTCAAATTATGCTTAAAAAAGGGCAAAATGATGGTTTTAGGGGCCGTCTATGATAGAAGTGAGTAGATATTTAGAAATTTCTTCTGTTGCCTTGTTATCTAACAGGCCTCATTGACTGCTTATGGTGCCTTGATCAAGAAGGGTGCTCTCTCGGTTAGCAATCGAGTACCTAACTTCAATTTGGATACAGTCCTTAAAATACGCTCGTTTTAAAATAAATAATTTCTCGGAAACTTATCGTACGAATTGCATAAAAATTTGTTTTTTGGCTAATTGAAGGGTGTAGAGTTCAATTATGCTATCAGAATTGGGTATTGCCATTGAAAAAAATGAAGTTATGGTTCGTTTTAATATGTAGATGGCCCCCTAAGCAAATGTTGTATACATCATTTAAAAGTAGACTTTACTTCCAATCGTTCGGTACCAGTAACTTTCTTCTACGATAATTTGTTGCGGAGTTAGTAGGGGGTGTGTTACTTTTTTTTTTCCACGACTGTACATTTGACGAAACCGACTAGCTTACCCAGATAGCACGAACATAGCAGCAAGTTTGATTTTTTCTGACATTATCTGGCCGTGACAAATTTGAATTGAGAAATTGTCAACAAATTTCCCGCAAGGTATGCCATCCCCCACTTGCATGAGAAGTTTGTTGTGAAACTAATGGCAAGACTGTATTTAATTCACGAAAGTGACGAAAACAAAAAAATCCCTCTGTTGAGGAATAGATAATCAGCACATACGCAGAAATTGCAGAATTTTTATTTGTTTGGCACCTCTTTTTCTAAACATTATACTTATCAAATGCCGAAAAAGGCTCATGTTGAAATGGTCAAATATTACCTTAACTTGTTAATGGTGATAAAAACCATGCATGCAACTTCTGACGGTGTGTTCGAATCAATAGACCTAATAAGGTCTATGGACCCTAATCTAATTTATAGTGTAACAGTTGTAAACATATAGTGGGGCGTGGAATGATTACTATTTTGCAGTATTTTTGATTACTTGTTTGCCGTTAATTTGCAATAAGTTTGATAAAGCATGAATTCAACTTGCACGACAATTTAGCTGCAAGTTCAAAGTGCGGTGACTTCGGAGTTTGCGTTATGTTGCTGCAGTCTTGTTATGAACTTTCAGTCTTGTCATGCTGAGCTTGCTGCAACTTTGCAGGTTTTCCAAGCAAGACTACTGCAATTTTTCTGAAAATTAAAAATGCTATCTGGGTAGCGGGCGAATTCCTGCTAGTTTCATATAAAAAGTGCTTTTTGGTGTTGTTATTGGGCAACCTAAAAATAATAATATTTCATTTAAGAATATCTATTCTTGTGAATGTAACGATTTAAAACAACGTTTCCCAATTTTTCCCCCGCAGTCTGATTCGCTGTCACACTTATACTTCGCGGTCCGCCAAAATATTTTACTCTTCCCATACAGCTATAATATCTAAAAGTAGGATAAATATATTCGTAAATTTTAATAAAAGTAAAGGAGCATATAAAATGTCCAAGTAATTTATTAGATTTTTCTAAAATATATATACAAACACTAATACATTTAATATAGATATAGATATTTGTTAGGAATAGATGTTTGTTAGGTACAGATATTTGTTATTATTGAATATTTTTAATGACTTGCATTTCTTTGTACGCATAATCCTAAACACTTTATGTAATAATTTTAAATCCAATATTAGTATTCACCTTTTGGAGATACAGTGCTCAGCAAAAGTTTAGACAATGCTCTATTATGCTTATGTGCTGAGAAGTATGTAACGAATTGTTGTAATTCAACTGCCATATATTACTGGGGACTTATCCTTCATACACAAACAATAAATTTTAATTTATACACTTTACATAATATATAATGACAAAAAAAAAACGAATTTAACATTGTTGCAAAAGTATAGACAATCTGTCTGTTAACAGAAAAATATCCATAAATTAAAATTAAACTGCACCTACATTGTCTGCTATTAATGCAAAAATGTGACTTTCCATCGAAGAAACTAAATCCTGCATCACTTGGGGGTCTATTTCGTGCCAAACACGTTCAACTTCTGATCGAAGTTCATTTACAGAGGGGTATTGTTAAAAAATTGCATAAACCGTATGAGATATGATGCCACAAAAGTTTTCGATTGGGTTCAGATCAGTTCTACACGCGGGCCAGTCGAGAATAGTAAAATTTTTAGAGTTAAAGCAATTTTTTGATTTGTATGCAACATGTTTTGATTTGTATGAATAGACGCATTATCTTGCTCAAATAATACTTTGGAAGAGATAAAAGTTCACCAAATGGCTATAAATTGTTTTCCAATGTATATATGTAGTCTTACGTAGCTTGGCGACCACTGAGAAACTCCAGAGATACTTGAGAATGAAAACAAAGTGAGGCCCAAGTCATCAACCCTTTCGAGGGCAAAGAACACATCATTTTAATTCCAAAAATGGCAAGAATATTTAATTAAAATTTTCCTTTTGTAATATACGTGAAAATAAGCAATTTCATATTTTCTAATAACTTCGTTTATAAATTCTGGTATCAGTCCATTATTTCATCCGTTTATAAAAAGAATTACTCGGCGACAGGAAAGGGGTCAATTTGTTGTAAGATTTCAAGGCTGGTGGTTTTATCATTTTCATGTAAACTAATTTACATCTTTCTTTAATGCATCTACGAAATTATCCGTTGGCACAGAAAGCCCTAACACACTTTTAATGCGATTAGCAGTCATCATTTGTCTAGATGCTAGTTTATGGATGCTTCTATAATCTCGTTTTCTGGCCACACGAGTCCTTCCAGATCTATGTTTTGCTTTGAAAGAGTCACCCTTAGACAGTACTTAATAGACAGACTTCTTTGGCCGATTGAAAGTAGCTGAAATTTCCGCAACAGTCTTCCCTTTCGATTTCAGCTTCCGTGCTTTAATTATTTCATCTGACAGAAAATTTCTTGCTCGCGCATATTCACTTACCGATGCTATTGCGAGGTGCACATAAATACTTCATGCATGTGACGTCATAAGTTTGAAATATGCGGTTTTCCGTGAACAATATCCAAAAAATCACAAAAGTGTCTAAACTTTTGCAATATGCAAATTTCACTTTTTTCAGATAAATGAAATAATATCCTACATTAAAACCGTTATTTCTGTCCTAAAATGTTTAAAATATATTTAAAAATAAGTATAGTCATTTGTATAACCCAAGTGTTCGTATTTTTTATTTAAAGGTTAAAAATCACCAGTGTCTAAACTTTTGCTAAGGAGTGTATTAAAATATCCAATTACTAACTTAACATTTTACTGAAAATCAAAATTACTACATGATAAAATAACTCAATTATTCGATCAGATTAATTTACCAGTTTGGTCGATTTATTTCATCATCTCCTAGTAGTAAATACCTGCAGTAATATGAAGAATTCAACAACGTCAAACACCGTTAACCCCTTGGGGACGAGCGTCTTTTACAGGCTTTTTAATCTTTTATCACCGGTTTTTAAAAACAGAAATTTTTGCCTAATTGAAACGGGAAAATGCACGGATTAAATAAGGGAAAATTTTCAATAAAATTTTTCTAGTGAGAATAACCACTGATTCTGAGAACCTTACGGGGCACGAATACCGGTCGCTTGTCCCCAAGGGGTTAAATTTTCTCTTCATATGTTCCATACAAATACTTATTCTATTAGAAAACATGATCTTACAAACATAATTTTTAAAATTGTACTACAAATTATATCCATTTATTACAAACCTCACACCATAAAATTATAGCAGTTAATGATAATGTTAAAAGGTAAAAAAATTTTCAACTGATTTTAGGATGGATCTATTTTTAAATTCTTGAAAATCGTTTGCTATTCATGCAACCGATTATACAAAATGGTAGTGATAAAATAACTGGCAATACTAAAAGTTCTATAGTCAAGAGATGAAAATTTTGGTTTCAGCTTATTGTTGCCAGGTGTTCGCGTAAATCAGGGCTTCAAATGTTCTGGACACCACTAATTTATTACAGTTTATTTTGCCATCTTTATTCGGAGGCAATTCCGCCAATAAAATAAGGCAAGTAAAATTACTTTAAGATACTCGTATCCTGAGCTTTTGGAACAACGATTCACGCGGGACACCTGGTAACACTACTTCCGGTAATGATATGCATGCAATATTTTTTTTATAGCAATATATTGAGCATGTTTCACGTCTTTGTTGACAGATTGTAGAGTTTGTCTCCCTTTTGCATCTCTTTCAAACTTGGAGGGTGGGAGAGATTTTTTGGGAACAAGTTTTGATAAAAAATGTTTCGGAAATATCAGAATTTTGGGCGAAAACTTGGAATTTTAATCTTATTTTACGTTTTTAGGTTAATGCTTACTCTTAATAATCTGTCAACACTGGATCCGTATTCGTCGATTCGGAAATAGAAATATATCATTTATCAATCACTTCTCTCGTCCTCGTAGTTTACAGTTCTTATACATAATTTAACGTATGGCGTACATTTCACTGGCCCCGCCCCATACTCATTTTCAAAATTCAACAGCACCATTCGTTTGTGCTACGTTTGTGCCGCAAAAATTTTCGTTTGTGCCACTTCCTTTCTCTCGTTATAAAGAACACAATGGGGCGGGGCCAGTGAAACGACAGCCCCGCCCCATCAAAGAAATCAAAATTTTATTACTGCATTCGTTTGTGCTACATTTGTGCTGGTTTGTGCCGCAAAAATTTTCGTTTGTGCCACTTTCGTTCCCTCGTTATAACGAACACAATGGGGCGGGGCCAGTGAAACGACAGCCCCGCCCATCAATGAAATCAAAATTTTATTACTGCATTTGTTTGTGCTACGTTTGTGCTGGTTTGTGCCGCAAAAAGTTTCGTTTGTGCCACTACCGTTCTCTTGTTATAACGAATTTTTATAATTCAAGGTCAAATAAAGAAAATCACTTATAAAAATTGTAAATAACTACATGTCACGAAATGAAATACGTAAATCTTTAGTCCCATGTAAATGTCGGTTTGTGCCGCAAAAAGTTTCGTTTGTGCCATTCTGGTTCCCTCGATATAACGAATTTTCCACTATTTCAACACAGAACGACCATTTCAGTGGCCCCGCACCATCAACGAAATCTACATTGTATTACGGCATTCGTTTGTGCTACGTTTGTGCCGCAAAAAGTTTCGTTTGTGCCACTTCCGTTCTCTCGTTATAACGAATTTTTATAACTCAAGGTCAAATAAAGGAAATCACTTATAAAAATTGTAAATAACTACCTGTCACGAAATGAAATACGTAAATCTTTAGTCCCATGTAAATGTCGGTTTTTGCCGCAACAAGTTTCGTTTGTGCCACTTCCGTTCTCTCGTTATAACGAATTTTTATAACTCAAGGTCAAATAAAGAAAATCACTTATAAAAATTGTAAATAACTACATGTCACGAAATAAAATACGTAAATCTTTAGTCCCATGTAAATGTCGGTTTGTGTAGCAAAAAGTTTCGTTTGTGCCAGTCTGGTTCACTCGATATAACGAATTTTCCACTAATTCAATACAGAACGACCATTTCAGTGGCCCCGCCCCATCAGCGAAATCTAAATTGTATTACGGCATTCGTTTATGCTACGTTTGTGCTGGTTTGTGCCACATAAAGTTTTGTTTGTGCCACTTCCGTTCTCTCGTTATAACGAATTTTTATAATTCAAGGTCAAATAAAGAAAATCACTTATAAAAATCGTAAATAACTACATGTCACGAAATAAAATACGTAAATCTTTAGTCCCATGTAAATGTCGGTTTGTGCAGCAAAAAGTTTCGTTTGTGCCATTCTGGTTCCCGCGATGTAACTAATTTTCCACTATTTCAACACAGAACGACAATTTCAGTGGCCCGGCTCCGTCAACGAAATCTAAATTGTATTACGGCATTCGTTTCTGCTACGTTTGTGCTTGTTTGTGCCGCAAAAAGTTTCGTTTGTCCACTTCCGTTTTCTCGTCATAACGATTTTTTTTAATTCAAGGTTAAATAAAGAAAATCACTTATAAAAATCGTAAATAACTACATGTCACGAAATGACGACATAACCCTTTCAGGTGCAAAGCAATGCTAATTGATGAAGTGTTGAAATTAATGACTGACACCGGGATTTTGGTTAAAAAAAATTCGGTTTATTATGTGTGTGAAATATAGCTTTTTCTTATTTAAAAATAAATTTGTTTTAAAATTCCTGTGAGTCATTAATTTCAACACTTTAGCAATGGAATTGCTTTGCCCCTGAAAGCGTTATGCCGTTTTACAAATGCAACTCTAGCCTTCCTATTCTTAGTAGATAACAAACGTGCTTTTGCTGGTCTTCTGCCATGTAAACCACAGAGCTTTATGCGTCGTTTCACTGATGAAACGTGTAAGTCTATGCAGTAATTTTCTTTCAATTATTATTTTTATTATTACAGCGGACTTACGACAATCACTTGTAGATATCATTTTTAAAATATAGTCAACATTTCAAGTTGTTTTTTTCGGATGGCCACTTTGGGGCTTATTTTTGCTGTATTTTTGTTTATTAAAAACTTTATTCCAGGTAATAACAAGTTGCCGAGACACGTTAAAAGAACGAGCTAATTCTGCTTGCAGTCTACCTTTCTTAAGTGCATTTACAGCGTCTTTTCTAGAACCACTTCAATATTTTTTACATTTCTGAATTTATAATAATCGCAATAAGTCGATATAAACACTAATCGAAGCTATTGCGCCACTGACACCTTCAACAATTAAATGCAAAATAATTGTCAAAATACTTTTGAACTAAGGAGGAGTCATATTTCTCATTGGTGGCGCCGAATGTAAACAAACAAGTTGAAACTTGATACATTTAAAAAACTGCAGTCATAGTGTTCTCAATTATAGGGAATATATTTTCTTTTACATTTTTATATTAAATAAATTAAGAGAGAATATAAGGTTGTCAAAATACTTTTGAGCGCTACTGTATTACGGTATTAGTTTGTGCTACGTTTGTGCTGTTTTGCACTGCAAAAAGTTTCGTTAGTGCCACTTCCATTCTCTCGTTATAACGAATTTTTTTCATCCAAGGGCACATGCAGGAAATCGCAAATGAAAAAAGGCATGGGACTAAATGAAATACGTAAATCTTTAGTCCCATGCAAATATCGGTTTGTGCGCAAAAAAGTTTCGTTTGGGCCATTCTGATTCCCTCGATATAACGAATTTTCTACTATTTCAACACTGGGCCACTATTTCAGTGGCCCCACCACATCAACGAAATCTAAATTATATTACGGCATTCGTTTGTGCTACGTTTTTGCTGGTTTGTGCCGCAAAGTTCCGTCTGTGCCACTTCCTTTCTCCAGTTATAACGAATTTTTATAATTCAAGGTCACGTAAAGAAAATCACTTCTCAAAATCGTAAATAAATTTGTGTCACGAAATAAAATACGTAATTCTTTAGCGCTATGTAAATGTGCATGAACTTTTTTAAAACATGGCAACTGTAAATATTCGAAAAAAATCGAAAAAGTAACCAAATTAAAAAAAGGATTGAACTCTGCACTTTGCAATCTAACCAAGTATATGTGCATGCAAAAGCTGCTTAAATTACTCTTTTTGATTAAATTAAACTTGTTGATCATATAAAGCTCATAGACTTATGATAACATATTTATGAAAAATATGACTTCTTGGTAGTTCTTGAGAACTAAAGCTTCATTATGACACTTTTAAAACGTAACCTACAATGGCTTGACGCACACAGAAATTGTCTCACATCAAAACAGAAATATTACCATTGAAAAAAAATGTGAGAGTGTTGAAAAATATTTTAAATAATTAAGTGAAAAGATTTTTTAAAGAGTTAATGAATTTTAATAATTAAACAACCTTAATGAATTTTAATAATTAAACAAATAAGAAAGGAAACTATTCATTTTGTAATAAAAAAAGAAAGAAAAATCGTGCGTTAAGCATAGATTATGAAACACTTTCCAACATCTCCTGAAGGCTTTAACAAAACTTCGTTATTTATGGAAATAAGGTATATAAAATAACTAAGTAAACATTTTAGAAAACGTATAAAACATTTTAAAAACTGATTTCAGCAGTTACCGTCCATAGTCAAATATGTATTTTAATTCTATTGAACAGCCCTCTATTTGATCTGTAGGTTGATATATATTCTATATAATGGGGAAATTTAGTTTAGCAAGAAAACGCATAACAGGTTGAAATTTCAATTTCAGCAATTTGTACTCATAGATGGAAACATACTTGAATACTTTTGTACAACACTGTAGTTATAAATGCAGTTCATCGTAACAATGCATAACTCATATCAAAACCATCTTTAAGCAATTTGTGCTCATAGCAGTAACCATTACGAATTTTTATGTGTGGACCTGTATATGAATTACATCACTTATATACATCAGATAGTATGTATAAATATAGTGAAACATAAAAGCGCATATCACAATTAAAAATGCATTTCTAGCAATCATCGCTAATGTACAGTACTTCGGATACAATATAGTATCTGAAATCTTTTGTGTGTCCCTGAATATGCTATGCACTCCGTATTATACATGAAATAACTTATAGTAAACCTCAGCGACATATAACAATTTCATTATACATGAAATAATTTAACATAATTAAAATACGCCTCAAACAATTCCCTCCAATCCTATATCATTATGTAACGGAATTCTTTTGTATGTCCCTGTAAAGGAATAATAACTATTCTTTACACCGCATATTCTGCAGAATGCATACTTTAGTGCACTTTATAAATGCATATCAATTTTATTATGTTCTAAAGATTGTAACACCATTAAAATTAATTTTTAACGATTTTTCCACATAGACCATTGTAAATGAACTAAACATGCAACAAACTTCATTTAAAATAGTGAACGTGCTATGATAAACGTCAATAACATTCATAAATTTCAGGGCAATCCGAGTATATTTACAGGAGTTAGAGCGCGGACATACGGACAGACGGCCAGACAAACCGAAGTCATATACACTTTCCAACAAAGTTGAAAAGTGTTAAAAAGACTAATTCAAACGAATTTCATTATTTTTTATGCTAGTTTGACATTTTATCATATTTTTAGATGCTAGCTATCTACAATTTTAAGCCTTGAACGAGGTACACTTCAAGAAATACTCATTACTAAACAAAATAAATTAATTTTTAATCTAATCAATAACTGAAAATTCACATTTTAAAAATATTTTCATGAATGTAGATATAAAAATAAGAGTTTACAAACTAATTTTCTTAATTTTATCACATTGGAAAAGAATTTTCCACATTCGAACTCAATTTTTTATACATAAAGCGTTACTTAATCAAATTCTATACTTTCTGATTCAACGAAATTCAGTGATTTCTTCAGTTTTTAAACCAGTTCTTAAATTTTATAATTATTAAAATTTCCCAACCTCTATTACAAAACGTTTGAAGAAAAATGGATCACTTCATTAATGAGTATTTCTTGAAGAATACTTCATTCAAGGGTTAAAATTCTACATAGCTAGTATCTAAAAGTAGGATAAAATCTCAAACTAGTGTAAAAGTTAATCAAATTCGTTTAAATTAGTCTTTTTTTATTAAAAATCAATATTTTCTTTTGTTACTTGTTTAATTATTTAAATTCATTAAAGTAATGGTTGTTCAAAAACTAAAATATATGTTTCAATTTCCCTTTTAAGTTGAAATCCTCATAACTTTTCTCTTTTAAGTTGATATTTTGCTTTTATAGTTGAAAAAATCTAAAGGAATCAGTCTTTTGCCTTAAAAAATGATATTTTCATTGTTTTGCTTAATTATTGATGTTCGTTAAGGTGTTGTTCATTCAAAATTCAAATATATGTTTAATTTTCATCATTTAACTAGATATCCTTATCTTATAGCTTAAAAAATCTAAAGAAATCAACTTTTTCCTTAAAAACTTATATTGATATTTTCCATTTTGTTCCTTAATTAATAATACTCATTAAGTTAATGATTGTTCAAAAACTAAAATTTTCCTTTTTGGTTATATTATTATTACTATTTAAATATATAATTAAAAATTCTTGGAAATATACCCTAATCATATGTTTAGTGAACAGTTCATAATCTGCATTCTTGAGACACGAAAATACTTCGATAAACCTGATATAACATTCTTTTATTCGCATCTCTGCTTGAGAAAGCAAGATTCGGGGTTGACGAAGGTGTCATTTTTCGAATATTTCACTCAAATGTTAAATGAAGTGGTGCGTTTTTCTTCAAACGTTTTGTAACGGAGGTTGGGAAATTTTAATAATAATTAAAAAATGTACGAATTGGTTTATGAACTTAAAAAATCACTGAATTTCGTTAAATCAGGAAGTATAGAATTTGATTAAGTAATGCTTTATGTATAAAAAATTAATTTCGAAAGTGGAAACTTCTTTTCCAATGTGATAAAATTAAGAAAATTAGTTTTTAAACTCGTATTTTTATATGTACATTCGGGAAAATATTTTTAAAATGTGAAATTTTCAGTTATTGACTAGACTACGACTTCCCTCAGAGGGATTAGTCTGAGCGATATTGCTGAGAACATAGATTTAATAATAACACATGGAAGCAAAGAAAATGAGATGTTATCTTTAATTGTCCATATACTGCGATTAATTGAAATGATGAAAATAAACGAATCATAGAATTACAAAATCTTACATATAAATTCGTATACACTGTTTAAAAAAGTGGGAAAGCAAACCTTGCAAGACAGCCATGCATGAATATAAAATTGAAAGTAGGCATTATATTGGATGTAAAATAGAAAATCAAACACTAAATTATCTTATATTGGAATTTTAACTGTATAAAATGATGTCAAGAGCATAATCAAACGCTCCGCACCAATTTGAGAAACTTTAAATGACATATATATGATGTTTGAAAAGAATGGACTATACTTTATATGGTGTGTGCTCCCCCGGAATAGTTAATATTGTACAATATCTGTTTTCCACGGATGCAATGAGGTTGTCGATAAGAGGTAAGGAAGTAACTCTTCATAATCTGATATAGTACCAAAGTAACGAACACGTCAACAGTGGCATGCAATAGAGTGTGTTTTGCTCGATCGGATTTAAGGGGGCACAGACCCTTTAAACATTCAAAAAATCAGTTTTCAATGTTTGCTTTATTCTGAATGTCTTAAAATTTCCCAACAATATGCAAAAAATCTACATTATTTCTTGCGTTATAATCATTTTTAGATGATGAGAATAATAGAAGGTCCGTAGATATTGAAACTTTGAAAAGCATTTTCTCAGATTAGTAAATTTGGAGTTCGCGTGCACTGTTACTTTTAAACTATGTAAGGTACAGCTTAGAAAAAATTTACCAAATATGCGTTTCTTTAAAGTCTACATGTTAAAAGAAAAAAAAATTTCATACATTTTGGTTATTTATTTTTTTGAACTTGAAAAACTTGAAAAAAAAACTTGAGATTTTTGAACTGTTTTTTTATTTTGTGCTAAAATTAAATTTTAAACAATACTTTTTGCGTATATTTTGGTTTTAAGTTATAAGTAGGTATGTCATGATTCTATTTTGTTCTAAAATTATTTTCTATATGCATAATATAGAGTCCTATCATGCGCGCAGCACTTAATCACTCATTAGGGAGATGAATTTTTAAATTTAAAATTTAAATATTAATTTTGTACATACAACATTTATTTTTTTGGATAATGTACTTAAGGATATATACTTTAGGCAGAAAGAGGAGAAAAAGATCTTAATTGCGTATTGTTTGTGTTTTGGTACTTTGAAGAAGGCGATGTTTTTTATTGTTTCGACAAACTGAAAGGTCCTGTGCCCCTTAAATGATGAGTGTATGCTGGCCACTACATATGCTGTATTGTTTTGTTTTTAAAAATATTCTGCACAAGTTGAGCTGTATTTAGCATGTATTAAATAAAAGTAATTTTCTAACAGTGGATAGCATATCAATTATAAAAAATGAAATTTCATACGAAGTTCGAAACTACTGTTTGGTAAAATGATCATACTCTCGTACGCAGAATCGATAAAATCAGTTAAGCTAAAAGTAAAAATCGTGTACATTAAAGTAATACTCAATCCATGGATAGCATATCAGTTACAAAAAAAAAAAAAATGAAGGCTGAATCGCAAAACAGCCGAGACACTTGGCATCGTTCAATTTGGCGAGGCGATAAATGGATCTTTGTTGTTACCAGTTCGTTTCGTAAATTCTTTCCACGCCTTCAGTTGTGTTATCTTGAATTTGGATTGGTTGAATGGGATGGGTTGATTTCTTGTGTATTGGATGGCTACGCCTGCCTTTGACAACTCAACTCCGCATGTTTTCTAATTATTGTACGAGTTGCGTGACGAGGTGTAGAAGACAGATGAATAAAAATAAATGATGGTAAGGCTAGAGTATGTTATTGTTAATATATTTTGCTGTTTTTTGTTGTAAAATTTGAAAGTTAAAGTACCTGTGTAATTTAGTTTGAAATTGTGAGTATTTGTTCATTTTTTTTTTTTTTTTTTGCTGGAAAGCTAAATGAAGTTTATCGACGACTAGAAATTTACGAAATTATGGCAATTCAACATTTTATAGAGTTGGTTTTCAAGAAAGGAGATGTTTGTTAAGGTATGTTAATAATTTTATGTATTTTTTAGTATAGTGTTTTATATTAGCCATTTATTGTATATTTCTCATGTATGCTGACCTTACGAGTTTTGTACATTTTGATATTGCTACGCAACGTGAACTGCTGAATTTTGATATTGCTACGCAACGTGAAGTGCTGAATTTTGATATTGCTACGCATTGAGAACTGCTGAATTTTGAGATTGCTGCTAGCGAGAACTGCTGAATTTTGAGATTCTTGCACACCGAGAACTGCTGGTGACAGTGATGTTTTTTTTCGGTAAATGAACGCGAAGCGTTCATACATGTATGCTGATTGCCGCTTTAACGAGTTTCCTGCGTTTTTAGATTGCTGCAGAACTAGGTTGCTGTATTCAGTGATAAATATTATGTTTTTATGAACGCGAAGCGTTCATACTTCTTTAAATTAGAAATGAATTGTTCTATGTTTACTATAATATAAGCACGTACTTTCAATATTAAATGACCCCATGATTTTTTCTAAAAGTTGTTGAGAAATGAAAATTTTAACCATTATATCGTTACTCTGATTTGGAAAGGTACTTTAAAAATTTCACATTTTCAATAAACTTATGTTGAAATCGTTTGTTTTATTTTGAATCTCATAAAAATCAGCTTTCCTGTGTTTTCTAATACGTCGTTATTTATAAATGTTCTATTTCCCATGATTCCAGGGTGATGACGTAGTAAAAAACAGTCTGGAAGCATTCAGGAAAGTGGACCAATCACGTTAGTTTTCAGGTTGCCGCATTTTAGATTGGCGCATGTGGGGTAGTTGGCGCTTGTCAGAAAAGTCGCCAAATGGGGTGTCTCGGCTGTTTTGGGAATCTGCCAAAATGAAATTTGATACGAAGTTCGCGAGTTCGAAACTATGGTTTGGTAAAATGACCATACTCCCGTATACAAAATCGATAAAATCAGTTAAACTAAAAGTAAAAATCGTGTACATTAAAGTAATTCTCAAAGTGTAGTAGTAGTTAAAACAGATACTGTTGACTTATCTTAAGTAACCGATAAATCAACCTCTCTTTGCACATAAATGAGAGGAACATAATTTTTTGTCTTGAAGCATCTAAAATCTCGAATCACAGGTATAGTTTCTTGGCTTGATCAGTTAAACCTACTTCAAATTATCAAGTCAAAATACTATTTTGCCACAGGTTCGATTCCAAGTGAAATTTTTACGAAAAAAACCTGATTGCATTACTTATAATTCGATTTCCTACCGATAGAGGGCGCCACATAGTATTTTTCAGTTACTTTTCATGTTCAAACTTTAAGTTGATTCCAAAAAAAAATAAATAAATAAGCTTCCTCACACTTACTCCCAAAAAGACCTAACCTCTTATGTTATAGTATAACATTACCTTATATGGTCATTCATTCAAACCTTAAGAAGATACGAAAAATTAACCCCCGTCTAAAAATTTACTCCCCTTCTACCCCATCATACTATAGTATGATCTACAAGGGTAATCGACTCCTTACGTTCTAAAACGATCTTAATCTCTATATTCGACATTCAGTTTCCATACTTTATCCTCATCTCTCTATAACATGCTCTTATCAGATTACCATTTCTTATCTCATTTCCGGCTGATAAGAACCTAACTCTCTCTAAACCTCTCCTACTATAGCAGGATTTTCACTTCCACCCACCTCACTCCTCCCTCCGCCGCTTTCGAACTGTCTTTTCTATATTACTAACGTAAAACTGCTCTTTCCTCGTTTTAGATAGACATAAGCATGGAAGAGTGTAATTTTATGAAATAAAAAATAATTCACAGTTTAATAATATGTGCAAAATGTGTGCACATTATCTATAAAATAGAAAAGTGCATTTGCAAATTTCATTTAATAAAGTATATAGTAAAGAAAAAAAATGTATAAAAAACAATAATTCAACAAATAATTATTTTTCCTGTTAAAAAAAAATGTTAATGTAAGAGTGTTTGTTCTTTCCTCGTTTTAGAGACATAGCAGCATGGATGAGCGTAATTTTATGAAATAAATAAACGGTTAAGTGCGAGTATTACTCGTGCTCAGAGGGTTCCGTACAATAAATATATTAATTAGTAAGTATACTGCACAAAATATCGTTTCTAAAAGAACAATAAAGCTTTGTAAAAAACTATGCAACGTACGGTTGGGTATAGCTATATATACTACAAAAGTATAAATGGACATACCACGAAAGTTCAGAGAGATATGAAGCCTAAGTAGTATCAAATATTGCTATCTGTATAACTCTTTTTTTTAATCTTATCCTAATCTGTTTATGATGAACTTAATTTGGTGCGGACAATAAAAATAGTGCATATTTAACTTCATTTGGCATTTTATAAACACTAATTCAGTGTAATAGTAATCTTTTCTTTTTACAGTGTACCTAAAATAAAACCCTTGTTCAAACTTTAGACATGGCATTTTGCTAAACGCGCTTCGAAAGGAGGTCGCAAAGATGCAACACCGCCCTGGCTCGTGGCGCGGTTTTCCAGATAGGTTTTTAATTAATCTTTAAAGACTCGGGTGGCGTATTGAGAGAGCCATTCAATCCAAACCAGCGACGAATCTCATAGTAATTATGTGATTAACTCTTATTAAACTAATCTGTTTTTAACAGTTCGACGTTTATTGCTTTCATACGACTACTGGGCATTGAAATTACATAAACATATCATTAAAAGTTGTTATCTAGGCTATAAAGCCGATAGCGCATAGAGTACGCCGCCCGTGTCTTTATGTATGTCCAAAGTGTCCGTGCCTTTAAGGGTTAATATCTCGGCTAATTACCGGCATTGTTCTTCGAAAATCATTATCAGCAATTCTTTTATACATCTGTGACGATAGGTACATCCAGAGCTCCTCAATACCTTTCCTGAACGGCCGCAAATCGAAATTACCGTATGTAGTGTGAGAATGACATTTCTATACCCCCGATGTTCACTCAAGGTCAAAGGAAGGTCACAGGAAGTCTTTTTTATCTCAGAGTTCTAAGCTGATAAGAGCGTTTTGGAGTGGAAATGCGTAAAGATAACAGCGGAAGTGTTGTTAGATAACAATATTTTAGCGGAATTGGATAGATAAAGCGTCTTATAGTAGGATGTTATTTATTTAGTGGGAGATAGAAAATTTTAATTTTGAGATTTTTTTCCAAGTTATAGAAAAAAAAATTGAATTTTTTTTTTTTTTTGTGAACTTAATATTTTTTTTTTCATGTGATAGAAAAATTCTTTAGAATTTTTTTTCTTTTACAAATATTTATTTTGAATTTTTTTTTTTCGTATTAAAAACTTTTATTTTGGGACCTTATTATTTTTTTTTCAGGTGAAAGAAAAATATAGCAGGGGATTTATTTTCTTTAAAAAATACCAAAAGATAGAAATTTTTTTTCAGAAGAATTGAGTTTTAAATTTTGCTTGTTCTTTACAGGAGAAATGTTTTAAATTTTGAGAACATAATTTTTTTATTTACTAGTAGTTAGAATTTATTTTAAAAGATTTTTTTTTATTTATCATTAGTAGTAGGAAAACGGGGCTTCTGGGTCAGGAGGCGGTGCTGCGGTGCCAAACCGCATCGTCCCGCCACCGTACCACACTCGCACCGCATCTCCTCTGGGCCCACCGCAACCCGATTCGAACGCTCCCTAGAGGGAAAAATGACGTTTTTAGAGTTTGTTGTACTATAACATCAGGGGTGAATGTTAGATCGGCTAGATTACCATACTGTAAGATAAAGATTAAATTTACATTTGAGTTTGAACAACATTTACCTTAATGTTTTTATTAACATTAGCAAAACATGGGAAAATAACATTTTTAAGGAAAAAAGCTGATTTTTTCGGAATTTTTTTTAAACTATAGGATAAGGATATCCACTTAAATGAGTAAAGTTAAACATATATTTGAATTTTGAATGAACAACACCTTAATGAATATTATTAATTAAACAAAACAATGGAAAATATCAATTTCAAAGGAAAAAACTGATTTCTTTAGATTTTTTTTCAACTATAAGATCAGAATATAAACTTAAAAGAAGAAAGTTAAACATCCATTTTAGTTTTTGAACAGCTATAACCATAATGAGTATTTACTTAAGCAAAACAATGAAAAATATCGATATTAAAGAAAAAAAGATGATTTCTTTAATTTTTTTTTCAACCATAAGATGAGGATTTCAACTTAAAAGGGAAATTTAAACATATATTTCAGTTTTTGAACAACCATTACCTTAATAAATTTTAATAATTAAACAAATATTGATTTTTTAATAAAAATAGAGTAATTTAAACGAATTTGATTTTTACACTAGTTTGAGATTTTATCATACTCTCAGATGCTAGCAGCTATATAGAATTTTAACCCTTGAACAAGGTACACTTCAAGAAATACTCATTACTAAACAAAATAAATTAATTTTTAATCTAGCGGATAGCTGAAAATTTCACATTTAAAAAATATTTTCCCGAATGTACATATAAAAATACGAGTTTAAAACTAATTTTCTTAATTTTATCCCATTGTAAAAGAATTTTCCACATTCGAATTTAATTTTTTATACATACAGCATTACTTAATCAAATTCTATACTTTCTGATTTAAAGAAATTCAGTGATTTTTTAAGTTCATAAACCAATTCGTACATTTTTTTAATTATTATTAAAATTTCCTAACCTCTGTTACAAAACGTTTGAAGAAAAACGCACCACTTCATTTAACATTTGAGTGAAATATTCAAAAAATGACATCTTCGCCAACCCCGAATCTTGCTTTCTCAAGCAGAGATGCGAATAAAAGAATGTTATATCAGGTTTATCGAAGTATTTTCGTGTCTCAAGAATACAGATTATGAGATGTTCAGTAAACATATGATTAGGGTATATTTCCTTGAATCTTTAATTATATATTTAAATAGTGATAATAATATAACCAAAAAGGAAAATTTTAGTTTCTGAACAATCATTACCTTAATGAGTATTATTGATTAAGGAAAAAAACGGAAAATATCAATATCAGTTTTTAAGGAAAAAAGTTGATTACTTTAGATTTTTTCAACTATAAGATAAGGATATCCACTTAAATGATGAAAACTAAACATATATTTGAATTTTGAATGGACAACACCTTAACGAACATCAATAATTAAGCAAATTAATGGAAAATATCAATTTTTAAGGCAAAAGACAGATTTTAGATTTTTTCAACTATAAGATCAAAATATCAACTTAAAAGAGAAAAGTTATGAGGATTTCAACTTAAAAGGGAAACTGAAAAATATATTTTAGTTTTTGAACAACCATTACCTTAATGAATTTAAATAATTAAACAAGTAACAAAGGAAAATATTGATTTTTTAATGAAAAAAGACTAATTTAAACGAATTTGATTAACTTTTACACTAGTTTGAGATTTTATCCTACTTTTAGATGCTAGCTATGTAGAATTTTAACCCTTGAATGAAGTACTCTTCAAGAAATACTCATTAATGAAGTGATCCGTTTTTCTTCAAACGTTTTGTAATAGAGGTTGGGAAATTTTAATAATTATAAAATTTAAGAATTGGTTTAAAAACTGAAGAAATCACTGAATTTCGTTGAATCAGAAAGTATAGAATTTGATTATGTAACGCTTTATGTATAAAAAATTGAGTTCGAATGTGGAAAATTATTTTCCAATGTTATAAAATTAAGAAAATTAGTTTGTAAACTCTTATTTTTATATCTACATTCATGAAAATATTTTTAAAATGTGAATTTTCAGTTATTGATTAGATTAAAAATTAATTTATTTTGTTTAGTAATGAGTATTTCTTGAAGTGTACCTCGTTCAAGGCTTAAAATTGTAGATAGCTAGCATCTAAAAATATGATAAAATGTCAAACTAGCATAAAAATTAATCAAATTCGTTTGAATTAGTCTTTTTAACACTTTTCTACTTTGTTGGAAAGTGTATATGACTTCGGTTTGTCTGGCCGTCTGTCCGTCTGTCCGCGCTCTAACTCCCGTAAATATACTCGAATTGCCCTGAAATTTATGAATGTTATTGACGTTTATCATAGCACGTTCACTATTTTAAATGAAGTTTGTTGCATGTTTAGTTCATTTAAGACGGCCTATGTGGAAAAATCGTTGAAAATTATTTTTAATGGTGTTACAATCTTTAGAACATAATAAAATTGATATGCATTAATGAAGTGCACTAAAGTATGCATTCTGCAGAATATGCGGTGTAAAGAATAGTTATTATTCCTTTACAGGGACATACAAAAGAATTCCGTTACATAATGATATAGGATTGGAGGGAATTGTTTGCGGCGTATTTTAATTATGTTAAATTATTTCATGTATAATGAAATTGATATATATCGCTGAGGTTTACTGTAAGTTATTTCATGTATAATACTGAGTGCATAGCATATACAGGGACACACAAAAGATTTCAGATACTATATTGTATCCGAAGTACTGTACATTAGCGATGATTGCTAGAAATGTATTTTTAATTATGATATGCACTTTTATGTTTCACTATATTTATACATACTATATGATGTATATAAGTGATATAATTCATATACAGGTCCACACATAAAAATTTGTAATGGTTACTGGCTATGAGCACAAATTGCTTAAAGATGGTTTTGGTTTGAGTTATGCATTTTTACGAGGAACTGCATTTAGAACTACAGGGTTGTACAAAAGTATTCAAGTACCTTTCCATCTATAAGTACAAATTGCTGAAATTGAAATTTCAACCTGTTATGCGTTTTCTTGTTAAACTAAATTTCCCCATTGTATAGAATATATATCAACCTACAGATCAAATACAGAGCTGTTCAAAAGAATTGAAAAACATATTTGACTATGGGCGGTAACTGCTGAAATCAGTTTTAAAATGTTTTATACGTTTTCTAAAATGTTTACTTAGTTATTTTATATGCGTTATTTCCCTAAATAACGAAGTTTTGTTAAAGCCTTCTGGAAGTGTTAGAAAGTGTTTCATAATCTATGCTTAACGCACGATTTTTCTTTCTTGTTTCATTAAAAAATCAATATTTTCCTTTGTTATTTGTTTAATTATTAAAATACATTAAGGTTGTTTAATTATTAAAATTCATTAACTCTTTAAAAAATCTTTTCACTTAATTATTTAAAATATTTTTCAACACTCTTACATTTTTTTCAATGGTAACATTTCTGTTTTGATGTGATGCAATTTCTGTGTGCATCAAGCCATTGTAGGTTACGTTTTAAAAGTGTCATAATGAAGCTTTAGTTCTCAAGAACTACCAAGAAGTCATATTTTTCATAAATATATTATCATAAGTCTATAAGCTTTATATGATCAACAAGTTTAATTTAATCAAAAAGAGCAATTTAAGCAGCTTTTGCATGCACATATACTTGGTTAGATTCCAAAGTGCAGAGTTCAATCGTTTTTTTAATTTGGTTACTTTTTCGATTTTTTTTCGAATATTTATAGTTGCCGTGTTTTAAAAAAGTTCATGCACATTTACATAGCACTAAATAATTACGTATTTTATTTCGTGACACTAATTTATTTACGATTTTGAGAAGTTATTTTCTTTATTTGACCTTGAATTAAAAAAATTCGTTATAACGAGAGGTCGGAAGTGGCAAAAACGAAACTTTTTGCGGCACAAACCAGCACAAACGTAGCACAAACGAATGCCGTAATACAATTTAGATTTCGTTAATGGGGCGGGGCCACTGAAATGGTCGTTCTGTGTTGAAATAGTGGAAAATTCGTTATATCGAGGGAACCAGAATGACACAAACGAAACTTTTTGCGGCACAAACCGATATTTACATGGGACTAAAGATTTACGTATTTCATTTCCTGACATGTAGTTATTTACAATTTTTATAAGTGATTTTCTTTATTTGACCTTGAATTATAAAAATTCGTTATAACGAGAGAACATAAGTGGCACAAACGAAACTTTTTGCGGCACAAACCAGCACAAACGTTGCACAAAGGAATGCCGTAATACAATTTAGTTTTTGTTGATGGGGCGGGGCCATTGAAATGGTCGTTCTGTGTTGAAATAGTGGAAAATTCGTTATATCGAGGGAACCAGAATGGCACAAACGAATCTTTTTGCGGCACAAACCGACATTTACATGGGACTAAAGATTTACGTATTTCATTTCGTGACATGTAATTATTTACAATTTTTGTAAGTGATTTTCTTTATTTGACCTTGAATTATAAAAATTCGTTATAACGAGAGAACGGAAGTGGCACAAACGAAACTTTTTGCGGCACAAACCAGCACAAACGAAACTTTTGCGGCACAAGCCAGCACAAACGTAGCACAAACGAATGCCGTAATACAATTTAGATTTCGTTGATGGGGCGGGGCCACCGAAATTGTCGTTCTGTGTTGAAATAGTGGAAAATTCGTTATATCGAGGGAACCAGAATGGCACAAACGAAACTTTTTGCGGCACAAACCGACATTTACATGGGACTAAAGATTTATGTATTTCATTTCGTAACATGTAGTTATTTACGATTTTCTTTATTTGACCTTGAATTAAAAAAATCGTTATAACGAGAGGACGGAAGTGGCACAAACGAAACTTTTTGTGGCACAAACCAGCACAAACGTAGCACAAACGAATGCCGTAATACAATTTAGATTTCGTTGATGGGGCGGGGCCACTGAAATGGTCGTTCTGTGTTGAAATAGTTGAAAATTAGTTATATCGAGGGAACCAAAATGGCACAAACGAAACTTTTTGCGGCACAAACCGACATTTGCATGGGACTAAAGATTTACGTATTTCATTTCGTGACATGTAGTTATTTACGATTTTTATAAGTGATTTTCTTTATTTGACTTTGAATTATAAAAACTCGTTATAACGAGAGAACGGAAGTGGCACAAACGAAACTTTTTGCGGCACAAACCAGCACAAACGTAGCACAAACAAATGCAGTAATAAAATTTTAATTTCATTGATGGGGCGGGGCTGTCGTTTCACTGGCCCCGCCCCATTGTGTTCGTTATAACGAGGGAACGAAAGTGGCACAAACGAAAATTTTTGCGGCACAAACCAGCACAAATGTAGCACAAACGAATGCAGTAATAAAATTCTGATTTCATTGATGGGGCGGGGCTGTCGTTTCACTGGCCCCGCCCCAATGTGTTCGTTATAACGAGAGAACGGAAGTGGCACAAACGAAAATTTTTGCGGCACAAACCAGCACAAACGTAGCACAAACGAATGGTGCTGTTGAATTTTGAAAATGAGTATGGGGCGGGGCCAGTGAAATGTACGTCCCAGAGTCATGTAGAGTAACAAGTACTTACGCCGAAACTGATTTACAGCCTTTGGTTGACCATACAGTTAAGCGTTTATCTATGTTTCTAGAAGAGGTACTAACAACAGTGAAAGAGAAAGAACGAGAGAGTTTAAACTTAATTTCAAAATGGGATGTGATGGCTCACATCAATCACAATTTAAACATAAATTTGTAAAGGTTGCCGACACAGATGCGAACATATTCCAAAGTAGTTTCGTCCCTTTACGATTAGTTTCTGGTTGTGAAAACGAATAGCTATTATGGGAAAACCCAACACGTTCTTCACCTCGATTTTGCCGTCCTATAAGACTTCGTTTTGTCAAAGAAAATGCTGATGTTTCGGAGGAAGAAATTAACTTTATAAAAAATTCTGCGATGTCGCTAAACGCCACAGAGGTTAATTTAAATGGAAACGGGGTCTTAGTCAGTCATGTCTTCATAATGACATGGGTAGATGGCAAGGTTTGCAACGCTGCGACTGGCACTGAATCCACAAGTCGATGCTACATATGTGGTGCAACTTCTAAGGACTTCAACAAAATTGATATTCAAAAAGAAATTAATTCTGAAGATATAGAGTTTGGTCTTTCTATTTTACACACTAGAATTAGACTTTTTAAAAGCATTCTCCATTTGGCTTATAAGTTGCCAGTAACGAAATATAGAAGGCTGAAGCAGAGAAAAAAAATTAACTGGAAGAAAAACTCGAAATCTAGAAAAGATTTCGCGAAGGAACTGGCTTACTGGTAGATATACCAAAGACAAATTTTGGCAATACCTATGACGGTAATACAAGTAGAAGGTTTTTTGAAGACCCGAAATTGGCTTCTGACATAACTGGCATTAGTTATGACCTAATATACCGCTTAAAATTCATACTGGAGACAATTTTAAGCGGACATATAATTGATCCCGAAAAATACGAGAAATATGCATTAGATACTGCTCGCTTACATGTAGATTTGTACCAGAGTGGCATCCAATGACCCCAACAATGCACAAAATATTAATTCATGGTGCAGTTATCATTAAAAACGCATTATTGCCCATTGGGCAGCATTCAGAAGAGATCGCAGAAGCGCGTAATAAGCATTTTAGGCCATACCGCCAAGACTTCGCGCGAAAATTCTCAAGGCAAAATTGCAACAAAGACATTTTTAATCGGCTGCTTTTAACATCAGACCCTCTTATAAGCAGCATGAGAAAAGTCAAAGGAAGAAGGATGAGCTCCTTTTTTGCCAGAGACAATTGCTCTTCTTTTGCCTGCGAAGCCCAATGTTCGAGATGATCCATCAGAGAGTGACGAAGATGAATATTAGTTTTTAAAAATAAAGTTTGTGTTTTATTTTAATAAATCGTCTTTATAAGTTTAATAAATTAATTTTTTCTTTCAATTGTATCCTTTAGAATAGATATATAACATAAAATAATTTTGGCCGCGTAGATAACGCAAATACCCGTATGTGCAGCGGCAATTCTCTGGACTCCCATGAACCTTAGCGGCCCCGCTTCTACTACAGGTCGCACGCCAGCACGCAATATTGTAAAAATTGCAAGTGAACCCATGCCTTCTGCTCGTCGTAACATTAGGACAAATCCTCCTTCGGCCTGGCGTTTGATGGGGAATGAAGCAATGGTAAAACACATTCAAACATGTACATTTGTTGAAGCAAGACGTCAGCTTGGAGGTGCCACAACTGGTAATGTTACTCTGGTGGAACTGGATGCTTTTATCGCCCTATTATAGTTCCGTGGGGAACTAGGTCATTCAAAACTTTGTGTAGATGATTTGGGGAACAAAAATTGGGACCACCTGTTTTCAAAGAGACAATGTCACACAGTCGTTTCTGTGAAATCATGAGGTATCTCAGATTCGATGTGAGAAGTAGCAGAACGGAGCGCCTGGCCAGAAATAAATTTGCCCTCGCTTCTGAAACCTGGTACAAGCTAATTGAAAATTGTTATTTGTGCTATAATCCTGGATAAGAGATAACAGTTGATGAACAATTGTTGCCGTGTAAATCAAGGTGCAGGTTTATTCAATACATGGCGAATAAGCCGGATAAATTTGGTGTCAAGTTCTGGCTAGCAACATATGTAAAATCGAAATATGTTTTGATGGCTATCTTTATTTGGGCAATGATGAAGAGCGGCCAACTCATTTACAACTTGGGGAAAATGTAGTGCTCAAATTACTGCAACCATTTCTAAACGCCGGATATAATGTCTTTGCTGACAATTTTTTTACATCTGTAAAACTCGCAGATGAACTGTCCGCTAAGAAAACTACAATAGTTGGGACGATGCATATGAACAAGAGAGAATTACCTCCTATTGCTCGCGACACATCTTTGCCACGATATTCATCTTCTGCGTTGATAAATGGGAATAAAACACTCACGATATATAGGCACAAGAACAAAAAGAATGTCGTGATTCTTAGCAATATGCACACGAATGCGTTTGTAGACAATAGTGCGAAGAAAAAGCCGAACACTGTCACTTACTACAGTAAAACTAAATGTAGCGTAGACGTAGCAGACCTGATGTTAAGGAAATATACTACAAGATGTGGAACTCGCAGATGACCTGTTCATATTTTTTACAACGTTCTTGACATTGCTGCACTGAATGCTTGGATAATTTTCAAGGAATCCACAAACACCTCAATTTCACGTCGAGAATTTATTCTTGCCCTCGTGGAAGAACTACGAATTGGTGCTTTATGCAATAGATGCCCCCAAATTGATCGAATAGAGACCCTAAAACGAAAGTAATGGGCCTTTCAATGCTGCAAGGGAAAAAATAAAGTTCTGTAAGCTGTGAGGGATGCCAGAAACCAATTTGTGATAAATGTGCTGCTGTCACTGTCAAGCGCGCATAGTGCTCTACTTGCGCTAATGTCTAACTAACTTTGGAAGAAATTTAACTGTTTATTCGTGTTTTCGTTTCTCTTTTTGAAATATCTTGTGTGCTAATTTGTGTTTTTTGCATTTGTAACTTTTGTTTGTTTTCCTATTACTTGTCCTCCTGCTAAAGAATATTGTTTAATAAAATATATTGCATTACATATTGTCATTTATATATTGTCATTCAAATAAAAAATAAATAAAAATTACATAAGCATGGAAAAAATGAACTCTAAAAAATAAATATATAAGTAAAAAAATATAATATATCTATATATATAAAATCTTTAAAACCCTTATATATTGTAATTTCAACATCATGTATCAATAAAAAAATGATTTACTTTGATAGGGATTGAATTTCTTATGAGGGTCAAAATGACCCCCAACAGCGGTTTTAGGTAAGTCCAAATTCCGGCTGTTCTAGTGTTAAATAAATATTTCTATTTTTCTCGTAAGCTTGTTAGTCTCAGTTCCGGATAGAACGTCTGAGAAAACAGTTTACATAATTAGAAACTGTGAATCCCATAAGAAATTAAATTTTAATATTAAGTTTTGTGAAGAAATAAATCCATTTCAGTAATTTTTAACAATCTTTAACGTATATATATTTTTTTCTTTTTTGCAGGTCTGCTGCAGGCGAATATTTTTTTAATCTAATTGGCAGCACTATCTCAAAACAGAAAATTTTAACACAAACTTTAACAACAAATGCAAGAAACATAAACTTCAAAATTTATATTAGAACAATACTGGTGCAAACAGAATATAAAAAGAGTTGCCTGTGGCAGCTTGTATTTGTAACGCATCCAAACGCAATCCCTACACATTTTTTGGTTACTGAAATATTCCTCATACATAATTGTCAATCTCACGATTTTTTTAATACCGATATTTTTTAGTAGAAGTACTTGTTTTATACAAACGTACAATTTCTGCAATTAAATAAAGTTAACATTTTTGCTAGAATTTACTGGTATTTCAAAAATCGGGAGGTTGGTAACTATGCTTATGGGTTCACAACAAAGTATTACATGGATGTTTAAATTGTAAAAAGGTATTACCTGTAATTGAGATTCAAGTTATTCTAAGCACCTGAGTTCTATAACACTTAATGAGTTTTAACGTACAGGGTGTACAATCGTGGGAAAAAAAGTAATCACCCCTCCTAACTCTGAAACAAATTATCGCAGAAAAAAGTTACAGGTACCAAGCGATTGGAAATAAAGACTACTTTTAAATGATGTATATAAATTTGCTTAGGGGGCCATCTACATATGAAAACGAACCCAAGTTTTGTTTTATCAATAGCAATACCCATGTTTAACACCATAAATAAATTCTGCACCCTTCAATTAGCCTAAATTCCAATTTTCATGAAATTCGTACGATTAGTTTCCGATAAATTAATTATTTTATTATGAGCCTATTTGAGGGTCTGTATCCAGACTGAAGTTTAATTCTCGATTGATGAAATGCTACAGAATGTCTATGTCAGTTCTATTGATGTAGTATTTCTTGCCAATAGGGCTATTTCACTCGCTTAATATGTTTCGGCTATTGACAGCCCAAATATTTCAATAAAATGAGTAAAATACATTTTTTTCTTCAAATTATGCTTTTCTGCACATCATAAACGGCCCCTTAAACATCATTTTGGCATTTTTTAATGGCAATTCCAAAGCCACTTGAAAGAAAAATTTGAAATTGAGAAGTTGGATAAAGCATGACATAATATATATAAATCTGTCAAAAAAATTGTAGGTTACAGTTCATATTTTTTTCGCCTATTAATTTCAGAATTCATAATTCATATTATAAAATTTTTAAAATTACAAATTCAATCTAATTATGTTTCGGTTTTTTCGTATTTCGCCCACACACAAAATGATCATATTAGGATTATAATTTCAGTAGACATTAATAAAAATATAAAAATGTAATTTGACACTTGAACGGCGGCGAGGGGTCATTTTGACCCTTGCCGAATGAATACATGTCGATTCGAACCAGAAATTGTTTTATGATATAAGATTAATATATGTTGCACAAAATTAACTTAAATAAATAAGTTAAACATTTTTTACTAAAAATTCTGATGTGAAATATTTTTATAAAACTTGAGTAAAATTTCCAGCCGTTCTAGTGTTAACATTAGAAGCTCTAAATTTTGAATGTTTATAATGCAAAAATTTATCATTCAAATGACTAAAATTTCGTTTCTATGCATAGTTTGATCCGGAGATTTAAAATATAGTGTCAAAATTGGGTGTTGCCACTGAAAGAAGCAATGTTAGGTTTTGTTTTGATTTGTAGATGGCCCCTTAATCAAATTTTGTATGCATCATTTAAAAATAGACTTTATTTCCAGTCGACTTATACCCGTTGCTTTCTTCTATTATAATTAGTTGCTGAGTTAGTAGGGGTGTTTACTTTTTTTCCACGACTGTTATACATGAACTCCACATACAAACATGGAGAAAATTTTATAAACTACAAAAAACTCTTTTCATAAAGAAACTCAGATTAGAATCTCTTTAATCACTCAAAATAAATGCGTATCATTTCAATCTAAACCCGAATTTTTATTGATAATTTATTTTAATAATAGAATAGAAAATTACACCTTATTGGATGAGAGAAATTCTGCAATTAAAAAAAAATGAAGTTTACTATACAGAAATAGTCGCTCTAATATGTAGAAACTATGTCAAACATGAATTATTTACTGTCATTATTTTGAAACACAGTAATATATATGAGGACGTGAGTTTCAAAACTCGCCTTATCCAGAAAAACCAAATTTGGGGAAATCACGAAAAAACCTCTGACAGCGTCTTTTGGTTTTTATTGTAAACCAAGGTTTTGCAGTGTAAGGAATACACGAATCATAGTTGCCAACCTCCCGATTACTTTATTACCAGTAATTTTATCCAGAAATACGTGTTTTAAACAATCGCGCAATTTCTGCAAATAAATAAAGCGAACATTTTTGTAAGATTTTACTGGTATTCAAAAAATCGGGAGGTTGGCAACTATGCACGATAAACTAGATTTTTTGCACATAGTAGTGTTTTTTGAATGCAAGTTCACCAATAGAATAGATTGATAAAGAAAACTCGATTTTTTAAATTTTGGATAAGGTGAGTTTAGAAACTCACGTCCTCATATATTTATGTATGTGTATGTGTGTACGTGTGTTTGTGTTCAGCTTCTGATATTTTGTAAATAATTGTTAATAAAATATTACCCTTTTTTGCGTTTTCTTTTGTTTCCGTGTATTTTCAACAATAAATATGTCGAAGTGATTCTTACAAACATATGCTTTGCTACATTGTGTCAGTGATGAATTCAGAAACTTTGCTCCGGAAGGGATATCTGTGTCTCCGGGGGGTCATTATAGAGTTCCGGGTGGGGGGGAGTAAATTGCACTTTTTGACCATTAAAAACACAAAATCTCAAATCTTCCTGTAGGGGACATCTCATTACTCCGGGTGGGAATGTCCCCACGGGCCACTCCCTGAATTCAACGCTGCTTTGTGTATTCCTCAAATCATTCAGTCAGATGTATTGCATTCTACTTAACCTTGATTTTCACGTTATTGTTGCAACATAAAAGATAATATTATCTTATTCTACTGCTATATAACACTTATCTAAATATATATTATTTAATCTGAATCTTTGCTAACTATTATATTATATAAAAATTATTTATCGTTTCTCCATCAGGCAAAGTTACAGAAAGAGGAAATATAATCTCTCGCCCCCTAACATTCTATCCTCCTTTTCTCTTTGATTTTATTTTCTTAATCATTTGGAAATGGTTCTTGTTTTCGGTCGAGGTTGGGGCCAAATGATGCTCGCATTTTATTTTTTTTAACGAAATTCAACGATGTTCTTTACTTTTAGAAGAATTTTTATTTGAATAGGTAATCGAAAGGCATAAAATCGTTAAAAATTGAAAAGTTACAAAATGGGTAAGCGCAAATTATCAGATATGGAAAAATCCAAAGCCAAAGAGCGACGCCGAAATGAAAATCGTCTTGCAAAGCAAAAATCGAGGTCTTCAGCTGATTATGTAGTCCATGAAAATCGAGGTCTTCAAAAGATTACGTAGAGCATGAAAATCGATTACAGAATAAAGGACGAACACGAAAAGGGAAACAATCTAATGTTTAATCGATTGATAGTAAAAGGCCATGTCTCGAGGAGCTCCAATCCACTAGCCACGGCGTTTTACAATCAGTCGATTCTAACCAGGAAAAATTGAGCTCAACGTAGGTAATCTGCCGCAATCTGTGGATGATTCGGTGGAACTGCTTTCGAGTTGTAAACAGTCTTTCCTCTCGAAACGGGACTTGGAGAGTTTATCGATGAAGGTTTTGGTCGTCTGAAATTTGATCTTTGCGATCTGTTGTTGAAGAGGATGCGACGAAATTTGGTGGACGAAATTTAGATTTTTCGGTTAAATTTTGTTACGTAGGTGATTTGTCGCGATCTGTGGATGATTCGGTGGAACTTCTTTCGATTTTTAACGTCTTATCTTTCTCGGCTTCTCTTGTAGAAATGCCCCAATATTAAAACTAAGTAAATATTAAGTAGAAAAAAATAAATCAAAATGGTCGTTGTAATTTATTAAATTAAAATTTACATATATATATACATATACATATATATATACAGGGTGTATCTAAACTCTTGGGCAAAACTTTAAGGGGTGATAGTACACATCAAGACAAACAGTTTTAAATAGGAAACTAAAGGTCCCAAACGTCTTCCGAAGGAGATAGGGCGCCTTTAAAGTTTAGGGTCCAAAATTTCAAATGATTGTAAAAAAAAAAGGAAAAATTGGTCGATTCGTTTGCGGTTTTCGCTAAAACTATTCTTTATGTCGTATTTTCTTGAAAATAAATTTTAAAGATACCTTTAAAAAAATGCCGATAGAAGGCGCTTTAGATTTTGGAGTAACCAACAGCTATTTTTTACTGTTATTTTTGTATCTCATTACATGCTTTCAAAAGCTTAGACTTAAACTGAAATTTTGAGCTCAAAATCTGAATCGTTGGGAGTGGTTAAGTAGCGCAAATTGAACTGCGTTCAGGAGTTAAAATTTCAAATGATTATAAAAAACGGAAAGATTGGTCGATTCGTTTGCGGTTTTCACTAAAACTATTCTTTATGACAGTATTTTCTTGAAAATAATTTTTAAAGATACAGTTAAAAAATACCAAAAGAGGGCGCTTTAGACTTTGGAGTAACCAACAACTATTTTTTACCATTATTTTTTGTATCTCATTACATGCTTTCAAAAGGTTAGAGTTAAATTTTGAGCTCAAAATCTGAATCGTTGGGAGTGGTTAAGTAGCGCAAACTGAACTGTGCTCAGGAGTTAAAATTTCAAATGATTATAAAAAACGGAAAAAATGGTCGATACATTTGCGGCTTTCACTAAAACTATTCCTTATGTCAGCATTGTCTTCAAAATAAATTTTAAAGATAAAGTTAAAAAATACCGATAGAGAGCACTTTAGAGTTTGAAGTAACGAACAACTATTTTCTACCGTTATTTTTTGTATCTCATTACATGCTTTCAAAAGCTTAGACTTAAATTTCGAACTCAAAATTTGAATCGTTGGGAGTGGTTAAGTAGCGTAAACTGAACTGTGTTCATGTGTTGAAATTTGAACCCCCCCCTGCTGAGCACAGTTCAGTTTGCGCTACTTAACCTCTCCCAATGATTCATATTTTGAGCTCAAAATTTAAATTTAAGTGTAAGCTTTTGAAAGCATGTAATGAGATACAAAAAATAACGGTAAAAAATAGTTGTTCGTTACTCCAAAGTCTAAAGCGCCCTCTATCGATATTTTTTAACTTTATCTTTAAAATTTATTTTCGAGACAATACTGACATACAGAATAGTTTTAGTGAAAACCGCAAACGAATCCACCAATTTTTCCGTTTTTTATAATCATTTGAAATTTTAACTCCTGAACACAGTTCAGTTTGCGCTACTTAACCACGCCCAACGATTCAGATTTTGAGCTCAAAATTTAAGTTTAAGTCTAAGCTTTTGAAAGCATGTAATGAGATACAAAAATAACAGTAAAAAATAGCTGTTGGTTACTCCAAAATCTAAAGCGCCTTCTATCGGCATTTTTTGAAATGTATCTTTAAAATTTATTTTCAAGAAAATACGACATAAAGAATAGTTTTAGCGAAAACCGCAAACGAATCGACCAATTTTTCCGTTTTTTTTACAATCATTTGAAATTTTGGACCCTAAACTTTAAAGGCGCCCTATCTCCTTCGGAAGACGTTTGGGATCCTTAGTTTCCTATTTAATATTGTTTATCTTGATGTCTACTATCACCCCTTAAAGTTTTTCCCAAGAGTTTAGATACACCCTGTATATATCTATATTTTTCTCAGAATTACTGGAAAACAGATCTTACGTCTTCCATTCATAATACAATGATATTTAAAAAATATAATAATTGTAACTTTTAGGAAATTTCTGCCAAAGGTTGAATATAAATGACACATTAGCTGTTTTAACACTAAACGTACCTTGGGGTGCCATTTTGACCCCTACCAATTTAAAATATTTCAGTCGTAAGAGGATTTTCTATATACCATAAGTTTAAAAAATACAAGGAAGAAAAATCTAAATAAATAAGTTAAACAGTTTAAATAAAAATTCTCGTGTAAATTATTTTTATAAAACTTGAGTAAAATTTCCCGTAGTTTTAGTGTTAAGCAGCGACATGAAAATCATGAAATGTTATCGTGAGGGAATATTTAGTTTCAATTCTTATTTCTATGCCAGAAGATTTTTTTAATGAAAAAGTTAATCATGAAACAATTTTGAAATGTTATAATAATTTTTGTATTGCTCATTTTGGACTGCCCTTAGACATTTTTTATTCTGTTGGTTCTACGCTTAGTTAGCAATGTGATAAACCACGTATTAAATATTCAATAATTTCGAGCGTAATGAAAATCCTTCTTGCAAAGCAAAAATCGAGGTCTTCAACTGATTATGTAGGCCATGAAAATCGAGGTCTTCAACTGATTATGTAGACCATGAAAATCGATTACAGAATAAAGGACGAACGCGAAAAAGGAAACAATCTAATGTTTAAAATTAATTATAATTTTCAAATAATGTTCAATTCTAAAAAAAATTGAATGTATTCGACAATAAAATCTATTCCTGGGAAAAAGTTTCAAACTCCGAAGCCTAGCTTCGAATCAGAAACCTTATGAATAGTAGGCAAATGTGTTACTACAGAGCCATCTAGCCTGCGCAAGAAAAAGACAATATATATTTTAAAATCTGAATCACAGAAAGGGTCCGATGTCATTAATCCATTTAATTGAAACAACATAATAGATTTTATAAATTTTATGAACTGTCATGCGATCGGAGATATTCAGCAGTAAGTAGGTAAAAATCGCATGTTTCTAACTTATACAATTTCGAATTTTTTTTGACAGAACAGACGACAGACAGACGGAGGAGTGAGACGAATAAGGCTTCATCAGATGAGCGAAACATTAAAATTGTTTCTTTTTTTTTTTTTTTTTTTTCAATGGTCATCTACATAACTGTTTGTTTGTTGTCGTGTTACATGCAAGGTTCGCACACTCCTTGGAATTTCCAAGGACTCTGGCACCAATATTAATGATAAGAAAATTTACGTTTAATTTTTAAAACACAGAATTCGCAAACACCACCTTTATTCACAGATTTTGCAGTATTTTTCTGCAGTGAAATACTTTGAAAATACTGTAAAAATTTAGTGGTAAAACTGTGCGAACCCTGTACATGGGAACTTTTTGCACGTTACTGTAAAGTGTTGAATGTTATTGTTTGTTAATTTTTCTGCCGAAAATATGAAAACGATTGTCATCCCAGAAATAGGCAAAGAAAGATGCATTTTATAGTCGAATGATGTCTGTAGATTTCTCATAAATCCATCCGAGAACCTTTCTTCTTAACATTTTTTCTTTTGAAGATTGACAGGTTCCAATTCGCTTTTATTTAGAAAGTTATAAACTGTACACTTGAAGAGATAAGCATTTGAAATAGCTGTGATAAGTAAGGTATAAATAAACTAGAAAAGAAGAATTCTGTTTTTTTTTTTTCTTTTTCAGAATATGCTGTCGCCCCAGATGGAAAAAAAAATATATATGTAGGTATATAAATATAGATAGTACAAAACACATTTCAGTTTTAAGACTTAACCCTTCGAGGGGCGCGTTTGCAGTCTGCAAACGGTTAATTTTAATGCATAAATTGCTAATTGGCTCCAGTAATTTTTATAGTACAATTTTGAACTCATAATATATGTGGAAAAAAAGAAAGCTGTTGATTATTTGCAAATAAATTTATTTGTTAATTGCGGTGCGAATTAAATATTTGAACATATTTTGAGCAGAAATGCCTTGCCCCTGAAAGGGTTAAAACAGACACTTTTATTTTACATAAATAGAGGTCATTCGCATTCGGTGAAGAATTCATCATTTACGATATATAAAAATAGCAAATAAAGCCTTTGTGCAACAATATTAAAAAGCAGAAAATCCAACGTTTAAAATGCACATTTCATATATTATTTGTGCATTTTAAACGTTGGTTTTTCTGCTTTTTAATTTACGATATAGTCTTAAACATCTACGGAAAAGTATGTGGGCTAACGTCTTTTTCGTTAGCCCCTAAAAGTATGCATATGACGTCACTAACGAAGAACAATACACAAATGCAACAAAAAGTGATATTGTCATTCAAGAAAATTTAAGGAATTTAATGATTCTTCATTTAAATACGTAAACTATTTTTAGTATTTTTTGCCCGAAATAATCCAAATTAATAAAATTTTATCTTTGGTATGTCGCTACGCTATAAGTAAAAGTCATCATTAAAGTAATCCTATTCTTCAGTGATTTTTTTAAATTTAAATTCATTAATTTTCCTATCTTAAAATTTTAGATTGGCAGCATTCTTCCATACAAGAAACTCGACCAAAAAAAAATCGGTTATCTAATGATTCATACGCCTTCATATGTTTGTAATATTAATATAGATACTTAAAATTAAATATAGTTTATAATAGCTTCATGTTTTATTAGAAATCATTCATTTATATTTTTTTCCAAATTAGTACGTATTTTAATTTTATGTTTTTTTCGGTTGTTATGGGAAACTAGCAACAAAAAGATATACTAATCTACTGTTTTCAAACTATTTTTCCGTATATTTCCTTTACTTTCTACAGAAATGGAGACTTCAGTTGCCAAAATTAAAGAAATAGCGTTAAAAACTATTACAAAAAATCAATACTGAAAAATAAATTGAGATGCAATTTTAAAACTAATTGCATTTAAAAGTACTTTTTTTCCCTATACGACGCTATTAAAATTGAAATGTACGATGATTAGAAGTTTAAAAATTTACAGTAGAGATTATCCGTATTTAACCGCACAATGGTACACCTGTTTTGTTTTACGACTGGCTTATATAACGGAACGTTATTTTTTAGAGACGACGCTTTAATTGTTGCCCGAAGGAAATAGCATATCGGGGGCTAAAAATCGGAAATAGCCCAACCGAACAAAAAGAAAACGATTGAATAATTTAGTTCAACGTTACTTAACTGTGAAATGCGAAAATTCCTAGGAAAGATTTCATTTTCACAAATGATAAGAATAAATGGTAGTAAAATCGATTTTTTTTTCTATATATTTGTTTTTTGAGACTTTTTTATTAATAATTCCATTTCACTGGCACAGCATGTTTTTCATGAATGATACCAGAAATTCATATTTCATGCGCAGTCAGAATTCAGTTCACTTAATCCGGTTGAAAGAAATTTTATCGTGCTCTAAGTAACTTTCAAATAAAAAATATGGTACTTGTTAGTTATCCCGTCGACCAGTTTCGCCAAATTATATAAATCACCAAACCACTCGCCAAATTATACAAATTGACATAATTTTTATTTTAAATAACGGAAGAAGAAATAAATTAGTATAACATTAATTAAAATACAAATAAAACGTCGAAAAAAATCACTTGATGACGTAAACACGTGTTGTCAAGTGAATGTGACATTTACGATCAACCATAGTACCAGCAACAGTAGTTTGGTCGACGGGATAACTAACAAGTACCAAAAAAATATATATCTATATATATATGTCTATCTAATCTGATTCTCTGGTGGGCAATGATTGGTCAGATTCCGAGTCTAAAACGTTTTGAGATACTTTTCATTTCTCGAAAGTAAAAATAAAAAATTTTGTTTCGGCGGAGGATTTACAAAAAGCCGGGCCCATTTGTATTGATCTCCCGTACTCACTTTATGATCTACCAGTAATTCATGTATGCTATTTCAATATCTGTGATTACTCCAATATTAACTCCAATACTAATAATCTTCTTCTTTTCACTCATTGTTTTTTTAATTCGCATATAAAATATGTCTTTTTAATGATCTAAAAGAAGTTTTTCTATCATAACCTATAATAATTCTTTGTACAAAACTACAAAATTTAAATTGCAACTTTTCACACCGGAAATAAGTTAAAGCCTAGATTTAGAACTATATATATCAATAAATGTCTATAAATGGTAGGTGGCCCGAAAAGCAGATACACGTTTAAATGCGAGCATAACGAGAAGCGTCCACGGAAGGTGCGTAAAAAGTGTGAAAATTGTTTGTAAAATAAGTTCAAAAGATCAAATTGTATCTCGCGGACTGACGTGTAGTTATGCGATTCGCACCATATCGTGTACCCGCTAGATGTGGGCCACATTTTTTTTATTTTTATGAACATGAGCTCTTATAAGAACAAATAAAATCCGATTCAATAGAATTGTCTTTTTTCTTTTTATTGGTGTAATTGGTTAGTGAACATTTAAACGTGACTTCATACAATTTATGTCAAAGTAAATTTAAAACAGTTTTAGAAAAACGTTTTTATACTAGTTACTTGATTGAAAAAACACACCCAATATAAAATCCGCTGTTCATCTATGAATATTCGTGTTTTTTATAAGACGTCGCATACGCATATAAGTATGCTATGTTAAAGACTCAATATTAATATGGTTTGTAATCTAAAAGGTTAATTTTTGTTCAGCTCCAGGATATGGTATCATGAATATAACAAGATGTAAGATTAAATGGCAATAATGGATGATGATAAATGTCGCATTCACTTCACATTAAACATGTTACACGTGTTTGTCACGTCATCAAGTGTTTTTAATTCGACATTTTATTTGTATTTTTATTAATGCTTCACTAGTTCTCTTTCGTTATTTAAAATTACTGCAAATTTTGATTTATTTATTTATGTGTGTGTGTATGTGTGTGTGTTTGAGGGGGGGGAGGGGGTGTTTTAAGTTTATATCTAATTATATCCATCTACGTTTTTTGCCTAAATAAAGAGCATTTGTTTCTTACAGTTTCCGTTAACATTAATATTTATTGTGTCCCTTAATAAATTTGATTATTAAATTTAAAATACAGTAGGACCAGTTTTATCCGAAACTCTTTCAACCGAAACTCTCGGTTAACCAAAATCCATTTGTAAAGTTTTTTTTTCTTTTTCTTACTATCACATTTCTTGTGTGCAAAATCCATTTTGAAAGCTTTTTTTTTTTTTTTTTTTTTAAAGCTATAATATTTCTTGTGTGCAAGCGGTCCTTTGCGAACTACGAGTACATATAGATATTTTCGATCCCCTAGAGTTCGTTTGAATTTAATTTGAGTTCCCGTAAGCTGCGGAGTGGAACGGAGAAAACAAACAAATTGCCAATTCTGAAGCTTTTGAATGTTTTGCAAAAGGTTTGGCATGGCTGGAGCAGCAGAAAGACTGTAATACTGATGAACTAATAATATTAAAAAACTTCGTGATAGAGCTTTAAAGCAAAGGCAATCGAAACTGCGACAAACAGAACATTTTTTCAAACCTTTGTGAAATATGTAAAAGGTTCTTAATTTCAAAATTAAAATTCAGGTAATTTATTCTTGTTTCTATTTTGCTATTGCTTTATTTTTATTAAGCACTTGTTACCATAATAAGAAATATTACACATATTTCTCCTTAATCTTAAAATTGAAGCATTCTCGATTAACCGAAAATTTCGATTTTCCGAAAGATAGTCTGTCCCAATTACTTCGGATAATCGAGGTTCTACTGTACTTGCATTTTATTCACAAACTCAATATCTTTTAAATATCTGTTTGTTTATGATTTAATTTAATAATTCTTAATTTAAATAAGTCAACTATTTTTAGTATTCTTTTGCCAGAAATCATCTAAATTAATAAAATTTTATCTTTGGTATCTCGCTACGCCATAACTGAACGTTATCATTAAAATAACCCTATTCTTTAGTGATTTTTTTTAAATTAAAATCATTAATTTTCCTACTTTAAAATTTTAGAATGGCAATCATCTTCCATTTGTATAATTTTGCGAATAGTTTGGCGATTTGTATATTTTGGCGAAATAGGTGACGGGATAATCAAATAGTACCGAAAAATCATGCGTCAAGTCTAGATTATGAAACACTTTCCAATACTTCCAAAATAGTTAAAAAAGGCTTCGCCGTTTAATAATGTAAAGAAGATACTTAAAATAAAGTTCAACAAGTAATATAAAAATTTTGTTTTTAAAGTCAATTTCTACTTAGGCCATCAAAGAAAAATTTAATATAATCCCTTAAGCTAATATTAGTTTTTGTTGCATTAAAATATCTCAATTTGTTGATTTTCTATAAGCAAGTAGGTTTACAATGGATGTATATGGGAATTTGGCGAAATATTAGAGATATCGCCAAGTTGGCGTCACTTTCGGTGACTCATTTTGGTCGCCAAATATGGCGATATATCTCTAAGTTGGCGACAAACTTGGCGGTATTTGGCGACAGAACAGGGTCCCCTCCCTTATGGATATGAAGATGCATTAAATGCTTCAATAACAAATGGCCGCCATTTTGTCTCCCCCTGTAAAACTAAAATTAATTAATTAAAATTTAATTAATTAATTAAAATTTGAAAAAACTGTATTAACATCAATTGTCACCCAGTACAAGTTTTAAAAAAAATTATTTCAACTTGATAGGATGAATAATAAGTATTTTATTAACGATTAAAAATTTGAACAAGATATATAAATAAATAAATAAATATAGGGAGAGGGTGAAGTAATAGTAGAAATTGACAAAACACATATCAAATTTGAAACCCAGATTTCAGTAATTACCACAGATAGCCGGAAAAGAACTCTTTTATGAAGCTTTGTATATAATCTACAGATTTGTATATATTCTATAGAGTATGATAAAATTAAGTATAGCATGGAAATGCAGGGCTGCCACGGGCTACTATATTTTAATTCTATTTCGAACCCTTTTTCAAAACATAATCTTTTACACACGCTTTAACAGCATTTGCAAGAGAAATATACTACAAAATGTACTTTTAAAAAATAGTGGTGCTAACAGAATATAAAAATAATCGTCTGTGGCAGACCTGGAAATGCATAACACAGTGAAAATTTCACCTTTAGTATTTTATACCATTAGACGGAACGTACTTGGATTCTTTTGTACAGCCATGAAAATCACCTATAGCTTATTATACACGTCACATATTAAACTGAAATTTCATTCAGGCAAAAACACGCTTAAAATTGAGGAAATCATACTTCCAAAATTTATCATCCATAGTAGAGCCATGTATTCAGTTCTTTGCATCGCCCGGTACATGATTGTATAGCGTTCTACGCTGCATAGTTATAGAGCTAATTTGAAAAAAAAAATTAATCAGGTGAACCCGATAACGAGACATTCATATATAAAAAAATTCTAATACAAGGCTTTTGATGGGACTGACATTGTTATTTTGATAATTTTCCAAAGATGGTTTTAGTGCATTACTCGTCGTTATGCTTTGCTTAGTTACAGATATAAGGGGAAAGTTTCTTTAATCAGGTGGTTCGATTATGAAAAAGTAGTAATATAATCCTTTATCTACTGACAGTACTTACAAGTAACTTAAAATAACTTGTTATAAAATTAATTTAATACATCGATCAGTTGTAATACAGTTTAGAATGAGTTATAGATAAATTACTTTATCTTGTTCCGAAAGCATTATTGGATACACAAAACAAAATATTTTTTAAATGATGATTTCTTTTGTCTTTGCATCTTTTCAGTTTTCTTGGCGTCGGGGGGCGGGATTTTGCAGTTCGTAAATATTTCTATATTTCTATCGTAAGAACATTATATTAAATCTACCGGAAAATACGGTCCGATAATGTTATTTCACGCCTACATTTTTAAAATTCAGATTTCTCCATTGGCATCGTTTTTTTGAAATGATAGAATTCCCATTGTTTTCACATTAACGTGAAATGTGAAAACAATGGGAATTTAACTATCTCAAAAAAGTGGCGCCAATGAAGATAGCTGAATTTTTAAAAAGTAGGCGCGAAATAACGTTATCGGACAAAACTTTCCGGTAGACCTTATATTTGTACATTTCCTAATTCTACAAAATACTAAGAAAATATTTTAAATAAAAGCTTTGAGTGGGGTTATAAATATTGCACAAAATCCCTATAAATTCAAATTCAATTAATTCTTCTAAATCCTCCAATCCTTCTAAATTCCTTCTAAAATTTATTAAATGATTATGTAAATCTTCTAATGTAGTTTAAACAATTCACGAAAAATGCTTTAGCAGATAAAATGTTCACGAATTCATAATTCAGTAGATGAAGGGTTAAACACATTGTTATTTATTTATGATCTTTTAGATAATAGTAAATGAATAGTATCTCTGATGGCATCTTCACTATTTGACTAACACTCGACAATTTTAGTTGAAACTTTCGTGAAACGGTTTCCAACGAACTGGTATATTCTAGCGAATGCAATTTGGAGCAGATTTATATATATCAGTCATGGAACAGTGGCGCAGCAATTGAGCGTTTGCCACCACTAAATTTTAATAGTATTCTAAGCCTTGTAAAGTCTCAGAAATTCTATCCTGAAATAAGACGAATAATACTAATAAAATTTAGCGGTGTCAATTAATTCTCTGCTGCTACAATGTTCCATCACTGATATATTGTACTAAAATGTTTATGTGTGCGCCTGTGTGTATTTGTGGCAATCATTTAATAGTACAATCAATTTCTGTCTAAAACATGCCTATGGATGACTAATAATATCAGAAATGTGGGATATTACTTAATCATGATAACATTTCGTAGGTCAAATAAAAATCCCATGACAATGACAAACATATTTACAGCTAGCAATAACCACTGACCTTAAAATTCTGAAACTCGGAAGAAAGTTATCGCTTCTAAGAAATAAAGTTGCGTAAGTAGAGAATTGGCGAATTTTTTTAGTGTGATTTAACACATAATTAACTATTTTTTTAAATTTAACAAGTTTTAAAAAGTCAATTGTACGTTTTCAAAGAGAACACTTCTGTAATTGCGTCTGCAGGCGGTTCAGTAGATTGAACATTTTTTTTAAACTCTTGTAATCATTGACATAATATTCTTAAACATATAATAACATTACTAGCAGCATCGTTCATATTTAAAACAAAAATTGGCTGAGAATACAGTAATGAAAGATTATCATTTATAATAAACGAGTTGAATCCCGTCGAAATTCGACGATCTAAAATGTTTAGAAAGAAAAAGTTAGATCAAATTTATGATAAACCTACAAAAATAATTACAATAAAAAATTCATCTTACATTGGTTGTCTAAGTCTTAAAACCAATAATATTTTTAATTGAAATTACCAAAATGTTATTTCCACAAACTTCCACTACTTAAATTATTGAAAAATCAAACTGTATTAGAATGCGTAATCAAGATGAATAATTATGATGAAGTTATCGATTGAAGCTCTTGCGTTTGTTTTTACAGGATGAAAAATCAGTAAAAAGGATCTTGCTTTGTCACATCATAAAATTCCCCCCCATAAAATCTAAACTGTACGTTATTTTATATTCACATACGCACCACTTAAGTTCACAATTTAAAAGTATTTTAACGCGCAATTTTTATTGAATGAAGCATGTTTTGTCCGATACAACTTTGCATGTGAACATTCTCACAAACTTTAAGTTCTAATCTCAATACCCGCGAATAAAAAATTCAGAAATTTACCTTTAGTTGTCATAGTATTGGCCATTTAGTATTGGTGAAATATTTAGTTTTATCAAAGATAATGATCATTTTGTTTTAAATATGACATCATTTTTACTCACTGAATTATTTTGCCTAGCGTCTCAAACTCAGTGTCAGCGTAATGTAAAAATATTGAAATGTAAGTAATTTATGAAGAAGATTACGTGTTTTTTTTAATGGCTGGCGTCATTTTCTGTTCAACAATTATAAAAAAAAGTTACTTTTATTTGTAATGTGAAATGGCATTAATAAGGATATAATCAATAAGAAAAATAAACTATGACTATTTACTTTTAATAGAAATGGTGTACTCCAGTTGCCACAATTGCAAAATTGGTACTAAAACTATAAAAAAATTAATATCTCAAAAATAAATTGAGATAGTCCTTTCAAACAAATTGCATTTAAAAGTAGATTTTTTACCCTATATTACGGTGTAAAAACTGAAACTGTGCGATGTTTAGAAGTTTAAAAATTTGCAGTAGCGAAAATTGCAAAACTGAAATTTCATTTCAAATTTCATAGTGTTGCCATTCGCAGAATGACGTATGCGTTACGCACAGATATGTTTGTCCTTTATAATATAGAAGTAACTGAAGCACAGCTATGATTTCTATGTATATGCGTGAATCGGACAATGAACTCAACACGATTTCTCGCAATGTCTTGATAATTACAACGTAAATTATGACAAACATAGTACTTTGTAAGATAGAGGCAATAACGTAAGTAAATTTTGTAATTCTATCTGTGGTCTGAGCAATTAAAGGTTAAATTTGTAATGAAACCGCTATGTGCAACAATTTTCGGTAATCAGTCTAGACATTGCCGCGAAGTTTATATGCGATAGTAAAAAAAAAAAAAAAAAAAAAAAAAAAAAAAAAAAATGAATTTAAATTAAAAATAAAAATATCCAGTTAAACTGACGGCATTGAGATCACAGGCTATTCACACTAACTGTAGATTATACTCTTATTTATATCTATTATTCATAAAGTAGAACTCTCTCTTTTTGACCAAAACGGTTAATAATCAGAGTAGCGTCTTATCAGAATAAACCGGTTTAACAAATATGAATCAAATTGGATAATGCTGCATGAAAAACCCATTAATCTATACTAAAGGGGGGATTAGCCCTCCGTTCTCCCCCTTTATAGTTAACTAACGAACCCCCAAAACTAATCAGGGAAACGCCTTATCAGAACAAACCGGCATATCAAATTTGAAACAGATCAGATAATGATGCATGAAAAACCCATTTATCTAAATTAAAGAGGAAAATAGCCACCCGTTCCCACCACCTTTATATTTAACCAATGAACACCCAAAATTGATCAGGGAAGCGCTTTATCAGAATGAACCTAGAAAATAAAATTTGAAGCAAATAGGATATTTCTATCAAGAGTTATGGCGTTACTTACATACATACGTACGTACCTACAGAACCTGCGGGCACATTAGCTCTCAGGCTTTGATAGCCTGTGAGCTAAAAAATTAGCAATGGCATTAACACGTTCCCGCCGGCGCGGTGGGTCACACTCGACTGTCTCAGAGCTGCCAAGTCTCAGGCTTTTTGGAGACCAATATTTTAATACAGAAAATGTTGCTTCATTTAATTAGAATAATTGGGCGATTGAAAGGAACAATATTTTCTCTAAAATAACAGTGGTGTGCAAAAAGCCGGAGACTTGACAACTCTGAGACAGAGGAGTGTGACCCACCGCGCCGGCGTGAACGTGTTAATATCAATAGAAACATTTTTGATGTCACAGTGCGTATGTATATATACTTCATATTAGCATTTTTATGAAAAAAAAAGTCATTTTAATTATATTTGTAACTATCTGCCATATTTATTTCTAGAAAATGACCCAAACAAAAATGTTTGAATTTTACTTTTTGTGTTAGCTAAAATTAAGAAATTTAGTCATATATATATGTTGCCAAATATTAAAATTTCCTAGGGAAAATTTAAACAGCCATTGCTTCGTCCTTCCCAATATCTCGTTGTGTTATTAAAATGTAGTACCTCAAGCACAATATAATATATTTTAGCACCCAGTCTTAAAACAAAATGAGTAGAACAGTAATATCATGAGATGTTCGTACTATTAAAATGATAAAAATTAAAACATGCATTTTTATTCATGAAATAAACATTTAACAACAATTGTTTTGTAATGACGTTACCTTCGAAGCTTTTCGTTTCACTGCTGCTGATATTATTAAAGCACATTATTTATGAAGAGCTTTAACATAAAATTCTTAAAGATGGATTAAAATAAACTTGTAAAAAGATTTTACTGTAAAATTGTTTTTACATCACACTTGTTTAACTTATATCATTAAAAAGATGCAATTTCAAATTAATTTTCAGGCAAGCGGATTGCGGGAAATTACTAGTTAGAAATAAAACGTTTTTGTCAATTATCTATTAAATTACTTTAAACAATAAGATGATTAAAAAAGTCTGAAGTAACATTTTGAAAAATCCATTAACCCTCCCGCTTCGCAGCCCGAGATATGCTCGGGCATGCATTTTTCCGTCAAATTAATAGTATTTGGTTATTATCACCAGTTATTTTTTAGCGAAAACTTTGTCTGATTTAATGAAAAAAGTTTTCCCCCGATTATAAAGTCGAAAATTTCTGTTTTAAAGAACCGGTGATAAACAATTAAAAATTCTGTAAAAGACTCTCATCGCGAAGAATTACTTAGGCAGCAAGAGGGTTAAATGGTTTTATTATTAAGTAACCTTCATAATAAGCACGAGATATATTATTATGTGTTAAATATATGCGTTGGATTAGTAAATAGAACAATACAGAATGGTGCCATATGATTCCTGCTTCAGCTCATAGTTTTAAAAACAACGGGAGAGAAAATCTTTGGCACTTTTATCGGAACAGAAAAATTGTAGTTGACATTTAAAACTGAAAGACAGACGACGCACAGAAGAAAATGTGCATATTGGTGTTTTTTTTTTTTATGCAGCAAATACTGTTAAAATTTTAACAATAGAAAAATAATAAAATGATACTGTAATATAATATTAAGAATGTAAAGCGTAGCATAAAGCGAAATCAATATGTTTTATTTGTGCTGCTTGATTGTTGATCATACTTAGGCAATGAGAAGCTGGGATATTAAAAAATGGAAAAGACTATCGGCGGTTAACAACACTGTTTCTAAATGAAGATATCCAGAGCAACATATATAATAATAATTTGTTTTTTAGATAATTTTTTCAATTAAAAATGATTTAATAAATTGGTAGTTAGAGCTCTTTTTGCAAAATATTTACAAGAATAATTAGATTAATTAACAAAAAATGCTGTTATGCTCACATTGCATATAACAATAGTAAATGTATTCTGATCCCATCTGTAACTCTGAAGTGTTTCGTAGTTGGAAATTTTTCCTATAACATTTTTTAATAAAATAAAAAGCAAATGACTGAGAAAATAACCACAATAAAAATATTTAGTTTCGACTGTTTCAGTGTGCTTTCTAAATATCATTTAGCAAATTATTTTTTATGAAAAGTACAAACTACTTTTATTAGTAGACGAATTAAATAAATTTTATTTTAATTTTTTTTATGGTACTTAAAAGTACTGTCAGGATATAAAAGGTTAAATTGCAGTAATTAGCATAAGCAGTTTGACCGAAAAAGATATTTGTTACAACACACCACAAGATTGTAAACATGCAGGTTTCCCCAAAAACTGATTACATTTTATATTTATCACATGAATCATTATTAAATTGCAGTAATAAACATAATCAGTTTGACTAAAAAAAAATCTTTTGTTACAACGCACCCCAAGGTTGTTAACATGCAGTTTTCCTAAAAACTGTCTTTAGTCACTGATGAAAGTTCTTATTTGTTCCAATTTGTGTAAATAAATATTAAGTAACTGATTTCATTTCAGTGAATAAACATAATTTACATATAAAATATATCGAAGATTTTTTTTATTTCATATTTTTTTTTTAGACTGCCCATTTACAATACTAAAAATCATATTTATCTGAAAAACTCGAATAATGCGTTCAAAAAACGTTTTGAATTGTATTAAAAGCGATATTTTCACACTGGTCTTGCGCTAAAGTTTTATAGTCGAAGAAATCGCCAAAAATCGCTATTTAGAATCAGCTTTTTCATTCTGTTAATTTCAGTGGTTTAAGAAAAAAACTCGATTACATTTTTAAATTTGTGTTTTCTTTATATTTTATTGATTATTGATTAACGGATTTTTTCATTTCGTCATAGAATACAAGCTGTAAAGAAAGGATGGACTATTTATATTAATTTAAGTCTGACGGATTTATCTTTCGCATTCGATTTCACGCGATAGTAATAGATATGAAAAAAAAAAAATTCATGCTTGAAAATTATTTTAAAAACAATAAAAATTGAGTAAATTGCGATACTGTGTCTGTTATCTACAAATATCATTTAAAGATAATAAATTAGTCAGAAATGAAGTAAAATAATTTCTCAATTCAATAAGCGAGACTTATTGTTATTATAATCATTTTCTAAATCTTTAAGTAATATTTATTGATGTTGTAATAATTTCCTAAAGTATTAAGTGGGATTTATTGTCTTTATATATTTATTCTATGTTACGCGTGGGCGTGTCTGACGTCAGATACATTTTATGACCAGAATGTAATCGAGTGATAATTACTAGTTTATATTAAAATGTTGGATATGTAACTTGCCTTTCGTTTTGACTCAGATTTATTTGTCGCTTAAAAGCGTATTAATTGCTATGATACTACAGTTGTAGTTTTTATTGATGAGTCTGTTAGATAATAACATTGAATTTTAAACTAAGTTATAAGAAATAACAGTGTCAAACAAATTAAAATAAAGTTTCCAAATAAATTGTGTTTGGAAGTACATTTTCTTCCTTATTCGACAGTGTAAAAAAATGAAAATGTGCAATATTTAGAAGTTATTATTATTATTTTTTTTTTTAATTCCAGTAAAAGCGAAATTTGAATGACTGCTGTTTGCATTCGCAAAATGGCATCAGCGTTATGCACGGACACGTTTGTCCTTTATAATATAGATACTTCAATTTAAAAACTGTCTGGTTCAGGAGTGTTTTTCGAACATATCTCTATAAAACCACCAATTTTCATGTTTTTATATGGAAGAGTTTTCTTAATATCAGCCGATAAAGACCTCCAGTCACAAGAAAATGATTTACGCGCAGACCTAGTTACTTTTTTAAAGATTTTTATATCTACTCACTACTGAAACACAACATTAATTGAAATTATTAATAATAGACCTGGAGCCGGCAGTACAGACAATCACCTCATCGAGTTCACGACTGAAATTCCAGAATTAGATAAAACTTGATTCGCATATTAAAACGCAATCGGTCTGCCAAGTCATATGTTGGTGAAAAACACTTGAATACCCGATTTTAGTGGACCAAATTTTACCGAACCAAAATATGCCAAATCAAAAATGTGCACTACGCTCAGATATTAGGAAGTGACCTATTTTAAAGAACTAAGGGACTATTAATATTCATAGACAGTAAATATTAGAAAATCGCTAAAATGGATTAATAATAACGAGAAATAGTATTTGTTTATTTGAGTTATAACGGGTAAAAAAGATTCCCAGTGAAAGGGAAAACGTTAACCCTTTCGCTGCGTAATGTTTTATCAAAATAGCTTCCAAAATTGCGCATTTAAACCCTTCGCGACGAGCGTCTTTTAAGAATTTTTACTCTTTTGTCACCAGTTTTTCAAAACAAAACTTTTTGTCTAATTTATTCTGGGAAATGCTCCGATTAAATAAGGCAAAATTTACAATAAAAAATAACTGGTGAGAATAATCAAGGAGGGTTAATTAGACGGAAAAAATGCATCCCCGAGGAAATCTCGGGTTGCGCAAATTTTGCTACTTTTACGTTGCCCGAGGAAATCTCGGGTTGCGCAGCGAGAGGGTGAAGACAACAATGAGTTGGTACGATGGATTTATGAATCAGAAAATTTTCGTTCGTCGCCAAAAGATTAAAGTTGCCCAAAAGCTTCAAAAATCTTAAACGAAAACGGCAGTAATGTTCCATGTAATAGGAAACAAAAGTGTAGAAACAAAAGGAGTAAAAGCTATTCCATTTAAAACTACGGGACACGTAAAATCTCACTTCACAGGGTCTCTTTCTTGCTTAGATAACGGTAGCAACTTAAAACAAATGATAGTTTTCAAACGAAAAACAAATCCAGCTGGTAATTTTACAAATCTAGTTTTTTTCATGTTCATTGAAAGGGTTAGATGGACGAAAATCGGTTAAAATTATAGATAAAAAATACTTGGGAAAAGCGTCTAGGAGCGTTAAGTCAACCAGAAAGTCTTTTAGTTTGGGATATGTTTAGATGTCATGTAGAAAAGATGAAATTAAAAAAGAATAAACGAATCTAACACATATTTAGCAGTAATACCAGCTGGACTGATGACTTCGTTAGTTCAATCTTTGCATATATCCATAAACAAACCTTTCAAAGAAATGTTAAGGCGTCAGTGGAACACATGGATACTAGAAGGAGAAAAAACATTTTCAAAAGGAGGAAATATGTGGCATGAGTCATGAACGCAAATGTGTGAATGGATTATAACATCATGGAATGAAATCAAACAGGAAATAACTGTTAAATCATTTTAAATATGTGGAATATCAACTGAACTTGACGGTACTGAGAATGACTATTTATGGCTAGATGAAAGTGACAGTGGCGATAAAATACATGAAAGCGAGAGTGAGGAAGAAGGCGATATTTCCGAAAATATAAATGAGGACGATTACAACGAGCTTTTCATGTTATCTGATATAGAAGATTAAGTTTGTTCGAAATTGTACACGTATATTGTAAGTTTCTTTGTGTATATTGATATTTAAAGAAATTTAAATATACATCTAAAAATTTGGAATGCTTTCTTCTTATGACTTTACATCAAACATTTTATATTCGGTGTATAACACGCACATGGAAAAATAAAGTGATTTTTTATAGTTAAAAGTGCGAATTATACGCCGAGCTATACGATATATTGTACTACTGATGGACTTCTTCCATGCCCTACTAAGATGTATTACACAATTTGCTGATCTCCTGGCAACTAGGTGTTGTTGTTGTTTATGACGGCAGCATCTACACTGGGATCTAGGCCAGAAGGGGGAGATGCCCTCTGTGGGATTCTTTCTAAGGGAAGCTAATCCATATTTACGCAACGCAATCCAAGGTTCGAAGAAAACAACGAAAATCTCCGAACGATTAGGCCAATGGGAGCGATTGGATTCGAACCCAGCACTTCCCGTCAACCAGCTTTAAGAGCGGAACCTCTCGGCCAATTCTGGCAACTAGGCAGCTTCTGTATTCATCCACTGTCACTGTTTAATGTTCTATCATTGTATAAATGAAAAATAACAAAAGAAACTTTCTGGTGGGGATTTCTGAAAAAAAAAACCCGACAAAATGGGCAAGTACAATTTGTCACTATTACAGGATTTCACAGCTGCAAAGCTAAAAAAAAACAAAAAAAACCACACTACTTCCGAAATTACCTATTCGGTTTATTTTCTGAGAGAAATTTCGCGATTAAATAAGACGACGATTGCTATTTGGAAATAGTGTTAATGAAAATATAGGAGGATTGATAGTTATCGAATTGAGTTTCCTCCTTTTTAACTCTTTGTAGGACGGTGATCACGCGGCGTGACCACCTAATTTTCATATCAAAACTGACAAGCCACACCAATAATGTTTTGATAAATTTTGTTTTTACAATGAAAGTGTGAAAAAATGCAGTTTTGTAATTTCTAAGTAATTGTTTCGTAAAATTGAAAGTAATTTTGAGTTTGAAAACTCCTTATCTAATTATCCCTAAAAATCCCTCTATTAGTAAATTCTATTTAGGCCGTGTAGCAGTGTGTGGTTGGCAATAATTATAGATCATATTCCAGATCAACGTAGTGATTAAAATGCTGACAATGTGAGTAGTTAGAGAGGCAGTGTTTTTTTTATTCTGGCTTCTAATCACCTCAGATGATTAGGCAGCTCGATGGTGAACATTATAAATGATAACACAACATATTAAAAAACTTAGAAATAAATAATAAAGTATATTTTAATATTTTTCCGGTGTCATAATTGTTTCAGTATATGTTTATTCCAAAAAGTAGATCAGGATTTTTAGTTTTATTATTATATGTTGTTCTATTCTTCACATAAGCCTTTTACAGTATAATTCCTGATAGGACATCTGAGTATTTTTTTGGCATTGTTATTGTATGAATCGCATGAAAAACTATATCCGAATGTTAAGATTTTCTGAAGAACAGCAATTCAGTAATTTGAACAGTCCTTAACACTTTCGGGACGGGTGATGCATCGTCAAAAGGTGCATGTGGAATTTGTTTTTGGCAACATTAATAAATAAATGTAATATCTGCCTTTTTTAATTGGAGCATCATTTGTTTTTCCACAAGAAAGGAAACTGTTTAAAAAAAGCCGTGCTATTCAAATAAAATTTATGTAAGGGATGCCGTCTCGAAAGGGTTGAAAATAAGATTTTTTAAAACATATATCCTTAATTAAAATAATAAAACTTTGTAAAAAATCACCATAAAATTAAAACAAAACACAGGACGCGTTTCGAGCTAAAAACATAACAGCTCGTCATCAGCTAAGCATACACGTGTCCGAAAACGGACAAGTTCAAAAATGAACTGAAGAAAAAGAATGTTGCGAAGAATGCGACAGATGGCGCTACCTGATAGAGGGAAATGTGTTGAAAAAAGATAGAAGAGAAAATGAAATGGAAAATTTGTAACACATCCAAAAGCAATCCCAGTACATTTCGTTACTGAAACATTCCTTAAGGGTGAAGAAAAATAGTATTACAAGCCCATTTAAATTGTAACAAGAAAGAAAAACTAAGCATGCGTCAATCATAGATTATGAAACACTTTCCAACACATTCAGAATAAAGTAACAAAATTGCACCGTTTAATAAGTTAAAATATTATGTCTAATACAATTACATGGAAACGCAGAACACATTTGAAAACCCAATTTCAGCTGTTCTCATCTACAATCAGAAAATTATTCCAATTTTTTGAGCAGCCCTGTATATGACAGAAAGATTTGTATCTGTTAACTACATGCATGCCAAAATTTATCGGGCTTCGAATAAAGAATGTGTATCCAGTTTTTTATATTTTGGAACAATGGAACAATGTCATAGATTTCAGGATTCCCTAGTTGCCATGCAGCTTAACATCCGGCATAGAGGTATAAGCGTTTTACAATGCAGTGAGAGCCATAGAAGAATATTTAGACGCGGCAGGTGGCCATAAAAATAGAAAGTTTAAGAATAAGTAAAACAAAAAGATAAAGTAAATAAACGTTCAAGTGCTAGTATACTTGTCCTCAGAGGGTTCCGACCCATAAATATGTGACTTATTAACTTTCTTATTAGTTATTAATTATTAATTTTATTATTAGTTGCCACATAGTTTGACTTCATTTCATTGTGTTCATCTTGATGAAATTTGTCTACATACCTTATTAAAGTGTTTTGATGAATGTTATGCTCTTTGCAGAGGCATGAACACTTAACATTTCTTAAGGCTGCTGCTTTACTTCTTTGTTATCTTTTCCATTCTTTCTATTTACCTGGTATGGGTACTAATTAAATGAAATAAAAGTTCTTATGAAGTTTCCAATTTATATTTCATTAAATGTATTCTTGCTTCTATCGCACTTTTTCGTATATTTCTTTCTATCACCCAATTGTATTGTAGCTTTACAGAATAAATTTACAATATTTTAGAAATGTAACCTTTAACCTTTCATTATGTACAGAGTGCAATAAAAAGATTTTCAAAAACACTTAATTAAGGGAGACTTCACCATCTGGTCAACCCTTCCTCACATTGGGTCAATCCTCCCTACAAAGTCAATTTTTAAATTATAGCATATGATTATGTTTAGCCTAATTTACTTTTACAGTCTTTATGCCTGGAATGAAAGCTCAATGTTTCTGCATTACTCAAAACCTACTTACTTAAATTTCTATGGTATATTTTATCTGAAAATCTCACAAAATATTTCTAAAAATACGCTTTTTAAGCTGAAAACACTTCACAGTTGATTTTTTCACTCCTGTTTCAATTTTCTGCATAAAACAAAGTCTATTGTTTGAGCTTTTCAGTAGCTTTGGTTGCCACCTGTTCACAAAACTCAGAAATTCCATTAAATATGAAAAACGAAGGTTGGGTCAATCCTCCCCTGTCCCCCTATATATGATTTTCAATATCCGGCCAAATTTTGGCGAATCCGACGTTTAGCTCAATTTTGTTCCCGATGCGACAAATACATTGGACGCTATCGTGTTTGACAAAAGTGTAATTTTTCAGAGGGAAGCCGGTGTTGTACACCTACCTTCTAAAATAGAATCTAAAACAAAAGTATTGAAATCGGTTTCATACAAACTCAATTCATAAGCACTTTTAAATTAGGTGGTGGTATGTTTCGTTCACATGGAACTCGCAAGACTGTTCTTTTGTGTGTTCCTGTGTAAACGAAAAAATGTATGTTCGAAAAACGAAGTATACTGAAGCTGCCTCCTGAACACTACGTTTAAAAATCTTTATCAAAATCCGTTTCTTTTTTTTTAATTCATATGGCATTGGTGAAAGAAATTATTCACAATCAACTGTATATTTGAGAAAATCTTCAAAAATGAGGTGTACCAGAAATCGGCTATAAAGCGTATACCCTAACTGGAATGAAAGCTCACAAACACTTCCTGTAAGCGGGGGAAAACGCGTTCCTACATGCAATGGGAACCCCTTTTTCCCGTTAGGCGATTTTCCTTATAGATAAAATAACTTTACAATGTTACATTTTACATTATACTTTGTACATTTATTTTAAATAGGGAAAATTACATTTTTAGCTAAGTTTTAATAATTTTATCTAAGTTTTCCTAAGTTATTTCTTCTTTTTTGTTTGTTTTGTTAAATAATGATTTTTAACACTTTCCAACAAAGTTGAACAGTGTGTATATGATTTCGTTTTGTCTAGCCGTCTGTCCGTCTGAACGAGCTCGAACTCTTGTAAATATACTCGGATTGCCCTGAAATTTTTGGATATTATTGACGTTTATCATAGCACGATCCCTATTTCAAATGAAGTTTTTAGCATGCTTAGTTCATCTACAGGGATAGTCAAAAGTATTCTGTTGCATTACAGCCAATGGGAAAATATCGTTTTAAATTATTTTTAATGATGTTACACGTGCATCCAAACGTAACAAAAGTTATAGGCATTTATGAAGTGCACTAAAATATGCATTATGTAACATATGCGGTTCAAAGAATAGTTATTCATTTACACGGAAGCACAAAAGAATTCTGTTACATAATGATGTAAGGGGGGGGGGATTGTTTGCGGCGTATTTTAATTATGTTAAACTATTTCATATATAATGAATTTTATATACGTCGTTGAGGTTTACTATAAGTTATTTCATGTATAATACGAAGAGCATAGCATTTACAGGTACACACAAAAGATTTCAGATACTAATGTATCAGAAGTACTGTACATTAGCGGTGATCTCTGTAAATGCATTTTCAATTATGATATGCGCTTTTATGTTTCACTATATTTATGCATACTATATGGCGTGTATAAATGCTATAGTTTATATACAGGGCTACACAAAAGAACTCGTAAGGGTTACTGGGTATGAGAGCAAATTGCTTAAAATTTGTTTTTAAATGAGTTATCCATTTTGCACGCTGAACTGCATTTAGTTTATTAAGAAATGTTTACAGAATAGATACAAAATTATACTATACAGGGTCACACAAAGAAATGGATACATGCCGCCTATGGATGATAATTTCTGCAAATGTGATTTCAGTAGTTTTAAAAGTGTTTTAGTTTGAATTAAATTTTAGTTAAATAGTGACGTGTAATAAACATACTAGGTAAACTACTGGGCAGTACAAAAGTATTCAAGTATGTTTCCATCTATTAGTATAAATTGCTGAAAGAGAAATTTTAACCTGTTATGCGTTTTCTTGCTAAACTAAATTTTCCCGTTATATAATATATATATCAACATACAGATCAAACACAGGGCTGTTCAAAAAAATTGTAATACATATTTGTCTATGGACTGTAACTGCTGAAATCAGTTTTGTAAATGTTTACTTAGCTATCTTATTTACCTTATTTCCCTAAATAACGAAGTTTTGTTAAAGCTTTCAGGGAAAGTTGGAAAGTGTTTCGTAATCTATGCCATATGCACGATTTTTCCTTCTTGTGTATAACTACTTAAGATATCTTTAAAAATCAGTATTTTTTTATATAATTGATAGATTTTTAAAAATAATCATGACTAATAACAGACCGGGTAGCTACAACACGGACAATAACCTCATTGAGTTCACGGCTGAAATTACAGAATTAGTTAAACTCGATTAGCATATTAACACGTTGAGTGCCACGGAGACTGACACTGAAGCGCTGAAAAATTTACAATGTTTTAAGTATTTTTTAAGAAAGTATAAGCCTGTAATAAATAAAAGGTAAGTAAATTTTTAGTAATTACTTAAAACAATACACACATTTTAATTTTTATATAATATTTTATACCGTCAGTCATCGGTGAATGACGCATTCTAAACGGAAAATTCAGTGTCAGTCACCGGTGGCTGACGTGGCGCTTAACATGTTAAAACGCAATCGCTCACCAAGTCACCAGGCCAATTTCACCAAGTCATATCTTGGTGAAAAACACCTGAAAATCCGACTTTAGCGATTGACTCGTAAGTTTATCATTGTCTTTTCCTGATCCCAATCCTGCATATTTTCATACCTTTGGGTGCAGGAAAACACAATGTTAAACCTGCGACTCAACCGCTAAAATCGGATTTTCGGGTGTTTTCCACCAACATATGACTTGGCAGAACCGATTGCATTTTAACTCTTTGAAAGGCAACCAATATCTGTGTAATATTGAATTCTCACCGGAATAATCGAAAAATTTTATTTTTAAATAAGGAAAAGCAATTTCTTAAAGTTCCCCCCCCCCCCTCCAAAAAAAAAAGTTAAAAAAATAAAATTTCGTTAAAAGTTTCTGGTGCGAATATTGTTTATATTAGGTGGGATATATTATATCCTACCGTCATTCAAGGAACTGCGAATAGTTGTAACTAACTCTGGAATTTCAGCCGTACTCTATGAAGTGATTGTCTGTGCTGCGCCACCCGGTCTAAAATTATTTTTGTTAAAAAGAAAAAAAAATCGTTAGTATAGAATATAGGTGATTACCTGATCGGAATGTCGCATTTGCGGGCGGTTCGGACTCTCACCCCCAACCCCGCAACCCGCAAGATATTTACGTTTGTTTCACTGCAAACGAATACTTGTTATGTTCGTTATAGAAGGTTTTTCTGTATCATATGACCTGAAAAAGAAATTCAGAAGCAGGTTCTCTCTCCGACAGCGTAACCTTTGGATCCATTGTGTCACGCAAACCAACTCCACCGCAATAAAGTGGAGACTCATTGTTTAAAAAAAAAAGTGTTTAGAATTTAAACTCTAATACTTCATTCTTTGTTTTTTCTAGCAATTAAAATACCTGTAATCTTCATTATAAAGCAAAAACATGTTCGCAAGTAACCCTGACGTGATATCGACCGTGGCAATACCTGACTAAATATCTGTTAAGTTGTAATTTTCTAAAACTGCTCAAAGCCGCTTCAAGACTACAAGCCAAACACAAGGTTTCGTGACGTCACGACGCGGGGCTTAGATCAGCCGTGGAGAGCACATGCGTTATTAAAACTTATTAATGCTTTCCTCTATATTTCAACTTATTATCACAGCATATGGGAAAAAAATAATAACTTATAGTTTAAAGACGCTAATTAAGCGCTTTTTAATCAATTTCGATCACTCGAAACAATAATAATAACGATAACACAAAAACAATATTTATGAAATAATATCATTGTGTCAATGAAAATGTGCATCAGAATTAAAGTTACATTAAAGAAAATTCGTTCGTTAAGGAAAAAAAATCCCAAGTATTAAATTTATTTTAGTAGACAGTTTTTATTATTTATTCTACTTTGAAATTTAGAAACAATATCAATTATCTATTTGGTATATATTCAAAAACAAGACATTATACATTATTACATACATATATATATATAAATTTGTAGTTTAAACACATAAATTGAATTATTTTGTTTTCAGTTATTCCAAAATAAATAAATAACAATAAGTGTGCCAATCAAAACCCACATTTAAAAATTAAATTAAAGTGGAAGAAAAGTGAATGTTAAATGAAAACAAATTCAAGTTGTGTTCTATTTTTATTTTCAATCGGGCTTGAAATTATACAGTAAATATCCTATTAAATATTAAGTGATTTGAAACCTGCATATAATAAATAGTAAAATTAAAGTATACATGAAATTAAGTATTCTTATAAATAAATTTTCGTACTGTAAACTTTACTTATCAGAAATGGGTAATTTTCACATAAAATTCATTAAATTAAAAAACACAAAACTGTCATAATACTAAAACAACACAACGAAACAGAAAATTATTTTTTAGTTTTGTATTAGTTTGATATATTATTGTCTGAGCGAAGCGAAGGCTAATACTCAGCGAAATATTACTGTCCGGACAATTTACTACTACGATGGATATTAACGCCATGTCCTACTAAAAAAAAAGCCTAATAAAAACCTTTCGTCAAGCATAACTCAAAAAATATTTGTCGGATTTCGTTTCTGATTGCACCAGAAGGTACCTATCAGGGTCGCCTACTGAATGCACCTACTATGAAAAATAAGTTCCAAACCGTTTAAAAATTATATAGAAAAAACTCTTAAAAAAGCACAATTTATCTGCATACGTCACAGAAATTTGGTGTGCGTCACTTTAACCGGTTGATGTTTTCGTAGACAACTGGTTTGAACACATGGAGCAAATAAAAAAAAATACGTACGCAGTAATATTGAATAGATCAGTTTCAACCACGTGATCACAAACCTTGCAACAACCCGTGGCAACCAGTTTTGGTGGGCAAACAAATAATAATACAGTATTCCGTACCACGGTGACCGTTTTTAGCCTGTTGTATGACATACAATTGTGGATGATTAAAACAAAAGACATGAGTGTTTATTGATCCGGGAGGTTATCTTTCTCTGGATGTCTGTCTGTCTATCATACAGCATGAAATTTTCTTGTAAAGGATGATATTATTATGCAGTAAAAACTCCATAACGGACACACCCGATTTGTGGACACCTCTATTTAGCGGCCATTTTTTCGATTACCAACCCTTAAATAACTGTACATTTTTTACTCTCAGTAGCGGACACCTCCAAATAGAGGACAAATTCTGCCCTCCCGAGGTGTTCGCTATTCAGAAGTTTTACTGGTAAAACCTCCATAGAGGACACACCCGATTAGCGGATACCTCTATTTAGCGGACATTTTTTTCGATTACCAACTCTTAAATAACTGTACATGTTTTACTCTCAGTAGCGGTCACCTCTAAATAGAGGACAAATTCTGCATTCTCGGGGTGTCCGCTATTCAGAGGTTTTACTGTATATAATATTGATAATTATTTTACAGGGTTGCACAAAAAATAAGAATATATGAAACGAATATAAACTAAATTCGGGATTGGTAGATCGCTGATGGTAATGTAATTTTAAGATGTTGTTACAGTCATCCGCAGCATGTTTTTAGAGTTTCGTTGATCTAACGAAACCCTACCTGTCTCACTCCTTTGTCTGTCTGTTTGTCCGTCTGTCACAGAGCCCGTTCTCAGAAACTATATATGTCGGATACTTGAAAATTTGCATACTTATAGCTGAACACCACACATAAAACGGCAAATAATAAAATTTTGAAAAAGTCTAATATTTAACCCTCTGGGCTCTAACTTGTGTATTTTAAGCAATTTTTCTAACTCAGCCCCTAATTTAATTAAGTTGGAGACATGAAATTTTGCATACTTATAGCTGAACATCTCACATTAAACGACAAATAATAAAATTTTGAAAAAGGCTTATATTTAACCCTTTGGGCTCTAACTTGTGTATTTAAAGCAATTTTTCTAACTCAGCCCCTAATTAAGTTGGAGACATGAAAGTTTGCATACTTATAGCTGAACACCTCACATCAAACGACAAATAATAAAATTTTTAAAAAGTCTAATATTTAATCCTCTGGGCTCTAACTTATGTATTTTAAGCAATTTTTCTAACTCATCCCCTAACTAAGTTGGAGACTTGAAAGTTTGCATACTTATAGCTGAACACTTGAGATAACACGATAAATCATAAAAGTTTGAAAAAGTCATATTTAATCCTCCAGTCTCTAACTTCTGTATTTTAAGCAATTTTTCTAACTCAGCCCCTAATTAAGTTGGAGACATGAAATTTTGCATACTTATAGCTGAACACCTCACATCAAACGACAAATAATAAAATTTTGAAAAAGGTCTAATATTTAACCCTCCGGTCTCTAACTTCTGTATTTTAAGCAATTTTTCTAACTCAGCCCCTAATTAAGTTGGAGACATGACATTTTGCATACTTATAGCTGAACACTTCACATCAAACGACAAATAATAAAATTTTGAAAAAGTCTATTATTTAACCCTCTGGGCTCTAACTTGTGTATTTTAAGCAATTTTTCTAACTCAACCCCTAATTAAGTTGGAGACATGAAATTTTGCATACTTATAGCTGAACACCTCACATCAAACAGCAAATAATAAAATTTTGAAAAAGTCTAATATTTAACCCTCTGGGCTCTAACTTGTGTATTTAAAGCAATTTTTCTAACTCAGCCCCTAATTATGTTGGAAACATAAGAATTTGCATACTTATAGCTGAACACCTCACATCAAACGACAAATTATAAAATTTTGAAAAAATCTAATATTTAACCTCTAATATTATGTCGAGCGCAATTTTTAAATTTAAACTGTTTTGCAATACCATTTTTTGTTCATTTTGCATAATAAGTGTAATGTGACGTAATTTGTTCTATTTCAGATATCTAACGCATGTTAATGAATTTATTTTACAATATCCTTTCTCTTTTAAAATTCACATGTAAATATAGTTTTTATGGCGTAATTTCCAATAAGTGCCTGCTTTTTATACCTAATTATTTAATTCTAATTTGAAGGGGTTTTTTCTGTTTATAATAGTGACGTGTAAATATTTTTTTTATTTGAAGCAAACATTATTGTTTGCGCTGTTTATACAGTTGGCAACAGTTTAAATTAATACCATTTTCTAAAATATGTAAAAAATATCTGTCAAAATGCTGAATATTTGAATTTAAAATAGCAATAAAACCTCAAAAAATGAGTCAAATTAAAAAAATTAATGAAATCTGCAGACCGGGATCTTCTATTGAATAAAATGATTAAATTCCCATGTAGAGCTTTTGCTCTTATAATTTTTTTTAATGGAACGATTTTGTCCAACTTTAGCATTAAATATCTCTTAAAATAATTCTTCGATTTGAAAACTGTATGCATTAGTGTGTTGATCAAATATTTCGCTATAATACCACCGATTTTCATATATTTGTATGCAATAGTTTTCTTAATATTAACGAAGAAAGACCTCCGGTCACAAAAAATTCAAAACCGGCGGCGGCGACGGCGACGGCGGTGACAGCGTTTGTTACTTTTTATAGAATAGAGAGATATATAAAAATGAAAACTTGTCTATCTGTCTGTTTGTAATTCTATAAAAAATCCACAATTTGGAAGCCAAAATTGTGAAGAGATACGTACATGTGTATTAAAACATAGCCGAGACAACTAAAGTAATCCGGAATCGAAATAACTTATAGTTAATTTTTAATTAATAAAAAAAACTAATTTAACAGCAATTTCTTATCAAATTGAAACATTTTTCGTTATAGCAGTTGCCAACAATTAAAAAACACAATAAAATTATTACTACAACAATTAATTTTCTACTGCAAGATTTCCAAGTGAAAAATGAAAATGAAATAAATAGTTTGCGAATTTAAAAAAAAAGGTGAATATTACGTCATAACTTTTCTATTGCAAGATATTCACGTGAAATATGAAAATGAAATAAATGGTTTGACGAATTTAAATGAAAGTAAATATAACTTCATAACTTTTCTATTTCAAGGTTTCCACGTGAAAGAGGAAAATATTACGTCATATTGGAAATATAAAGGGCATGGTGGATATAGTATAACGTCATATGAGTGTGAAAAATGTATTGAAGCATGATAAAAACCCGATTAGGGAAATATTGGCGTATTTTAACATTATTGCTCCAATTACAAATTGAAATAAGTTCATTTATAGCTGTATTCTTTTGCGTCTGTTATATACATTTATACATTTTTATATAGCGTTTTCATATGATTCATTCAACAACATTTCGACTGCTTTTTTTAATGTTTGTTTTGTGTTGTATGTTAAATTTTGAAATTGATTTTTCAGAACAAACATCAATCAAATTCTGGGCAACGCCGGTACTTTAGTTTGTAATAGATAAATGGCTTTTGTACCTGTATATCTAATGCTAGTATTATAAAGCGTTATAATATTATAAAGTATATAATATTATTAATGCTTGTACGTTTGTGAGGTGTTATCTCTGAAACTACATAGCCAACTTAAAAAATGTTGGTGGCCATCTCTTCTCCGAAAAAAAGACTATTTTATGTCAGTGCAAGAACCTACATTGCTGCAGGAGCAAAAAAGTTCTAAAATTGTGATTTCTGCGATATTGATTGGGTTAGAAACTTTAAATTTGGTGCGGTAGTTACTTTTAAGATGTAAATACTCGTAATGAACGCTCTCTAAAAGGTTCAATTTGACGGATAAACGTAAAAATTTCTAGAAAGGTTCTAAACTATGATTTATTTGGAATACTGGAATTTTTGGGATACTGTTGGGGTTAGAAACTATAGAACTTTGGCATGGTAGTAATTAATAAGATGTAAATGCTCGTTGTAGAACGAATTCTAAAAAATAGAAAGACTAAACAAAGCGGAAAAAGATCTAAAGATGATCTAAGTAACGAAGAACATGGAACTGTTAGGAATATAAACATGAAAATTGACATGGCTGTATTTATCATGACGTAAATTCTCGCAATAGAACAATTTCTAAAAATGTCGCTATATAAAACAGTGCATAAACAAAAAACTTTAAAAATTTTTCTATTTCTCTGTTACTGCTGAGCCCAAAATCTTGAAATGTTGCTTCGGGTTAGTTTTAAAATATACAATTGTCTCTATGAATGGTTTCTAAAAAATTTAAAATTTAAAAAGATGAAATTAACGGAAAGCGATCTCAATTACCATTAATTTGGAATTATTAGGTACAGCAACTTTAAATATTTCATAATGCTGCATTTCTTCCGCAAAACATGCGATTTAAATGCAACAAAACTGATAGATACCCACCTAGCATTAAATAAATTGTGTAAATATTGAATAAAGACCTGTATGAAACAGTGAGTAGGTTGCCCAAAAGTACTTGTTAAAGTGTTCCTTCTCTAGGCTTTTCTCTCTCTCGCCAAGGCCACTAACAGAGGGAAGTGCCGTTTTAAATATGATATGAATTATTTATCCGATTAATTTTTCTACACATTTTATCATAAGGTCATATTCTCAATTATCATTAGTAGATTTTTTATATATTAACTTATTCTGATGAAATTTTGTAATCGGGTTCATATTGGCGTATGTTAGCTTGCATGATTTGCTGAATAAATATGTATGGATTTGTAAATTACTTCAAATGACACTTTGACAGCTCAAAAGTTATGTAGACGATATATTCAGATCTTGTGTCATACTTTATGTTGTAATCATTGCCGATTTCTTTTATTTAATACATGCTAAATACAGCTCAACTTGTGCAGAATATGTTTGAAAACAAAACAATACAGCGTATGTAGTTGCCAGCATACACTCATCATTTAAATCCGATCGAGCATATCTAAAACACACTCTAACGAAGCATTGCATGTCACTTTTGATGTATTCGGTACTTTGATACTATATTAGATTTTGAGAAGAGAATTCCTTAAATGTTATCGACAACCTCATTGCATCCGTGGAAAACAGATATTGTACAATATTAACTATTCCAGGGGAGCACACACCATATAAAGTATAGTCCATTCTTTTTAAACATCATATATTTGTCATTTAAAGATACTCAAATTGGTGCGGAGCGTCTGATTATGCTCTTGACATCATTTTATACAGTTAAAATTCCGATATAAGTAAATTAGTGTTTCATTTTTATTTTACTTTTAATATATTGCGTACTTTCAATTTTATATCCATGCATGGCTGTCTTGAATGGTTTGATTTCCCATTTTTTTAAACAGTGTATACGAATTTATATATAAGATTTTGTAATTCTACAATTCGTTTATTTTCATCATTTCAATTTTCAGCAGTATATGGACAATTAAAGATAACATCTCATTTTCTTTGCTTCCACATGTTATTATTAAATCTATGTTCTCAGTAATATCGCTCAGACTAATCCCTCTGAGGGAAGTCCTAGTGTAAGGTACAAGCAATAGATTTTTTTAAAAGTGTATTGACATATGAAGAAAAAAATAAAAGAAAGAAAGAAAAGACTTTCATCAATTGGAATTAAAATATTCCTAATTTATGTTCATTTTCCTCGAATGTTTAGGTAATAGCTGATAAAAAAAAAACATCGAAAAACACAAAAACCTTCCACGAAAATATTTCATTTCCAAAATAATGTTGTGTGGGTTCTTAAATGTTTGTTCACATCTTTTAAGCTTAAAATAATCAATTTTTATGAGATGAAAAGTATTTCCTGACTAGATCTAAAAGTAAATTTATAATTATAGAATAATAATTTTATTTATTGTTACTTTTAATTAAACATTAAAATGTATATGAAAACACATAGGATTTTTGCGAAGAAGGTGTGTGGGTGGGGGGGGGGGCAACTACTGTTTTGCACAAGGGTACTAACAACCCTTCCTCTAGTCTTGTAAATAAATTGTTTACAGTTGTGGCAAAAATAGAGAGATTCAAAAACATTATCCCCATAGCTCTATTTACGCAGTACATAAGCATTTATAATTTAACAAAAAATTATAAAAAGAATTTTTATTAATATAGCAAACGTTTAAGATTAAAAAACAACAATAAATTGAAACATGTATATCGATCGGGGTTTGCTTTAAAAGAAGTAAACAAGATAAAAATGCTATGTATTATTCACAGTGACTTTTATGAAAATTTCTGAACAAATTAGAAAGAGAGGAGGGTGTGACAAAATACAAATTAAATGATATAAGTCTTGACACGATTTAGGGATTTTTTTATTTTAAATTATTGCTCTATGTGGAAAGAAAGAGAACTACAATAATATAGTTTCGTTTTGAGACACGGTATTATTGATAGAATCGTACTAGGATTTGCTAGTTAATTCATTTCAAAGAAATTAAAAATAAAAGATTTTGAACACAAGAAATAAAAATTGTGCTGATAGCATATAAATATAATTTGAAAATAAAACTTACCTTGAAAAGATTATGTTATCAGGCTGAGTAAAACATACGTCCACGTGCACGTAAAATAGCAAGATACAGAATTCAAATGTTCGGAGCTGGCGCGTTGGCAGTTAGCCCCGGCACAGCCCCGGGCTGTGACGTCATACGTGGGGGGATGAAGGGCGTGTCTGGCTTGTAGTCTTGAGGCGGCTTTGAACTGCTATAGATCGCACAATTTCCATTTCTACACCGTTGAATAGGAATAACATGTTATTTCAAATGGACTTTGTTGGAAAATTGAATATCAATTTATGGATTTTTTATGCTTTTTGAAATTATTTTCAAGCATGAATGTTTTTTAAATCTATCGCTATCGCGTGTAGACCAATTACGGAAGATTAATCGGTTTGCATAAAACAATATATGTATAGTTCAGCATTTTCTTCCGGCTCATACTCCATAACGAATTAAAAATTTTATCAATAAATAAATAAAATATTATAAATAAAATACAAAATTAACAATCATATAATAAAACTACTTACTTAAGCCACTGAAATGATCAGTATGAAAAAGGTTGGTGTAATTAGAGAAATTGTTGATGATTTCTTCGGACTCCTGGCATGCGGTTAATAAGAAAGTATCGCTTTTAATAAATTTCAAAAAACTTTATTTAAATACATAATTTAAGATATTTACTATACATATTAAATGTAAATTGGAATTTCATTCCGGCTGTTTATAACTTTGAGTTCTGCTAAATGATTTTATGAGGGACTTGCACCATTAGTTAAATAATTTTTCAATAAAGGTTTTAGTAGTACATGAATTTTAACCAATTTTAACCAATTTTAAATAATTAATTTATCACAGTTGGTAAATAAATTATATGAGTTGTAAATTTTCAACTGTGTAATTACGTATTCAACGTTTTCTGGAATTCCAATACCTGCGATTTATTCTGTTGAGCTGATTCATACATCAGACCAGATGCCATGATCATTAAGGCTGGCTGGGTGAATTAGGTCTTCCAGATTGGTCCGGGATGTCTCAGTTGGTAGAGCATTGGTGGATCCCTGGTAAGAACTTGGTATGAACATTTTTCGCCGAGTTGGAAATTTACAACTCAATGTTTTAGTATGTTGCATATTATGTTACGTTGCTCAGTTATAGTATAATGAGGGAAAGTTCTATAATCAGATGAATCCGATTATGAAAGATTAGCCACTTTTAAAAAAGTTCTGCTGTATATGAATTTTGATGGGACATGCATTGTTCATTTTCAGAGATGTCTTTGGTATATACCAAATAGTTCTACATTGTTTAGTTATGGATTTATGGCAAAAAGTAGTAGAATCAGGGGAGTCCGAATACAAAAGATCAATCTTTTTAAAATATTCTGCTAAAAGGATTTCAATGGAACTTGCAATGTTAGTTAGATAATTTTTCGGGAAAGGTTTTAGTATATAACATATCGTTCTACATTTCTTACTTATAAAATTAAAGGGGAAAATTTTGTTATCAAGTGAACCCGATTATGAAAGTTGAGCCTTTTTAAAAAGTTCTACTGGACGGATTTTGTTGAAACATACACTGTTAGCTAGATAATTTTAGTGAAGGTTTTAGTGTATCATATATAGTTCTAGGATCCTTTGTAATAAAATTCTAGGAGGAAAGTTATACAATAAGGTGAATCCGATTATGAATGATTAGACTTCTTAAAAAGTTTTACGGATTTTGATGTGTTTCTTACGTAATTTTTCAGTATGGTTTTAGTATATTGTATATCGTTCATAACCAAATCATACTGCAAATGATCAAATAAATGATTTGATCCTTAACAGCCAAATTTTGTCTGACACATAGGAAAATAGCGCAGTGGCGTCTATATCGCTTTGAGTAACGCAGAAGGAGATTCCAGGTAAAGGTTAATATTGTGATAAAACAAAATGTAAAAAACACCGATGTAACAACTTCCCAAAACTTAGTCGCAAAACCTTCCATGAAATTAAAAAATACAGTATGCAAGAAAATAGATCCAGTTGAGTCAAACCAGTTATCAGGAGTATACGAAATACCTTTCACCAAAGAAGATGGAACAATGCAGTTTTATATAGGTATGACAAGCAGAAAACTTAAAACTATAATCAAAGCGCATATAGCAGACATCAAATACAACAGGTGAACCACAGCTTTGGCCAGATTATGCAGCGAAGAACCTTTACAGATCGATTTTTAAAAATAACTGGTTAATTTATTCATCAAGATTTTATTTACCATCCATAATCCGGGAATCAATTGAAATATTTTTACGCAACGGGAATATTTGCAATGATTCAGTGTCCCTTGATTTACCTAAGATTTGGAAAGAGATGCTATGTAATTTTAGTAACAATAGTAAAAATTAATCCACGCTCGCAAATAACCAAATTAATTTATTTTGTATTTATGTTTGGCACCCTTTTTCATTATGCATGATGTCTCATGACATTGTTTATCATGTTATTGTTTATAAATTATGTCAAAATTAATCCACGCTCGCAAATAGCCAAGTTAATTTTAATTTAATTTTATGTTTGCAATGTTTTTCATTATGCATGATGCCTCGTGACATTGTTTACTATGTTATTGTATTTTAAATTTTGTGAAAATGTTTTCTATCTTGAATGATTTTGTAAATGCCGCCGTTTGTGCGATGAAACGTTCGTCAATCTTAATAAAGTTTATTTTATCAATTTTTATAGCATTATTTAACTTAACACCGATGCATTTCGTTTTATTCAAATATCGTTTAACGAAACCGACTACAGCATAGCTGGCGAAGCCTGCCAGTTTCATATAAAAATGCTTTTTGGTGTTGTTAGTGGAAAAGCTTAAAATATGGATATTTAATGTAAAAATATCTTTTAGAGTTCTTAATTTTTAAAAAAGAGAGGGTTTCACTTATGTTCTATAACGTGGACCGCCCGTGTTAGGTCTCCTCATGAATATAAGGATTTAAAACAGCGTTTCCCAATTTTTTTCCCGCAGACTGATTCACAGTCCTACTTAGAATGCGGAATTATGTTTTACATTTCCAACCCATTCTTAACAGCTATAATATCTAAAGGTAAAATAAATCTATTCGTAAATTTTATAAGGCAGGCGTAATATGAAACAATCTATGTTATCATTTTACTCCCAATATCTGTATTCACCTTATCAAGACATTGAAATTTTAAATTACATATTACTAAACATTTTATCGAAAACCCAAACTGCTACATAATAAAATAACTTAACTATTAATTAAGGTCAATATTATTTTAGAACAAAATTCAAAGGTCAAATTCAGACATTTTCGCTTGATTCTAAGTTCCTTTGGCGAAGCTGATCAGTGTAACGGCAAAACCTGCTATTTTCATATAAAAATCTTTTTATGTGTAGTTAGTGGACAATCTAAAACTCATAGTATTTAATGTAAAATATCTATTAGAGTTCTCAATTTTTAAAAAAGGAGGTTTTCATCTATGTTCTATAAGGGGCATCCCACACTAAGGCGACACGTAAGACATGTCGCTTGAATTCGCTGGAAAAACTGGTTTAAAACAGGTTTGAAACAACTTGGTTCTTTGTTTCGACCGGTTTTTTGAGCTACATGTTTCTGCTACATGTCGCTTGTCGCCTCAGTGTGGGATGCCCCTAACGTGGAACGCCCATGATTGGTCCCCTAGTGAATATCACGAATTAAAACAGCGTTTTTCAACTTGTTTTCCTGTAGGCTGACTCACTGTGATACTTGTGCTTTCCAGTCCACTAAAATAATTTATCCATCCCAACCATTTTTAACACTAGAAAGGCCGGAAATTTTAGTCAAGTTTTTTAATAATATTTCACTGCAAAATTTTTATTTAAAACAGTTTAACTTTTTTATTTAACTTTTTTTACTTTCTATCTTTTAAACCTACTTTTTTATTAAATATGTGTTTGAACCAAATATATTTATATAGTAGCGGTCAAAATGACCACTCACAGCCTTTCTAGTTTTAAGGACTATAATATCTGAAGGTAAAATACATCTATCCGTAATTTTTAATAAATTTAATGTACCACATAAAATGTTCAAATATTTCATTTGATTACGCATTTAAAAATCTATAAACATGAACACATATTTCTATTTTCTTATTATTGAACATTTTTAATGACTTTCATATATTTGTAGACATAATATAAAATATTTTATGTAATAATTTTACATCCAATATTAGTAATCATCTTTTGGGGTTATTAAAACATTAACACTAAAACTACCGGAAATTTGAATCAAGTTTTATTAAAATATTCCACACCAGAATTTTGATTTAAAAAAGTTTAACTTTATTATTTAACATTTTTCTTTTTTGTATACCCTCCGACTATCTTGGAAAAAGGCAAAACTGTAGTGCCGTTTTCTTTGCATTTTGTTTTAAATGATAAAAAAAAAAAAAAAAAAAAAAAAAAAAAAATGATTCTTTGAACATTTTATAAAAAAACTTAATAACGAATATGAATGCAATCCTTCGAAATATTAATCATTGTTCAATGTATTAAAAATTCATTAAATCAATAGAATTATATTACTTGAAATATTGCTTGTATTGCAGTGAAACCTGGAGCTTAGTGAACGTATTAACACGGGCTTGTCAGTGAGGGGGTTAACTTAATTCATAATTAAATTTCTGTTTTGAACGAAACATATTCATATGGTAACCGTCAAAATGACGGCTCAAAGTAGATCTAGTGTTGAATTAAAAATTAAACATTTCATTGCGAAAACAAATCGCTACATAATAAAATAACATAATTATTCGATAACTTAACCCCTAGTAGGGCACCGGTATATGTTATATACCACTTACTTTTAATTCCTAACTGCCACATTCACACCAGAATTTAGGAATTAAATTTTGTTTCATATAATGCACGCGAAGAAAAGCCTTTGCTTAGTTTCATAAAAAGTTGCTTATAAATACCGGTGTCAATCAATCATTTTAACATTTTAGTAACAGAAGTGCTTTGCCCCTGAAGGGGTTAATACATATGATTGAGCAATTTAATCAATTTATTTCATCATCTTCTAGTAGTAAATAACTGCAGTAATAAGAAGAATTTACATTTGTTAAAACATCATTTATTCTTCTCTTGATATACGTGCCTTATAAATATTTATTCTGTTATTCAAGAATACATGATCTTACAAACATAATTTTTAAACGTTTACTACACATTATATCCATTTATTATAATTTCACACCGTAGAGTAATAGCAATAAAATTGTACATTAGAATGAAAAGTTTTCATCCTCGGATTATCCGAAAGTACAGTCACCTCTCACTTATACGCGTTTGAAGGGATTGATTTAAAATCGCGTATAACTGAGAGGATGTTGTATGTTTTAATTCTTTATACACATTACGGGAAAAAACATTTTTAAATATAAGAATTATGATATTTAAAACATTTTATAAAATAAAAGAGGTGTAATATTAGTATAGTGTACTTAAAATCTTTACACTTTCCTTATAAAATTTAGTTTAAAAAATGCAATAAACGTAAAATTTCATTTTAGATAGAAGAAGATATGCCAATTAGTCCTCTTTTAAGACGTCATCGATGCTAGTTTGTTTTTGCTTAAGCCGCGTTTGGAGAACGACCTTTTCTAATGCATTAAAGTGCGTTATTGTACTTGATGTTACATTAGCATATTGAAAGTAATATCTCAAAGCGTCCAAAGCTCCTAAAGCAGTAAGTAGCATAAGATGGGACAGTTGCAGTATCAGTTTCATCATTATCTTCTCCTTCTTTTTCAGCTGCCATGTATCCAAAAACAGTTTCAGTATCTCACATTGCCGTTAATATCAACATTTACGAAATCTTGAAAAGAAAGAGAATCTTGGCTTATGCTGTTCAATTCTTCTTCGTCTATTTTAAAATCATCGTCATTTTTTCCTTTTCCTATAATGGAATAGCTTCAGCATCATTTGAATGAACAAAATTCCCTTTTCTAAAGCAGTTAGAAGTTGTTGTGGCTGTTACGTTATCCCAAGGGGAAACGAACATACGCATAGCATCCAGAATCCAAATTTTCTTGAATTCCTTTTTCTGCTCTGGTATCTAAACATTCTTCTTTCTTCACAGCAAATCTTTCGTATAACTTTAACCCTAGAACTACCGGAAATTTTACTCAAGTTTTATAAAAACATTCTACACCAGAATTTTTACTTAAAACTATTTAATTTGTTTATTTAACTTATTATTGTCTGATTTATACATTTAGTTTGTTTAGAAGAAATTTCTGGTTTGAATAGATATTTTGAATATACATGTCGGGTCCATTGGACCCTTCTGGTAGACAGAGGGTTAACTGACCTTATTATAAATAGATCTAATGGCTGGAGTCTGCTAGTACAATTTACATGGGAATATATAACTCGTGCATCTGTCAGCAATGGTAGATATGAAGGATGGGCGGGACACTGATTCATAAATACCAGAAATGCTCTTTTTTTTTTTTTTAGCCATTTTCATATCAAATTCCTTCAAAAAGTCTAAAACTAGTCTGTTATTTCCGCGTATAACTGAGAGAGAGAATCTCCAGTATTATTTTCCTATTTCTCGTGACGGGACCTTACGAAAATCGCATATAACTGAGAGACGCGTATAAATGAGAGGCGCATAAGTGAGAGGTGACTGTAATTTCATCAATTCATAAAAATCGGCTGCTTTTCCGCAACCGTTAATAATTGCCGAAACGTCAGTGAATGCTTATTGTGGAGACACCTAAAGTTCTCTTTCCGTCTTTCTCTTACAAGGAGAGGGTCTCACCGAATGCGAAGAACATTTGTGTATCGATAGAGTATAGTTAGAATAGAAATATATGACATAATGCACTATGAGCCCCATAAAGCGCAACCCCCTGGGAGTCTTGAGAAAATAAGTCGCAAAGTTTAAGCTATAGTTCATAATCAGATAAATTTCCTTCTTTGGTAAGCGGATCAGTAGCGTGATCGCAGCACGCTTCGGCCCGGTTTCAAATCCAGCTCAGACTTGTTTTTCGGAACGAAAATATTTATCTATCATTTTCGAACCGCAATTGAAACAAATATGTATAATTACTGAAGTTTACAAAAAATGTGAATTAAATGTAAGTTTTGTAGCATATAAGTGCTTTTTTAACTACGAAATTTTGTATGTTTAAATATATAATGGAAAAAAAAACGCATATGTACCGGGTGTCCCAAAAAGGACTGACTGATTTTAAAATTCAATAACTTGCAAACGGTGACAGATATTTAAAAAATTCTTGCAGGAGGGTTATGCATAAGGTTAAAAGTTTTATTACAGTGATTTTCGATTTTTGTTCGAATTACAAACAATAGATGGCGCTGTAAGCAATAGTCGCTAAATACAGGCTCGATTTCTGGTCCTTTCTCTTGTTCCATGCTGAAAAAGGAGATGGAAATGTATTATCCGGGCCACGAAGTACCAAAAATCGAGCCTGAATTCAGCGTCTATTGATCGCAGCGCCATCTATTGTTTGTAATTCGAACTAAAATTGAAAATCACTGTAAAAAAAACTTTTTACCTTATGCATAACCCTCCTGCAAGAATTTTTTTAAATATGTGTCACCGTTTACAAGTTATTGAATTTTAAAATCAGTCAGTCCTTTTTGGGACGCCCGGTATGTCTAGTCTATATAACCAGACATTTTTTGTTGTTATTTAAAATTATTTACAGTTATTTCAATGAATAATCTACTATTTTTCACAGAGAAATAAATTAAAACACGTGATATAAATGCGTGAATAATTATATTAATTTAATTTTGTTTCTATATGAAAGTATTTCAAATATTTGGTGATTTTTTAATACCCTTTTTAGAATTCTTAATATGACTTTTTTTAGTTTCGGATTTTTGGTTTTATAATTATGGTTTTCTAATTATTACCTTTGTAATAACTATTTCAATATCTAATTCAATATCTTTTTAGAACTTATTTTTAAACACAACGACAGTTATTCTAACTATCTATATTATAAAGGACAAACATATCTGTGCGTAACGCATACGTCATTTTGCGAATGGCAACACTGTGAAATTTGAAATGAAATTTTGGTTTTGCAATTTTCTCTACTGCAAATTTTTAAACTTCTAAACATCGCACATTTTAAATTTTTACACCGTCGTATAAGGAAACAAATGCTCTTTTAAATGCAATTTGTTTGAAAGCTGTATCTCAATTAATTTTTGAGATATTAATTTTTTTGCAGTTTTTAATACCATTTTTCTTATCGTGGCAACAAAAGTACCTCATTTCTATTGTAGGTCATTAAAAGTAAACGGAAAATAGTCGAAAATAGGAGATACAGTATCTTTGTTGCCATTTTCTCATAAAACCTGAAAAAATAGTTGAAAATAAAATATGGGCTATGTCAAGAATATTGTCTGTTATTCCGTGGTAATGACGTCATATGCACACTTTTCTATAGACGAAGTTTAAGACTGGGTTGTAAAAGTAGATTGCTTTAGCGGATGCAAATGACGTCATTTTATAAAAAAGCGTGTATTTTAATTCTTAAACCTGAATTATGTTTTGTAGAAGTGCGTCATTTTCGCAGACCAGCTGCTATGAAATTCTTCACAGGTGAAAATGCTTCACTTTTGAGAATAATGTAATCGAAATCACACACTGATAAAACGCAATGTTTTACAAAAATTTAGAGTGTCTTTATAAAAGAGAGGTGACATGCAAATAATAGCGATTTATATTACAGAAATTGATGATTCTCGCCTGGATGGATTTGCTTCTAGGATGGATCTATATTATAAAGAACAAATGCATCTGTGCGTAACGCTGACGTCATTTTGCGAATAGCAATACTTCACGATCAAATTTCGGTCTTGAAATTTCGCTACTGCAATTTTTCAATCTTCTGACCATCGTACATTTTCAATTTTTGTCGCATAGGGAAATAAATGTACTTGCAAATGCAATTTGTTTAAAAACTCTATTCATTGACTGATGCATTTATTATATTTTCTAAAATATTTTTTAAGCATGATTTTTTTTTTTAAGTTTATCTTATCACGTGCCGGTTTCAATACACAAAATAATAAACATTTTGCACATAAAGCAACAAACATTTTTCAGCATTTGTTTCTGACTATTTTTGCATAATGAAATTAATACTTCCTTTATAAGCAAATAAAAGAATAATATTAAAAAAAACCACCAAACTAACGTATTTGTGAAAGACAAATTAACGAAATTAATACTTCTTTTATAAACAAATAAAAGAATAATATTGAAAAAACGCAAATCTAACATATTTGTAATCGTACAATTTAAATTCTTAGATCACCAAATAGGATTTTTTTTTTTTTTTTTTTTCAAATGGAATTTGTTTGCAAAGTTCATTTCAGTTTTTTTTTTTTTTCAAATGGAATTTGTTTGCAAAGTTCATTTCAGTTTTCTGATTGTCTATGTTTTTAAAAACAATTTTAAAGCATGAAATATTTTTTAATTTATGTATATCGGAGCTCGATTACGAAAGATTAATCCGTTTGTCTTTAAAAAATAAATAAAGAGTTCATTTTCTTACGGCTAATTTCCATTAAAAAAAACTTCCCTATGAATAATAAAATAAAATAATATAAATAAAACACAAATTTACCACACATGTATAAGCTCTGAAATGATCAGAATATAAAAGGATGCCATAAGTAGTAAAATCTTGGCAAACAACTCTTAGCATGCGGCTAATAAGAAAATACCGCTTTTGACAAATTTCAAAAATGCATTTGATTGTGTAATTCGTATTTTCCATATGAAAAATGCTTTTTTAATGTAAGTGGTCAATCTAAAAAATTTATTTCATATAAAAAAATTATTAATTTTCAATAAAAAAAAAATGTTTTCACCTATATTCTTTAACCCGGGAAGCCCGGGTACGATCCCCTAGTAATCATAATAATCCAAGGTTTAAATAATTCAAAAGTTAAAAAGCGAGTTGTTAAAAAACGACACATTTATTTCACTGTGAAAAGTAAATAAATTTTTAATTTTATGGTTTCTTTATTTTATGGTCTATAAAAGTTCCAATTGACTTTTTTTTTTTTAGTTTATTATTATTATTATTTATTTATTTTATCTTTACTTTTCATTAAGTAAATAAACATGCAAAGTTTCGCACTTAAAATTGTATTTATATAATTAAACTGCATTATATAAATATATTAAACAAGAAAAAAAATTGATTTCCGAAAGAAATTACTACGTAGACACTTATTCTAATTAACAAGTAAGAAAAATTATGTGTTAAGCATATATTATGAAACACTTTCCAAGACTTCCAACCATTACGAATTCTTTTGTGTAGCCCTGTATATGAATTACCATACACAAACCATATACTATGCATAAATATAGTGAATCAAAAAAGAGCATATCATAATTAAAAAATGCACTTCCAGCAATCATCGCTACTGTACAGTACTTCGGATACAATATAGTATCTGAAATATTTTGTGTGTCCCTGTAAATGCTACGCACTTCGTATTATACATGAAATAAGCTATAGTAAACCTCAGCGACGTATACAAATTTCATTATACATGAAATAGTTCAACATAATTCAAATACGCTGCAAACAATTCCCTCCACCCCTACATCATTATGCAACGGAATTCTTTTGTGTGGACCTGTAAATGAATAATAACTATTCTTTGCACCGCATATTCAACAGAATGCATATTTTAGTGCACTTGATAAATGCATGTCAATTTTATTATGAGTGAAAGCATGTAACATCATTAAAAATCATTTTAAACGATTTTTTCCCATAGGCGGTAATGTAAGGGAAAATTTTGACTGTCCCTGTACATGAACTAAACATGCTAGAAACTTCATTTGAAATAGGGAACGTGCTATTGCAAACATTAATAACATCCAAAAATTTCAGGGCAATCCGAGTATATTTACGGGAGTTCGAGCGTGGACAGACGGACAGAAAGTCAAACAAACCGAAGTCATAAGCTTTTCAACTTTGTTGGAAAGTGTTAAAAAACAAGAATCCCAGACTTTAAAAATCATATTAAAAATATAAAAGCATATTTTAAATAAACCATCAAATATTTGAAGTATTTGAATGAGGAAACAAAATGAAAATAATATATTTGTTCACTTATATTAGTTTATTTCTCTGTTAAAAATTGTTGATATTCTTGAAATAACTGTAAATAGGTTTACATTACAAGATTTTTTTTTTTTTTTTTTTTTTTTTTTTTACTTTTCATTACATATTTAAATATGCGAAATTTCGTAGTTAAAAAAGCACTTATATGCTACAAAACATACATTTAATTAATTTTTTTCGTAAATTTCAATTATTATAGATATTTTTTCAAGTGCGGTTCGAAAATGATTGATAAAAATTTTCGTTCCGAAAAACAAGCCCGAGCCGGATTTGAACCCGGGCCGAAATAAAAAATCAAATCCAGCGTGCTGCTGATCGCGATACTGAGCCGCTTGCCAAAGAAGGAAATTTATCCGATTATGAACTATAGCTTGAACTTTGCGACTAATTTTCCCAAGACCTCCTGGGTGTTGCGCTTTATGGCGCTCATATATTTATTTACTAAGTATACTCTATCGATACACAAATATTCATCACATTCGGTGAGACCAACCTTGGACCCTCTCCTTGTTAGTCAGTCTGCCTGTTCCGCGATAACTGCCGCAAAAAGCACCCGATTAGCTTGAAATATGCAGGGTGAAAAGGAAAGTCCCTTTAGCCTGAAAATACTTGCAAACGGAGGGAGCTACAGATATGCAAGTGAGGTAACGGTATAGTAAAGCGACTACGCCCGACCTAATGCAATCGACAGCAACACCCTCCAATGGCGAAATTTGGAAGATAGCCATTGCAAATCGAAAATGAAAAGAGATAGGGCAAAATTTCAAATTAGAAAGATTTAGAACATCAATTAAATAGTACGAAACGACATTTGGTTCACACGGATAAGATAAATCGTCGCCTGTATACCCAAAAATGTCCGAAATCAAAGAGCGACGATTCTACTTTGCATATTCACATTCCGGAAATGCAGCAGCGCACAATTGCAGATTGTGACGTTGCACCATACTCTAATGTCTGTAAAAATTTAATTTCCAATGCATTTAAAATTTTAGATTAACACTTTCAGGGTCAGAAGAATTCTCTTCGTAAACTGATGAAATAATTGACACTAGAATATTCAAACGAATTTCTTATAAAATACAAATCCGGTAATTTGAACTTTCATTACAAAAGCAAAATTTTATTAAAATATTCTTGGTGCCATTTGTGAGCTTTGGAATTAAAATTAGGTGGCGAGACCGTCTAGCCACCGCCCTTGAAAGGGTTAAATCTATGTAGTCGTATTGAGGAGGCTTGCAATAGATGCTCCATGCAAAAAAATGTGCATGCAGAATTACTCTCACGAATACAAACGCGTATCGTGAGCAATTGCGAATTTTTCGAACATACTGAATATTAACTTTTTATCACAGCGAGACAGTTTGTCATTTTGGGGTTTTTTTAGTGTGATTTTATGAATATTCAAACGAATTTTGGGGTTTTTTTAGTGTGATTTTATGAATATTCAAACGAATTTCTTATAAAATACAAATCCGGTAATTTGCACTTTCATTACAAAAGCAAAATTTTATTAAAATATTCTTGGTGCCATTTGTGAGCTTTGGAATTAAAATTAGGTGGCGAGACCGTCTAGCCACCGCCCTTGAAAGGGTTAAATCTATGTAATCGTACTGAGGAGGCTTGCAATAGATGCTCCATGCAAAAAAATGTGCATGCAGAATTACTCTCACGAATACAAACGTGTATCGTGAACAATTGCGAATTTTTCGAACATACTGAATATTAACTTTTTATCACAGCGAGACAGTTTGTCATTTTGGATGTTTTTTTAGTGTGATTTTATCAAATTATATTGAGATAAGTACGTATTTATACAATAAATTGTGCGTATTTCTCCATACTTCTGGCTATTCCATTCAAACGTTTACACAAAATGGAATGCATGGATTTCGGACATTTTTGGATATCGTTTTGCTAATCGATTGGAGTTTTCGCGATTTTCTTCGAACATCGGATTTCCAAGAGTTAATACGGGTTAGGTTCCCTTAAAAGACCCCCATGAAGGGCACCCCCCCGGGCCTAAATCCCTCGTGCAGATAATTGGCCGTCATAAATACAACCAAACAACCGCTGCCTAGCGACAGCATTTTTTAGCGCATAAAGAAAATTATTCAAATAATCCAAAATACGAAATATTAAGAAAAACATCTGGCTGAGGTAAATGAAAGATTAGTTAATCTTTAGTACTAATAGGTATGGTTTTAAATCGATCTTTGCGTCAAATATGAACTAAGTTAATAAATTACGGTTTTAATTTGAATGTAGATACTATTAAAAGGCTATAATAAAAATATTTTACAGCGACAAATGGATGCGATTTATGCAACTAATAGTGTATACGATAAAGAATGATTATCCAGTAGATTAAAATCTCCAAATGTGCTTATTCTGGTTGATTTTAGTATGTTGTTGCTAGCAAGTATATTAGGATGTTAACTTTTCAACATGCTAAAAATAATAAGTAAAAATAAAAAAAATAAAAGTACATTTAAACATATATAAATGCTTTTAAACACTTTTCAACATAGTTGAATAGTGTTTCTGACTTCGGTTTGTCTGTCTGCTGCCTGGTCTCTGTTTGTCGGTGCTCGCGTAAATATAATCTGAATTATATTTACGCGAATCTGAATTATATTATAATATACGTGACTGTGGTTTGCATGTTATGAACGGTATTGAAAATAAAGTGTGTAGCATACATAGCTCAATTACAGGGACATTTTAAAGTATTCAGTTACATTATGGTCTATTTGAAAATTATTTGCGGTGTATTTCAATATTGTTACACAATTTTAAACGTAACGAAATTTATATACATTATGAAGGTGCAATAGAACATAATTACCATAAAATATCTTATGTGCATCACTTACGGCACGCGTACAGGGGGCTCAAAAATATTCATTATGTTACGGTCTATGAAGAAAATTATTTTGCTGCGTATTTCAATGATGGTACTTTATTTCAAACATACTAAAATTGATATGGATTTCTGAGATGCACTAAACATCCGTTCTGAAGTATAAGGGTGCAAAGTATATATCATTTTTTACAGATTCAAACAAAAGAAGTCGGTTATATAATGTAGGTCTACGGTATCTACGGAGAAAAAAGGTTCGCAATGTATTTTAATTGTATTGCACTATTTCAAAGATTATGAAATTGATATACATTACTGAGATTTACTACAAGAAGCTTGCAATTGAATATAATTTGCATCGAATTTATCATTCATTTACAGGGTCTCATAAAAGAAATTGGAAACAATGCTGTATCCGAAGTATTGTCTATTAGGGATGTTTGCTGAAGAGCATTTTTGATTATGGTATGAGTTTCAAGGTTAATTAATTTTTACTTACTTTTTCGTGCAAATAAATTATATAGACCATATGTAAGACTGCACAAAATAATTCATAAGCATTACTGAGAATGAGCGTGACTTGATTCAGAGTGATTTTTCTTTTTAATTTAAGTTATGCACTTTCAAGCTCAGCTACATTTAGTACTTAATAACAGATGTTTGTAAAATGTAAATAGAATCATTAAGTTAATATGTGGTGCGTATAAAAAACTTCACGTAATATACAGGGCTGTAGAAAAGAATTCATGCATTGTTCCGTTTATACGTAGAAAATACTAAAGTTGAATTTTAATCTCCGATTTGCTGTTTCTGACAATATTATGTTCTCGTTGAATTATTTAACAAAAAACATTTTTTATTATTTTCTTGACTATATTTTTCCGTTATACGGATTTATTTTTGTAAACGATAATGAAATCTGCGTATTTCTTGCAGTAAATAAAAATCATCGAGTCAGTAAAAATAAATAAAGTCATGAATGATTAAGTAAGTGAAATATTATCGCTGCATCAAAATTTTTTATTTCTTTTTAAAATAATTTAAATAAGAAAAGGGACCTATATAAGTGCATTTTGCGAAGACGAAATATTTTAAATATTGAAAATAACTGCAGAATTTATACTTCAAACAGTAAAACAACATTAAACTTTCTTATATTAAAAGCGCATGTTATTTGAGACGAAAATATACATTTTAATAGAATACTTTATTAGGATTGATCAAAAATGGTGCATATTTTGGTGCTCATTCCTTTTAATCATAGGATAGTTTCACGATTATGAAATTTTTAAAATACCTCTTTTTATTAAAATTTGTGAAAACTCAACTGTAAAACTATTTTTCAGTGTTAAGAATTCAAATACACAATTTATTCTTATTATGCCAAATCATTTACGCAGACGCACTTTAAAAGAATTATTTTATGATTTTTTTTTTTTTTTGTAAAGTGGAAACAAAAGAATTTTAAACAAATAAAATTAATTGTTAAATTCGTTATATAAAGTCTTATTCGAATTCGAAGGTTGAATAATAACAATAATGTAATAATAATTCTTTGTATCAACGAGAGCAGATTACAAATATTTTTCAAGAAAATAGCATTTTGAAGAAGTAACTTTTTTCAAGCTGTCTTCGAATATATTATTCTAAGTTTGCTAACAAAGATTATTTGATGTGAATTACAAAGATTGGAAACATACCTATTTCAAACCATTTGAGAAAACACCAGAGGCTACTGGAAGATGTAAAAGCATCTTTAAAACAGCTTTTAGTTGAAAATTTAAAAAATATTCTGTAAAATTTTGCTTCGAAACTATTTTTATTTATACCAGTCTTATATCATTAAAAAAAAAAAAACGAGGAAATTCTTAGTTAATTGGCTGAATTTAGATTTCTAAAATTAAAATGCGCCAAAACATAAAATAGCGTACTTGCATAATAAAGACGCAAAAATAATATAAAAAAATATTGTTACTTTCAAATATTTATCTCATTAAATAAAGCTTCGCGAATCCAAACATAGCATGGCTTTTGCTAGTATAGATCATATTTCATTAAACTTACCTTGTAAACATGCTCAAATATGTCTGGAACATATCAATATGTAGTTAATGTAAAGATCTACTATGCATTGATAAGATTTTCTACTGTGTTAATTTTTTTTGGTGGCAGACTTTTGTGATTGAACAAGAACTGCTTGTAGAGCGCTTAACCCTTACGAGGGCGGTGTCCTTAAAAAGGGACAACTAACTTTAATTCCAAAACTGCACCAAGAATATTTTATTATAATTTTCCTTTTATAATGTACGTGAAAATAAGTACGTTCCTATTATCTAATAAATTCGTTTATTCCATTATTTCATCAGTTTATAAACAGAACTACTCTGGGCCGGAAAGGGTTAAATGATTTTACAATATAAAATTATGGCTTTTGAACTACTATTTACAAATATAGTAAAATAAATAAAACAATTCATTTAATAAATAAGTTAATTTTAATAAATTCTTGTATTTTTATTTAGTATACTGATTGTTACTAGCATTTATTATATGTAACATATTCATTAAAAATTACGGCTATTTTGATGAAGTTTTAAAATGTAAATAAAACAATGATGTGAAATCTGCAAAGCCCTTGGACACAAGCTGTAAGGATATTTGAGAGTTCAACGGGGCATAAGGTGACTCAGTATTTAGCAGACTTTAATAACCAGTAAGTGTATAACAATGCATGGAATATAATAAATGGAAAATTATTAAGAAAGATTAACACTTAGCTCTAACAATCACATTATTCTCGGGAATGCCGAAAATACAATATTCTTACATAGGAAAAGTTTTGTCCCTGGCGGAACAACCGTCTATAATTGGCGATGAGCTGCAAAGGCAAAGAATAAATTATTTTGTAGTTTCATAAAATTTATACGTAACAATATTTCTTTTTATATATTCAACGAGGAGAACTTAGTACCAGTTTGGTGCTCACTCGTTACTTGATGTACAGCGTTTGTATTCAAGGTGGAAAACTCCTTTCACGTCTTTATTGCGTTAATAAATGGTTCTGTAAATTTACTGGGATGAATTGAATATATTTAACCTATTGTCATTGTTTTTTTTTTGTTGTTTTTTTTGACAGTCTCAAGCGTAAAATTTGAGATTTTACTCCAAGTGGTTTCTTTTTACGCATGCAAAATGCAGTTATTATTTCTATTATTGCTTTTTAATTAATATTTTCCCCGTATTTAAAAAAATTATGTCGTTTTACTATTTTACCTGTAGTATTTACTGTAATTTTTATTCTCAGTAGCAATATTTATTATGTTAATTTTATTTAAAAACTGTTATTTTTTTGCCCTATCATCTATTATTTCAAAAATGCTTCTAAAAATATATTGTTGTTATTTTGGGTATTTCGAGGTATTATAGAAACTGCTTATATTTATGCCAATAGTAGAAGGGAATACATATTAAATTTTTTACCAGGTCATAAACCTGAACTATCCGTCTCTGTCAAATTTAAAGTCGAATGCTACTAAATGAGCACTTTTTTTTTGTTGTCAGGTCAGGAAATTGGATTTTAATTGCTCACTTTGTTACTGTTTTTGTTTTTTTGTTTTTGATTTTTTAACTGTTACTGTTTACTTATTTTTTAACATATAATTAAAAATTTCACAGTTTTTTTTTTTTTCATATTTAGAAGGAAAAATTTGAAAACATATCTATTCTTGTTTAAAGATTCGCAGTTAAATGCCAAAGAATCGATTAGCGTCTTTTATTTTCCTGTAAGTCAAATACGGTTTTAATTAAAGTCCATTCCTGATGGCCAACTTTTCTTTATTGTAAATTTGCTCTGGTGCGGCACTTACTGAGATCGGAGAATATGTAAAACGTTTTAATAAGAGATTGCATTGTTTACATATTTTATATTATCTTATTTTAGCTTTTCATAATAATTAATTCACATCCATATCTCAATTAAGGTAGCCCTCTCGCTGCGCATCTCGCGATTTCCACGGTCAACGTAAAAATAGCAAAATTTCCGCAACCTACGATTTCCGTGATCTATTTTTTTTTTTTTTTTTTTTAATGATCTAATTCTGTATTTAAAAAAGAAGTCTTGTACAAAAGTTTTTCATATATTTTAGACTCTAAAATATATATAGATTTGAAATATGTAATAAAATAAATGCGCAATTTTTTAAACCATTTTGATTTGAAAAAAAAGTACGCAGCGAGAGGTTAATTTATTCGAACTTCAATAACTAATTATGAAAAGTCGTACTTAATTTAATTATAATAATTGATATTTGTATTGACATAAATAAACACTATTAGCAGACAAATGATATGTGAATGATAAAAATGCAAAATACGCTTAAATCACGTTAATCTTTAAATAAATTGTGCCAAAAAACTTAAATAAATGTTAAAATAAATTTGACCCTTTGAAACAATTCAGTATGTTCAAATCACAGTGGCCTATTTCAGTAATTTTGAATAGTGACGAAAAGTACATTTAGGCTGTCTGGGTACATTAGCTTTTGCAGAAAATTATTTACTATTCTTTAAAAACTTTTAAATGTACTTGGAGAATGAAAATTATTCCCGCGATAAAAATTGAAATAAACCAAGTGAAGCCCCGCCTACTTATTCTAAAACGTTCCCTTTCCTTGAAATATTGCTTGTTATACAAATATTGAATTATTTCATTGCGAAATAACTTCAGTTGAAATTCCGAAAATCGCAAAACAAATTTTATTAATTAGATTTATCTTTTATTTTTGGTATGCGAATTTTATGCGATAGAATTTTTAAAATATTATATTACTTTATTTAATGATGGATTCAAGTACTCGCTGTTTTTACAGTGTAGAAGAGAAAAATATTATGCAAGTACCATAACTGCGTTGCTATTATTGCTAGAAGCAAAGATCAAGTTCATAGACGGCCCTCCTTTTATAATATTTATATTCAATGTGCGCTTTGATAGAGAGTTGATACTAAAGCAATGTGTTTCTCAGCCTAAACAAAATTTAAAGTGGGATTATTAAATTTTTAACGAGAATTGCATTTATTCACTCTGCAGATAGTCAGCAGAAGTAACTTATTTTCTAAAACATTGAAAATTATGATAATTAATATCTAATTAATTACTAAACTAGTGTCTAATGATATTTTCTTATTTATTTATTTATTTATTCTTTAAGTTTTTTAAACATATATATGTTTTTTTTTTTTTTTTTTTTTTTTTTTTTTTATCTCAGTTCTTATCTAAAACAAAAATGATATCATTTACTCTTCAGCATTTAATCAGATTCTAAATTCAGCAAGACGAAACTGTATTCATTTATTAGAGAATTATCCATGGCCATATCCATGTAGAATGATGTAGGAGTGTGTAATAATTATAAAAGTAAATTATCTTTGTATTTAAAAAGTGTAAAGCCCGTTTAAATTAAATATTTTTATGCATCACCAACATTTATCAATGAGAAAACAGAAGCGCCTCATTTTGTGTTACGATATTTATATGTTAGATAAGCAAAAAAACTATTTTATTTAAAAGTCAAGCTTTAAATTCTTTAAATACAACGGTAATCTAAGTGAGAAATTGGATAGTATGAATGTGTTTGCATGACTCCTTATAACTTCTTTTTATGGGGATGTACCTTTATTGGCTACTTTATGAGCGGAGTGAACTTGCGCAAACTGGAAGTTTTGTAATCGATGTCCATACAAATAGGCGCACCAGCAGCTGTTGAGGAATGGGCTGCTTGTTAGATTTAAATTTGAACAATGAAGATTTGTTTGCTACAATAATAAAGTAAAAAACTGAAGATTGGTCATATTCCACAAGTTACTGACATATATATGTTTTTTTTTTTTTTTTTTTTTTTTTTTTATCTCAGTTCTTATCTAAAACAAAAATGAAATCATTTACTCTTCAGCATTTAATCAGATTCTAAATTCAGCAAGACGAAACTGTATTCATTTATTAGAGAATTATCCATGGCCATATCCATGTAGAATGATGTAGGAGTGTGTAATAATTATAAAAGTAAATTATCATTGTATTTAAAAAGTGTAAAGCCCGTTTAAATTAAATATTTTTATGCATCACCAACATTTATCAATGAGAAAACAGAAGCGCCTCATTTTGTGTTACGATATTTATATGTTAGATAAGCAAAAAAAACTATTTTATTTAAAAGTCAAGCTTTAAATTCTTTAAATACAACGGTAATCTAAGTGAGAAATTGGATAGTATGAATGTGTTTGCATGACTCTTTATAACTTCTTTTTATGGGGATGTACCTTTATTGGCTACTTTATGAGCGGGGTGAACTTGCGCAAACTGGAAGTTTTGTAATCGATGTCCATACAAATAGGCGCACCAGCAGCTGTTGAGGAATGGGCTGCTTGTTAGATTTAAATTTGAACAATGAAGATTTGTTTGCTACAATAATAAAGTAAAAAACTGAAGATTGGTCATATTCCACAAGTTACTGACCAAAGTAAATTAAAAAGAGACAATTTTTTTTCTTCTTTTTTTTTAACACATTTAAAAAATACTGTTGATTAATATTTTGTTTATCCATTTCCGAGGGTTGAGTGCGATGTTCTTTATGGTTGATGTGAATATTATTAAAGGTTTAAGAATAATATAAAAAAATCACTTATTATCATTAAAATGCAAATATATATATGGTAAAAATGTTTATATGTTTACTGTAATTACTTTTTACTGTAATGTGTTACATTTACTGTAAGCATAAAAACTTTTTTAGAAACCTACTAGTAACAATAACATAACAAACCTACCTAATTAATAACAAAACTTCTGGTTTCCTTCATTCACCCGGTGACATTCTCGAGATAAGTAACAATAAATTAAACTGTGTTCGCTTAACCCCTTAACCTACAATTTAACCTACTTTTTGGCAAATCCATAGCTACCACTAAAATTTAATACAGATTTTTGTCTTCATTAATCATAGATTTTCGATGATTAAATTAAATTATGTTTACAGTGAAATTTTAGTTGTAAAAAGAATTTACATTTGGCTCGATTATCGTACGCTTGCTATGCCTGTCATAGTAGGTTAAGGGGTTAAAGAAAAAAAAAGGGAAATGTGAACTTGACAAGCAAACATTACGAAACATTAAGTACACGATTGATCTTGTACATGTATTGTATCATGAATCCTGCATTCATGATACTTAATGTTAAAAAAAACGATGATCATCTGTAAATGTGATTCATTTTATTTTATTTTTTTAATTATTATACATCTCGCGCCACATTCTAGGTTACTAAGAGGAGGCTGATTCATTGCATATGCTCTGATTGCTCGTATAAATTATTTTTGGCTGGCGAATAATGGATGGGAAATAAAATCTTGATTCTATTAAGGCTCTCTATTATTTACGTTACCATTAAAGGTTTTTAGAAAACATTCTGCTCCGTGTTTGAGAAATTCACATGAAATCACATAGTATATCTACAACTTATATTTTACGTATTCAAATCGCAAAAGATATTCTGAAAGGAAAGTCAAGGTTCTGTCTCAAACTTTTCAAAACAGGCAGTCTCAAATATCTTTCATTTATCTCCTTTTTTTTCGTTAAAGCTATATATTTGAAAGTAATTCATTATATTTGAAGAGTACCTTAGGCTATTTACATGAGGACTTGTAGGGTAAGTCACATGCTATGATTTTTGGCTACCAGTATTTTAGAAAGAAAAAATGTGACTTGTTTCATGGGAGACATCTCATTAATTGAATAAAGCAAAATAAACTTTTCGAAAATAACGGTGGCCATCAAGCATAACAGTTATCAACAATGTGACTTACGCTACAAAAACACATGGAACACACCCTTCACGTTTCTAAATATCGAAAAATTGTCAGAGAAGCTTTCACCGATTCTTTGCTTGTGATGCATCGCAACCTGTGCTTTTATTAGGAAGGTCAGGCTTACAATAGTCAGATGTTCTCAAAAGAATTCTTGGATGTTTTTCAAAGAACGTCTAATATATCTTCATATCATTTTTGGGTTTAAAGTAGTATATTTTTGCCTCTTTTATTTAAATGAACCTGATTTTTGTGTATAGATATGGAATTTTGTAATCTATTTTTAATCCAGTTATTTATAAGTTGGAATAATAAAAATTACTTTCACAGGTGTGTTTCCGTTTTCAACATGACACTTTAAAATTTTTAGAAATTAATTATAATTTAATACATTCATTTATAAAATATATAAAGGTGATATATATATAGGTGATAAATCGCGAAATATTCTCTGTATCTCGTAAAATGGTATACGTGTTGTTTCAGCAATGGATTTAATGATGTGTCAATAAACGCTAGACAAAATAGACCAAATGACTGTGAAACTGCAGCAGAGAAACATTTATTGGCTTAAGAGTAGAAAATAAATTACATATAAATAATGAAGTGTGTAATATTAAAAAAAAATCGCTTTCAATAGTTTAACATTAATTAATTAACGATTATTCGTTGGGAAATCAATTTAGAAATCTTAAAAATATAGTTTAAATAATCTTTATTTTTGTATTTCTCGTGCCGTATCTTAACAGAGACACAGAGCAAGAATTATATGTTATTTTTTTAAAAAAAAAACTCGCTTTCGCTTTCTACAAATCGTAAAAAAAAAAGAAGTTAATTTTTCATAAGCGAATTCGGTATTCACGCGAAATTAATGTATTGTAAAGAAAAATTTGAGAAAAAAACACGAATTATGGTCATAAAATTATGGGTGATTTTCAAAATGGACTTTAAAAGTCTGTTTCTTTTAACTATTTTTATTTTTTACTAATTCATACAATATATCTACGAGGACAATTCGGAAAGAACCTCCGTTTATGAATTAAAAGAAAACTAATGAAAGGATACGCTTTTTATTATTCACGTTTGAAAGGCACATTCTTCAGCTACTTCTCAGCATAATCGAAGTATTATTTAAAACAATTATCATAGCTGTAAATCAGCTTTGAAATTCCATCGTCACAGACTTCTGCCGCCGGCTTATTCAACAGGGCTGTTCGTTCTATTCTATCCACACCACTATATTTTTTTTTAATTTGTAGTAATAGGACATTTTGAAAATAAACTTCCGTCGAGGCGTGGCACTATTAGTAGTGGGCGGAGCGCAACCATTGAATGCACATGAAGACTATGTTGAAAAATAGAAGACAGCTGTACCTTTGAGATGTAGATAAAAAAAATTGTTGAAACTAGGCGTGTTTTTCATTTGTACAACAAAGCGATAATTAGTTTCCGAATTGCTCTCGTAATATCTTACTTGACCCACTATTTTTTAAAACCCTTTTGGTAGTACACTTATCAGCAAATTATACGGAAAAATATGTTAAAATTCTTTGGATTGAAAGAGTGGTACGATTTCAATTTAAAAATAATCGCAGTTGAATAGGAGGGCGGCAGAAGTCTGTGACGACGGAATTTCAAAGCTGATTTACCGTTATGATAATTGTTTTAATTAATACGGCAGTTATGTTGAGAAGTAGCTGAAGAACGTGTCTTTCATGCGTAAGTAATAAGACATGTTTCCTTTCATTAATTTTTTTTAATTCATAAACGGAGGTTACTTTCCGAATTGCCCTCGTACAATCTGTTATTCTTATAACTTTTACAATTTCAGAAGCCCATACAAAATCCTGCAGGATCTCTACAATTTCTATGTTACGTATTTAAACAACATAAGATATTCTGAAAGGACAGACGAAAATCTGTCTCGAGATTTTCAACACAGACATTTTCAAATACCTATTATTTATCACCCTATTTTTTTGCGAAATCTTAGGTTATATTTGAAGAGTAACTGAACGTTTCGAAAAATTGTCAGAGAAGCTTTCAGTGATTCTTTTCGTGTGACAAATCGCAATCGATTCTTTTATTAAAATGCATTTAACATTATTATGCCATTATTAGCCCTTTCTTCTCCTACTCTAGTCCGACTCTTTTGCGGAAGCAAGATTCGTAGGTCCCCGGCCACGTCCCAAGTGAAAGACTCTATAGCGAAAGCAACGTTGAAAAAAAAATCAAAAATTGAAACCGGACACGTTTAAAAGGGAAATTACTCAAATTAAAGACACCGAAAAGAGTAAAGAATTAATGCATCTATTTAAAAGCATCGATGCCAGTTATATCTTAAGTTTTTTTCCCTTTATAAGTAGTTGCAAACAACTACACATTTCTTACTTTCCCAATGGCTCTACATTATGTAAGACATCACATTTAATCAGACTGGGTGTAAAGTTGACTTCAACTAGGCAACCCCTTAACCGCTGCTTCACTGTTCAGCACTGTTCAGTAAAGAATTGGGCTTGGGGCGATAGAGCTACCGAACGACTCCTACCCGCTTCGAGCTTATTATTACTTACAAAAGCCAGACGATTTCTAAAAAAATCCTAGAAGTTTCTCAAAGAACCTTCAATATACGTGTATTTTCATATCATGTTTAGGCTTATAGCAGTAGATTTTGATATCTTGAAAAAAAAAAAAATCTCTCATATTTTGAAATATTACGTTTAACATTTTTTATATATTATTGTTGTTGTTGTTGCTATTGCATTTTAGATTATGAATATCAGATTTTGCATTAACGCGTTTAGGGATTTATCGCGCTTTTTAGAATTTCTTGCCAAATTAAACTTTCAGGTTCCACACCACAATTTCTGATGTATTTTCAATTTGCCTTATTTAAGGGGGCAGATCACGTTGAAATGAAAAAAAAATCGATTTTTTGAAAAATTCAGTGTGGATTCCTTGAAATGTTACAAATCCATTGCAAAAAAATTTTTTAAAAAATTCGAATTAGAACGTGAGTTATCGCTAAAAACGTCTGACAACGCAACAGAAAAAATTGGGGATTCCCCTTTAACTCAGAACAGCTGTTCCGCGCCTCCGCGCTGTTCATTTGTTTACATTTTGCTCGCTCGCATTGCGCTATCTCTTTCCTCTGCTAACGACATTTTATAAAGGTATTCTTACCGTGAAAGATTTCTACAAACATTGTTTTGACTCCATGTATCTGTTTTAGTTCCGATGGTTTGATTTTCAAGAATATGAAAGAAACTAAACTCTCCGAGAGTGTTTGTTTTGATTGAAACTTTGTATTTGCACGAGGCAGAGATCTTTCATTTGCGCTGTTATTTATTAATACGATTATTTTTTCTTTTATATAATTTGTCAATTCAAATTAAATATGGATAAGAGTACTCGAAAATCAGGTGTAAGGCCAAGTAAGAGAAAGTTCAAAGGCAATCAGCATACGATTCCAAAAGTTCAGAAGCTAAGTGCTTCTGGTAACAAGCTGAATTTTAATTCAAAATTGCAGGCATCAGAATTTGATGGATTCGCCTTTATTGACAAAAAAATTGTTTTCTCTGCAATGGAAAATTGTATGTGCTGCATAAAATGTCATTCATCGTTAAAAATCGAATCTGAAGTAGTGTTTGGCCTCTCAGAAAAAATCAATATTGTGTGTTCTGGCTGTGATTTAATTTCATCTTTCAGAAATTCTGCAATGCTTGGAAGGTCACAGAAATGTGCAGAGATTAATAAGAGATTTATTTATGCTATGAGATGCCTTGGACAAGGATTAGCTGGAGCACAGACATTTTGTGGCATAATGGATATGCCTCCTCCCATCTCTAAAAAGGCCTACAATGATGAAGTGAAAAATCTTAAAAAAGCTTCAACTAAATGTGCAGAAGAAAGCATGCATAATGCTGCATTATTGGAGTTAGACCTAACAGAGGATGCTGGAATTAATAATAATATCACAGTGAGTGGGGATGGCACTTGGAAAACGCGTGGCCATTCCTCACGTATTGGTGCATGTACTCTTATTGGTGCTGAAAGTGGCAAAATTATAGACACAGAAGTTTTGTCGACACGATGCAAAGGATGTGAAAATTGGAAAGGAGTACGCAAAGGGGTTAAGTATGAAAAATGGTTAGAGGAACATTCTAAAATTTGTGAGAAGGATCACATTGGTTCTGCTGGCATGATGGAGGTTAGAGGGATGAACAGAATTTTCAAGCGATCCGTATCCAAGCATAAAGTTCGCTACTCAAAATACATAGGTGATGGCGACTCAAAAACATTCACTTCTCTGCAAAAAGCTGCGCCTTATGGAGCTGAATTCAAGATTGAGAAAATTGAATGTGTAGGACATATTCAAAAAAGAATGGGCACACGACTCCGAAGAAGAAAGGCTGAGCTAAAAGGCAAAAAACTGAGCGATGGAAAAGTGATCTCTGGAAAAGGTCGTCTTACTGATGACGTTATTGACAAACTCACAGTATATTATGGAAATGCAATTCGAGGTAACAATATGTCAGTGAAAGACATGCAAAAAGCCGTCTGGGCCATATTTTACCACAAAAGGTCTACCGATAAAGAACCTCTGCATGACTTTTGCCCCCAGGGTGAAAATTCGTGGTGTCCTTATCAAAAGGCAAAAGTTTCTGGAGATGTTTACCGCCATTCAAACACTATTCCAGCTGCTGTTCTGGACAGCATAAAAGACATATTTAAAGACTTGTCCATGCCAAGTTTGTTAAAAAAATGTGTTGGGGGGCATACTCAAAATGCAAATGAGAGCCTAAATGCTCTCATATGGAAGTTTTGTCCTAAGACATCTGGCTCGGGGAAAAAAATTGTTCAGATTGCAATAAATGAAGCAGTCATGTGTTTTAATGAAGGGCAGTGTGGACGTATTAATGTTATGAGGGAAATGGGCTTGCAAATTGGCAAAAATTGTACGTTGTATGCTAGTGAAGCTGATCAAAAGCGAATTGATGCAGCTGAAAAGAGGGCATTAGCGTGTACACTTGAAGCCCGCAGAGCCAAAAGAAGGGCAAAAAAAGCTGTGGATGAGGCTCTGAAACTTCAAGAAGGATGCGTTTATGCCTCTGGTGGATTTTAGCATAGTAAGCAATCAAGCCGTTTTACTCAAAACTATATTTTTGGCATTGCCCGTAATCTTTTTTATTTATTTATTTTTACTTATTTATTTATTTATTTTTTGCTAAATTTAATGAATATGGTACATGCATATTATCCAGGCCAGGTCAGCTAGAACCGAGCCAATTATACTAATTACAGTAACCCTCATTTATTTTTTTCAACTGTCAATGGTAAACAAGATTGGCATTTGACAATCATTTTTGGCGATAAATATCCTAGCCCGGATAATACGTAAGTATAATGAATATTATAAAGCCATTAATTATGCAAATGAATTTAAATATACTTTAAAATTTTGCTTCAGTGTAAGATATAGCAATATAAGTGCAATATTAAATATATATATGCAGTAGAATTTTTAAAATCTTGCGTTTCAAAATGCATATTTAAAAATTCCTATTTTTGTCGTTAGCGCCATAAAATGTCAATTTTGTCGTTAAAATTTAAATAATTAATATTGCTAAATATATATATTTAAATGTTTTTCTTCTTAAACCATAAGTATTTATGAAAGTATAGAAAATATTGTTTTATTACATTAATTGGTTTTGAAACTACAGAGTTTTTAGTAGTGGTCAAATTATTGTCACTTTCCGGTTGCTCCGAAAGCGATCACTAGTGTGTACACTTAAAGCTCGTAGAGCCAAAAGAATGACCAAAAAAGCTGCGGCTGAGGTTCTTCAACTTAAAGAAGGATGTGTTTATACTCCTTTTGAATTTTAGCGTCATAAACAATCTTCATTCTTATGAAACTTGCAGTTAATTTATAAAATTAACTTTGAAGACGTTTTTCTCAAAACTGTATTTTTTGGCATTGCGCGCGCTCTCATTTAAAAACTAATTATCGTAGAGTCATGAAATTTTGCATTTTACTAATTTTCATGCGTATATTTAAGCTGAACCTCAATTTAGCCAGATTTTTGTCATAGAAAAATTTTTATTGAATAAATAAGTGTAATTTTTTTGCTAAATTTTATAACTATGATTATTGAAGCCATTAATTATGCAAATGAATTTAAATATACTTTTAAATTGAGGTTCAGAGTAAAATATACTAGAATAAGTAAATGTTGCTGCAATATTAAATATATATCTGCAATAGAATTTTTAAAATCTTGCGCGCAAGATGCATATTTAAAAATTCAGATTTTTAAAATGTCAATTTTGTCATTAAAATTTAACTAATTAATATTGTTAAATATATATAATTGAATGCTTTTTTTTAAACCATAAGTATTTATGAAAGTATAAAAAAAAAATTGTTGTATTCCATTAATTGGTTTTGAAATTACAGAGTTTTTCGTAATTGTCAAATTATTGTCATTTTCCGGTTGCTCAACGTGATCTCCCCCCTTGCCAGAAATTAGCGATTATTAAGGCGAATATAGTAAAACCTCCATAACGGACACTCTCGAATAGCGGACACCTCTATTTAACGGACAGTTTTCCAATCCCCACTCCCAAAACCTACATTTTTGTATGTTTAACCTCTAAATAACGGACATTCCGAATAGCGGACAGTAATTTTGGCGATAAAGGATGAAAAATTAATTTTAACGACAAAAAAAATGAAAGAAAAAAGTAAAAAGTCTCTAAATTTATCAAGGCAATATGTCACAAATTTTGTGATCGCAGATAAATGTAGGATGTGGGCTGGGGAAAATCCCGCCTCTCACGTCCAGTGTTGGATTCAGGGGGTGGCTCGGGAGAGACATTCCCTCCCGGAGCAGTGAATTCTCCACCTCCCGAAGATTTCAGATTTTATGGCAGCGAGACTTAAAGACGCCAGGAATGCGACCAGAGGGGAGGGGACTATTTCGCATTGTCGATTACTGTTAGATTCTTGTTTGTGATTAATATTTCGAGAATAGCCTCAAACAAAAAGCGATTAAATTTAAGAGAAAAAAATGAAACTGTAAGTGTATTTGAGAAAGAGAAATCGAGTTTACGGATACTTGCTGAACGTTTTAAAATAGGTAAAAAAAGGGAGATTTTACGAAATAGAGAGGAAATAAGAAATTTATGGATTACTAACTCTAACGAGAGCACCAAAAATGTGAAATTGAGGAATATTAATCCCATTGAAATTGATTCTATAAATCTGAATTGGTTTAGCAATTCATCCAAAAAACATTCCTACCAGTGGGCCTGTGATTCAGGAAAAGACTTTAGAAGTCGCTAAAGAACTCGGATTACACGATTTTAAGGCTTCCAGTGGATGGCTGGAAAAGTTCCGATCTCGGCACAACATTTCTTTCAAAACAATTTGTGGAGAACTGTATATCTTAAAGAAGTATAGGATTGGCATAAACGACTGCAATCAATGTGTGAAGGTTATGAGGAAAGAAATATTTTTAATGTCGATGAAACCGGACACTTTCCAAGAATTTTTCTGAATAAGACTTTGTGTTTTAAAAAAGATGACTGTATCGGCGAAAAATTTTTAAGAGAGCGACTCACTATTTTATTATGTTGCAATGTGTTAGTAGAATTTGAAATCCCTCTTATTATTGGAAAATGTCTGAAACTCAGGTGTTTCCCAAAGAACATTCAATTTAATAAATTTGATATTGTGTGGAGAGCTAATAAAGAAGCGTGGATAACCAATCCTTTAATGATCGAATGGTTTAACTTCCTTTGATAATAGGCTGAAAAAACAACAAAGAAAAGTTCTCTTGTTTTTGGACATTGCAAGTTGTCAGCCAAAACATTTAAAATTCGACAATATTGAAATTGTTTTTTTTTTCCCAAAACACAACTCCAGTATTCCAGTGACTTGGCGTAATACACAATTTTAAAACCTGGTACAGAAAGCTTTTATTAGGCCACATTCTTTCAAAGTTAGATTCTATGAATACGCTTGAGAACTGCCTAAAATTAGTTAATGCTCTCGATGCTATAATTTGGATTTCCTCGACTGTAAATAACATAAAACTTGAAAATGAAACACACATTTCCGACCCGAATAAAGAATTTAATGAAATAAGTGAATTTATGAAATGTATCAGGTGTGAAGAAACTGCCGACATTTTTATTAATATTTATGATGAGGAAGAATCAGTTGATGCATGTAATTATATTCCTTCAAAATTTTCGACAAAAGATGACTCTGTTAGTGATGATGAAACAGATACTGAAACTGGAGATGCTTTTTTTTCCCCTGCAAGACCGAGATTTTCCAAGAAGCGGCAAAATATAGCGAACAGTTACATAATTTTTTTGTAAAAAAGTTGATTCGGAAGGATTTAAACTACTGACAGAATTAAAACTTCACATTGAAAATCAAATGATATGTAATCGCAAGCAAAAGTAAATTTTTGTAGTAACAGATTTTTTTCGTAAGAATGTAATAAACAGTGGATAAAAATATGCACAATTTTATTTCAGTTTTATTGATTAAAAAAAATATTAATTTGTGATTAATCATATAATAGAGGTTTTAGGACATATAAAACTCAACTAATGAAGCATTAAGCATTTCTTAGCAAATTTTGAATCTTTAAGGTTTTCCCAATAGCGGACACCTTCGAATAGCAGACAGTTGCCGTGCTCTCAAGGTGTCCGTTATTTAGAGTTTTAGAGATTTTATTTAGAGATTTAGTCCATTTTTAGAGATTTTACTGTATTACTATTTAGAAATAATGGAATTTTATAGTTTAAAAAGTTTTTTCTTTTTTACCTATGTCAGGTAAGTATAACGTAAAAGCAACAATAACTCCTTGATTGAATTATTTTTAATTATACACTATTACACGAAATTTTTGTTGGCTACACGAAGCTTAGTTACCTAACTTCTTCTTGTCCCATGGACGTTTCCTAAATTTGACTGTGTTGTTTCTCGTAGCAATTTTTTAGCCAATCAAAAAGCAACAAATAATGCAACAATAAATGATAAATGTAGCCTCAGACATGAAGGAAATGGTTATTACATATTATTATGTTGTTCATCAAACTTTTACGAGTTTGAAAAGTCCACATGAAATCCTGTAAGGATCTTTACAACTTATATTTTCCGTATTCAAATCGCATAAAATATCTTGAAAGGAAAGTAGAAATTCCATCTCGTGTTTTTCAACGCGCACATTCACAAATATATTTTATTTATAGCTGTATTTTTTACTAAAGCTTGTGATATTGGAAGAGTAACTTAAAGTTTCTGAATTTCAAAAAGATTTAGGGATCCTTTTCGTGTGACACATCGCAATGGATTCTTTTATTAGAAAGCACGACCACGCTTACAAGAGTCAAACGATATCAAAAGAATTCCGTAAATCTTTTCAAAGAACCTCTAATAAATCTTCATATCATTTTCCGGTTTAAACTACTAGATTTAGATTATTTGGAAGAAAAAAACTCTGATATCTTGAATTAATGCATTTCACATTTTTTTATGTATTACAAGGGGTCACTGACCCCCCAAGAGCTAAGCTCGTAAACCCCAGTTTAGATTTCGTATGCTCTAAAAATGCACTAATTTGCTGTGTTTTTAAAATATTACGAAAGAGCTCATTTTAATTAACAGACCACTGGTAGCGATCTTCTTAATCGGTTTGCGATTCATTTTTCTTTGACTGCGGTATTTTACTGCAGAATCAACTGCTATCGCGGCTGCTAACGGTTGCTTTCATGATTGATATTAAACATTTGAAAATCAGCTGGTTTATGAATAAATTTCGGCAATAACACTACTAGTCTAACTTTCAACTAGTTAATTTCATTTAACATTGCGGAAGTTCTTACCTTACGAAATTGCCCAACTAATTTGTAGAAACCCTTTATTACCTGGGTGTTTAAATTGTAAAAAAATTTTACCTGTAATTGAAATTGAACGTATTCTAAGCACGTGAATTCTACAACACTTAATGAGTTTTAACGTACAGGATGTACGTACAAGAACTCCATATACAAACATTGAGAAGAATTTCATAAACTACAAAAACATCTTTTTACTAGCAGGCTGAGCCCGCTGCGCTGGTCCATTTTTCAAATAAACCTTCAATCAAACGAAATAGAGAATTCGACCCTGTATTTTAAATTAATATGGACCTTCACCTGGAATGTCCTTCCATTATTTTCTGAATACGCATCGGAAGCCATTCTGCTATTATATTATCTGATGCGTTAGACGAAATTCATGCAACTCAGACGCAACTGTTTAGTACATCATGAAGAGTTTGGGAGGGAAATGCGGCAATTACGATCATCAGAAATTACAATGTTCTCTAATCACCGCACTACTAAAAAAGAGAGAATTACAATGATTGCAGAGATTGACCATTTAACATAAAGAATGTTCGGGTTATTCACTTTCGTTTGCTAGTTCTTTTACTCCGGGCTTCTCAGCTTGATGCTATGCGTGCAACTAATAACATAAATAAAATCTCTCTCTACGTTACATTATATTTGGTAATATGCGTCTTCTTTTGGCAGGTTTTCTACAGTTTCTTATCTTCGAATTCCAGTAGATTAAATACAGTCAAAACAGTATTAAACTTTTATATTTTAAAATATGTGAATCATGTAAAAGTGGATCTTTAAAGCTGAATTGTGTAAATAAAATTAAAACAATGTGATTTTAACTGACGTTACTTTTTATATACCGGTTTTAATCATGCAACTATTAACCTAGGAAAATACCCTCGATATCTGATTCAAATAGAAAACTAAATCTCTAGTTTTCATTCAATAAAATATTCCCAATCATCCGTAATCGGATCCACAACCAAGTTTGATGTGAAACTTTCGAAATGTTCGTAATAGTATGGCTACAAATGTACCAGAGTTAGCTACAAAGCAGAGTTAATTACGCGCCAAACTACATTCCATTAAATAATGTCAAATTAATGTTGATTGAATTTTAGATCTTTCACTATCAAAACTATTTGCGAATGATAAATAAAGTTAGTTATGCAAAATTTTTAGTAGTGATCTTTTTGTCAAACCGAAGATTTTTTTCACCTTTCTCTAATAAGCGTAATAAGACGGAGAAATAAACATGCTTTTATTTTCAAGACGTCATTATTCATCAGTCTGTCGCCTAAATAAAACTAAAAACGTTAATTTGTGACTACGATCAGCTGCTCGGGATGTGCATCAGCCAAAATTGCTTTATAATGATTGAAATTTTATTTGAATCTGAGGTACTTTTTTTTTAAACCTAGGCTAAATGAACAGATATTGTTCCATTGGCCACCTTTGGCATTTGAAAGTTTTTGTACATTCAAAGTGATGCTTTCTTAGTGATAGTAAAATAACTGCAGATGAAAAATATATAATAGTAAATATTCTTTTGTGCATTTGATCCATAATAAAAAAAAACATAAATTTATTAATCGCTAAGTATACAAATTTCGCGTAATCTTCTTAAATCGGATTTACCGTCGACGGTTCCTTTCAAATATAAGCGAATCTTCCAACATTATATAATTAAATTTGCCAATTATAGGATGGTTGATTATGGAAGATTCATCTAATATCTTTTAATAACATTTCTAAAAGAATGGAGGATATGGGGGAAAATGACGAATTAAAAGAAATAACGAAAAGTGATTTTAGAAACGAATTTTTTTTTTTTTTTTTTTTTTTTTTTCAAAATGTTTTCTTTCGTGATGGTAATAACGCATAATTGCTTACATTTTCTTAAGAATAATCTTTACTACTTAACATTACAAGCATTGAACGTTTCTATAAGGGAAATTGGAGATATGTTTTTTATTAAAATAAGAATGGACAATATTAGCTAATCTGTCTTCGAGGTTATAAAAGTCACACATTTGAGGGCAACAAACCGACATGTTTTCGCAGTAAAGTATGGTGAGAAATTTTTTAAATGTCTGAAATTAAATTATTTTACAATATGTAATGTGCGTGTGGGAGACATTTATACTAAAATTAAAATATTTGACCCCATTTTTAAAATATTAATTGGTATTTATATATTGTACATTTGAATTTAAAAAAATACTCTAAAAAGGCTTTCGTACACTTGCAAAATCCCTTTTATTGTAAACATTGCTTGAACCTAATTCACGTTTACGTCTTTTTGGCTTAAAATCAAATTGTTTGGTTACAAACGTGAACTCAAAATTACAAATAAACATATAACATGTAAATCATAAGTACCATCATTTTTACAATTGCATCTGCTAGTTTTCGTCTGTAAGTCACATGATGGAGGAGTTAGGAGTAAAAAAGAACAAATCAAAATCAAAATTTTACTCACAAGGAAGAGTCTCCTTAAAGAGCATACTCAAATTATTTTGAACAAAAAAATGCTTATAAAACTACTTATGTATGTAGTAAAACATCAGTCAAATTTGGCGGCGGAATCTCAGTAAAAATCTGAAAAAAAAAAAGAAATATATTTGAGTATTTGGCGGAAAAAAGATGAACATTCCATGCTATTTGGCTACCAACACATTTCCTTCCCAAATGCAAGATATTTAAATGCATTTGGAAATTGCTTGTTAAATAAGTGTTTAAATGCCTAAAACTCGTTGAACTTAAATCTAAACGAAAGATTAGCGTATTATTTTTATCTGTAAGCGTATATAATATCAATGCAAAAACCCTTGACGGGTTAAAAGTTTCTGACGCAGCACTTTATCTTATGCTCTAAGAATTTTAAATATGGAACTTAAAAATACTTATATCAAATTTTGAGTGACGTTATGCTATTTCTTAAAAAATATATTTGTATTTATTTCATCATTTTATTTTTGTTTTATTTATAATCGCATGTGCAAAAGTTATGTTCAACATGAAAAGCTGCATAAAATTTTATTCGCTGTTGCTTTATCATTTACATCTCTTATAAATTCAAAATATGAGTTTTAAAAGATATGATATAAAATTTAAGTGACGCCTTGATGTGACTTTAAAAGGTTTGTTTTAAAATTCAATTTAAATTATTTTTGACTTGGTTAAAATAATTTTTTACATCTACACAATACTTTTAATTTTCCAATTCACTGTTAAATATATCACTTTCATTGAATCTATACTATGCATTGAAATGTATTTATTTCAATAAATTGATTTATCTTTTGTGTCACGCTATTCAAAATTGTGAGTAAGATTTATGTAAATGGTTTATTTGCGTCATTGTGTCCAAACTACATGAAATGTATGAAAAAGGATAGTTTGACGCAAATAAACCATTTACATAAATCTTACTCACAATTTTGAATAGCGTGACACAAAAGATAAATCAATTTATTGAAATAAATACATTTCAATGCATAGTATAGATTCAATGAAAGTGATATATTTAACAGTGAATTGGAAAATTAAAAGTATTGTGTAGATGTAAAAAATTATTTTAACCAAGTCAAAAATAATTTAAATTGAATTTTAAAACAAACCTTTTAAAGTCACATGAAGGCGTCACTTAAATTTTATATCATATCTTTTAAAACTCATATTTTGAATTTATAAGAGATGTAAATGATAAAGCAACAGCGAATAAAATTTTATGCAGCTTTTCATGTTGAACATAACTTTTGCACATGCGATTATAAATAAAACAAAAATAAAATGATGAAATAAATACAAATATATTTTTTAAGAAATAGCATAACGTCACTCAAAATTTGATATAAGTATTTTTAAGTTCCATATTTAAAATTCTTAGAGCATAAGATAAAGTGCTGCGTCAGAAACTTTTAACCCGTCAAGGGTTTTTGCATTGATATCATTACTTTTTTGAGGTTAGTGATAAAATGATTAAAAAAAAGATACTTATGGAATTTAATGCAGATTTAATTTTTACTATTTTATCACAATTTTCCTTATAGCAGTTTGTATATAAAAACAACTGGGTAAGTATAATCGCAGATCGCACAGAGGGTTTCATTTGATATTCCTTTAAAAACACTTTATCCTTAAATTAATAAATCCAAAATGTTAATTTATAATTATTAAATCCTTACATAGATGGTGTTTCATAGATGGATAGTTACATAGATGGATAGACGTTTTTATCAAACATTTCTCTATAATACTACGCAATTGCGTCAAAAGATGGCGACACCAGAAGTCTGATATGCTTATTATGTAAACTGTAATCAAACTTCATTGATATTTATAAATAAAACATTTCAACTAAATTATTTATTATAAAAGAATTATTACATCACAATAGCTTTTATGCAAGGAAAATAATAATTATAATAATAATAATATTATGGATGTCAGTGATTATATATTGATTGACCGTCATAATAATAAAAAATGATATTATAAAAAGAAGAACTGAAATGAATTGTTTTTTTACGTTTCTGATTGTGTGATTTATATTCAAATAATAATTATTAATGTATATTTTTTGTAAAGTGATTGAAATTAAATATATTTATAAAATTTATAGTAATATTTTTATTGTTGAAAAATTGCCAAGAAATAATCATCATCAAATTGGCGTCATTATAATTGTAATTTTATTTAACTTAATAGCAATTAAAAAAATTACAAAGGAACTGAGAATAATGATCAACTAGCAGACTTAAAAAAAAAAAAAACACATTCACATGTGAAAACACGTATCAGAGAGTATCGAACTGCCTATCTTATGATCAGTAAACGATGGCCCTTAGCCACTCAGCCAGTGGGAAGACAAAATTTTTCTCCCCAAAAGTGGTTAAAAAGAAAGCATGTGTATGAATACAGTGTCATCCATTTTCGGTGAAATTTCTATAGAATGGCGAAGAAATATAGTCCGATTTTTCATGCGCATTATAAAACGAACAAGAGTCTTGCTGGAAACAAGTAAATTGTTATTTGGTTCATCTGAAACATATTTATTTGATTTTTAAAAAATCGCCCGTGTCATTTTCGAGAGAAAAAAAAATCGAATTATTTAACGAACGAGAGTTTTCCCAGAAAAAAAGAAAAGTGTTATTCACCTCGCCTTAATCACATTTATATTATGTATCAATTTAAAAATAATCGTTAGAACCGTTTTCGAGATTTTCAAATTAGGAACTTCCTCGATATGATACCAACGTTTTCACTTTAAAAATGGCTATTTAGATCTCAAAATATACCGCACGTAGAAATGTAAAAATTTCAGTATACGATTAGACTGCAGATATAAGACTGTTCTAGAAAATTCAGAACAATAAGACATATATCTGCTGAGTTATTAAAAGGCGGCTTTTCGCGTTTTCTTTGATGTCGAGTTAGCTGTATATATGAGTTCCGCCATCTACGAATTCTATGATACGATACGATACGATTTTAACGATACGATACGATACGATTTTAGGCTTAAGGCTGCGTCACTCGGAATACTACCGTCTTCCATGATATATACAAATTGCGTGTTGCACTACTTATTTAATTTTACATGGCTTCACCGTCTAGAAAAGTTTTAAGGATACTATTTGATTATCCTGTCTACCAATTTCGCCATATTATATAAATTGCCAAAATACTTGCCAAATTATACAAATTGACAACATTTTTATTTTAAACAACGAACGGATAAATAAATTTGTAAACATTAAGTAAATTACAAATAGAAGTCAAATTAAAAATCACTTAATGATGCAACAAACACGTGTACCGTGTTTAATTTCAAGTGAATGTAAAATTTACGATCAGCCATTATTGGCATTTAATCTTATAGTTTGGCGATAGTTTTTTTGTCGACGGCATAATCAAGTAGTACCGTTTTAAGTTTGCTTTAAAAGTAGCTGGCTAATTAAATATGCTATCATTAAACATTTTTATATTAAGTAGTTATTTCCATGGCAACAGTAACCATCACTTCTTGTTTCTGACACTAACAATATCAAAGTCAAATTGCCAATGTTCAGAATCATACATTAATTTTGAGTTTGGAACAAATTTAATAAACTTAAATTTTGTTTTAAACCATATAATTATGATAGTAAAATTTTAATATATACACATATAAAGGTATATGACAAAACTGCAGTAATAAAAATGTATTTATTTAAGTTAAACTTAATCTTACTAACTTCATATGAAGAGTAGAAAAAGGTTTTACTTAAAAATTATTTATCATAAAAAAGTATCATTCAAAATTTTATTGTGTCGCCAACCAGCATTAAATCGCCAAGCAAATTAAATTTTCATTATTTTTTTACGAACGTTAAATTGAGGTTCTGTCGATTAGTTTTATAAACATATTATATGTCATCAGACGAATATTCTATATAATCCTCACGAAGATTCCTCATATAATTCTTTCAAATATTTCTGAGCATACGCTTATGGAAACTTCCTTGAAATCATCCTATCAATTTTTCAGATGCATTTTTCTTAACCTGAGGCAAAAGATAAATAGCCATTAATTCGACGTTTTAATTGCATTTTTATTAACGTTTTACCAATTTATTTGTTCTTTCGTTATTTAAAATTGCTGCAAATTTCCATTTTTTGTCTTCAATTCTATATCTAATGTTTACATGCATGTTTTAGCAACGACTAAATAAAGAGCATTAGATTCGTTAAAATTTTCGTATCATAGATATTTATTGCGGTTTTTAATAAATTCGATTGTTACATTTAAGTACTTAAATTTTATTGACAAATACAATATCTTAAAATTATCGCTTTGTATGTGGTTTAATTCAATAATTATGCATTTAAATACGTAAACTATTAGTATTCTTTTGTTGGAAATCATCTAAATAAATCACATTTTATATTTGGTATGTTGCTATGCCATAAGGGAACGTCATTATTAAAGTAACCCTATTCTTTAGTATCTTTTTAATTTAAATTCATTAATTTACAAAAAATTAATTCGCAAATAATAATAGTAATCTATTTATATAAAATCCAAGTCTCTGTGTGTCCCTCACAATTCCGGTAGGACCGCCTCATTGAAATGAGTAATTGTTGAAAAATACTAATGCAGGGTTATCACAGTAGCGCCAAATGTTAGCCAACTTGGTGATAGCTGGCTAATTTGGCGAAAATCCGATTTAAACCCATTAATCTTTCATAAAGGAGGTCACCAAAATTTAATTTAAACTCCGCTCTTTTAAGATATTTTTTCAAAATCTATGAGTGAGAATTTAAAGTACATCTTCCTCCCGATGCTACTAATAAAATAACTGCCAATAGACGACGCTGTACTGTGTGAGCTCCTAACTGCGCGATTTTGATGTGCTTTAGGTACTTTTCCAGTATAGGTGCCTTGGCGAAAAAGGAAATTTGGCAACATATTTTCGGGGAACCTATCCACTGTTTCATTTTATATACACACGCATATTTTTTTTCCATATTTATACGATTTATTTAACATAAAAGAGCCGTTTCTCTAATTTTATGCAGAAACAGATGTAATTTGTACATAAAAATATCAATAATATACATATAAAATAAACATATAAAGCAAACGAAAACGCTCATCAAGTTTATTTTCATAGCTGTTTATATGATATGAGAACAAATCTCGATATTTTTCCGTTATACGGACACCATGCCAACATGTATGCTAAAATATATTTGTAATTTTATCCCAGCAGTTTAATATGAGTTTTATCTTATTGATTTATTTTATAACAGTTATTTGTTCACGTATTTTAACTATATATTTGTGATTTAATGAAATAGTTCGTAAAAGTCTGGAATTTTCAAACGTTATATTTTTTAAATGCTCCCTTTAGTATCGACAATGTTTTTTCTTTTATTTTTCAAATGCTTCACAATTCACGTGATTTTCATTTTGCGCCAAATATTACACTTGGCGACAATGGTATCCGTATAACGGAAAAGTACCCAAATCTCACTTTTTGATGCCCAAATTACACCAAAATTTTTTAAAAAAAACGCCAAAGCCCCTACAGTGGAAATGTACCAAACTGTCTATTATTTTGCGCTATCTGCGTTATAGTTTGCACTATATGCAAGGGGGGGGGGCGAAGAGTTTAAACGTTAAATATTAAAGTTTCAGCACACATGTTTTATATATATTGGCGCGCTTTTTTTCTGACGCCAATGTCATATATTCAACGGGTACTTAATTGCCGCCAAAGTATCGTTATTTCGCTTGATATGGTAACCCGGATGTTGTTCTTTATGCTATTGGTGTTTTCGCCAAATTGGCGTCGGAAAAAAACTGCTCCAGTATATGACAACTGTGCCAAAGTATAAAGCAGTATAAGACTAAAAATCTAGAATAAAATAAATGCAAAAGAAGACAAAAGAAGAAAGAAAAATCATGCGTTAAGCATAGAATATGAAACACTTTCCAACACATCCTGAATGCTTTAACAAAACTTCGTTATTTGGAGAAATAAGGTAAATAAGATAACTAAGTAAACATTTTAGAAGACGCATAAAAAAATATTAAAAATTGATTTCAGCAGTTACCGTCTATAGCCAATAGTATCGTTATTACATGCCACCATTTAGCTAAAATTTAATTTAAATTACTCTTAAAACTACTGAAATCACATTTCCAGATATTATCATCCATAGACGGTTATGTATCCAATTCTTTGCGTGACAATGTATATCATTTTATCTATATTCTCCAAACATTTCTTAGGAAACTAAATGCAGTTCAGCGTAAAAATGCATAACTCCTTTAACAACCACCTTTAAGCAATTTACTCTCATACTCAGTAACCCTTACGAATTCTTTTGTGTAGCCCTGCATATGAACTGTAGCATTTACACACACAGTATAGTATGCATAAATGTAGTGAAACATAAAAGCGCATATCATAATTAAAAATGCATTTCTAGCAATCATTGCTTATGTACAATACTTCGGAGGAAAGTTTCTTGGCGAGAAAGAAGTTTGCCAACATATTTTCTGACAACCTATTTACTGCTTCATACACACAGGCAATTTTTTCCCATGTGTATGCAATTTATTTAATATAAAAAAAGCTATTTACCCATTTTTATAAAGAAACAGAAGTAATTTTTGCACAGATGTCATATACGCATCGGGGTTGGCGTGATTTTTCTCTGACAACAATTTGGCAGAAACCTTGCTTTCGAATACCAGTTACTTATATATTTTTAAATTATTTGCTACCATTTTGAAAAGGAAATAACTATAAATAAATAAAAGTTTGAATAATAACTATAGAACAAAACAGTTTATATAATTAAAAACAGAAAATAAAAGTAAATGAACAATTTATTAATAAATATAAAACAATAGCCGGGTTACCATAGCAGGCAAAATAACACCACTTTGGCGCCAGTTAGATATGGCGGTTTATATCTGAAATCTGTGCCGTAATTTGTATATAAAAAAATATTATATATATATTTAGAAACGATTTTTTATGTATATAAGTGCATATATAAACAAAAATAAAAGTTCATTAGATTTGTTTTCAAAGCTGTTTATATATTTTGGCAACATATCTCACTTTCTGATGCCCGAATTGCGCTAAGCTTTTTTTAAAAATGCGCTATAATGGAAAAGTGCCTAAATAAACAATTAACAGAAATAACCAATTATACAAACTAAAACTTTTTATTTCGAGATCAAAACATTGTTTTTAATTTCGATTAAAAATACATATATCCTTGGATAACTTCAATTGAAATTAGGTTCACAGTGTAATATCTCATTCCATAAACCTAAACAAACACAAGTGATTCATTCATCGTGACCCGTAAAAAATATTAAATCATTGAGGTAATCATTCACAAAGTAAGTTCTCCAACAATCAATGGACAATATTCTAATGACGTCACAGTAGGTAAAATGGTGGCGGTATCGTTTGTTTATGGTTTGAAATCACAAAGATTTAATTTTGCAATGTCTTTTTTACCGACTTCAAAAAAAGGAGGAGGTTATCAATTCGACGCGTATGTATGTTTTTTTTTTTTTTTTTTTTTTTTTTTTTTTTTTTTTTATGTATGTTCACCGATTGCTCCGGAACTTTTTGTCCGATTTATGTGATTTTTTTTTAATTGAAAGAGGATACTCTCGAATTGGTACCACTTCCGTTTCATCGAAATTGGTTCAGTAGTTTTTTAATAATTCAACAAAAACCAATAAGATGAAGGATTTCACCCAGATTATCTCTCATTGTTGCAACGAGTTTCTCAATCATAAGCATAAAACTATGTATTCATATACGTTAGCGCCAAGTTGTCGCCAAACATGGCGCAGTTAAGTGAATTATCGCCAAATTTGACGGCCAAAATAAGTCGCCATAAATGAAGCCAACTTGGCTGTAACTGACTAATTTGGCGATATTCCCATTCAAATTCAGTAATGGATCTTCCCCAATCTGTTTCTTCGCATTTTCTAATCGACAGTCCTATTTAAAATTCTCAATTGGCAACTTCCACTATATAACATTAATGATAACTTTCCTGTATAGGGGCTTTGGAGAGAAAATGAAAATTTCACGCATATTTTCTAACAACCTATTAACTGTCTCGGTACTACTTAGTTATCCCGTCGACCAATTTCGCCAAATTATATAAATCGCCAAATTATACAAATTGACATAATTTTATTTTAAATAACGAAAGAACAAATAAATTAGTATAACATTAATAAAAATACAAATAAAACGTCGAAATAAAAATCACTTGATGACGTAAACACGTGTAACTTGCTTAAAGCCAAGTGAATGTGACATTTACGATCAACCATTATTGGCATTTAATCTTATAGTTTGGCGATAGATTTTTGGTCGACGCGATAACTAAGTAGTACCACTGTCTCATATACACAAGCAAGTTTTTCAATATTTATAAATTTATTTATTCTAAACAACCATTTGTCTACTTTTATATGCAAACACAAGTTGAGCCAAGATCCCTTATGCTGTTAAAGTACAGGATTAACAACGAACAAAGAAAAAAAAGGATATTTCAAATGAAAATCAACTGGAATACACTCTGGAATAATTTGCATGAAAAAAAAGGAGTTACTCTAATTAGTATTATAGGCGGCATTGTTATGGTGTGGTGTATTTACATGGCACAGAACTTAAACATCAGTAGGCATAAGCATAATTACGAAAGCAAGTCAGTGAGTTACGCAGTCATGAAAACATTTGAATTGTATCAAGAAATGAGAGCAAGTAAATTTGAATCAGATTGCCCGATAAAAGCAAAAGGTGCGCAATACTAACAACAAACATGGTGTAAAGGAAGTGCGAATATCATAAGTTGCTTCCGAAAGTTCTATATATTTTGCAGTACTATATTCACTAAAATACGTCAGTTACTATGCAGACCGATGACACTTTAACCAAGACTATTAAATGAGTATGACGATGAATTTCTAATCTTCCGTAATCGAGCCCACAGTTAAGGCTAGCGTGAAACAAAAAAAAAATATCAGCAGCAATGTGGTTTAATGTAAATGTGGGTATCCTAAAATATTTAATTCGCAAAACGCTTCAAATCGCCAAATCATATTAGCTCAGAAACAACAATTGGCAACGGATTCAATAACGGTAGATTACTTAATAGTTTTAAAATCTCCACTGCCCAACGTATTGCAAATGATGATGCAATAAGAAGCATAAATGCCTAAGTGAGTTAAGCTGATTTTGTCAGGAAAGATTAAATACATAACAACCAAAAATAAACAAAATGCCGTCATGATGCAATGAGTTCTTAATTTCTCTATCAGAATCTTTAGATTTGGCGAAAGATTAAGTAAATAATTTAAATTATGAATAAAAGTACCATGCTGAAATGCTTAGCATACATTCATTTAAGCACATTGGCATTGCGTATACATTATACATTACATATTGGCACTTGCATAATATCTCCATATAAGAAAACATTAATGCCATCAAAAAATAATTTGTTTTTAAATTCTTGAAGCCACAAATGAATTATATATAAATTCTCTTTTGATACTATAAAAATTTCATCAATGACTAGCCATTTGAGGGAACACCATTTAAGACTTTCACGCTGTAGTCTTTTCACGATCATTTTTTGATAAGTAATTCGGTTTTCATGTACCCTAATGGCTCATGGTGCATGTAAACTCCGTCGCGAGTGCGAAGACCTCAAAGATACCTATGAATTATACCTCTGAGGTGCCTTGCCAGGTAAAGGTCTAGTCATCTGATTAAGCTTCTAAATTACGAGATTAACATGAGTAGCAATGCACAGGTGCTAAACAACAAGATAAAAATGTTAAGTAACTGGCATAAAAAGATTCATAATTAAGAAATAGGCACTGCCGATAGAAAAACGAACGAGGCGCTCATCAGGTTTATTGCCGCTACGTGGCGATTAGGTGGTCTCCTACGCCGATGACAGGTATAAAAAACCCGTTCATCTAGGGCAACCCGGAAGATAAGGGCCTGGTCATTGGTTAGAAAGTATGAAAAATGAGTCATTGGGTCTCTGTTCTCTATTTCATAGAGCATTTTTAGTAAGCCGAAGAACTTTTTATTGTCAGTTTCCAAAGTTCTATATTTTTTCATGCGAGCAGCATCTCTTGTAGTTCTACACATGTCCAAATAGAGAAACAAAAATATTCAATTTAAAAATAAAGCTATTAAATCTGAAGAAGAATAAATGTAACATATATATATAAAGAATTTTCACAGAAAACCTGTGTTATTAATGTACTCACAAATCTGGACAAAAGTATTTACTTATCAAAATAACATCTAAGTCGTAATTTCCTCCAAAAGAATTATGCAAAAACTGTAATGCGAAAAAACTAAAAAGTGAAAAATAAACTTTTTTACCAAAAATAAAACCGACTTCAAAAACTACTACAAAGTAAAAAATATTTTTTTTACATAATAGTTAATAAGAAATTAAATTAAGAGCATTGTATTTATCATGCGTATTATTATATTTATGTACATTAATTTGATTTTTTGGAGTCCGTGCCAGACAAGCCAAGTTCAAAATTAAAATTGTTCATCCAATACACATCGTAACAAGATTCAGCAAAGCCGTTTAGGAAAAAAATTCCATTCTCAATCCACTTTGACACCATCCTGCATTTGAAAATCTATCTTTGGCTATGATTTTTTTTACATAATAGCCTGTATGAACGCACTAATTTTATAATAACTTTTAATTTAGTACACATAATTACAGCTAATCTCACTTGAAAATACACGTTTATAAAATCAGATGAAATGTTTCAAAAATGGTAAAATTAAAATTTTTTAACTAAATAACAAATCGTAAAAAATCTCGTAGATATTTGGATGTGTGTCTGTTGGATAATTATACTTAACTTCGTTTGGCTGGCACCGACTCCAAAAAAATCAAATTAATGTACATAAATATAATAATACGCATGATAAATACAATGCTCTTAATTTAATTTCTTATTAACTATTATGTAAAAAAATTATTTTTTACTCTGTAGTAGTTTTTGAAGTCGGTTTTATTTTTGGTAAAAAAGTTTATTCAGTATTATTATCGGTTGCGTGAAGAGCAGCCATTTAATTTCTTATTAACTATTATGTAAAAAAATTATTTTTTACTCTGTAGTAGTTTTTGAAGTCGGTTTTATTTTTGGTAAAAAAGTTTATTCAGTATTATTATCGGTTGCGTGAAGAGCAGCCGATTTCATGAACACATTACATCTGTAACTCTTTTGCATGACATTTTTTTTTTCATTTTATATATATCTTTAATATCTATTATTTCACGGTGTGAGTTTTATAATAAATAAATATAATTTGTTGCATACATTTAAAATTTTCGTTTGTAAGAACATTTATTCTAACAGAATAAATATTTGCATGGGACATATCAAGAGAAGATTTATTAATGTTTATCAAAAATAAATTCATATTACAGCAGGTATTTACTACTACGAGATGATGACACAAATTAGTCAAACTGGTGGATTAAATGAATCGAATGACTTAGTGACTTTATTATGAAGCAATCTGGATTTTCAACAAAATGTTTAGTTTGCAATTTAATGTTTTAATATCTTCTAAAGATGAACACTAATATTGGGTCTAAAATTATCACAGAGAGAGAGTTTCATACTATTCCTGCTAAAATATGAAAGTCATTAAAAATATTCAATAATAATAAAACAGAAGCATGTGCTCATGTTTATATAATTTCAAATATACTAGCAGGCTATGCCCGCTGCGCACAGTATTTACAGGTACCCACAAAAGATTTCGGATACTATACTGTATCTGAACGACTGTATATTAGAGATGATTGCTGTAACTGCATTTTCAGTTGTGATATGAGTTTTTAAGCTTAACTAAATTTTTTCGTATTAAGTTTCGTGTATAAATGCTATTGATCGAATACAGAGCTACAGAAAATAATTCGTAAGGTTTATTGAGTATACACGAAAATAGCTTAAAGGTGGATTTTAAATGAGTTATGCATTTTTACGCTGAACCACATAAAGTATACTAAGATATCTTTGTAGAATATAGATAAAATGATATACAGGGCCACGCAAAGAATTTGATACATGGCCGACTATGGATAATAATCTCTGAAAATGTGATTTCAGTAGTTTTAAGGGAGTTTTAATCTTACTTAAATTTTAGCTAAATAGTGGTGTGTATATAAAGATAGTAAGTAAAGTACAGGGTTGTACGAAATTATTCAAGTATGATTCCGTCTTCTGATATAAATTGCTGAAAGTGAAATTTAAAACTATTATGCGCTGTTAACATTTTCCAATATAGTTGAAAAATTTTTGTAAATTCGGATTCTCTGTTCATCTGGCTCGAACTCAAACTTGCGTTATTATAGTTGTATTGCTCTCTAATTGATATATGTTTTTGAGATTTACTATGCCATGTTCGGTATTGGAAATAATATATGTAGGGTTCATAGTTTATTTACAGAGCGAATCAAAATTATTTCATTACATTATGGTCTTTGGGGAAATATCGTAATTATATAAATACGTAACACCCACAGCCGTCATCTGGTTCTTCAGTCTGCCCGCGTATAACAGCGTAAAAACTACCGAGCCGAATGGTTTGAAGTATACTAGCAGGTAGTATACTTGAAGTATACTATAAATATATACTAGCAATCTATGCCCGCTGCGCTGGTCCATTTTTCCAAGCGAACCTTGAATCAAACGAAATGATGTGTTTGATCTTGTGATTTAAAGAAATAAGACATTTGACTGAATGTCCTTCCGCAGTGCTGAATCGATATGAACGCCATTGTGCTATTATATTTTCTAATGTGCAGACAAAATTTCGCAGTCACGGTCTAACTCTTTTATATTATCCCACACAGTAGGATTTGGTAAAGAATGATAGTACAATATACAATATTTCATTTTGTATCAGAGCATTCTCGTTAAAAAGAGCCAATATGGTGAGAGTTCCGATCACAGAACTTTCCTCATCTATATTTTTAAATTATTTAAACAAAATGTATTTTAGTATCCCAGTGCCAAGCTGAAGCTATAAACCAGTTTTTTTTTATTGTGTATTGCCCCATGTTATATATTATAGCATCCATGCTGCAATGTGTAATCTAAATGCTTAGTACTTTTCTGGTATTTCAACACCATTGTCGCCAAGCGCAATTGTTGGCACCAAACGAAGCATTTGAAAAAAATATATATAACATTGTTGGCGCGAAAGTTATCATTTAAAAAACATATCATTTCAAAATTACAGAGTTTCGACAACTATTTTATTAAATGAATACAAATATATACTGAAAATAAAAATACAAATAAATATTATACAATAAAATATTTTATTTTAAATAGCACTTTAAATTACACAATGAAATTGTGTCTCTTAGCAATGCTGTAAACATTTCCATTTTTGAATCAGCAAAAAATGAAATTATAACTTAATTTTACTTAAAAAAAAAAAAAATATTTTCGACTGGAAAAATAGTAAATGAAAAAATGCATGGTTATGACTAAATAATAATTGAAGCAAAAAGTGATTCACGTTCAATAAATAGCAAGTTACAATGTTTGGCGCAATTAGGGCATCAGAAAGTGAGATTTGTTTCCAAATGGTATAATCAGTTATGAAAACAAACTTGATGGACTATTTTGCTTTAATATATTTATTTTAAATGTATGTATATTATTAATGTTTTTTCATACATACTAAATGGGTTTCGATATAAAATTAGATAATTGGCGTTATTACGTAAAAAAAAAAAAAAAAAAAAAAAAAAAAAAAAATGCTTGTGTATATGATATAAAACAGTGAATAGGTTGTCAGAAAATATATTGCCAAATTTCCTTTTCCGCCAAGGCTGTTTTTCCTATTTCGCTAAGGTACCGATATTGAAAAAGTACCAAAAAATTTTTGCATGTTCAGATTTGAAATAAATGACACAATAGCAAACATTTTGGTATAGTGTTGGTGGTAATGTAAATGTTGCAACATGTCTCCAAAAAATTGTTCCAAATTACTCCAATTCTCTTTAAAACTCGATTATGGAATAGGTCCGCTTTAAAAAAAAAGAATCAATTTAATTTATTTTATTAAGTTAATTATCATCAAACCACGACCGATAGCACATGTCATTTGTTTGTAGACTGGATTATGTAATTTATTTGTACCAAGTATTTCAATTGTCTGTAGACTCGATTATGTAATTTATTTCCTTAATTAATGCATACTTTACAAACTAAACATACTTTCCAATTTTCCTGATTTTTTTTCTTTTTAGGTGCGTTCGTAATTATATAAATACGTAGCACCTATAGTCGTCGTTCAGTCCGTCCGTCTGTCCGTCCGTCTGTCCGTCTGTCCGTCCGTCTGTCCGTCTGTCCGTCCGTCCGTCCGTCTGTCCGCATGTAACAGAGCAAAAACTACACAACCGAATAGTCTGAAATTTCAAATATGTGATTGTTGCAAAATTTTGTCGAGCCATTTCAAATTTTATGAAAATCGGATGTATAGTTTAATTACAGGGACAGTCAAAAGTTTTTCTTTACATTACGGCCAATGGAAAAAATTATTGCAATTGGATTTTAATGATATTAGAGCCTTCCGAATGATCTGAAATTTTAAAGATACAATTGTAGCAAAATTTTGTCGAGCCATTTCAAATTTTAGGAAAATCGGACGTATAGTTTAATTACAGGGACAGTCAAAAGTTTTTCTTTACATTACGGCCAATGGGAAAAATTATTGCAAGTGGATTTTAATGGTATTAGAGCCTTCCGAATGATCTGAAATTTTAAAGATATAATCGTTGCAAAATTTTGTCGAGCCATTTCAAATTTTAGGAAAATCGGATGTATAGTTTAATTACAGGGACAGCCAAAAGTTTTTCTTTACATTACGGCCAATGGGAAAAATTATTGCAAGTGCATTTTAATGATATTACAGCCTTCCGAATGGTCTGAAATTTTAAAGATATAATTGTTGCAAAATTTTGTTGAGCTATTTCAAATTTTAGGAAAATCGGATGTATAGTTTAATTACAGGGACAGTCAAAAGTGTTCCGAAAAAATTATTGGAAGTGCATTTTAATGATGTATCAGACTATGCACGTTATGAAGTGCAAAAAATTATACATTCAGTACAATATGGGGTGCAAAAAATAATTTTAAAACTAGTTATAGTACGAACGCACCTCATTTGCCACGTTTCACGAGCAATTTCCAACTTGTTTTTATTAATGGTTACAGTTAGATGTATATATGTTTGTCACTGTCACAGTGTTTTAGTTTGATCTGCGAAATCTATTTATATAAAATCCAAGTCTCTGTGTGTCCCTCACGATTCCGGTAGGACCACCTCATTGAAATGAGTAATTGTTGAAAAATACTAATGCAGGGTTACCACAGTAGCGCCAAATGTTGGCAAGTTGGCGATAGCTGGCTGATTTGGCGAAATTCCCATTTAAAACTATTAATCTTTCATAAAGGAGGTCACCAAAATTTAATTTAAACTCCGCTCTTTTAAGATATGTTTTCAAAATCTATGGGTGAGAATTTAAAGTACATCTTTACATCTTCCTCCCGATGCTACTAATAAAATAACCGCCAATAGACAACGCTGTACTGTATGAGCTCCTAACTGCGCGATTTTAATGTGCTTTAGGTACTTTTCCAGTTTAGGTGCCTTGGCGAAAAAGGAAATTTGGCAACATTTTCCGGGAACCTATCCACTGTTTCATTTTATATACACACGCATTTTTTTTCGATATTTATACGATTTATTTATACGATTAAAAAAGCCGTTTCTCTAATTTTATACAGAAACAGATGTAATTTGTACATAAAAACATGAATAATATACATATAAAATAAACATATAATAAAAAAAAGCGCTCATCAAGTTTGTTTTCATAGCTGTTTATATGATTTGACAACAAATCTCAATATTTTTCCGTTATACGGACACCATGCCAAAATGTATGCGGCACTTTTCCGTTATACGGACAGCATTGTCGCCAAGCGCAATAGTTGGCGCAAAATGAAAATCACGTAAATTGAAACATTTGAAAAATAAAAGAAAAAACATTCTCGATAGTAAAGTGGGCATTTTAAAAATATAACATTTGAAAATTACAAACTTTTACGAACTATTTTATTAAATCACATATATATACTTAAAATAAGTGAACAAATAACTGTTATATAATAAAGTAATAAAATGAAAAATCATATTAAACTGCTGCCATAAAATTATAAATGTCTTTCAGCATTGCAGTAAACATTTCATTTTTTGAATGAAGGCGTCGCCACATAAAATCTATGAGATACGACTCTAAATGATGACGAACAGCTCCCCGATGTCTTTTGTTGCGCCATTTTGCGATGCCCCATAATCTCTCAACATTTGGAGTATGACATCCAGTATTAGGGTCGACAAAATTGTATTTGTGATTTACTGTGAAATGATCATAACCAGCACTTAGCAGTTCCTATGTTTTATATCCTTTCCAGCAATCTGTATAAATAATACAAGACTTTCATCTACTTCTATAATTTTATTAGGTCCACCGATTTTTCTATGGCACAGATGTCATATTCGCCCCATATTGGTGCGATTTTTTTTCTGACGCCAATGTCATATACGGAACTGACACCAAAGTGTCGTTATTTTGCTTGATGTGGTAACCCGGATTATGTTATTTATGCTGTTGAAGTTTTCGCCAAATTGGCAACCGAAAAAAATCGCGCCAATATGGGGCGAATATGACATCTGTGCCTTTTCTATTTGGTCGTGAACATAAAGCATTTGCACAAACCTCTCGAATAACTATTCCATTCCACTGTTGTGTTGTGGTTCATATCAAGTTGCAGCTCACAAAACTCAATCGATGTCAACTCTTTGCACGATAAATATATAATCCTCAAAGCATTAAGAAAAGACACCCGCGATCCTTTAAACCAAGTTTTTTGTCGTATTTCTACGCTTTCTTCGCATGATCGTAAGCTACAACTCAATTTCGGATTTCCAGAACTCATCCATAATTTCATTTCATGATTTTTTGAACACAATCTTTTATTATGCAGAATTCCAAATTCCTGAAACAGTTTTATCACAACTTTCTCATCATCTGGTAATTGCCAAATGATAAAATCCATCTCAGCATCAGCAGTAAAAGTAAACTACAACTTTATAAAAAAAAAAGCATTTTTAATTCGATTAATAGCAGATTAAAAAGCTTTCCAAGGTTAAGGTTAAACATTAATCATTCACGTGATTCACGTTTCATAAATAACAAATCACAATGTTTCGCATGGTTTACAATAAAAATCTACGATCAGGGTTGAAATAATTGGCGTATTAGCATACATTTTGGCATGCTGTCCGTATAACGGAAAAGTACCTATGTATGCTAATGCGCCAATTATTTCAAAATGCTAAAAGATATTTGTAATTTTATGCCAGCAGTTTAATATGAGTTTTACTTTATTGCTTTATTTTATAACAGTTATTTTTTCAATTATTTTAAGGATATATTTGTGATTTAATGAAATAGTTCGCAAAAGTCTGGAATTTTCAAATGTTATATTTTTTAAATGCTCACTTTAGTACGACAATATTTTTTCTTTTATTTTTCAAATGCCTCAATTCACGTGATTTTCATTTTGCGCCAACTATTACGCTTGGCGAGAATGGTATCCGCATAACGGAAAAGTACCCAAATCTCACTTTCTGATGCCCAAATTACACGAAACTTTTTTTTAAAAACGCCAAAACCCCTACAGTGGAAAAGTATCAAACTGTCTATTATTTTGCGCTATCTGTGTTATAATTTATACTATATGCAAGGTGAGTGGAGCGAAGAGTTTAAACATTAAATATTAAAGTTTCGGCACAGATGTCATATACACAACGGGTACTTAACTGGCGCCAAAGTGTCGTTATTTTGCTTGATATGGTAACCCGGATGTTGTTGTTTATGCTGTTGATGTTTTCGCCAAATTGGCGTCGGAAAAAATCGCTCCAATGTGGGGTATATATGACAACTGTGCCAAAGTTTATATAAAGCAGTATAAGACTAAAAATCAAGAATAAAATAAATGCAAAATAAGATTAAAGAAGAAAGAAAAATCATGCGTTAAGCATAGAATATGAAACACTTTCCAACACATCCTGAATGCTTTAACAAAACTTCGTTATTTAGGGAAATAAGGTAAATAAGATAACTAAGTAAACATTTTAGAAAACGCATAAATTTTTTAAAAAATTGATTTCAGCAGTTACCGTCCATAGCCAATAATACCGTTATTATATGCCACTATTTAGCTAAAATTTAATTTAAATTACTCTTAAAGCTTCTGAAATCATATTTCCAGATATTATCATCCATAGACGGTTATGTATCCAACTCTTTGCGTGACCCTGTATATCAATTTATCTATATTCTACACAGATTTCTTAGTAATCTAAATGCAGTTCAGCGTAAAACTGCATAACTCCTTTAAAAACCACCTTTAAGCAATTTATTCTCATACTCAGTAACCCTTACGATTTTTTTGTGTAGCCCTGTATATGAACTGTAGCATTTATACACACGGTATAGTATGCATAAATGTAGTGAAACATAAAAGCGCATATCATAATTAAAAATGCATTTCTAGCAATCATTGTTTATGTACGTACAATACTTCGGAGAAAAGTTTCTTGGCGAGTAAGAAGTTTGGCAACATATTTTCTGACAACCTATTTACTGCTTCATACTTACAAGCAGTTTTTTGCACATGTATACAATTTATTTAATGTAAAAAAAGCTATTTACCCATTTTTATAAAGAAACAGAAGTAATTTTTGCACAGATATCATATACGCATCGGGGTTGGCGTGATTTTTCTCTGACGCCAATTCGGCAGAAATCTCACTTTCGAATACCAGTTACTTATATATTTTTAAATTATTTGCCATCATTTTGAAAAGGAAATAACTATAAATAAATAAAAGTTTCAATAACAACTATAGAACAAAACAGTTTATATAATTTAAGAACAGAAAATAAAAGTAAATAAACAATTTATTAATAAATAAAAAACGATAGCCGGCAAAATAACACCATTTTAGAGCCATAGGTATCCCGGTTCATATCTGAAATCTGTGCCGTAATTTGTATATAAAAAAATATTATATATAATTAGAAACGATTTTTTTATGTATATAAGTGCATATATAAGCAAAAATAAATGTTCATTAGATTTGTTTTCATAGCTGTATATTTTGGCAACATATCTCACTTTCTGATGCCCGAATTACGCCAAGCTTTTTTTAAAAATGCGCTATAATGGAAAAGTACCTAAATAAATAATTAACAGAAATAACCAATTATACAAACTAAAACTTTTTATTTCGAGATCAAAGCATTGTTTTTAATTTCGATTAAAAATACATATATCTTTGGCTAACTTTAGTTGAAATTAGGTTCACGACTTAATGTCTCATTCCATAAACCTAAACAAACACAAGTGATTCATTCATCGTGAACTGTAGAAAATATTAAATCATTGAGGTAATCATTCAGAAAGTAAGTTCTCCAACAATCAATGGACAATATTCTAATGACGTCATAGTAGGTAAAATGGTGGCGGTATCATTTGTTTATGGTTTGAAATCAAAAAGATTTAATTTTGCAATGTCTCTTAGTTACATTATTTTATTGTCATATTTATGAGATCAGAACAAAGGCATATTTTTTCCTTATTTAGTTATTAAAAACGGGAAAAATTATAAATGTGCATGATTTAAAAAAATTAAATAATTTTCTTTCTTAATACTAAAAAATAACATCGGGCAGTAAAAGTGAGTTTAAGTTAAATAAGTTTAGATGTTTAATTCTGTTGTAATATTCAAAATAACTGTATTTATTAGATTTCAGTAAACAACATCAGGGCCCGATTAAACTTTGAAGTTAGAGGAATTATAATGTCATTTCAGGACCTTTCTTTTGGAGAAGCTTTTCTAAATTCCACATATACATGGAAACTCTTCAGTGTTAGAAATATTATTCCCAGGACTGGCATAACATGAGAACGGCCTGCAGTTTTACACAAGTTTTTGAAAACTACTTTATATCAGAAATTTTACTAAAAACTGGTTACTTTTTTGTTATAGAGGCCCACACTATTAGAATTATGACAAGTTGCAGCCAATTTCGCCAAAGTCTTAACCAAGATCGTGAAGCACACACATATAATACCATATAATACCATTTCATGAAATCGTATACGATAATTTAATAGTTTTTACCTTACTTCAAGTGTGTAATTTATTTATTTTTAAGGCTTAACAATCTAAATTGTCCAATATATGAATTTAAAAAAAATGTAAACAAAGATTGAATAGACATGACCGCAAAAATCCTCAAATCTGCAGAACACTTGGAACCAAACTGTGCAGATTAGTGATCTTCTACTGTACACAGTTATTCATAAATGTGTTTCGTTTTTAAAATGTGTTATTTTCATCTATCACTGCGGAACAAACGAGAAAACTCATATTCTTGCACATGAGTTGTATATATCTTTATATCTAAATTTCCGTCCTTTTTGACGGTCTACCTTTCTAGTATTATTATAATATTCAATATTAGCACTATTTCTGATATTATTAACAGTCATAGAAGCGGTTTTTTTTGGTCACCAATCATTTTTTAAAATTATTTCTGTGATAGGCTGCCTCAAAAATCTCAAGGAAAAACAGTACTTTTATGTTAGCCGGCCACATTTGATAAACAACAAAGTATTGTTCCCATTGCCATTCATTCAAAATATAAAGCTTTCAGTCTTTTAATTTAAAATACACACATGTTAAATATACATATTACATACATTTAAAATAGTTGCTTTTCACCCATTTCATAAAAAATTCAAAAGGATAAAAATAACAAATAATGCTATAAACAAAAATATTCTACTTCATCATCAATGTATTGTTTCTAATTTATACTAGTGAAAAATAAAATATGCTACTGCCCTGAAAAAAAAAAAAAAAAAAAAAAAAAAAAAAATGATACTGGCGAGATTTGTGCCCAGCTAACTTAAAAGGCCGTAAAAAACATTCTCGCGTAGCTGGTTTCTACGAAATTTGTAAGTGAAATCTAAAACGAAAAATTTTGTAAGGAAATTGTGTTAGTCAAAACAGAGACCACTCTTACGCCTATATTAGTGAACAATCAAGTTTGATGTCAAATATCGGGCAGGAATTGTTTGATTAAACCCATTTAACGAATATTTCTCCCCAAATCGACGATGATTAGCCAAATAGCAATGCTGTCATTTGAGATCTGTCATAAACGGATTCATCTGAATCCACCATTTTCTATTCTTTTCCAGTATAGGGGCCTTGTCGGTTTTTTTTCTTTTTTTAAAGCATGGCGCAATTCGGACTTCAGAAAGTGAGATTTGTGGACAAATGATATGAACAGCTATAAAAATAAATAAGATGAACTTTTATGCTTTTTTACCTATGTATTCATAAAATAAACTTTTCAATGAAATATATTATTACTATTGTTATTAATATTGAATTTAATTCTGTTTATAAATAAAAAAAAATAAATGGCTTCTTTACAGTAAATAAATTCTATAATTATTGAACAAAAAATACTCATTGAAACTTTACTTCTTCCGTCAATCCCATTTTCTGCATCTCGCCAAGGGATTGCAAGGATCGCCAAGGATATTGGAAAATTACCAAAATTTTCCCCATTGATATATAACTAAGCAATGTAGAACAATATATTATATGCTAAAATTGTCTTTAAAAAATTACCAAACTAACAATGCAAACCTAGACAAAACAGTATATAAGAACTTTTTAAAAAGGTAAATTTTTGATAATTGGGGTCACCAGATTACACAATTCTCCCCATAGCTATACAGCTGAGCAAGGTAGAAGGATATGTTAGATACTTAAACCCTCCCTGTAAAATTATCTGATTAAAAGTGCAAGTTCTATCGAAAAACATTCGGCAGAAACTTTTCAAAAGATTATTTTTTCATAATCTGGTTCATTTCATTAAAGAACTTTAAACCAGAATTCAATACCTAAGCAACGTAGACAACGTAATGATATGTTATATTCTAAAACCTTCTGAAAAAATTACCTATTTAACAGTGCAAGTTCAACAGAACTTGAGTTATAAGCCACCGTAGCGAAATTTCCATTTGTATTATATGTATAATTGTATATATATATATATATAATTCCATTTGTATTATATATATACATATATATGGGTGTGTGTATGTGTGTGTAGTAGAATTAGATTACTCCAAAAAGGATACCGTCCGCTTGAAAAATCACCAATATTGTAAACGTCACTCAAACACATAGAGAAGAGATAGGGGTGGAGTGTGCTTTCCGTAGAGAATTCCGTTGAAAAACGACATCAAAATGACCGGCCCTACTCATGTAAAGGTTTCCAGATTTCGCTCGTTATCGCTTGCTTGGCAATTTGAAAATTGTTGCCGGTCGTGAAAATAAAATACATAAAAATACTCAGCATCCACATTATGCATGTGAAGTAGTGCAAAAATATAAACGAAGTAAAACAAAGCAACCTAAAATCTGTTTTAAATTAGTAAAAGAAGATTCTCACTTTAATTTAACGATACGGTAATTTGCTTATTTTCTTTTCGCAAATATATGCTAGCCTTTGGCGGTAAAAGTCAAGTGACTATTATAAACACGTAACTATTATGTTGGTTCCACTTTAGGATTACCAAAGCACTCTCCACCCCTATCACTTCTCTATGCTCAAACCAATGCTACGATTATGCCTTTTTGGCTTAAAATCATATTATTTGGCGATGAAATCAATATCGTAAATAAACATACAACATCTAACTCACAAGTACCATTATTTTAAGTCTAATGATGGATGCGTTTTGTAAAAATAAAAAGTAAATAAAAACGAATCCAAAACAAAAACAAAATTGTCAGTCTAATATTGTCTTATCAAATTTTCTGGCGCATTTTTCTTAACCTGACGCAATAGATAAATCGCCAAATGTTGTTTAACCTTCCGTCTACCAGACGGGTCCATTGGACCCGACATGTACATTCAAAATATTTATTCAAACCAGAAATTTCTTCAAAACAAACTAAATGTATAAATCAGACAATAATAAGTTAAATAAACAAATTAAATAGTTTTAAGTAAAAATTCTGGTGTAGAATGTTTTTATAAAACTTGAGTAAAATTTCCGGTAGTTCTAGGGTTAAAACTGCAATCTTTTTTTTTTGAATAAATTTTTACGCATTACGAATATTCTCTTTCTTGATTAAATTAAATATTTTCTTTCTATAATATTACCATTCGTCAAAACTGATTTTCATTTTCTCTTTTTCTTCTTTTTTTTTTCCTTTTCATTAAAATTAGTAACAGTTTTTTCTTTTATTTTTCAAGGTGTAATAGCCGTTTCAATTTTTTTTTTTTTTTTTTTTTTATCAACGATAAATTTCGCCAAGAAATAAAATGGTAAACCTTATCGTCCAAAATAACAGAACTTTCCATCATAATTCTATAACTAATCTAAGTAGAATGATGTGTTATAGCTTCCCTGAAACGATACCTATCTAACGGTATAAATTCCGTAAAAATCCATGCGGTAGAACTCGAAATCTAGGCGTTCGGAACGAAATTTCCGTTTGGATTTTATATATACTAGGGGATCGTACCCGGGCTTCCCGGGTTAAAGAATATAGGTGAAAGCAATTTTTTAAATTGAAAACTAATATTTTTTATATGCAGTAATTTTTTTTAGATTGACCACTTATATTAAAAAAGCATTTTTCATATGAAAAATACGAATTATACATTCAAATAAATTTTTGAAATTTATCAAAAGCGATATTTTCTTATTAGCCGCATGCTAAGAGTTATTTGACCAAGATTTTGCTACTTGCGGCATCCTTTTATATTCTGATAATTTCAGAGCTTATACATATCTGTTAAATTTGTGTTTTATTTATATTATTTTATTTATTTATTCATAGAGGAGTTTTTTTAATAGATATTAGCCGTAAGAAAATGAGGAACTCTTTATTTTGTTTTAAGGGCAAACGGATTAATCTTTCGTAATCGAGCTCTGCGCGATAGAGATAAATTAAAAAATATTTCATGCTTTAAAATTGTTTTTAAAACCTCGAGGTGGAACCCGCCGAATTTCGACGAAAGAAAATGTTTACAAAGGATCTGTTGCATCAAATTTAAAGTACATCAACAACAATAATTAGAAAAAAAAATCCATCTTACACTTGTTAATTTAACTCTCCAAAGACATATTTTAACCTAAGATTAAGAAAATACTTTTTTCATAAACTTCAACTGTTAAAATTATTGAAAAATTAAACTTAATTCATATACGTCATCAGTAAAATATAATCAAAATAAGTAATTTTGATTAAGTTATTAATTGATGCTTGGTATTACGGAATGAAAAATCCGCAAAAATAATTTCACCTTGACATAAACATAGAATTTTTCTACCTTTACATCTAAACCAAATCAAGTCATTTTCCACGTATCACATTCATATTAACCATTTAAAAACATTTTAATGCGCAATAGGTTATTAATAAATATATGTTCAATCTTGAAGTCCCGTTTGTCAGCTATTACAACTTTTCATGTTAAAATTCCCACTCGTGATTTGAGGTCTTAGTATAATCTCTGTACCTGCGCGTAAAAATTCCAGAAATTTATAACTTTTAGACGTATTCAAGTGCAAATATCTCATTTTATCAAATAAAATTATTGTTTACTTTTAAATATGACGTCATTTTCAGTCGCTGAACTATTTTGCCTATTGACTCAAACTCAATATCAACGAAAGAAAAAAATAGTGAAATATAACAGCATCATCAGGGAAATTGTGTCTTTTTTAAAGCATAACTTCATTTTCTGCTCAAATTTTAAAAAATATATTTTTAATTGTAATGAGAAAATGGCATCAGTAAGAATATAATCAATGAAGATAGCTAATCCACTTTTAATAGAAATGGAGTACTTCAGTTGCCACGATTAGAAAATTGTATTAAAAACTATAAAAAAATTAATATCTCTCTATTCTAAAAAAAAGTAACTACCGCTGTCACCGCCGCCGCCGCCGCCGGTTTTGATTTTTTTGTGACCGGAGACCTTTCTTCGTTAATATTAACAAAAATAATGCATACAAAAATATGAAAATCGGTGGTTTTATACAGAAATGTTTGATAAACACGCTGATGCAGACAGTTTTCAAATCGGAGAATTATTTTAAGAGTTATTTAATGCTAAAGTTGGACAAAATCGTTCCACTAAAAAAGTTTTATAGCAGCAAAAAGTATACATGGCAGTGTAATCTTTTTTAGATCATTTTATACGTTAGAATTTGCCGGAGTGCAGATTGCATTAATTTTTTTATTTTGACTCATTTTTTCAGGTTTTATTTCTATTTTAAATTCAAATTTTCAGCATTTCTAGAGATATTTTTTACAGATTTCAGAAAATTGTACTAATTTGAACTGTTGCCAACTGTATAAAAAGCGCAAGCAATAATGTTTGCTTCAAATTAAAAATGTATTTACACGTGACTATTATAAACAGGAAAAAAACTTTCAAATTAGAATTAAATAATTACGTATAAAAAGCAGGAATTTATTAAAAATTACGTCATAAAAAGTATACACGTGAATTTTAAAAGAGAAAGGATATTGTAAAATAATAAATTCATTAACATGCGTTAGAAGTCTTAGGAGAAATTACGTCATATTTACGTCACATTATAGTTATTACATAAAATGAACACAAAATAATATTGCAAAAAAGTTTAAATTTAGAAATTGCGCTAGACATTTATTTGATATTTTGAGAATTAATTTAAAATGTCTCATTTAAAAGAACTTTCTTTTCGCTTTGTTAAAAAATACCATGAGACAAAGACTCTCTTTACTTAATTCCTTTTATATTAGCTTATTTTGAAATGTTGTTACACGTGTATACGTCATCAAGTTATTTTTATTTCGACGTTTTATTTGTGTTTTTATTAATGTTGTACGAATTTATTTGTTCTTTCGTTATTTAACACTAGAACAGCGGGAAATTTTACTCAAGTTTTATAAAAATATTTCACATCAGAATTTTTACTTAAAATTATTTAACTTATCTATTTAAGTTATTTTTGTGCAGCATATATTAATCTTATATTATAAAAAAATTTCTGGTTCGAATCGACATGTATTCATTCGGCAAGGGTCAAAATGACCCCTCGCCGCCGTTCTAGTGTTAAAATAAAAATTATATCAATTTGTATAATTTGGCGAGTGGTTTGGCGATTTATATAATTTGGCGAAATTGGTTGACAGGATAATCAAGTAGTACCGCAGCGGATTTGGCGTTAAAATTTCCCAATCAAAGAGAAATGAATAGAAATTCGTTTATAGGGAGATCCCCACTGTTTTTTAAATTATAATTCAATCTTTCGAAATCTTTTTAAAGCCGATCAAATTAACATGCATTTAGAGTCTGCGGTGTCTGGACGGGGGTTGGCGAGCGTAGCTCGTAGGGGGCCGAGCCCCCTAGTCTTAAAAATAAATTGAGATACAGCTTTCAAACAAATAGCATTTAAAAGTGCATTTTTTTCTGCATACGATGGTGTAAACATTTTAAAATGTGGGATGATTAGAAGTTTAAAAATTTGCAGTAGCGAAAATTGCAAAAGCAAAATTTCATTTATAATTTCAAAGTGTTGCCATTCGCAGAATGACGTATGCGTTACGCACAGATATGTTTGTCCTTTATAATATAGACTAGGGGATCGTACCCGGGCTTCCCGGGTTACAGAATGTAGTTGAAAAGGATTTTTTTAATTGAAAAGTAATGTTTTTTTACATGCAATATATTATTTAGATTGCCCACTAAAAGTAGAAAAGTATTTTTCATATGAAAATATGAATTATACAATCAAATAAACTTTTGAAACTTATCAAAAGCAATTTTTTCGTATTAGCCGCATGCTAAGAGTTATTAGCCCAAGATTTTGCTGCTTACAACATTTGTGTTAAAAAGTATAGTTTTATCTAAGAAAATCATCGTTTTCTTTTAAATATGACGTCATTTTCTCTTACTTAACCATTTCACCTAGTGTCTGAAACTTAGTACGCATGCAGAAGGGAAAAAAATATGGAAAGTTTATGAGGAAAATGCGTGTTTTCAAAAGCAGTATGCAATTTTCCATTCAAAGTATTATGTCCCTAATGCGAGTTTTCGCCATTAATCGCTATACAACAATTTTTATCAACAATTTTGACTTTTTATCAGATAATCACATGAATAAAGATAAAAAAACTTCATTATCTCTCTCTTCTCTGCAATAATGAAAGCCATCTCGTTACCATCATTTTGAAGAAGTTTCATAGAATACTTTTTAAATTAAAATATAATAATGGGATATTTAAAAAACAGCTAGTGCGAGCACATCTACAAATGAACAGCTTCCAGTTAAAAAATTTATTAGTAAATTTGGTTCAGCATAAAGATCAGGGCAGATGACTAAAAAACATTCTTGTGTTTTAAATATATAGAACATGTTTTAAAGAATAGCAATAAAATTTTATTAGTAGAGAGAATTCTGGACAAAAACTTGGGGATCCTAATATTATTTTAAACCTCGAATTATTGCCAATATTTTCTTTAATTGCTTGTCTAACTCGGCGAAGTGAATTCATCCAAGAGAGAATCATCAAATTCTGTAATATAAATCGCTATTTTTCGGACAAAGAGCATGTCCATAAAGTCACTTTAAATGTTTGTAAAACATTGCGTTTTATCAGTGTGTGATTTCGATTACGTTATTTTCAAAGATAAAGCATTTTCACATCTGAAAAATTTCAAAGCAGCTGGGGTGAAAATGACGTACTTCTACAAAACATATTTTAGTTTTAAGAATTAAAATACACGCCTTTTTTTTAATAAAATGACGTCATTTAAGAAACTCGGTAATACAATCTCGGATATTTAATGATTTATATGACTTCCTTTTTTTTTTTTTTTTTTTTTTTTTTTTTATAATAGCTCAATGTTTTATCATTCATTTATATTTTTTTCAAAATTCGGAAAATGAAATTACACACAGATTAATAAAATTGCATTCTTTCAGATACACAAATATTCTTTAAAATACATTTTTGTAAAGAGAAAGTGTTGTATCGTTTGTAAAGTTAAATTGCAATGAACTAAAATTCATTTAATTGATAAATAAAAACGAAATAAAGTCAAAACTCATCGGGTTTTAAAAGAAATGATAATCTTGACATAGCACATATTTTAATTTAATTTTTTTTTCAGTTTTTATGAGAAAATGGCAACATAAAGATAAGCAATCTACTATTTTAATTTTTTCCCCTTTAGTTTAAACAGAAATGGAGTACTTCAGTTGCCACGATTACAAAAAAAGTAGTGAAAACTACAAAAAAATTAATGTCTTAAAAGTAAATTGAGATACAACTTTCAAACAAATTGCATTTAAAAGAGCATTTTTTTCCTTATACGACGGTGTAAAAATTTAAAATGTGCGATGTTTAGAAGTTTAAAAATTTACAGTAGAGAAAATTGCAAAACCAAAATTTTATTTCAAATTTCAAAGTTTTGCCATTCGCAAAATGACGTATGCGTTACGCACAGATATGTTTGTCCTTTATAATATAGATAACTAGCAGGCTATGCCCGCTGCGCTGGTCAATATTTCCAAATGAACCTTGGATTAAACTAAATGGTGAATTTGAACTTGTATTTTAAATAATTTGGACCTTCACCTGGACCTTGCTCATTACTGAAAACGATATGAACACCATTGCGATATAATGTTATCGTAAGCGTTGGACAAAATTTAGCTATTAAGAAGTAATTCTTTTAGATGATTATAAAGAACGTACTTTTATAACGAGCAATTTATAAATCTCCCAATATTATTCCAATTCTAATTTCTTTCATTGAGGAATGGACCCTTGACCGGAAAAAATGGAAAAAGACTCTAGTAGGTTCTTCGGATGACGGCATCTGACGTCATAAACCGAGTTTATATATATGAAAATAATTTTTAAGTCGTTACAAACATTGCTTTCATATTTAAATATTTTTGTTTAAATAAGTGGTACTACTTGTTATCCCGTCGACCAATTTCGCCAAATTATATAAATCGCCAAACCACTCGGCAAAATATACAAATTGATATAGCCTTTATTTTAAATAACGAAACAACAAATAAATTAGTATAACATTAATAGAAATACAAATAAAACATCGAAATTAAAATCACTTGGTGACGTAAACACGTGTAGCTTGTTTAAATTCAAGTGAATTTCACATTTGCGATCAATCATTATTGGCATTTAATCTTATAGTTTGACGATAGATTTTTGATCGACGGAATATCTAAGTAGTACCTTTTCCATTTTCGTTTTATAATGCTAATTTCTCAGTAATTTATTTCCTTTTATTTTACATAAAATAACAATTTTTTTTTAACCATTTGGAAAACTGGTTATTGTCCTCGGTCAGGTTAGGAAATCAAAAACATATCTGAAGCGTTTTAGTACTTTAATCCCCCATTTTATTCTTTTTCTGATTGGTCTATACAGTAACCTGTATTTTCCCTTTACTTTCAATAGAGATGGATACTTCTGTTGCCACTATGACAAAAAAGTAATAAAAACTACAAAAAAAAAAAAAATTAATAACTCAGAAAAAATTGAGGTACAGCTTTCAAACAAATTGCAATTAAAAATGCATTTTTTTCTCTATACGACGATATAAAAAGTAATATTGTGGGATATATAGAAGTTTAAAAATGAAATTTCATTGAAAATTGATCCAGGAATATTAATGTTTAATCAATGGCGTACGTAATGTATGATCAGCTCCGTAGAAGTTTAAAAATTTACAGCACCGAAAATTGTAAAACTGAAATTTTTTTAAAAATTTATTGATGATAGGTCCAGGAATGTTAATGTTTAATCCATGGTGTACGTAATGTATGATCAATTCCGTGCGATTTTTTATGCCTTAAATTTTTGTCAAACTTAAATTTACACTATGTGCAAAACTACTTAAAAGATGACAGAATACTAAAAAGATGTTAAATTATTTAATACCTTAGTACTTTCAACTATAAAAAACATAGTCTTCATATGAGGAATATAAGAAATACAATTGTTGTTGGCGTCTAATTTTCAAAATTCACGTAGATGGTGACGAAAGGAGTGAAAGTTGAAGTTGATTTTTAGATCCGGAAAACATTAATAAATAAAACATGGCTATAGGGAAGTGGAATATTACTCGTTTTATGATTATTTAAGTAAATTGAGCCAAATTCTGGGCATGTTGTAGGATAAAACGTCATTGCAAACAGTATTTTATGTCTTGTACAGCTGTCTTTGAAAAAATCATTTTCCAAATGGTCGTTATAATTTGTTAATTTTTTTTTTTAACCATTTTGAAAACTGGTTATTGTCCTCGTCAAGGTAGGAAATCTAAAGCATATCTGAAGGTTTTTATTGGTTTAATCATCATTTTATTCGTTTTCTGATTGGTCTATACAGTAATCTGTATTTCCCTTTACTTTCAACAGAGATGGACAACAGAGTGTTGCCACTATGACAAAAAAGTAATAAAAACTATAAAAAAAATTAATAACTCAGAAACAAATTGAGATACGGCTTTCAAACAAATTGCATTTAAAAGTATTTTTTTTTCTCTATACGACGACATAAAAAGTAATATTATGGGGTGTTTAGAAGTTTAAGAAATAAATTTCATTTAAAATTGGCCGTCAGATTTCTTGGAAATCTGACGATGGAAAAGCCTTTTCCCGAACAGCCAATGAAATGGTTGGATAATACGTAAGTTTCAGGTGGATAATACGTACGAGTCGCAGGCGATTTCTGTCGCTTGCAATTTTTGCGTGTAATAACACTATTAATGTTTAATTCATGGCGTATGTAATGTATCATCAACTCCCTGCTATTTTTTATGTCTTAAATTTTAGTCTTTGAAAAAATCATTTTCCAAATGGTTGTTGTAATTTGTTAAATTGCATTATTTATTTATTTATTTATTTATTTATTTATTAAGATGCTTGTATTTTTTTTTTCAAACTCATAGAGCCGTTTTTATTCTTTAGCCAAAAGAGTTGTTTTGAATTTTTTCCGTTGCTAGAGTAACGGATGTAATGATAGATATTTTGAGGTTTAGAAGCAAAAGACACCGCCAAATTAGAAAAATATGAAATGTGTCATGAAATGTTGGACTTATTTACTTGGTACCATTCGATTCAGCATACAAAACTACATTAAAATATGCTATCATTTGAAGCATAACTATGATATTCGATTTTTAAGGAATTTTTTTCCCTCCCCGTGCAAAAACTGTTAGGGGTGACACTTTAGAAAATTCTTTCTTAGCAGAAATCTATGTCATAAGGAGCATTTTTACCACGATTTTCAAGATTTTAGGTTCAATAGCTTGCGCTGTGCGTTAATTAGTCCCCTAATCCAAACTTTATGTTATATACTATACTAGGGGCTCTGCCCCCTGCAAGCTACGCTCGCCAACCCCCGTTCAGGCACCGCAGAATCTAAAAACATGCTAATCTGATGGGTTTTAAAAATATTAGATAAGATTGAATTATACTGAAGAAAGCTGTGCAGATCTCCCTGTAAAAGGGTTTTCATTCAATTCCTTTTGATTGCAAAAATTTAAGGGCGAATCAGTTGCTGTTAAGACATCCAATGGCTATTTTCGTTTTTGATTAAAGAGGATCAATTAAACATTTGAAAAGAAGCTAAAATAAAATAAATTAAGTGTACAGAGTCTTTGTCTCCCGGTATTTTAAAACAATCTCTATAACAATAGCCAAAGTCATGTGACTATCATCAACAGTTCCAGGCGGACCACTTCGCTTTTTATACTCTAGGGGCCATTTTGGTACTTTAATGTTAGCCAGGCACAGGTAATAAGTCGCCAAATATTATTCTATCGCCATCATTTCATCTATGTTATAATAGTTCAAGTCATCAACTGCCTTAAACAAATACGGGCTGGTCCCTTCGCCGTTCATATGAAAGTTTGGCAAAGATGTCATATACGTCCCATATTGGCGCGATTTTTTAACGACGCCAATTTGGGGAACGCATCAACAGCATAAACAGCAACATCCGGCTTACCATATCAAGCAAAATACCGATACTTTGGGGACAGTTATGTGCCCGTTCCGTATATGACATTGGCGTCAGAAAAAAATCGCGCTAATATGGGACCGTAAGTTTTCCATTTTTATTAAAAAATCAATTTTTTTTTTTCGAATAAAACTACATAAAAGTTGCAATGGTCGCAAAGAATTCTAGGTACTGTTACGCTAGCTGGATGGAAATCTCGCCAATAGTTTTTTTCCACTCGCCAGTTAGCATTTTTTTTTTCGGGTGGTAATATTTGGCCAGATACGCACCGCAGGTTTGGCGTGATTTTTATTTTTTTTACGAAAATTTGGCGAAAACCTCGTTTTCAAATACCAGTTACATATGCATTTTTGGTATTCCTTAGATATCCCGTCGACCAAAAATCTATCGCCAAACTATAACATTAAATGCCAATAATGGTTGATCATAAATGTCACATTCACTTGACTTTAAGCAAGTTACACGTCTTTACGTCATCAAGTGATTTTTATTTTGACGCTTTATTTGTCTATTTATTAATTGCCGAAACGTCAGTGAAGGCTTACTGTGGAGACACGAAAAGTTTTGGTTTCTGTTAGTCTGTCTGTCTGTTCCGCGATAACTGCCGCAAAAAGCATCCGATCGGCTTGAAATTCACTAGGAATGTTGATGATGTACCCGGACTTAGCTGTATAGTTTTTGGTTAAATTTGGTTCATTCGTTTGGGAAATATGGAACATTTTATTTTGCTCTATAATGCTTTTCAATGGCAAGTCAGACGATTTTCAGATTTTCATTTGTTGAAAGAAATGGCTCATATGAAAAATGGATTTAAATGGTAAATTTTTGATGCTGAAATTTTTAAATAACATTAAATTATTCCAATAAATTATGTCAATATATTTGCGAGATTTTTTTAATTAGTTTTATAATATTGGGGGGAATTTTATGCATGTTTTCCAATAATATAAAGGATTTTGTTTTATCAAATTGACATAATGCATATTTCATTTTTTTCCTTTTCTTTCTCTGTTGCCTAGCAACGAATTTGGTCCTAATAATATTAGTATAATTGCGTGTATAATGCTTGAGTAAAGCCAACGTCAAAACAGATGAATTAATGCATTTGTATCTTTGCATATAGAAGGATTTTAGCCCAGAAATAATAATAGGCAATACTTCATTATTTTATTGAAATATTTTGCTTAAAAATACAAAAGTTCATTATTTTCATCGAGAATAACGTAACATTTTCCCATAACATTTACCAATATTTCTTTAATTGTTGCCAAGAAAATCAAAACCCGGAATAATATTTTCTTTTAAACAATTTTCAATTGAAATGTTTTGTCGTGAAACAGGAAAATGAAAAATAAAATTAAGTTTAGAAAAATTAATATGGCGGCATATTAAAAATAAAAAAAAACTCCCGAGTATTTCTTAATATAACAAGATGAAAAGTTTTGAGTAAGTACGCATAGCAGGTGAATTAGACGTCATTTATCGAAAACAAAGATGCTGGAATAAAAAGATCTTGGGTAAAATAAAATTAACTATTATTCACGGAGGAAAGAGATAGATGGAGATGCAGTATGCCGTAAAAACAGTTTGCAATACGATGTGCGTTATCGCTCAGATTTAAATGCCCTCATTCGGCCCAAACAAAACAAGCACGTGCAACAGGGACCAAATTCTTTGACTTCATCCGTTTAAGCACGTCGTTGTGTTGTGCCGAATGTAGCGGATTTTAGGGTTGCATTTTTGGCGTCACTTCAAGATTTATTGTCTGTGTACGGTTAACATGAATATTTTATTTTAAATTTAAATTTTATTAATTTATAAAAAAAACTTATGCTTATCCTTATAAATCACAGCGTAAAAAAATCTAAGATATACTATAACCATCCGCACAATCAATAAAAAATTACGAATGTAAATTTAAATAGACTACGGGGGGTTCAGGGGGGCAGAGCACCTCTGAAGAAATGCAATTTTTGATTTAAAAAGTGACCAGAATAAGTAGCTCACCAGAATTTCAGAACATCAATGTACAACCACTTGTTTAACACTTTTAATTTCTGAAACTTTACGAAGTATCTTGTATGCTCATAAATATTTATGTAATTTGAAAACTTTAAAAAGCGATTTGTAGGAAGTTGAATATTATGCAATGAGTGTTAAAAAACAATGACTTGCAAAGATGACGTTGAGGCTCCTGATCTGCAGATTTACTAGTTGCCGAAACGTCAGTGAAGGCTTACTGTGGAGACACGAAATGTTTTGGTTTCCGTTTGTCTGTCTGTCTGTCTGTCTGTCTGTTCCGCGATAACTGCCGCAAAAAGCATCCGATCGGCTTGAAATTAATTGGGCATGTTGATGAGGTACTCGGACTTAGCTGTATAGTTTTTGGTTAAATTTGGTTCATTCGTTCGGGAAATATAGAATATTTTATTTTGTTCTGTAATGCTTTTCAATGGCAAGTCAGACGATTTTTCCATTTTTAGGTGCGTTCGTAATTATATAAATACGTAGCACCTATAGTCGTCGTTCAGTCCGTCCGTCTGTCCGTCCGTCTGTCCGTCTGTCCGTCTGTCCGCATGTAACAGAGCAAAAACTACCCAACCGAATAGTCTGAAATTTCAAATATGTGATTGTTGCAAAATTTTGTCGAGCCATTTCAAATTTTATGAAAATCGGATGTATAGTTTAATTACAGGGACAGTCAAAAGTTTTTCTTTACATTACGGCCAATGGGAAAAATTATTGCAAGTGGATTTTAATGATATTAGAGCCTTCCGAATGATCTGAAATTTTAAAGATATAATTGTTGCAAAAGTTTGTCGAGCCATTTCAAATTTTAGGAAAATCGGACGTATAGTTTAATTACAGGGACAGTCAAAAGTTTTTCTTTACATTACGGCCAATGGGAAAAATTATTGCAAGTGGATTTTAATGGTATTAGAGCCTTCCGAATGATCTGAAATTTTAAAGATATAATTGTTGCAAAATTTTGTCGAGCCATTTCAAATTTTAGGAAAATCAGATGTATAGTTTAATTACAGGGACAGCCAAAAGTTTTTCTTTACATTACGGCCAATGGGAAAAATTATTGCAAGTGCATTTTAATGATATTACAGCCTTCCGAATGGTCTGAAATTTTAAAGATATAATTGTTGCAAAATTTTGTTGAGCTATTTCAAATTTTAGGAAAATCGGATGTATAGTTTAATTACAGGGACAGTCAAAAGTGTTCCGAAAAAATTATTGGAAGTGCATTTTAATGATGTATCAGACTATGCACGTTATGAAGTGCAAAAAATTATACATTCAGTACAATATGGGGTGCAAAAAATGATTTTAAAACTAGTTATAGTACGAACGCACCTCATTTGCCACGTTTGACGAGCAATTTCCAACTTGTTATTTGTTGAAAGGAAATGACCCATATGATTAAAGGATTTAAATAGTAAACTAGTAAATCTGCAGATCAGGAGCCTCAACGTCAACTTTGCAAGTCATTGTTTTTTAACACTCATTGCATAATATTCAACTTCCTACAAATCGCTTTTTAAAGTTTTCAAATTACATAAATATTTATGAGCATACAAGATACTTCGTAAAGTTTCAGAAATTAAAAGTGTTAAACAAGTGGTTGTACATTGATGTTCTGAAATTCTGATGAGCTACATATTCTGGTAACTTTTTAAATCAAAAATTGCATTTCTTCAGGGGGGGCTCTGCCCCCCTGAACCCCCCGTAGTCTATTTAAATTTACATTCGTAATTTTTTATTGATTGTGTGGATGGTTATAGTATATCTTAGATTTTTTTTACGCTGTGATTTATAAGGATAAGCATAAGTTTTTTTTATAAACTAATAAAATTTAAATTTAAAATAAAATATTCATGTTAACCGTACACAGACAATAAATCTTGAAGTGACGTCAAAAACGTAACCCTAAAATCCGCTACATTCCGCACAACACAACGACGTGCTTAAACGGATAAGTCAAAGAATTTGGTCCCTGTTCCACGTGCTTGTTTTGTTTGGGCCGAATGAGGACATTTAAATCTGAGCGATAACGCACATCGTATTGCATAGGCGTAACCAGGGGGGGTGCCCTGGGGGCCCGGGCACCGCCCCCCCCCCCCCCCGCTTGCGCAGACTCAAGCACAATTATTTTAAAGAAATCTACAAAAGAAGAATCTACAAAAGAAAAAAGAAGAAGTGAAAGCAGAGTTCTATTAGTTTAGCAAATTAGTTTAGTTCAGAAAACTAACAGCCTAGTTTTGAAATGTGATAAAAAAAGAAAGTCACGTTGTTTTTTCCTTTCTTTTTTTTTATTTTAAGAAAATTAGGTTGTTTATCTTTTTTAACCCTTTAACCGTCTGGCCCGGATTTTTCCGTTCCTAGAAATCATGTTAAAATGGTTGTAGACCAAAATATTAAAACAGGAGTATTTACAGGAATCTGTATTAGTCATAGTAAATCAAAATGGTGGCTTTATAATCCTATTTTGATATCTTTTGTTTGTGGGAGTTTTTTTTTTTTTTTTAATGCCGTTCTTTCTACTGCACGTTTCTACAATTTCATGAGAAATTAACGCAAGTTCTTGACGAGGATAGAAACTATTCGTCTCCTTGCTTTCGTAGTTTAAAGTCTAGATATAAGCAAAAAAAAATTGAAAGGGAATGCAGATGTGAAACGATAATTCCAAAATGAGATTACCCGGGGGAAAGGGTGTGTGTGTGTGGGGGGGGGGGGGGGGTACGCAGACCCTGCCTCCTTTGAAAATTAAAAAATAATAGCACAGAAAATTCAAATTAATCTGGAGGTTGGTTGGTTGGATTTCGTGTTTCGCGGCCATTTTTCTTACATTCGTAAAAGGAATATGGTTGCAGTCTTTCAACTCAATATAGTATTTTTTTTCCTCTGAAAAATTTTATACGATTTTTAGTTTCTTCTCGTTTCGCGGCGTTCTTTTGAAATTAGGAAAAGGAATCCGGTTTCAACCTTTTAGCCAAGTGCAGTAAATTTTGACCAAATTCGCGATTTTATTCTGTGATCATTTCATGATATTTACAATTTTTTCCCAAAATCGTTGGACGAAATTCACGTCTTTCTACGCGATTGTTTGTCGAAATCCGCACTTTTCATCAGTAACCTTTGACAAAATTCATGTTTTTTACCGCGATCCTTTGACGAAATTCACATTCAATAACGCGATATTTTGACGAAATTGGCATTTCTTTACCACAATACTTCGATGAAATTCGCGTTTTCTTTCCACGAGCTTTTGATGAAATTCGCTTTTTTCCCCGCAATCTTTTGACGAAACTCGCGCTTTTTTTCTCCGATCCTTTGATGAAATTCTCGTTTTTACCGCGATCCTTTGGCGAAATATATTTTTTGTTGAGACCGATTGGCGAAACTGATTTTTTTACAGGGAGATCATTTGTCGAAATTTGGGATAGTTTTGCGCGACCGATCGGGAAAATTCTCGATATCTTTCCGTACCAATTATCAAAATTATCTACTCTTTTCCGCGACATTTTGACGAAATTTTCAAAATTTTTTCGTCAATCGTTTATCGAAATTCGTACTATTTTTGCGCAATCGGCTATTACTTTCTGCACTCTTTTATCGAAATTCCCGATATTTTTCCACGATCGTTTGAAGAAATTCTCAAATTCTTCCGGGACCGATAAGAAATTCCATAAAAGATATAAAAATCGGGGACTTCAAAAACATTTTAAAATACTCAGTGAAGAATCACAGGTCTCTGAAAGAATTTGGAGGGGGAAATACTGCACAGCATTTTTTATTATGCGGGACTTTCCTTTTCTGTGCAAAAATCGCGCGATCCCGCACGTTATTTCAAACACTGTCCCTCAAAGAAAAATTCATTACTAGAGGAGTTTCTTTTTTTTTCTTTTTAATGAACATAGAATTAAACAAATCGTAGATTTGGGGGGGGGGGACTACTTTCGGTAATGTACTCCCGAGCAAGCTACGACCTCTTCTGCCTCGAAACAAGCGAATCTTGAATTATTGCGTTTTTTTTTTTTTATTTCGAGCCAAATTAAATTTTCAACTTTCTTATAAGAACTGATTTGACATTATTTCAATTCGAATTTAATCACGGCAATTGCAAAAATTACCGGAGAGTTTTTTCTGTTTCAAAAAAGTTCAAAAAATCGCCTCAAAGCACTAAAACACCCGCTAAAAATCTCATTAAAAATTCGGAAAATATTAAAAAACTACAGGAAACCAAATTAACCAATTGGGTAAAAGATTTAAACTGGATTCCATTTAAGAATGTCGAAAAAAAAAAATCACCGCGAAATGCGAAAAATAACATTAAATATTGTTAAAAATTGAAAAATCGGTGTAAGAATCTCGAAAACCACTTTATTGAAAAGAAGACAAAGTTTACTGGATAAAATACTGAAATCGGATTATTTTTTTACTAATTTGAAAAAAATCGCCACAAAATGCGAAAAAATTCGCATAAAAAATTAATTGAAAAATTCCAGAAATTCTCTTCGATATGCATGAGTTCCGGCATACAGGTCCTGTCAAATCTTACGGCTGTGCGGGCTGCAGTGTTTTTTCAGAGTTCAGTGCACGCGCGTACACACACACACAGACAGACAAGTACCTATCTTTATTATTAGAGTTGCGTCATGATAGTATAATTTTTATCATCTTGATGAAATTTAGTATATTTAGACCTGCTTTATCATTCGATACATTCTGTGGTGGAAACATGAATTACCGTATTTCCGGCCTATAATCCGTGGATTAAACAATTATGTTCGGACCCAGAAATCTTGTTTCATAAAACGTAACTTGTTAAATTGCGATAAATATTTAACTTCAATAATGAAATAAAATTTCTGGGTCGAAACATGATTGTTTGATCCGCGGACTATTAATGAATATTATAATTATATTATAATTATTATTTATATATACTTTCCTCCATAATTTCTTGAGTCCCTCCGGTGATCCCTAAGAAGTCATGGAGTCACATTCTAAAAAACTTTAGTGCGTATGTACTGGTGTACAACATGTATCATCTGAGATTTATCATCCGGCAAAATTTCATCTACAAGACTTTGGCTGAGATAATTTTAGATCTCGTCAGTGTTCCCCTGTGCCTATCGAAGTTTCCAGCATGATTAAAGGCCTTTTTTAATTTTTATAAGAAGTTAGGGTTCCAAAAGTTTTACACTTGAGACCACACTTAATTTTTTTTTTTTACCATTAGATTAAGTTTTAATGTTTTGAACCCCTTCTCACTCCTCCTCACGCAAACAAAGAGCCCTTTTTAAAAGAAATACCACACAATCATACCTTCTAAGATGAAAACCTGTCTAAAACGGAAATTCGACCGGTTTTGTGAGAGGTTTTAGCAGGTTTTACTATATAAAATATTGTTTGTATTCAATACGTTCAGGTTAAAAAGTCTGGGCACCCCCCCGTTCAAAGGGCTGGTTACGCCTATGTATTGCAAACTGTTTTTACGGCATACTGCATCTCCATCTATCTCTTTCCTCCGTGAATAATAGTTAATTTTATTTTACCCAAGATCTTTTTATTCCAGCATCTTTGTTTTCGATAAATGACGTCTAATTCACCTGCTATGCGTACTTACTCAAAACATTTCATCTTGTTATATTAAGAAATACTCGAGAGTTTTCTTTTTATTTTTAATATGCCGCCATATTAATTTTTCTAAACTTAATTTTATTTTTCATTTTCCTGTTTCACGACAAAACATTTCAATTGAAAATTGTTTAAAAGAAAATATTATTCCGGGTTTTGATTTTCTTGGCAACAATTAAAGAAATATTGGTAAATGTTATGGTAAAATGTTACGTTATTCTCTATGAAAATAATGAACTTTTGTATTTTTAAGCAAAATATTTCAATAAAATATATGAAATATTGCCTATTATTATTTCTGGGCTAAAATCCTTCTATATGCAAAGATACAAATGCATTAATTCATCTGTTTTGACGTTGGTTTTACTCAAGCATTATACACGCAATTATACTAATATTATTAGGACCAAATTCGTTGCTAGGCAACAGAGAAAGAAAAGGAAAAAAATGAAATATGCATTATGTCAATTTGATAAAACAAAATCCTTTATATTATTGGAAAACATGCATAAAATTCCCCCCAATATTATAAACCTAATTAAAAAAATCTCGCAAATATATTGACATAATTTATTGGAATAATTTAATGTTATTTAAAAATTTCATCATCAAAAATTTACCATTTAAATCCATTTTTCATATGAGCCATTTCTTTCAACAAATGAAAATCTGAAAATCGTCTGACTTGCCATTGAAAAGCATTATAGAGCAAAATAAAATGTTCCATATTTCCCGAACGAATGAACCAAATTTAACCAAAAACTATACAGCTAAGTCCGGGTACCTCATCAACATTCCCAGTGAATTTCAAGCCGATCGGGTGCTTTTTACGGCAGTTATCGCGGAACAGACAGACAGACTAACAGACAGACAGACTAACAGAAACCAAAACTTTTCGTGTCTCCACAGTAAGCCTTCACTGACGTTTCGGCAATTATGGATGATGAAATTTCCTAATTGGAATCACACAATGTTCATATTAGTTTGAAATGTTTTCCATGCATTTGTCAGAGTTTTTAAATTCGGTGTATAACTTACGGAGGGATTATATATACGCGTTCTAATAACATAAAATATTTTCTTTTATAAATTTTCTTCTTTAGAATGTACACATTTCATTGTTTTAATTTTTTTTAACTGTTGCCTAGCAACGCAACTACGCCTAAAAATATCGCAGATGTGAAAGTATGTGTGATTGTTTGAAGTCAAATGAACGTCAAAAAGGGATGATTTTTTTTTTTTTTTTTTTTTTACAAACAAACCTTTTTGTCTTTGCAAAATATAGATGGATTTTACGCCAGAAATAAAGGCAGGCTATGTTCTATTTATTTTGTTCAAATACATTTCTTTTAAATTAAAAAGTTCATTATTTTCATAAAGAATAAATTGACATTTTTCTATAAAATTTAACTCTTTTTTTTTTTTTTTTTTTTTTTTTTTTTTTACCGTTGCCAAGAAAATCAAATCCCGCAATAATAATTTACCCTAAACAGTTAACTTTGATTTGAAATATTTTCATGTACAAGAGGAAAATGAAATAAACAATAGACATGAAAATACGTCTTCATATTGGAAATAAAACGAAAATACGAAAATAAGGTGATTTTTACCTCATGTATCAAAAACAAAGCGAATATGCTTTGAGGTTGAAATAAAAGGGCCTTGTGTTATGATATTAATTCTTAATATTAAAAAAATAAAATGTTACCAATATCTCACGGTTTATCGTCTGCACACGGCTAACAGAAATGTTTAATTTTTTATTGAAAATTTCAATAAGAAAAAACTTTTGAAAAGCGAATAGATAGTAAATGTCAAAATTATGCACCGAAAAATTATCTCTGTTGAAAATGACGTCATTGTATCGGGAAATAAATATTTTCATTCTTAAAAGCCAAACATTAACTAGATTGCCTGAAAAAATATTTTTTGACGAGTGTTACTTCCTAATGCATCCTCATTTCAGAAAATATAAATTAAAATTATTTTATTTTTAAAAGGAAATTACTTTTTCGTTCATAAAACCTAAACTTTTAATATAATTGCGTCAATGTAAATTTTCTTCTGTTCACCGGTATTAAAAAATAAGGCTAAAAATCAATCTATGATTTACGATAACCGCTAGCACAATGAATAAACTGTTACATATGTAAATTTAATGAAATCACGGGGGGTTCAGGGGGGCGGAGCCCCCCTGAAGAAATCTACTTTATTATCTAAAAAAAATACCAGAATTAGCATCTCATGAAAATTTCAGAATATCCTTACACAACGTTTTTAAATAAACGCTTATAATGTCTGAAAACTTCGTATTTTTTATTCTTATAAATAATTACGTAATTTAAAAACTTTAAATTGCGGTTTGCAGGGAGTTGAATGTTACGCAAAAGTGTGTTTAAAAATAATGACTTGCAGTGCTGACGTTGAGGCTCCTGATCTGCAGATTTACTAGTGTTATACTAGTTGCCGAAACGTCAGTGAAGGCTTACTGTGGAGACACGAAAAGTTTTGGTTTCCGTTAGTCTGTCTGTCTGTTAGTCTGTCTGTCTGTTCCGCGATAACTGCCGCAAAAAGCATCTGATCGGCTTGAAATTCACTGGGCATGTTGATGAGGTACCCGGACTTAGCTGTATAGTTTTTGGTTAAATTTGGTTCATTCGTTCGGGAAATATAGAACATTTTATTTTGCTCTATAATGCTTTTCTATGGCAAGTCAGACGATTTTCTGATTTTCATTTGTTGAAAGAAATGGCTCATATGAAAAATGGATTTAAATGGTAAAATTTTGATGCTGTAATTTTTAAATAAGATTATTAAATTATTCCAATTAGTTTGAAAATTTGTCAATATATTTGCGAAATTTTTTTATTAGGTTTATAATATTGGGGGGAATTTTATGCATGTTTTCCAATAATATAAAGGATTTTGTTTTATCAATTTGACATAATGCATATTTCATTTTTTCCCCTTTTCTTTCATCTGATGCCTAGCAACGTATTTGGTCCTAATAATATTAGTATAATTGCGTGCATAATGTTTGAGTAAAGCCAACGTCAAAACGCATGAATCAATGCATTTGTATCTTTGCATATAGATGGATTTTAGCCCAGAAATAAAAATAGGCAATATTTCATTTATTTTATTTATTTTATTCAAATATTTTGCTTAAAAATACAAAAGTTCATTATTTTCACAGAGAATAACGTAACATTTTTCCATAACATTTACCAATATTTCTTTAATTGTTGCCAAGAAAATCAAAACCCGGAATAATATTTTCTTTTAAACAATTTTCAATTGAAATGTTTTGTCGTGAAACAGGAAAATGAAAAATAAAATTAAGAATTGAAAAATTAATATGGCGGCATATTGGAAATAAAAAAGAAAACTCTCAAGTATTTCTTAATATAACAAGATGAAAAGTTTTGAGTAAGTACGCATAGCAGGTGAATTAGACGTCATTTATCGAAAACAAAGATGCTGGAATAAAAAGATCTTGGGTAAAATAAAATCAACTATTATTCACGGAGGAAAGAGGTAGATGGAGATGCAGTATGCCGTAAAAACAGTTTGCAATACGATGTGCGTTAATCTCAGATTTAAACGCCCTCATTCGGCCCAAACTAAACAAGCACGTGGAACAGGGACCAAATTCTTTGACTTCATCCGTGCATTTTTTCTGTAAATGAAAATGATCTGTTTATATTTAAGCAATAAGCATTCTAAGGTAGCATTTCATTGTATTATGAATTAAAAACTGTATTACTAAAAATATTATTCTGTTTTTTTTAAGCACGTCGTTGTGTTGTGCCGAATGTAGCGGATTTTAGGGTTACATTTTTGGCGTCACTTCAAGATTTATTATCTGTGTACGGTTAACATGAATATTTTATTTTAAATTTAAATTTAATTAATTTATTAAAAAAAAAACTTATGCTTATCCTTATAAATCACAGCGTAAAAAAAAATCTAAGATATACTATAACCATACGCACAATCAATAAAAAATTATGAATGTAAATTTAAATAGACTACGGGGGGTTCAGGGGGGCTCTTCCCCCCCCCCCCTGAAGAAATGCAATTTTTGATTTAAAAAGTTACCAGAATAAGTAGCTCATCAGAATTTCAGAACATCAATGTATAAGCACTTGTTTAACACTTTTAATTTCTGAAACTTTACGAAGTATCTTGTATGCTTATAAATATTTATGTAATTTGAAAACTTTAAAAAGCGATTTGTAGGAAGTAGAATATTACGCAATGAGTGTTAAAAAACAATGACTTGCAAAGATGACGTTGAGGCTCCTGATCTGCAGATTTACTAGTAGTTTTAATTGCCGAAACGTCAGTGAAGGCTTACTGTGGAGACACGAAAAGTTTTGATTTCCGTTTGTCTGTCTGTCTGTCTGTCTGTCTGTTCCGCGATAACTGCCGCAAAAAGCATCCGATCGGCTTGAAATTAATTGGGCTTGTTGATGAGGTACTCGGACTTAGCTGTATAGTTTTTGGTTAAATTTGGTTCATTCGTTCGGGAAATATAGAACATTTTATTTTGCTCTGTAATGCTTTTCTATGGCAAGTCAGACGATTTTAAAGTTGAAAGAAATGGCTCATATAAAAAATGGATTTAAATGGTAAATTTTTCCAATTAGTTTGAAATTTTGTCAATATATTTGCGAGATTTTTTAAATTAGGTTTATAATTTTTGGGGAACTTTATGCATGTTTTCCAATAATATAAAGGATTTTGTTTTATCAATTTGACATAATACATATTTCATTTTTTACCTTTTCTTTCATCAGTTGCCTAGCAACGTATTTGGTCTTAATAATATTAGGATAAATGCGTCTATAATGTTTCAGTAAAGCCAACGTCAAAACGGATGAATTAATGCATTTGTATTTTTGCATATAGATGGATTTTAGCCCCAGAAATAAAAATAGGCAATATTTTATTTATTTTATTCAAATATTTTGCTTAAAAATACAAAAGTTCATTATTTTAATAGAGAATAATGTGACATTTTTTCATAAAAATTTATCAATGTTTCTTTAATCGTTGCCAAGAAAATCAAAACCCTGAATAATATTTTCTCTTAAACAATTTTCAATTGAAAGATTTTGACGTGAAAAAAATTAATATGGCGACATATTGGGAATAAAAAGTAAATTCTCAAGTATTTCTTAATATAACAAGAAAAAGATTTTGAGTAAGTACGAATAGCAGGTAAATTATACGTCATTTACCAAAAAAAAAAAAAAAAAAAAAAAAAAAAAAGATGTTGGAATAAAAAGATTTTGGCTAAAATAAAATTAACTATTATTCACGGAGGAAAGAGATAGATGGAGATGCAGTATGCCGTAAAAACAGTTTGTAAGATGATGCGCGTTATCGCTCAGATTTAAATGCCCTCATTCGGCCCAAACAAAACAAGCACGTGGAACAGGGACCGAATTCTTTGACTTCATCCGTACATTTTTTCTGTAAAATGAAAATGATCTGCTTATATTTAAGCATTCTAAAGTAGCATTTCATCGTATTATGAATTAAAAACTGTATTACTAAAAATATTTTTCTTTTCTTTCTTTCTTTTTTTAAGCACGCCGTTGTGTTTCGGTCGAATGTAGCGGATTTTAGGGTTACATTTTTGGCGTCACTTCAAGATTTATTGTTTGCGTACGGTTAACATGAGGATTTTATTTTAAATTTTAAATTTATTAATTTATAAAAAAAAAACTTATGCTTATCCTTATAAATCACAGAGTAAAAAAAAATCTATGATATACTATAACCATCCGCACAATCAATAAAAAATTACGAATGTAAATTTAAATAGACTACGGGGGGTTCAGGGGGGCAGAGCCCCCCTGAAGAAATGCAATTTTTGCTTTAAAAAGTTACCAGAATAAGTAGCTCATCAGAATTTCAGAACATCAGTGTATAACCACTTGTTTAACACATTTAATTTCTGAAACTTTACGAAGTATATTGTATTCTTATAAATATTTATGTAATTTGAAAACTTTAAAAAGCGATTTGTAGGAAGATGAATATTACGCAATGAGTGTTAAAAAACAATGACTTGCAAAGATGACGTTGAGGCTCCTGATCTGCAGATTTACTAGTTTATTTGTTCTTTCGTTATTTAAAATAAAAATTATGTCAATTTGTATAATTTACCGAAATTGGTCGATGGAATAACTAAGTAGTACCGCATTTTTTAATTATTTTCTATTATTTTCTAAAGCAAATATATAAAAAAAATAATTAATAATCATAGAACAAAATAATCTATATAATTAAAAAAAAAAAAGAAATAAAAGTAAATACACATGTATTATCAAATAAACAACAATAGCCGTGTTACCATGTCAATCACAATAATGCCATTTTGGCGTCAATTAGGTACCCGATGCGTAGATAACATCTGTGTCTAATTTCTTTTCTTTTCGTTTTGTTTTTTAAAGAAAGAAAAAGTGAAAACCATCAATTTTAAATGAAAGTTGTGTATTTTAAATAAAATGAATGAAATGATTATATTTTAAATGAAATGAATGAAATATGAAGCAATGCGACGGGAAAAATGTTTGGCGAATTATCACTTGCGTCTCGATAACATAAAAATACCGTCAGAATTGATTTCTCTATCAGAATCTTTCGATTTGGCGAAAGATTGTTCAAGTAAATTGAATTATGAATAAAAGTAGCATGATACATTTCTTAGCATACATTTAAGGTAACCTTTTCTGAAATATGAAAAAAAAAATGTGTTTGATTAAAATTTGAGTTGCCATCTTAGAAAAATGTATATAAAATTAGAAAAAAATTAATATTTCGAAAACTAATTCGAATTTAAAAATTCTAATACCAGTTTTGAAATTTGCGGATCAATATTGATTTTTGGTATTAATTTCATCACAAAGTATTTCATATTTTAGGAGATATCGCCGTGAAACGTAATCAGTTGTTTAATCAGTCGTTTCAAAGAATCGTTACATAAATTCGTTTCAAATCGATTCATTAGGATTTTATATATATAGGGTAGATTAGATATGCTATTTTGCGGTGATTCGATGATCGAAAATTAGTCCAATATCATTTGAAATATTACATAACAGAGGAGAAAGTACGAAGAAAGACGAAGAAAAAAGACTTGTAATTTTTTTTTTCAAAATGTTGAATTTTTTTATAGTAATAACGTTCCTTAGGTATCCTTAAAAATTATCTTTATTTCCTAGATTTCGAAGCTGTAAGTTTTTCTAAAAATGAAATTGGCGATATGACTTGAGAAAAAATGAAATAAACAATAGATAACATTTCCTTAAAAAAATGGGTAATATTCGTTGATCTGAGTTCGAGTTTATAAATATCACATGCTTTCGGAATTACGGTGAAAAACATTTTTAAAAGTATGAAATTATTTTGCAATATGTATCTGTGGCAGAAATGCACATTGAAATTTAAGTATTCGATTCCATTTTTTAAATATTAACTGATATCTATATAAGTTACAATTGAATATGAAAATGTACTCAAAAAATTATCTCTTTCACTTAAAAAAACACCATTTGTGAGAACATCCTCAAGCTAATGTCACGCTTATGCATTTTTGGCTTAAAATCACATTGTTTGGCAACAAAAGAAAAATAAAAAATTGTAAAGAAACAAATAGTAATTACACATGTGACTCACAATTACATCTGCTTGTTTCTTCTATAAGTCAAGTGATGGGACAATTAGATTTTAAAAAAAAAGAAAAGAACAGAACAGAAAGAAAATGTCGTTAAAATTTCATCTAATCAAATTTTCAGGTTCGTTTCTATAATCTAACGCAAGCGATAAAGAGCCAAATATTGCGTATCAATTGTAATCTTTCTTATTAAATTAATTTTTAAGCATTACAAATATTTCTTTAAGGTTTAAATTAAATGTTTCCGTTTTTTAATATTATCACTCATTAAAACGGATTTTCTACTTCTTTTTTTTTTCTTTTTTTTCATTTAAATAAAATTAGTAACAGTGTTTTCTTTTATGTTTCGAGGTGTAATAGCTGTTTCAATTTTTTTTTATCAACGATAAATTTCGCCAAGAAATAAAATGATAAACCTTATCGTCCAAAATAACAAAACTTTCCGTCATAATTCTATAACTAATCTAGGTAGAATGATGTGTTATAGCTTAAAACCTTCCCTGAAACGATACCTATCTAACGGTATAAGTTCCTTAAAAATCCATGCAGTAGAACTCGAAATCTAGGCATTCGGAACGAAATTTCCGTTTGGATTTTATATATATAATAGATAATAGAATAGATAATAGATTATATATATATATATATATAATAGAATAGATAATAGATTATGTGTTATGAACTATCTCAAAGTTTAAAACAGATCGCATTGTTAGATTTCCTAATTTTAACAATATCGCGTTATGTTAGTTCCACATTCCACCACCAGGGAGCGCACTCTATTCTTAACGAAAGCGTATCTGAACGAAACTCCTTCATGCAACCTTTCCGTAGATACATGAATCCGGAGGGTGGCGGTCTTAACCAATAATTTAAGATAATAGCTGAAATTACTACGAAAAATATTTTAAAGGGGCCCTACGCGGGCCCCTAATAGAGTTAGAGGAAATCGGGAGACGGCAAAATAATTGCGGGGAAAAGTTTGCTTGGGTGCTTCGGAGCTACTTTTGGCGCGAGATCTAAGCTCTACGACCAATAGGAGCCCAGATATTTAAGGAAATATGAAGTAACAAAGTCCAAAATAACAGAACTTTCCGTCATACTTCTATAACTAATCTAGGTAGAATGATGTGTTATAGCTTAAAACCTTCCCTGAAAACGATACCTATCTAACGGTATAAGTTCCGTAAAAATCCATGCGGTAGAACTCGAAATCTAGGCGTTCGGAACGAAATTTCCGTTTGGATTTTATATATATAACTAGAAAGGTAGCCCGTCAAAAATGACGGAAATTTAGATATCAAGATATATACAACTCATGTGCAAGAATATGAGTTTTCTCGCTTGTTCCGCAGTGATAGATGAAAATAACACATTTAAAGAACGAAACACATTTCTGAAAAACTGTTTACAGTAGAAGACCACTAATCTGCATAGTTTGGTTCCAAGTATTATGCAGATTTGAGGCTTTTTGCGGTCATGTCTATTCAATCTTTGTTTACATTTTTTTAAATTCATATATTGGACAATTTAGATTGTTACGCCTTAAAAATAAATAAATTTTACACTTGAAGTAAGGTAAAAACTATTAAATTATCGTATACGATTTCATGAAATGGTATTATATGTGTGTGCTTCATGATCTTGGTTACGACGTTGGCGAAATTGGCTGCAACTTGTCATAATCCTAATAGTGTGGCCGCTATATCAAAAAAGTAACCAGTTTTTAGCAAAATTTCTGATATAAAGTAGTTTTCAAAACTTGTGTAAAATTGCAGGCTGTTCTCATGTTATGTCAGTCCTAAGAATAATATTTCTAACATTGAAGAGTTTCCATGTATATATGAAATTTAGAAAAGCTTCTCCAAAAGAAAGGTCCTGAAATGACATTGTAATTCCTCTAACTTCAAAGTTTAATCGGGCCCTGATGTTGTTTACTGAAACCTAATAAATACAGTTATTTTGAATATTACAACAGAATTAAACAGTTAAACTTATTTAACTTAAATCCGCTGTTACTTCCCGATGTTATTTTTTACTATTAAGAAAGAAAACTATTTAAATTTTTCAAATCATGCATTTATAATTTTTTTCCGTCTTCTAAATAATGAAAAAATATGCTTTTGTTCTGAGCTCATAAATATGACAATAAAATAATGTAACTAAGAGACATTGCAAAATTAAATCTTTGTGTTTTCAAACCATAAACAAACGATACCGCCACCATTTTATCTACTATGATGTCATTAGAATATTGTCCATTGATTGTTGCAGAACTTACTTTATGAATGATTACCTCAATGATTTAAGATTTTTTTAAGTTTCACGATGAATGAATCACTTGTGTTTGTTTAGGTTTATGGAATGAGATATTAAGCTGTGAACCTAATTTCAACTAAAGTTATCCAAGGATATATGTATTTTTAATTGAAATTAAAAACAATGTTTTGATCTCGAAATAAAAAGTTTTAGTATGTATAATTGGTTATTTCTGTTAATTATTTATTTAGGTACTTTTCCATTATAGCGCATTTAAAAAAAAAAGTTTGGCGCAATTCGGGCATCAGAAAGTGAGATATGTTGCCAAAATATATAAACAGCTATGAAAACAAATCTAATGAACTTTTATTTTTGTTTATATATGCACTTATATACATAAAAAAATCGTTTCTAAATATATATATTTTTTATATACAAATTACGGCATAGATTTCAGATATGAAGCGGGATACCTAACTGGCGCCAAAATGATGTTATTTTGCCTGCTATGGTAACCCGGCTATTGTTTTTTATTTATTAATAAATTGTTTATTTACTTTTATTTTCTGTTTTTAATTATGTAAACTGTTTTGTTCTACAGCTATTATTCAAACTTTTATTTATTTATAGTTATTTCCTTTTCAAAATGATAGCAAATAATTTAAAAATATATAAGCAACTGGTATTCGAAAGCGAGATTTCTGCCAAATTGGCGTCAGAGAAAAATCACGCCAACCCCGATGCGTATATGACATCTGTGCAAAAATTACGGCACAGATGTCATATTCGCCCCATATTGGCACGATTTTTTTTCTGACGCCAATGTCATATACACACCGGCACCGGGTAGTTAACTCTCTCCAAAGTGTCGTTATTTTGATTGATATGGTAACCCGGATGTTGTTGTTTATGCTGTTGATGTTTTCGCCAAATTGGCGTCGGAAAAAAATCGCGCCAATATGGGTCGAATATGACATCTGTGCCAAAATTACTTTTGTTTATTATAAAAAATGGGTAAATAGCTTTTTTTACATTAAATAAAGGTACTTGTTAGTTATCCCGTCGACCAAATTACTGTCGCCAAATTGTAAGATTAAATGCCAATAATGGTTGACATTAAACATGACCATGTGTTTCTTACGTCATCAAGTGATTTTTAATTCGACTCTATATTTGTATTTTTATTAATGTTTTGCTAATTTAATTGATATTTCGTTGTTTAAAATAAAAATTATGTCAATTTGTATAATTTGGCGAGTGGTTTGGCGATTTATATAATTTGGCGAAACTGGTCGACGGGATAGCTAACAATTACCTAAATAAATTGCATACATAAGGAAAAAATTGCTTGTGAGTATGAAGCAGTAAATAAGTTGTCAGAAAATACGTTGGCAAATTTCTTTCTCGCCAAGCAACTTTTCTCCGAAGTTGTACATAAGCAATGATTGCCAGAAATGTATTTTTAATTATGATATGCGCTTTTATGTTTCACTACATTTATGCATATTATACTGTATGTATAAATGCTACAGTTCATATCCAGGGCTACACAAAAGAATTCGTAAGGGTTACTGAGTATGAGAGTAAATTGCTTAAAGGTGGTTTTTAAAGGAGTTATGCGTTTTTACGCTGAACTGCATTTAGTTTACTAAGAAATATTTGTAGAATATAGATAAAATGATATACAGGGTCACGCAAAGAATTGGATACATAACCGTCTATGGATGATAATATCTGGAAATGTAATTTCAGTAGTTTTAAGAGTAGGTTAAACTAAATTTTGGCTAAATAGTGGCATGTAATAACGATACTATTGGCTATGGACGGTAACTGCTGAAATCAATTTTTTTATTTTTTTATGCGTCTTCTAAAATGTTTACTTAGTTATCTTATTTCCCCAAATAACGAAGTTTTGTTAAAGCATTCAGGATTTGTTGGAAAGTGTTTCATATTCTATGCTTAACGCATGATTTTTCTTTCTTCTTTAGTCTTATTTTGCATTTATTTTATTTTTAATTTTTTAGTCTTATACTGCTTTATAGAAACTTAGGCACAGTTGTCATATACGCCAATTTGGCGAAAACATCAACAGCATAAACAACAACATCCGGGTTACCATATCAAGCAAAATAACGACAGTTTCCCGCCAGTTAAGTACCCGTTGTGTATATGACATTGGCGTCAGAAACAAATCGCGCCAATATGGGGCGTATATGACATCTGTGTCGAAACTTTAATATTTAATTTTTAAACTCTTCGCTCCACACCCCTTACATATAGTATAAACTATAACACAGATAGCGCAAAATAATAGACAGTTAGGTACTTTTCTACTGTGGGAGCTTTGGCGTTTTTTTAAAAAAGCTTGGTATAATTTGGGCATCAGAAAGTAAGATTTGGGTTCGTTTCCGTTATACGGATACCATTGTCGCCAAGCGTAATAGATGGCGCAAAATGAAAATCACGTGAATTGAAGCATTTGAAAAATAAAAGAAAAAACATTGTCAATACTAAAGTGAGCATTTAAAAAATATAACATTTGAAAATTCCAGACTTTTACGAACTATTTCATTAAATCACAATTATATACTTAAAATAAGTGAACAAATAACTGTTATAAAATAAAGCAATAAAATAAAACTCATATTAAACTGCTGGCATAAAATTACAAATATCTTTTAGCATTTTGAAATAATTGGCGCATTAGCATACATTTTGGCATGATGTCCGTATAACGGAAAAATATCGAGATTTGTTGTCAAATCATATAAACATCTATGAAAATAAACTTGATGAGCGTTTTTGTTTGTTTTATATGTTTATTTTATATGTATATTATTGATGTTTTTATGTACAAATCACATCTGTTTCATTATAAAATTAGAGAAACGTCTTTTTTAGATTAAATAAATCGTATAAATAGCGAAAAAAATGCATGTGTATATAAAATGAAACAGTAGATAGCTTTCCGGAAAATATGTTGCCAAATTTCCTTTTTCGCCAAGGCACCTATACTGGAAAAGTACCTACAGCACATTAAAATCGCGCAGTTAGGAACTCACACAGTACAGCGTCGTCTATTGGCGGTTATTTTATTAGTAGCATCGGGAAGAAGATGTAAAGATGTACTTTAAATTCTCACTCATAGGTTTTGAAAAATATCTTAAAAGAGCGGAGTTAAATGAAATTTTGGTGACCTCCTTTATGAAAGATTAATGGTTTTAAATGGGAATTTCGCCAAATTAGCCAGCTATCACCAAGTTGGCTAACATTTGGCGCTACTGTGGTAACCCTGCATTAGTTTTTTTCAACAATTACTCATTTCAATGAGGCGGTCCTACCGGAATCGTGAGGGACACACAGAGACTTGGATTTTATATAAATAGACTAGCAGGCTATGCCCGCTGCGCTGGTCAATATTTCCAAATGAACCTTGGATTAAACTAAATGGTGAATTTGAACTTGTATTTTAAACAATATGGATCTTCAGCTTGACCTTGCACATTACTGAAAACGATGCGAACGCCATTGCGATATAATGTTATCTTAAGCGTTGGACAAAATTTAGCAATTAAGAAGTAATTATTTTAGTTGATTATAAACAGCGCACTTACTGTCGGGTAATGAGACCGTTATGACAACAGGAATTAATACCTCTGTAACTAATCAACATATAATGAAATCGTATATACTAACACCATTCCTAAAAGTCATGCAACAGGGCTACTTGTAAAAAATATGTTCTGTAGATTTTTTTAAAAAGGCTAAACTTTCATAATCAGGTTCACTTAATTTTAGGTAGATTTCGTAAGAAATACTACCTATTGCAGTCGTTACCATGGTGCGACGTTTGAAAAATTCCTTCATAACTTTTCATTATAGGACCCCAGGAACCCCAAACCACTCCCACCTAAAAAGTTTATATATATATATATATATATATATATATATATATATATATATATATATATATGTATGTATGTACTAAATTTTGTCCGCACGATAAAAGTCGCAATTATGCACGAATCATCTTCAAACTCGCCAACAACTTTGAGATGGCTAATATCTCGGCGGGGATTGAAAATGGGCGAAATCGGCCCAAGAGGGTGGAAATGGGGAGGGTTCAAAATTTTGAATACTGTCTTAACATGATTCTGATAAAACCAGCTCTTACACAACAATGGCAGGAAAAAAATAAAAGTTTTTCGTTATAGCAGTTGCCAACAATTAAAAAAAAAAAAAAAAAAACAAATAATAAAATTCTCACCACAACAATTACTTTTCTTTTGCAAAATTTTCACGTGTAAAATTAAATAGTTTGACAAATTGAAAACAAATTGAATATTACGTCATAAGTTTCCTAGAGCAAGATTTCAGCATGAAAACTCAAAATAAATAGTTTGACGAATTAAAAAAAATATGTATATTGCGTCATATTGGGAATATAATGGACCTCAGCAGGTGAATATGTAACACCATGTAAGTTTGAAGAAACGTATTAAAACATGATAAAAACCCGACTATGGAAATATTAACATATTTTAACACTTTAAGGTTCTCTGAATTTTTTGTAGCCATTTTTTAAACCTATTCCATATATATGTGTGTGTGTATTCGTGTATATTACAATTTTCACAAAAAGTTTAGCTCCCTACAGCTCGCTCTTTGTGAAGAAACTGGGTTTTATCTCTAATCTTGATTTAAGTTTTGTTGGAGAATTTAGTACTTAACATCGAAATCTACCTCCGCCTGTAGGCCCGAGCCGGCAGGGATTTTTTGAACTTTTACTGTTGCTCTATAACTAAGTACCCTTGAAAAATATGTATACACTAAAACCTTTCCAAAATTATTACCTAACTAATTGTGGTATATCCTACGAAAGTATTATAAACAATCGGAATGAAATACAAATTTCCGTTGTAAATATATAGTAGATGATGATGATGCGATTTTGTGTAATAGAATTCATAGTAAAGTTTTCGCTTCAAACAAAAACGATGCTTTCAACATTAAAGCTAATACACCAATATGTGAAGTATCCGATTACGGAAGGTTAACTTGAATTCTCATGAGCAACCACTCAAAGAAAAGTGAATATGTGGCTTTTGTGATACTTTTATGTCAGCCGGGCGCAGGTAATAAATCAATAAAGATTGTTTTCATAGCATATTCTTATTTTATTATTTTCATTTAAAACACAAACCTTTCACTCATTTCATTTAAAATGCATGCCTTATACTAATTTCATTTAAAAAACTGAAAAGATAAACAATAACAGGAAATAATGCCATAATTAAAAGCAAAAAAATATTTTTAATTTCCATACGCAAAATGTAACTACTGCTACTGGGAATTTTAAAAATGCTATCAGCGAGATGTGCGTACGGTTGTTATAAATGTACCCATTTTTTCTTCTTATCGAGGAGAAATTTATAAATCGCACAATATTATTCCAATTCCAATTTCTTTCATTGAGGAACCTATGACCGGAAAAAATGGAAAAAGACTCTTGTAGATTCTTCGGATGACGGCATCTGACGCCATAAATCGAGTTTATATATATGAAAATAATTTTTAAGTCGTTACAAACATTGCTTTCATACTTAAATATTTTCATTGGTACTACTTGTTATCCCGTCGACCAATTTCGCCAAATTATACAAATCGCCAAACCATTCGCCAAATTATATAAATTGACATAATCTTTATTTTAAATAACGAAATAACAAATAAATTAGTATAACATTAATAAAAATACAAATAAAACGTCGAAATTAAAATCACTTGATGACGTAAACACGTGTAGTTTGTTTAAATTCAAGTGAATTTAATATTTACGATCAACCATTATTGGCATTTAATCTTATAGTTTGACGATAGATTTTTGGTCGACGGAATATCTAAGTAGTACCTATTCCATTTTTGTTTTATAACGCTAAATTCTCAGTAATTTTTTCCCTTTTATTTTACATAAAATCACTATCTATATTATAAAGGACAAACATATCTGTGCGTAACGCATACGTCATTCTTCGAATGGCAACACTTTGAAATTTGAAATGAAATTTCGCTTTTGCAATTTTCGCTACTGCAAATTTTTAAACTTCTAAACATCCTACATTTTAAATGTTTACACCGTCGTATGCAGAAAAAAATGCACTTTTAAATGCAATTTGTTTGAAAGTTGTATCTCAATTTATTTTTGAGATATTAATTTTTTTATAGTTTTTAATACCAATTTTCTAATCGTGGCAACTGAAGTACTTCATTTCTATTAAAAGTGGATTAGTTATCTTTATTGATTATATTCTTACTGATGCCATTTTCTCATTACAATTACAAATATATTTTTAAAAATTTGAACAGAAAATGACGTTACGCTTTAAAAAAGACACAATTCCCCTGATGATGCTGTTATATTTCACTATTTTTTCATTTCGCTGATATTGAGTTTGAGTCAATAGGCAAAATATTTCAGAGAATGAATGACGTCATATTTAAAAGTAAACGATAATTTTATTTGATAAAACGAGATATTTCCCCTTAAATACGTCTAAAAGTTATACATTTCTGGAATTTTTACGCGCAGGTGCAGAGATTATACTAAGAGCTCAGATCACGAGTGGGAATTTTAACATGAAAAGTTGTAATAGTTGACAAACGTGACTTCAAGCTTGAAAATATATTTATTAATAACCTATTGCGCATTAAATGTTTTTAAATGGTTAAATATGGATGCGAAACGTGGAAAATGACTTGATTTGGTTTAGATGTAAAGGTAGAAAAATTCTATGATTATGTCAAGGTGAAATCATTTTTGTGGATTTTGCATTCCGTAATGCCAAGCATCAATTATTAACTTACTCAAAATTACTTACCTTGATTATATTTTACTGATGACGTATATGAATTAAGTTTAATTTTTTAATAATTTTAACAGTTGAAGTTTATGAAAAAAATATTTTGTTAATCTTAGGTTAAGATATGTCTTTGGAGAGTTAAATTAACAAGTGTAAGATGGATTTTTTCTTCTAATTATTGTTGTTGATGTATTAGAAATTTGATGCAACAGTTCCTTTTTAAACATTTTCTTTCGTCGAAATTCGGCGGGTTCCACGTCGTTTTTTTTTAAAATTAAGATGCTTGCATTTTTATTTCAAACTCATAGAGCCGTTTTTATTTTTTAGCCAAAAAGGTTGATTTGAATTTTTTCCGTTGCTAGAGTAACGGATGTAATGATAGATATTTTGAGGTTTAGATGCCAAAGACACCGCCAAATTAGAAAAATATGAAATGTGTCATGAACTGTTGGACTTATAAAAATTTATTTGGTAGCATTCGATTCAGAATACAAAACTACATTAAAATATGCTATCATTTGACGCATAATTTTGATATTCGATTTTTTCCCCCTCCCCGTGCAAAAACCATTAGGGGTGATACTTTAGAAAATCCTTTCTTAGCAGAAGTTTGTGTCATAAGAAGTATTTTTACCACGATTTTCAAGATTTTAGGTTCAGTAGTTTGCCCTGTACGTTAATTAGTCCCCTAATCCAGACTTTATTTTACATACTATATTAGATATGCGATTTTGCGGTGAATCGATGATCGAAAATTAGTCCAATATCATTTGAAATATTACATAACAGAGGAGAAAGTACGAAGAAAGACGAAGAAGAAATGACGAATTACAAAAGACTTGTAATTTTTTTTTTCAAAATGTTGAATTTTTCCATAGTAATAACGTATTGAAACATAAATTTCCTAAAAAATTATCTTTATTTCCTAGATTTCGAATCTGTGAATTTTCCTATAAATGAAATTGGCGATATGACTTGAGAAAATAGATAATATTTGCTTAAATAAAATGGGTAATATTCGTTTATCTGAGTTCGAGTTTATAAATATCACATGCTTTCGGAATTACGGCGAAAAACATTTTAAAAAGTATGAAATTATTTTACAATATGTATGTGTGGCAGAAATTCACACTGAAATTTGAGTATTCGATTCCATTTTTAAAATATTAACTGATATCTATATAAGTTACAATTGAATATGAAAATGTACTCAAAAAATGATCTCTTTCACCTAAAAAAACACCATTTGTGAGAACATCCTCAAGCTAATGTCACGCTTATGCATTTTTGGCTTAAAATCACATTGTTTGGCGACAAAAGAAAAATAAAAAATTGTAAAGAAACAAATAGTAATTACACACGTGACTCACAATTACATCTGCTTGTTTCTTCTATAAGTCAAGTGATGGGACAATTAGATATTAAAAAAAAAGAAAAGAACAGAACAGAAAGAAAATGTCGTTAAAATTTCATGTAATCAAATTTTCAGATTCGTTTCCATATCTAACGCAAGCGATAAAGAGCCAAATATTGCGTATCAAGTGTAATATTTCTTATCTATATTATAAAGGACAAACATATCTGTGCGTAACGCATACGTCATTTTGCGAATGGCAACACTTTGAAATTTGAAATGAAATTTTGGTTTTGCAATTTTCTCTACTGCATATTTTTAAACTTCTAAACATCGCACATTTTAAATTTTTACACCGTCGTATAAGGAAAAAAATGCTCTTTTAAATGCAATTTGTTTGAAAGCTGTATCTCAATTAATTTTTGAGATATTAATTTTTTTGCAGTTTTTAATACCATTTTTCTTATCGTGGCAACAAAAGTACCTCATTTCTATTGAAAGTCATTGAAAGTAAACGGAAAATAGTCGAAAATAGGAGATACAGTATCTTTGTTGCCATTTTCTCATAAAACCTGAAAAAATAGTTGAAAATAAAATATGGGCTATGTCAAGAATATTGTCTGTTATTCCGTGGTAATGACGTCATATGCACACTTTTCTATAGACGAAGTTTAAGACTGGGTTGTAAAAGTAGATTGCTTTAGCGGATGCAAATGACGTCATTTTATAAAAAAGCGTGTATTTTAATTCTTAAACCTGAATTATGTTTTGTAGAAGTGCGTCATTTTCGCAGTCCAGCTGCTATGAAATTCTTCACAGGTGAAAATGCTTAATTTTTGGGAATAATGTAATCGAAATCACACACTGATAAAACGCAATGTTTTACAAAAATTTAGAGTGTCTTTATAAAAGAGAGGTGACATGCAAATAATAGCGATTTATATTACAGAAATTGATGATTCTCACCTGGATGGATTTGATCTAGGATGGATCTGCATTATAAAGAACAAACGTATCTGTGCGTAACGCTGACGTCATTTTGCGAATGGCAATACTTCACGATCAAATTTCGGTCTTGAAATTTCGCTACTGCAATTTTTCAATCTTCTGACCATCGTACATTTTCAATTTTTGTCGCATAGGGAAATAAATGTACTGGCAAATGCAATTTGTTTAAAAACTCTATTCATTGACTGATGTATTATATTTTCTAAAATAATTTCTAAGCACGATTTTTTTTTTAAGTTTATCTTATCACGTGCCGGTTTCAATACACAAAATAATAAACATTTTGCACATAAAGCAACAAACATTTTTCAGCATTTGTTTCTGACTATTTTTGCATAATGAAATTAATACTTCCTTTATAAGCAAATAAAAGAATAATATTAAAAAAAACACCAAACTAACATATTTGTGAAAGACAAATTAACGAAATTAATACTTCTTTTATAAACAAATAAAAGAATAATATTGAAAAAACGCAAATCTAACATATTTGTAATCGTACAATTTAAATTTTTAGATCACAAAATAGGATTTTTTTTTTTCAAATGGAATTTGTTTGCAAAGTTCATCTCAGTTTTCTGATTGTCTATGGTTTTAAAAACAATTTTAAAGCATGAAATATTTTTTAATTTGTGTATATCGGAGCTCGATTACGAAAGATTAATCCGTTTGCCCTTAAAAAATAAATAAAGAGTTCATTTTCTTACGGCTAATTTCCATTAAAAAAAACTTCCCTATGAATAATAAAATAAAATAATATAAATAAAACACAAATTTACCAGACATGTATAAGCTCTGAAATGATCAGAATATAAAAGGATGCCATAAGTAGTAAAATCTTGGCAAACAACTCTTAGCATGCGGCTAATAAGAAAATATCGCTTTTGACAAATTTCAAAAATGTATTTGATTGTGTAATTCGTATTTTCCATATGAAAAATGCTTTTTTAATGTAAGTGGTCAATCTAAAAAATTTATTGCATATAAAAAAATTATTAATTTTCAATAAAAAAAAATGTTTTCACCTATATTCTTTAACCCGGGAAGCCCGGGTACGATCCCCTAGTTAAATTAATGTTTAAGCATTACAAATATTTCTTTCAGGTTTTGATCAAATGCTTCCGTTTTTTAATATTATCACTCATTAAAACAGATTTTCTTCTTCTTTTTTTCTTTTTTTTTTCATTTAAATAAAATTAGTAACAGTTTTTCTTTTATTTTTCGAGGTTTAATAGCCGTTTCAATTTTTTTTATCAACGATGAATTTCGCCAAGAAATAAAATGGTAACCTTATCGCCCAAAATAACAGAATTTTCCGTCATAATTCTAAAACTAATATAGGTAGAATAATGTGTTATAGCTTAAAACCTTCCCTTAAACAATACCTATCTAACGGTATAGGTTCCTCAAAAATCCATGCAGTAGAACTCGAAATCTAGGCGTTCGGAACGAAATTTCCGTTTGGATTTTATATATATAATTGATAGATAATAGAATAGATAATAGATTATATATATATATAATAGAATAGATAATAGATTTTATATATATATAATAGAATAGATAATAGATTATGTGTTATGAACTATCTCAAAGTTTAAAACAGATCGCATTGTTAGATTTCCTAATTTTAACAATATCGCGTTATGTTAGTTCCACATTCCACCACCAGGGAGCGCACTCTATTCTTAACGAAAGCGTATCTGAACGAAACTCCTTCATACAACCTTTCCGTAGATACATGAATCGGGAGGGTGGCAGTCTTAACCAATAATTTAAGATAATTGCTGAAATTACTACGAAAAATATTTTAAAGGGGCCCTACGCGGGCCCCTAATAGAGTTAGAGGAAATCGGAAGACGGCAAAATAATCGCGGGGAAAAGTTTGCTTGGGTGCCCTGGAGCTACTTTTGGCGCGAGATCTAAGCTCTACGACCAATAGGAGCCCAGATATTTAAGGAAATATGAAGTAACAAAGTCCAAAATAATAGATTTTTCCGTACCAATTCTATAACCAATCTAGGTAGAATGATGTGTTATAACTTAAAACCTTCCCTGGAACGATACCTATCTAACGGTATAAGTTCCGTAAAAATCCATGCGGTAGAACTCGAAATCTCGGCGTTCGGAACGAAATTTCCGTTTGGATTTTATATATATAACTAGAAAGGTAGCCCGTCAAAAATGACGGAAATTTAGATATAAAGATATATACAACTCATGTGCAAGAATATGAGTTTTCTCGCTTGTTCCGCAGTGATAGATGAAAATAACACATTTAAAGAACAAAACACATTTATGAAAAACTGTGCACAGTAGAAGACCACAAATCTGCACAGTTTGGTTCCAAGTGTTATGCAGATTTGAGGCTTTTTGCGGTCATGTCTATTCAATCTTTGTTTACATTTTTTTAAATTCATATATTGGGCAATTTAGATTGTTAAGCCTTAAAAATAAATAAATTTTACACTTGAAGTAAGGTAAAAACTATTAAATTATCGTATACGATTTCATGAAATGGTATTATATGGTATTATATGTGTGTGCTTCGCGATCTTGGCTACGACGTTGGCGAAATTGGCTGCAACTTGTCATAACCCTAATAGTGTGGGCCGCTCTAACAAAAAAGTAACCAGTTTTTAGCAAAATTTGTGATATAAAGTAGTTTTCAAAAACTTGTGTAAAATTGCAGGCCGTTCTCATGTTATGTCAGTCATAAGAATAATATTTCTAACACTGAAGAGTTTCCATGTATATATGAAATTTAGAAAAGCTTCTCTAAAAGAAAGGTCCTGAAATGACATTGTAATTCCTCTAACTTCAAAGTTTAATCGGACCCTGATGTTGTTTACTGAAATCTAATAAATACAGTTATTTTGAATATTACAACAGAATTAAACAGTTAAACTTATTTAATTTAAACCCGCTGTTACTTCCCGATGTTATTTTTTACTATTAAGAAAGAAAATTATTTAAATTTTTCAAATCATGCATTTATAATTTTTTTCCGTCTTTAATAACTAAATAATGAAGAAATATGCTTTTGTTCTGAGCTCATAAATATGACAATAAAATAATCTTACTAAGAGACATTGCAAAATTAAATCTTTGTGATAATAGTACACTTTGTGTTTTCAAACCATAAACAAACGATACCGCCACCATTTTACCTACTATGATGTCATTAGAATATTATCTATTGATTGTTGGAGAACTTACTTTGTGAATGATTACCTCAATGATTTAAAAATTTTTTAAGTTTCACGATGAATGAATCACTTGTGTTTATTTAGGTTTATGGAATGAGATGTTAAGCTGTGAACATAATTACAACTAAAGTTATCCAAGGATATATGTATTTTTAATTGAAATTAAAAACAATGCTTTGATCTCGAAATAAAAAGTTTTAGTTTCTGTAATTGGTTATTTCTCTTAATTATTTATTTACGTACTTTTCCATTATAGCGCATTTTTAAAAAAAGCTTTGAGCAATTCGGGCATCATTAAAGTGAGATATGTTGCCAAAATATATAAACAGCTATGAAAACAAATCTAATGAACTTTTATTTTTGTTTATATATGAACTTATATACATAAAAAAAGTCGTTTCTAAATATATATAATATTTTTTTTATATACAAATTACGGCACAAATTCAGATATGAACCGGGATACCTAACTGGCGCCAAAATGGTGTTGTTTTGCCTGCTATGGTAACCTGGCTATTGTTTTTTATTTATTAATAAATTGTTTATTTACTTTTATTTTCTGTTTTTAATTATATAAACTGTTTTGTTCTATAGCTATTATTCAAACTTTTATTTATTTATAGTTATTTCCTTTTCAAAATGATAGCAAATAATTTAAAAATATATAAGTAACTGGTATTCGAAAGCGAGATTTCTGCCAAATTGGCGTCAGAGAAAAATCACGCCAACCCCGATGCGTATATGACATCTGTGCAAAAATTACGGCACAGATGTCATATTCGCCCCATATTGGCACGATTTTTTTTCTGACGCCAATGTCATATACACACCGGGTACTTAACTCTCGCCAAAGTGTCGTTATTTTGCTTGATATGGTAACCCGGATGTTCTTGTTTGTGCTGTTGATGTTTTCGCCAAATTGGCGTCGGAAAAAAATCACAACAATATGGGGCGAATATGACATCTGTGCCAAAATTACTTCTGTTAAAAAATGGGTAAAAAAAATAATTAAAAAATGGGTAAATAGCTTTTTTTACATTAAATAAAGGTACTTGTTAATTATCCCGTCGACCAAATTACTGTCGCCAAATTGTAAGATTAAATGCCAATAATGGTTGACATTAAACATGATCATGTGTTTTTACGTCATCAAGTGATTTTTAATTCGACGTTATATTGGTATTTTTTACCTAATTCTAATTTAAATGATCTTTCGTTGTTTAAAATAAAAATTATGTCATTTTGTATAATTTGGCGAGTGGTTTGGCGATTTATATAATTTGGCGAAACTGGTCGACGGGATAGCTAACAACTACCTAAATAAATTGCATACATATGGAAAAAATTGCTTGTGAGTATGAAGCAGTAAATAGCTTGTCAGAAAATACGTTGGCAAACTTCTTTCCCGCCAAGCAACTTTTCTCCGAAGTTTTGTACATAAGCAATGATTGCTAGAAATGCATTTTTAATTATGATATGCGCTTTTATGTTTCACTACATTTATGCGTACTATACTGTGTGTATAAATGCTACAGTTCATATGCAGGGCTACACAAAAGAATTCGTAAGGGTTACTGAGTATGAGAGTAAATTGCTTAAAGGTGGTTTTTAAAGGAGTTATGCGTTTTTACGCTGAACTACATTTAGTTTACTAAGAAATATTTGTAGAATATAGATAAAATGATATACAGGGTCACGCAAAGAATTGGATACATAACCGTCTATGGATGATAATATCTGGAAATGTGATTTCAGTAGCTTTAAGAGTAGTTTAAATTAAATTTTAGCTAAATAGTGGCATGTAATAACGGTACTATTGGCTATGGACGGTAAGTGCTGAAATCAATTTTTAAAATTTTTTATGCGTTTTCTAAAATGTTTACTTAATTATCTTATTTACCTTATTTCCCTAAATAACGAAATTTTGTTAAAGCATTCAGGATGTGTTGGAAATTGTTTCATATTCTATGCTTAACGCATGATTTTTCTTTCTTCTTTAGTCTTATTTTGCATTTATTTTATTCTTAATTTTTTAGTCTTATACTGCTTTATAGAAACTTTGGCACAATTGTCATATACGCCAATTTGGCGAAAACATCAACAGCATAAACAACAACATCCGGGTTACCATATCAAGCAAAATAACGACGCTTTGCCGCCAGTTAAGTACCCGTTGTGTATATGACATTGGCGTCAGAAAAAAATCGCGCCAATATGGGGCGTATATGACATCTGTGCCGAAACTTTAATATTTAATTTTTAAACTCTTCGCTCCACACCCCTTACATATAGTACAAACTATAACACAGATAGCGCAAAATAATAGACAGTTTGGTACTTTTCCACTGTAGGAGCTTTGGCGTTTTTTTAAAAAAAAGCTTGGAGTAATTTGGGCATCAAAAAGTAAGATTTGGGTTCGTTTCCGTTATACGGATACCTTTGGCGCCAAGCTTAATAGGTGGCGCAAAATGAAAATCGCGTGAATTGAAGCATTTGAAAAATAAAAGAAAAAACATTGTCGATACTAAAGTGAGCATTTAAAAAATATAACATTTGAAAATTCCAGACTTTTACGAACTATTTCATTAAATCACAATTATATACTTAAAATAAGTGAACAAATAACTGTTATAAAATAAAGCAATAAAATAAAACTCATATTAAACTGCTGGCATAAAATTAAAAATATCTTTTAGCATTTTGAAATAATTGACGCATTAGCATACATTTTGGCATGGTGTCCGTATAACGGAAAAATATCGAGGTTTGTTGTCAAATCATATAAACAGCTATGAAAACAAACTTGATGGGCGTGTTTGTTTGTTTTATATGTTTATCTTATATGTATATTATTGATGTTTTTATGTACAAATCACATCTGATTCTTTATAAAATTAGAGAAACGTCTTTTTTATATTAAATAAATCGTATAAATATCGAAAAAAAATGCGTGTGTATATAAAATGAAACAGTGGATATGTTCCCGGAAAATATGTTGCCAAATTTCCTTTTTCGCCAAGGCACCTATACTGGAAAAGGGTACAGATGTCATATTCGCCCCATATTGGCGCGATTTTCTTCGGTTGCCAATTTGGCGAAAACATCAACAGCATAAACAACATAATCCGGGTTACCACATCAAGCAAAATAACGACACTTTGGGGCAAGTTAAGTACCCTTTGCCTATATGATTTGGCGTCAGAAAAAAATCGCGCCAATATGGGGCAAATATGACATCTGTTCCTGGAAAAGTACCTAAAGCACATTAAAATTGCGCAGTTAGGAGCTCACACAGCACAGCGTCGTCTATTGGCGGTTATTTTATTAGTAGCATCGGAAGGAAAATGTAAAGATGTACTTCAAATTCTCACTCATAGATTTTGAAAAATATCTGGAACAGATGTCATATTCGCCCCATTTTGGCGCGATTTTTTTCGATTGCCAATTTGGCGAAAACATCAACAGCATAAACAACATAATCCGGGTTACCACATCAAGCCCTTTGGCGCAAGTTAAGTACCCGTTGCCTATATGATTTTGGCGACAGAAAAAAATCGCGCCAATATGGGGCGAATATGACATCTGTACCAAATATCTTAAAAGAGCGGAGTTTAAATTAAATTTCGGTGGCCTCCTTTATGAAAGATTAATGGTTTTAAATGGGAATTTCGCCAAATTAGCCAGCTATTACCAAGTTGGCTAACATTTGGCGCTACTGTGGTAACCCTGCATTAGGTTTTTTCAACAATTACTCATTTCAATGAGGCGGTACTACCGGAATCGTGAGGGACACACAGAGACTTGGATTTTATATAAATAGATAGATAGATAATAGATAGATTAGATTTTCGATGATTAAATAAGAAAGAAATCTACTTTATTATCTAAAAATTACCAGAATAACTACATCGTGAGAATTTCAGAATATCATTTCATAACAACGTGTTACGTGTTACAACTCTTATAATGCCCTGAAACCTTAAAAATATTTTTTTACTACATTTTTTACTTTTTAAGTGTGCTAAAAACACTGAGTTGCAGAGATGACGTTGATGCTCCTGATCTGCAGATTTACTAGTTATTATTATTATTTTATAAAGATTACTTTCAGTTTTGCCTTGTAATAATACTTTACTGTTTTAATAATTTTCTTATAAAACGTATCTTGTAACATTAAAATAATTTAAATGAATTTTTTGCTTATATGAAACACAATTAATTAAAATACTGTACTGATAACTTCCTTATCCTCTTTAGATTTTTCTGAACTTTTTTAATCAAGGATGCAACATACTTCAAACCAAGTTATTATTATTTTTTTAATATTAGTTATTATTTTTATCTTTATATAATTCACACGATGAATCCCACAATATTGAACGCTCTTGTACTTCAAGAATTAGTTGCTACAGGTCTGTTAAATTCATTTTAAATTTTAGCGAGAAAATTCGATACGCAACCAAAACAAAAGCACATGAATCACTGACAAACAAAGTCAAAATAAGCTTTAAAATCACAGTTCATCTGAACAACATAAAATAAACAAAAGACACCCGTACATCACCAGATGCCAGCGGCTTGGAGGAAACGCCAGCTGCCAACGAGAACATTTTCTCATTTTTTACCCGACTGACAAGAAGGGTTATGTGTTTCACGAGTATCTGGGTATGTGGATTTCTTTATACCCTCGAAACATCCCAACGGCTGGATGGATTTTAATGAATGAGGTCGCTATCGATTCGTCTTAACCGTCTGTTGGTTATAGGCTAGGTTTTCTTTTAGAAAATCAAAATAGCGGCCATAAAATACAAAATGGCGGTAGAGACGAAAAAATATTTTTACGCACCATATTGAGTGGCATATTATTGGATAGGTCTTTCAAAATGAAGACGATGTTTCATTGACTATTTTACAGTCAGAAGCTCCGTTTAAATATTACACAACCTGGAAGTTGTGTAAGTAGGATCTCCAGCTTTACTGACCCTCTAACCTTCATAGACATCTATAGGCCTCAACAAAACAGTGTTTGTAGGTAGGAACAAACAATTAAACACAACTTAAAAGTCATCAATACAAGTAAATAATAAAAAAAAATAGATAAGTAATATAAACTAGTTGGATGTGCCAATCCCAAAACTTTCTTCTATCTTATACATCTTAATATTTGAAAAAGTAGTTACACATGCTAATACTTATATATTATTAGTTCAATACTATACCAACTTTGATTTTCATCTTAAATTTCTGCTTCAGTCAATTAAACTGACTAAAAACGAGTTAATCTATATAATGATATTTAATAAAATTAATAATATTTCTTTATTCTGTTTTTATCAGCTGTTTGCGAATAGCCGTCTTAGCAGGAAGCGAGTTCCCGTCGCTGCACGAGTCGCCGATAGACAATAGAACTACGAAAAATCAAGACTAGTGTACAAAAATCGCTATCACAGAGCCCCTTTACCGCACAATATTTCCAAATTCAAGGAAGACCTGTTGGCCAAAGCCAAAAACATGCACAAAAAATTTGGTTCAATTGCATGCATAATTTTAAACATTTTCGATGGTACAATAAAGAAAATGGCACAAACATTGCTATTACAGCGCCCCCCCCCCCTTACGGCAGAATTTTTTTTTTCAAATTCAGGGAGGACTTGCTTGCCATAGCCAGAAACATACACAAAAAATTTGGTACAATTCTATGCATAACTTCATACACTTTTCGATGATAGAATAATGAAAATGGCACAGACATCGCAATTATAGATCCCCCTTCTGGCGGAATTTTTTCAAGTTCAGGGAGGACCTACTGACCATAGCCGTACACATACACAAAAAATTGGTTTAATTCTATGCATAACTTCATACACTTTTCGATGGTACAATATTCAAAATGGCACAAAAATCACATAAAAATCGCTATTATAGCGCTCCCTATAATTTTCCAAATTTTCCGAATATTAATCCGAATCCGAATCCAGCTTAATATCTCATTCCATAAACCTAAACAAACACAAGTGATTCATTCATCGTGACCCGTAAAAAATATTAAATCATTGAGGTAATCATTCACAAAGTAAGTTCTCCAACAATCAATGGACAACATTCTAAGGAAATATTCACAGTAGGTAAAATGGTGGCGGTATCGTTTGTTTATGGTTTGAAATCACAAAGATTTAATTTTGCAATGTCTTTTTAGTTACATTATTTTATTGTCATATTTAAGAGCTCAGAACAAAAGCATATTTTTTCATTATTTAGTTATTAAAAACGGAAAAAAATTATAAATGCATAATTTGAAAAAATTAAATAATTTTCTTTCTTAATAGAAAAAAATAACATCGGAAAGTAACAGCGGGTTTAAGTTAAATAAGTTTAACTGTTTAATTCTGTTGTAATATTCAAAATAACTGCATTTATTAGATTTGAGTAAACAACATCACGGCCCGATTAAACTTTGAAGTTAGAGGAATTACAATGTCATTTCAGGACCTTTCTCATGGAGAAGCTTTTCTAAATTCCACATATACATGGGAACTCTTCCGTGTCAGAAATATTATTCTTAGGACTGACATAACATGAGAACGGCCTGCAATTTTACACAAGTTTTTGAAAACTACTTTATATCAGAAATTTTACTAAAAACTGGTTACTTTTTTGTTATAGCGGCCCACACTATTAGGATTATGACAAGTTGCAGCCAATTTCGCCAACGTCGTAACCAAGATCGTGAAGCACACATATAATACCATATAATAATACCATTTAATGAAATCGTATACGATAATTTAATAGTTTTTACCTTACTTCAAGTGAGTAATTTATTTATTTTTAAGGCTTAACAATCTAAATTGTCCAATATATGAATTTACAAAAATGTAAACAAAGATTGAATAGACATGACCGCAAAAAGCCTCAAATCTGCATAACACTTGGAACCAAACTGTGCAGATTAGTGGTCTTCTACTGTACACAGTTTTTCATAAATGTGTTTCGTTCTTAAAATGTGTTATTTTCTTCTATCACTGCGGAACAAGCGAGAAAATTCATATTTTGCACATGAGTTGTATATATCTATATATCTATATATCTAAATTTCCGTCATTTTTGACGGGCTACCTTTCTAGTAAATAAATAATAAGCAAAATTTTAGAGTCATTCTATACTTTCATTTGTATAATTTGGCTAAATAGTTTGGTGATTTGTATAATTTGGTGAAATAGGTCGGCGGGATAATCAAGTAGTACCTAATAAACAGGTGATCTAAGCTTTCTGAAGGAAGCATATTTTTTCTTTTCCAAAATAGCAATATTTAAGAAAATGATATTAATACATAATTGCATAAATATCCGTAAGAATAAACTTGAATTCCGAAATACTGAGATGTTAATACTAACATAAAACTAAAAAAATTTAAAGAAAAGAAAAAGCAAAATAAAGGGCATGAAATTTTATATTTTGAGGAGAGTTTCGTATCTTGTCCCGGTTGGCGCGATTGGCGAAGGAATCCAAAATGGCACCAATAGGCCGATTTGGCATCTTACCAAAATTTCCAAGATGGTGGAAAAATATGTTTTTTAAGTATTTATAATTATTTATTTTTAAATCGAAAATAATATATATGTACTAGTTTTATGTATATTTACATAATATTACATATACAGAAAAATATCGTTTAAAAAATCTCCGGAAAATTATAAATGAAAAAATATAAATATTAAGAATAAAATTAATTATAAAAAAGTATTCAAAATTGTTACTTATCCGCCAGTAACATTCAAGTAATAATAAAAGCAATCCCAAATGCTGGAGATGGCAGCAACCACATCGAAAAATTCATCGCCAAAATAAGCTCGCCATAAAAACGGGAACAGTATATGGAACTGTTCCCTATATTTATCTAACTGGTTTAGAATTTTAAAAATTTTAACCAAGAATATTGACATATGTTATAGCCATGATGAAAGAAATTCATTTTTGGAAACATTTGCTCCCGCATAAGAGAAAAAAAAACAAATTTTATTACGTAAAATCATAATTATATATATTCAAACCCACGAATAACGGCCCAAGCTTCTCAATTTTTCACTCTGGGCCAGATTGTTCATTACTGCATTGAGTGTGCCAATGTGAAAACTGATTAAGTAAAAAACAATAAATTTCTAAATAATCACTAATTGTGAAATTCGTTCATCTTTTGCAATAGGATTCATCCTGAAGAATACTCTTCAAACATGAAAGATTCTTCCAATAACATAATTTATACGCCAATTGTGTGGGGGTACTCCATTACCGAAGATTTTTCAAAAATCCTGTAATCACCTAATAGTTCAGTCAATAGGGAATTTTACCTAGCAAAACTGATGGTAGTACTGGAAATCAGCTTTCTAGATATTTTTTGGGTCGCTGAATCCGAATTTGTAACTTCCCACCAAAATTTCCCCCCCGGCAACCTCTTCAAATTTTGGTAAAAAGCCCCCCCCCCCCCCCAAAAAAAAAAGGTTTTTATTAAAAAAACCCAACTTTTTATTGTTTTACAGAAAAACTATCTAGAAATTCAGAAAATAGATAAAATTTCCAACAAATTATCCGAATCCGAATTTTTAACTTTCCCCCAAAATTTTCCCCCCCGAAACCCACCAAATAGTTGTTTTTTACTTAAATTTCTTATAGTTTTAGGGGAAAAGCATTACGAAATTCAGAAACTAGACAAAATTTGCAACAAATAGGATGTATGACATTATGAGTTAGGATGAACGGGGAGGGTGAGGGCTGCCTCCGAACATGCACTGCGGCGCTACGTGCACTAAATGATGAAGTCCAGGCAATAGGGGATTTTATCTGGCAAAATTAATGGTAGTACTGGAAATCGGCTTTCTAGATGTTTTTTGGGTCGCTGAATCCGAATTTGTAACTTCCCACCAAAATTTCACCCGGCAACCCCCCAAAAAATTGATTTTTTGAAAAAATTTGGTTTTTGAATAAAACGCGCGGGGAATGTTCCGAGGCAGCCCCCTCTCTCCCCGTTTATCTTACGTCATAATGTCATATAACCGATTTGTTGCAAATTTTGTCTAGTTTCTGAATTTCGTAATGCTTTTCCCTTAAAACAATAAGAAATTTAAGTTAAAAACAACTATTGGGGGGGGGGTTCGAGGGGGAAAATTTGGGGGTAAGTTAAAAAATCGGATTCAGCGACCCAAAAAACTTAAAGTAAACCTTATAGAGAAAGTTCGGAGGGAAGATGGGAGGGCTAATGTAAACGTGTGGGTGGTTAAGTGGAATTGCGCATCTTAGTCCACGCAGCACTGGGGCGCATGTTCCGAGGCAGATCCCCCTTCCCCTTCATCCTAAGTCATAATGTCATATATCTAATTTGTTGCAAATTTTGTCTACTTTCTTAATTTCTAGCTACCTTTCCCCTAAAACAATAAAAAATGGAATTTTTTAATAAAAACCTTTTTTGGGGGGCTTTTTACCAAAATTTTGGGGGGGGGGGTTGCCGGGGGAAATTTTGGTGTGAAGTTACAAATTTGGATTCAGCGACCCAAAAAACATCTAGAAAGCCGATTTCCAGTACTACCATTAATTTGCTAGGTAGAGTCCCTATACGGTCTCTATTGCCTGGAATATAACAGGAAAATGGGGATGTATACGCAGTTATACTAAAAAGTAATGAAGTAAAAAAAAAAAAAAAAAAAAAAAAAAATCACTATGAAAAATTTTTTAATAATGCGTAATTAAACAAATAACTTAAGAATAATTCTAAGTTCCCTTTCGTTTTATTTTTTTTAATTATATTTTAAGTAAAATTATGGTACTACTTAGTTATCCCGTCGACCAAAAATCTATCGCCAAACTATAAGATAAAATACCAACAATGGTTGATCGTAAATTTCACATTCACTTGACTTTAAGCAAATTACACTTGTTTACGTCATCAAATGATTTTTATTTCGTCGTTTTATTTGTATTTTTATTAGTGTCATACTAATTTATTTGTTCTTTCGTTATTTAAAGTAAAAATTATGTCAATTTGTATATTTGGCGAGTACTTTGGTGATTTATATAATTTGGCGAAATTGGTCGACGGGATAACTAAGAACTACCAAAATTACAGTTTTCCCATGCTGTTTATATTTTTTTGCTAAATAATATAGCCGTTTCAGCTCCTCAATAAAAGCATAACATATCGTCGCCAAGATGAGAAACAATGACCAACAGCAACCTTTGCGCCCGAAAAAAAAAAAAAAAAAAAAGAGAAACACAAAATTTTGTTTAAATAATAATAATAATAGTTATGTAGGTAAATCATGCATACAAATGATTCCGAAAACTTATCCAATGGTGTAAATGATAAACAAAATGCATCCTGTACTTTTGAAATCAACGCTGACAAACTTTAAAAAAAAAGAAAAACAAAAACCCCGCTACTTTATCTATATTATAAAGGACAAACATATCTGTGCGTAACGCATACGTCATTTTGCGAATGGCAACACTTTGAAATTTGAAATAAAATTTTGGTTTTGCAATTTTCTCTAATGCAAATTTTTAAACTTCTAAACATCGCACAGTTTAAATTTTTACACCGTCGTATAAAGAATAAAATGTACTTTTAAATGCAATTTGTTTGAAAGGTCTATCTCAATTTATTTTTGAGATATTAATTTTTTTATAGTTTTTAGTACCAATTTTGTAATTGTGGCAACTGAAGAACTCCATTTCTATTAAAAGTAAAGGAAAATTAGTCATGGCTTATTTATTTTTATTGATTATATCCTTATTGATGCCATTTTCATATTACAAATAAAAGTAACTTTTTTCTAATTTTTGAACAGAAAATGACGTCAGCATAAAAAAAACACGCATTCTTCTTCATAAATCAAAATATTGAAGAAGATATTTCAATATTTTTACATTACGCTGATACTGAGTTTGAGACGCTAGGTAAAATGATTCAGTGAGTAAAAATGATGTCATATTTAAGACAAAACTATCCTTTTCTTTGATAAAACTAAATATTTATCGATACTGAATGGTCAATGCTATGGCAACTAAAGGCAAATTTCTGAATGGTATGTTTTTGCGGATACTGAGATTAGAACTTAAAGTTTGTGCGAATGTTCACATGAAAAGTTGTATCGGACAAACGTGACGTTAAGTTTGGAAATACATTCATTAATAATGTATTGTGCGTTAAAATACTTTTAAATTGCGAATTGAGTGGTGCGTATGTAAATTTTGAGAATGTGAAAATAACGTACAGTTTAGATTTTATGGGGGGAAATTTTTGGAAGTGACAGAGGGAGATCCTTTTACTGATTTTTCATCCCGTTTTTAAGAGCCTCAATCGATAACTTCAACATAGTTACTGATCTTGATTACGTACTCTAATACAGTTTAATTTTTCAATAATTTAAGCACTTGAAGTTTGTAGAAATAATATTTTAGTAATTTTAGGTTAAAAACATTATTTGTTTTAAGAGTTAGACAACCAATGCATAATGAATTTTTTATTGTAATTATTTTTGTAGGTTTATTATAAATTCGATCTAACAGTCCCATTCTAGACATTTTAATTCGTCGAAATTCGACGGGTTCCAACTCGTTTAAATAAAAGTTCAATAAATATTTTCTTATCCAGGTGCGAAATATAAACTACAAACATGATAAATCGCCAATTATTGTTTCAATTGAACGACTGAGAAAATGAATCTCCTTTTATGCCATACAAACAAATTGCTTTAATTTTTAAATTAAATATTTTCTTTTTATATTATTATTTCTGTGTATTTTTAATAAAATCAGTAACGGGTTGTTTGTATATTTTAATTTCTAAGTGATATAGACGTTTCAAGTTTTTAACAAAAAGATAGCTTAATAATGCCAAGATGAAAATCTTACGCCAATGGCAACCTTTTTGCCCAAAATAACAGAACTTTCCATCATAATTCTATTACTATTCTACGTAGAAGAATGTGTTATAGCTTAAAACCTTCTCTGAAGCGATACTTATCTAACGGTATAAGTTCCGTAAAAATCCATGCAGTAGAACTCTAAATCTAGGCGTTCGGAACGAAATTTCCGTTTGGATTTTATGTATACTAGGGGATCGTACCCGGGCTTCCCGGGTTACAGAATATAGGTGAAAACATTTTTTTAAATTGAAAACTAATAATTTTTTTATCTGCAATAAATTTTTTAGATCACCCACTTACATTAAAAAAGCATTTTTCATATGAAAAATACGAATTATACAATCAAATAAATTTTTGAAATTTATCAAAGGCGATATTTTCTTATTAGCCGTATGCTAAGAGTTATTTGATCAAGATTTTGCTATACTTACGGCATCCTTTTATATTCTTATAATTTCAGAGCTTATACATGTCAGTTAAATTTGTGTTCTATTTATATTATTTTATTTTTTTATTCATAGGGAAGTTTTTTTAATAGATATTAGCCGAAAGAAAATGTTGAATTCTTTATTTTGTTTTAAGGGCAAATGGATTAATCTTTCATAATCGAGCTCCCCGCGATATAGATAAATTAAAAAATATTCCATGCTTTAAAATTGTTTTTAAAACCATGGACAATCAGTAAGCTGAGATGAACTTTGCAAACAAATTCCATTTGAAAAAAAAAAAAAAATCCTATTTGGTGATCTAAATATTTAAATTGTACGATTACAAAAAAGTTAGATTTGTGTTTTTATAATATTATTCTTTTATTTGTTTATAAAAGAAGTATTAATTTCGTTAACTTGTCTTTCACAAATATGTTAGATTAGCGTTTTTTTAATATTATTATTTTATTAGTTTATAAAGGAAGTATTAATTTCGTTATGCAAAAATAATCAGAAACAAATGCTAAACAATGTTTATTGCGTTATGTGCAAAATGTTTATTATTATTATGTATTAAAACTGGCACGTGATAAGATAAACTTTAAAAAAATCACGCTTAAAAATTATTTTAGAACACATAATACATCAGTCAATTAACGTACAATTTTATAAACAAATTTCATTTGAAAGTAAATTTTTCCCTATACGACGAAAATTGAAAATGTGCGATTGTCAGAAGATTAAAAAATTGCTGTAGCGAAAATTTAAAGACCGAAATTTGATCGTGAAGTGTTGTCATTCGCAAAATGACGACAGCGTTACGCACAGATACGTTTGTTCTTTATAATATAGATACTTAATCAGTAAAATATAATAAAGGTCAGTTATTAGAATGTAGTTATCAATTGAGGCTTTTATGCTTGGTATTCCGGAATGAAAAACAGCAATTTTCACCTTCTCAAAATTTGCATAAGCACTTCTCATATCCATATTCATAATTTAAAAAAAAATTATATTTTGTTTGATCATTTTAACTCAAAACATTTTTATCACAAAATGGCATGAATAAAGATAAAAATACCTCATTATTTCTCTCTTGTCTACAATAATGAAAGCTATCTAATTTTCACCATTTTGAAGAAATTTCATAAAATGCTTTTAAAATTAAAATATAAAAGTGGAGACATTAAAAAAACACAGATAGTGCGATAACATCTACAAATGAACAACTTTTCAGTTAGAAAAAATATTAGTAAAATTGCTTCAGCAGAAAGATCAGAGCAGATGACTAAAAATCACACTTGTGTTTTAAATATATAGATTATATAAAATTATGAAAAAATAAATTCAGCAAATTATGTTATTTTGATAAAAATATAGTAGAAGGTCCTAAAGAATAGCATTAAAATTTTATTATTCGAGAGAATTTTTGACTAAAACTTATATTATTTTAAACCTCGTATTATTTGTTTGCTTGTCTAACTCGGCGAAGCAAATCCATCCAGGCCAGAATAATCAATTTCTGTAATATAAATCGCTATTATTTGCATGTCACCTCTCTTTTATAAAGACACTCTAAATTTTTGTAAAACATTGTGTTTTATCAGTGTGTGATTTCGATTACATTATTTTCAAAGGTGATTTCAAAGCAGTTGGGCTGTGAAAATGACGCACTTCTACAAAACATACTTCTGTTCTAAGAATTAAAATGCACGATTTTTTATAAATGACATCATTTGAATCCGCTAAAGCAATCCACTTTTATATTCCAGTCTTAAACTTCGTCTACAGAGAAGTATGCATATGACGTCATTATCACGGATTAACAGACAATATTCTTGACATAACCCGTATTTTAATTTCAACTTTTTTTTTCAGGTTTTATGAGAAAATGGCAACAAAAAGATACAATAATCTACTGTTTTCGACTATTTTCCGTTTACTTTCAATAGAAATGGGGTACTTTTGTTGCCACGATTAGAAAAATTGCATTAAAAACTACAAAGAAATTAATATCTCACAAATAAATTAAGATACAGCTTTCAAACAAACTGCATTTAAAAGAGCATTTTTTTCCTTGTACGACGGTGTAAAAATTTAAAATGTGCGATGTTTAGAAGTTTAAAAATTTGCATTAGAGAAAATTGTAAAACCAAAATTTTATTTCAAATTTGAAAGTGTTGCCATTCGCAAAATTACGTATGAGTTGCGCACAGATATGTTTGTCCTTTATAATATAGATAGTAGAATAGATAAAGAAACTAAGATTAGAATCTCTTTAATCACTCAAAAAAATGCGTCTCATTTCAATCTGAAGCCGGACTTTTATTGATAAATTATTTCAGTAATAGAATAGAAAATTTCACCTTATTTAATGACAGAATTTCTGAAAAAAAAAAAATGAAGTTTACTGTACACAATACTCGTTCCAATATATAGGAACTATGTCAAACCTGAATTATTTACTGCCATTATTTTGAAACACAAATCTATACTTATATTATAAAGAGGTAAAATTTGTTTATTTGTAGTAGGCAAGCTCTGGAACTACCGAACCGATTCCAAAAGTAATGGTATCAAAATGGTGGTGTTAGTCCAACTTAGAACGTAGGCTACATCATATGTTCGTGCTATTGGCGAAAAGGGGGTGCAGTATCAAAAAATGTTCTAAAAATGCAATTTTTGCGTTACTGAAGGGCCTAAAGATATGAAATTTTAAATATTAGTTACTTATTAGATATAAAGGATTTCTAAGAACAGGGTGAAAATGCACAAAAAGCGTTCTAAAAAACGTTCTAAATGGTGTTTTCTACACAATCTCGGGAAATACCAAACTGATTTAAAAAATAATGGTGTCAAAATGATTGTAATAACCCTTGCTCTAACATAGGCTATGTTTTATGTCGGTGCCACTACCCCAAAGGGGTGCAAGAGCAAAACACGTTCTAAAAATGCCATTTAGGCTTTACTGAAGGGCTTAGAAATACGAAATGTGAAATATTAGTTACTTATTAGATATAAAGGATTTCTAAGAACAGTCCTTAAAGAATTCAAATTTTAAAAGGGGTGAAAATGCACAAAAAGTGCTCTAAAAAACTTTCTAAATGGTGGTTTCTACACAATCTCAGGAAATACCAAACCGATTAAAAAAATAATGATGTCAAAATGATGGTGACAACCCTTGCTCCAAGATAGGCTATATTTTATGTCGGTGCCACTACCCCCAAAGGGTGTGCTGGAGCAAAAAACGTTCTAAAAATGCGATTTATGCATTATTGAAGGGTTAGAATAATGAAATTTGGAATGGTAGTTAGTTATAAGATATCAGTGATTTCTAAGAACATTTCCTAAAAAATTCGAAATTTAAAAACGGTGAAAATGCACGAAAAGCGTTGTAAAAACTTTCTAAATTGCGATTTCTATGCAATCTCAGGAAGTACTGAGCCGATTTCAAATATATTGTTATAACAATGGTGGTGACAGCTCTTACACCAAGATAGGCTATATTTTATGTCTGTTTAGAGGAGATGCAGGAGCAAAAAACTTTATAAAAATCTAATTAATTTTCAGAGATATTATAGGTATATAACAAATTGTTCTACATTGCTTAGTGTTAGATTTACGGTTGAAAGTTTTATAATTAGCTAAACCCGACAATAAAAGGTTAGACTTCTGAAATACTCTGCTGAAAGGATTTCGATGGGGCATCCACTGCTAGTTGCAAAAACTTTCAGGGTAGTTTTAGTATATTGCATGTCGTTCTACGTTGCTTAGCTATAAAATTATAGGGGGAAATTTCTTAAAAAAATGGGACACGATTATGAAAGATGAGCCTTTTTAGAAAGTTTTACTGGACGCATTTTAACGGAGCATATACTGATAGTTAGACAATTATAATCAAGATATTAGTATATGACATATTGTTCTATGTTCTTTTGTAATAGAACTGGGAGGGGAGATCTGTAATCAAGTGAACCCTATTGTGAAAGATTAAACTTTTTAAAGGTTTTGCGGGACTGATTTTGATGAGAGTTGCATGGTTAGTTAGATAATTTTTATGAGATAGTTTTTGGATAGTGCATATAGTTCTATACCAAATCATATTGCAAATGATCAAATAACTGATTTGCTCAAATTTTGTCTGACACATAAGAAAATATAATTTCGGAAGGGTGTCCGTATCGTTTTCGGCAATGAGTAATAACATACCTGTTAAAGGTCAATATTGTTTTAAAGCAAAAGGTCAAATACACCGATATATTTTTGTTTGATTCAAAGTTCGATTGGAGAAATCGACTGGCGTAGCGGGCGAAGCCTGCTAGTTTAATATAAATATGCTTTTAGGTGTTGCTAGTGGAAAATCTAAAAATAATAATTTTTAGTGCAAAAATTTTATTAGAGTTCTCACTTCGAAAAAATAGGTAGTTTTAATGTATTTTCTATAATGTGGAATGACAGTGTTCGGTCCGCTAGGAAATATAACGATTTAAAGGAGCGTTTCCCATCTTTTTTTCGGTAGATTGATTCATATTCATACTTGTACTCCACGCTCTATTAAAATATTTTACCATTTTCCCTCTATCTATATTATAAAGGACAAACATATCTGTGCGTAACGCATACGTCATTTTGCGAATGGCAACACTTTGAAATTTGAAATAAAATTTCGGTTTTGCAATTTTCGCTAATGGAAATTTTTAAACTTCTAAACATCGCACATTTACAATTTTTAGACCTTTGTACAGGGAAAAAATGTGCTTTTAAATGCAATTTGTTTGAAATCTGTATCTCAATTTATTTTTGAGATATTAATTTTTTTGTAGTTTTTAATACAAATTTTGTAATCGTGGCAACTGAAGTACTCCATTTATATTGAAAGTAAAGGGAAAATAGTCATGATTTATTATTTTTATTGATTATATTTTATTTGATGCCATTTTTACATTACAAATAAAAGTAACTTTTTTATAATTTTTAAACAGAAAATGACGTCAAACAGAAAAAAAAAAAAGCACGCGCATATTTCTTCAGAAATCAGCTACATTTAAATATTTTTACATTACGCTGATACTGAGTTTGAGGCGCTAGGCAAAATGATTCAGTTTGTAAAAATGATATATTTAAAACAAAAAGATTTTTTTTTGATAAAACTAAATATTTGACCAATGCTAAATGGCCAATACTATGACAACTACAGGCAAATTTCTGATTTTTTTTTTTTTTTTTTTTTTCGCGGGTACTGAGATTAGAACTTAAAGTTTGTGCGAATGTTCACATGGAAAGTTGTATCGGACAAACGTGACTTTAAGTTTGGAAATACATTCATTAATAATCTATTGCGCGTTAAAATACCTTCAAATTGTGAATTTGAGTGGTGCGTATGTAAATTATGAGAATGTGAAAATAACGTACAGTTTAGATTTTATGGGGGGAAATTTTATGATGTGACAAAGCGAAATCCTTTTTACTGATTTTCCATCCCGTAAAAACAAACATAAGAGCTCCATCGATAACTTCATAATTACTCATCTTGATTGCGTAATCTAATACAGTTTATTTTTTCAATAATTTAAGCAGTTGAGGTTTGTGGAAGTAATATTTTGGTAATTTTAGGTTTAAAATATTATTTGTTTTAAGAGTTAGACACCCAATTCAAGATGATTTGGTGATTTTGATTTGATTGACCAAGATGAATTTTTTATTGTAATTATTTTTGTAGGTTTATTATAAATTCGATCTGACAGTTCCTTTCTAACATTTTAGTTCGTCGAATTTCGACGGGTTCCAACTCGTTACTATAATATCTAAAAGTAGAATAAATCTATTCGTAAAGTTTAATAAATTAAAACGACACATAGCATGTTCTAATAATTTTTTGAACTATATATTTAAAAATATATAAACATTAACACATTTTCTTATTATTGAATATTTTCAATAACTTTTACATCTTTGCAGACATAATATAGAACACTTTATGTAATAATTTTAGACCTGATATTAGGAATCGTCTTTTAAAGATATTAAACTATTAAATTATTACATATTAAATATTTTACTGAGAAAACCAATAGCTACATAATAAAATATTTTAATTATTCGATCAATTTAATCTGCATGATTGACCAGTTTATTTCATCATCTCCTAGTAATAAATATCTGCAGTAATATGAAGAATGCATCATCGATAAACATTATTAAATCTTCAGATACGTCCCATACAAATACTTATTCTTTTAGAAACTTTGAAGAGAAACTTTTTCTCTGCTCCAACGGCAACGAAGAACGCACGATGCGCGCGCATCCTACCTTAGAATGCGACTTCGTTTTGTTGTGGCTGGAACGATTCGAAGCGATGTTTTGATTTAAAAAGTATGATTGCTGTAATTTTGTACAGTTTGTTGATGAGGCTAAGCCTCCCTTATTTCGAAAAACCCTATTAAGTATTTGATAATACTTACTGTAAATATGTATAGAGCCATATCTGTAAATATTCATTAAATGATTCAAGAAAAGAATCCAGAAAGCACCCCCTTCATTGATTTTGTGTTCGACTGTCTTTGAAATTTTCTTCATGGTGCATTATGCCGGGAAGGAAAGAAAGAAAGAAAAAAAAAGTATTTGTCACCTTTTTAATATTAGAGGATAGTAAGTAATAAGAAGACGGCAAAGGTAAGATAAGTTTTTCATATTTTATTTCGAAATGTCTGATTTAGAAAAACTGAAAAAGAACCGAACAGTTTTAAGAACAGCAGTAACAAAGCTGATTAATAATATAGAAAATGTTATGAAGGATAGTCCAATAGATTTTGATAATTTAGAAGAATTATTTATTCAGTTAGATACTAAAGCAGAATTATTGAAGTCAGTTGACGAGAAAATTGAGCCCCTTTTAGGGTTAGACGACTATGAAACTGAAATCAATTCTGTTTATGATTACGCGGATAAAATATCAGTTGCAAAATTCCGGGTGAAGAAAAAATTAACCGAAAACAAAAAAATTGTTAATGTTGATTTAAATAACAGTCAAGATTTAAAATCGAATGTGATTAATTATGAAAACTCAGTTGTTAAATTGCCAAAACTCAATACACAAAAATTCTATGGCGACTGTACGCAATTTATTTCATTTTTTAATACCTTTAAAAATACAATTAACGAAAATAAATCGCTTTCGAAAATTGAAAAATTTCATTATTTGAAGAGTTATTTATCTGGAGCTGCGGCTAATGCAGTAGAAGGTTTTGAAATATCAGAAGCTAATTATGACGCAGCATTGAAAGTTTTAGAATCGCGTTATGGTCAAAAAACGTGATAATTAATCATCACCTGAATAAGCTTCTTAATTTATCCCCTGTTTATAAGGCTAACGAAATTCAAAAACTGAAAAAATTGCACAGTGATATAGAAATAAATGTTCGATGTTTGTCCACATTAGGACTCGAATCAACAAATTATGGCTCCATGCTTATCGCCGTAATTTTAAAATTAATACCGGCAGAATTAGCTTTGGAATATAATAGACAAAATGTAGATAATTTAACACATTCAGATATACATAAATTATTAGATTTTCTGCACACTGAAATAAAAAGCAGAGAACACACATTTTTTTCGAGACTGAAAGCATTTGAAAATAATAAAACAAAAATCAAGAGTCAAGCAACAAAATTTGAATTTAAATCTACTTGTGAATTTATGAACTTTTCAAAGGATAAATCAACTTCAGATAGGCAGCTGGCTCATTGCATTTTTTGCAACGATAGTAAACATTCATCTGATTTGTGCGAGGCTGTTGATGTAAACACTAAAAGAAATTTGTTGAAATCTCAAGGAAGATGTTACCTTTGCTTAGGCAGGAAACACGTTATCAAAAATTGTAACTCTAAAACTAGTTGCAAGAAGTGTTCAGGGAGACATAATCAAACGATATGCCTAAAATCTAAATTAATAAAAGAAGTAAACACACCCGAATTAAAAGGTAATGAAAGTAAAACGAGTGAAAAAGTAATTTCGGCTATTTCCTCTACAGAAAATAATAAAATTCTTCTGCAAACTTGTTGTGTAAAAATAAAATCAAACGGAAAATAATCTCTAATTAGGTTACTTTTAGATTGTGGGAGCATGCGAACCTTTATATCTGAAGAAATAGCAAACAAATTGAATTTACAGGCAATAAGAAAAGAAAAATTGTCGGTTTTTACATTTGGAAATAAGAACCCCATTGAAAAAACCTTTGAAGTAGTTAAACTAACTATTGAAAATAAAAATGTACCTAATTCAAAATTAGATATAGAAGCGCTAGTCACCAATCAAATATCAGCTACTGAAATCCCCCCACCTGAAATCAATGATTTGATGAAAAGTAAACAATTTGAAAATTTAACCCTTGCGGACACACCCACATCCAAAGAACCCATTACATTACTTATAGGAGCTGACTATTATTATGATATTGTTACTGGAAATATAAAACATTTGAATAAAAAATTAGTAGCTGTCGACACCATTTTTGGTTGGTGTCTACAGGGAAAAACGACTGACAGTTATACGCCCTTAGCATTTAATGTAATAGTAGAAATTTTTTTTATTTCTGAACAGATTGAAAAATTCTGGAATATTGAATCATCTGGCCTTTTTAATGCTAAACAGGATTCAGATTTTTCAGAAAACAACGTTATGAAGCAGTTTGAGTCAGAAATTAAATACAATGATAAGCGATATACAGTTCGATTTCCGTGGAAGCTTGAAAGGGAATGTTTAAATGACAATCGGAAAATTGCAGAATATAGATTTTTTAAACTCAAACAAAGATCGATTAAAAACCCTGAATTATTTTTTGAGTATAAGGAGGTGTTGGCAGATTATTTGAAACAAGGTATTATTGAGTTAGTTACAGATCCTGGAGAAAAACAAAATGTAACTTTTTATTTACCTCAACGAGAAATAATTAGAACTGATAGGACAACGAGCAGAATACGCATAGTTTTCGATGCTTCTGCTCATGACACAGGCTCACTGTCTTTGAATAATTGCCTACATGTAGGTCCAAATTTGTATCCTGAAATATTTGATGTTTTGTTACGGTTTAGGTTTAATCCCATAGCTTTTACAACTGATATAAAACAAGCATTTCTACAAATAATTATAGATGAAAAGAATCGTGATGTAATAAGATTTTTATTTTCACAAGATTTGTTTGATAATTCTAAACCCCTTGAAATTTATAGATTCACCAGAGTGTTATTTGGAATTATAGCAGCCCCTTTTTGTTGGCTGCAACAATTAAACACCACTTGAAAAAATACACCGAACAATATCCAAACACAGTAAAATTTTTAAATGAAAATATCTATACTAGATTAATATTAACACAACTTAATAACAATATTAACTTAATATTAACTTGTGTTAATATTAATCTAGTGCAATTTCGTATCCAGCGATTTCTGGAGTTCCATTACCTGAGATTTATTCTGTTGAGCTGAACCAGGTTTCAGACCGGATGCTGTAATCATCAAGGTTAGCTGGGTGAAAAAGTTCGACCAGAATCGTCCGGGATAGCTCAGATGGCAGAGCACTGGCGGCTTCAGCCAGGAAGTCCCGGGTTCGAATCCTGGTGCGGACATTTTTCACCCAGTTGGAAATTTACATCTAATAGAAAATATCTATGTTGATGACGTTATAGGAAATCATGAAAATATTGATCAAGCCCTATCCACGAGTTTACAATGTATTGATATATTTGAAAATGCAAGTATGCATTTACACAAATGGCATACGATCTCTTTACCACTTAGTGAACTATGGAAAGAAAATGGCATAACTTCAGAAGTTAATTCTGAAGCTTTTGGAGAACAAAATCTCCCTTATAAAGTTTTAGGAATCGCTTGGAATAATTCCAAAGATTTACTTTATTTTGATGTTCGAGGCTTAGTTGATTTCGTTTCAAAAAGAATAGACACCAAACGATTTATTCTACAAGTTTTAGGTAGGATTTTTGATCCACTTGGATTCCTAGGACCATTTACATTACGACTAAAATGTATAATTCAACAAATTTTGAATTTGCGTCTAGATTGGGATGACACCTTACCCGAAGATTTACGTATACTTTGGAGTAGCTGGTGTAACGAACTCCCTCATTTGAAAAACTTTTCAGTACCCAGATACTATTTTTCTGACATTACCAATTGGCATGATTATGACCTACAATTACATATTTTTGCCGATTCGAGCATGAAGGCTTATGGTACGGTTGCTTATTTACGTGTAGCAACAACCACCAAAAATGTTCGAACAGTTTTTGTTGCTTCGAAAAACAGGGTTGCTCCACTGAAAGCGCTTACCTTGCCAAGGCTTGAATTGGTGGCCGCATTGTTGTCGGCCAAGCTAAGTAGTAACATTTTGAAAGCTTTAAAATTGAATGTACCGACTTATTACTGGACGGATTCAAAAATATCCTATTTTTGGATAAAAGGATCCCCTAAAAAGTTTAAACCCTTTGTCAGAAACAGAATTGAAGAGATCCATAAATTGACCTCACCTGATAACTGGTATCATTGTCCTGGTACTGCCAATCCAGCTGATATAGTTTCTCGAGGATCAAAAATCTCTAGGATAATCAATGATACAACTTGGTTACAGGGACCAGAATGGCTAAGTTTACCTCCTGAGTGTTGGCCAATATCAGAAAACAAGGAAATTGCTTACTCAGATGAATTAGAATACAAAAAAATCCTAACGATGTTTTTCAGAGCGAGTGCTTAGTCAAAAAACTCGAAAATCCCATAAACATTTCAAAATGTAGTAATTTAGAGAAACTTTTGAGAATTACCGTTTGGGTAAAGAAATTCATTATGAAGCTGAAAAAATCAACTGAAGTGCAAGACGTAGTAACAACCGAAGAATTACTTGAAGCTGAAAATTTTTTGATACAATCTGAACAAAAACAATTTTATAAGGAAGAAATAGAATCTCTAATAAATAGTAAATCGGTGGATAAGACGTCATCCTTATCAAATTTCATTCCCTTTATTGACAAAAACGGGTTGATGAGGTTGGGCGGAAGGCTCGAATTTTCTAACCTGTCCGCAGAAGAGAAAAACCCAATAATTCTCCCCAAACATTCTAGGTTAACTACTCTAATAGTTCGTCAAGAACACGACAAAATTATGCATGGAGGGACAGCCAGTACTTTGGCAAAAATTAGATCTCGCTTTTGGATACCTAAAGGTCGCCAATTGGTCAAGAGTGTTATCAAGAATTGTATAATATGTAAAAAATATTTCTCCAAACCAGTAGACCAGATCACCGCACCATTACCAAAAGACAGAGCTAGTGAAGCACCGCCATTCGCAATTTGCGGTTTAGACTTCGCCGGTCCGATCTATATCAGAAATTTTAAAGAAACGCAAAAATCTTACATTGTCCTGTTTACTTGCGGTGTGACTAGAGCCATTCCCCTGGAACTCGCGTCTGATATGACAACAAATTCCTTTTTGATGGCATTCAGAAGATTCACAGCTAGACGAGGAAATCCCAAAATTATTTATTCTGACAACGCAAAAACCCTCAAAAAGGCCAAAGGTGAACTCGAAATTTTATACAACATACTGACAGACAAAGTATTTTTAAATTTTATTTCAAAAGAGAGAATTATATGGAAGAATATAATAGAAAGAGCTGCATGGTGGGGAGGTTTCTGTGAGCGACTAGTAAAGTCAGTCAAAGACTGTTTGAGAAAAGTAATTGGTAGAGCACTCTTAAGTTATGATGAATTAGCGACTCTGTTGACAGAAGTGGAAGCAGTTTTGAATACGCGACCACTGACGTATGTATATAGCGACAGCGATGAACCAGAACCTCTTACTCCAATGCACTTTTTAAATTTTGGAAAAGAACTTTCATTTCCTATTAATTTTTTTGAAATAATTGAAGATTGTTTAAAGAGATCAACACTCCTGAAAAGAAAAAATATCAATCTTTGCTATTGAAACAATTGTGGACCAAATGGAAAAAACAATATTTGATGGATTTGAAAACAGCCCATTCCTTGAAAAATCCTAATGCCCATACGCCACTGAAAGTGGGCGATGTTGTTTTAATTCAAGATGACGCAAAAAATAAGTTTCTTTGGAAACTTGGTAAGATTCAGACTGCCATTCCTGGAAGAGACGGCAATATTCGTTCATACGAAATAAAAACAGCGAATGGAATCTTAAAAAGATCCATCCAGCATTTGTATCCCTTTGAAATACAAAATGACTGACAAAATGACTTTTTGCAGACTTTTCATAAACATTCATAAACTTTTATAGACATTTATTTAGTTTGTTTTTTCTGCATTTAGGACTCTAAATATTTTCTTTCTCTTTTTTAATTTTTAGTCTTTATATATAGAATCTTTTTGAAGTTTGGTATAAGTAAGTATATGATTTAACTGCAAAAAAAAAAAAAAAAAAAAGAAAAAAGAAAAAAATGTCTGTGTTATTTAACTGTCATTATTTTTACTTTGTTTGAATTTAAAGTGTTTTATTTAGAATTTATTGATATTTTGAGTTTTACTAATTAAGTGATTAATTAGATATTGTTTGAATTCTTATATTTAGTATTTTGTATTAGAATTTTAAAAATTGTATTGGATTACTGAACCACTGATACGAAAAATTGAATTTTTATGATTTTATGATGGAATTTTGATTTGTGAACTCTTTAAGAGTTCAGGTGGGGAGTGTGAAGAGAAACTTTTTCTCTGCTCCTATGGCAACGAAGAACGCGCGATGCGCGCGCATCCTACCTTAGAATGCGACTTCGTTTTGTTGTGGCTGGAACGATTCGAAGCGATGTTTTGATTTAAAAAGTATGATTGCTGTAATTTTTTACAGTTTGTTGATGAGGCTAAGCCTCCCTTATTTCGAAAAACCCTATTAAGTATTTGATAATACTTACTGTAAATATGTATAGAGCCATATCTGTAAATATTCATTAAATGATTCAAGAAAAGAATACAGAAAGCACCTCCTTCATTGATTTTGTGTTCGACTGTCTTTGAAATTTTCTTCAACTTTAATATTCAACGTCTGCTGTAAATTTTAGCCATTTATTATAAAACTCGCACCTTAAAATTAAAGCAAGAAAATATTGATATTTTAAAGTTAAAAATATATTTATCAATCAATTCCATACATAAAACTATATTCTAGTAATTTGGCTGCTGCTATTCATGCAACCGATTATAAAATTTAAAAAGTCATGAGATAAACCGTTTATTTTACAAGTGCAATAGACAAGTTTCTATACCCACGAGCTGAAAATCTAAAATCCTATGATGATCAGTATGCATTATTACACAGCACTTCGTTGCCATGTTTCAGGTCAGTTTTGTCAGATTGGGGATTTTGTCTCTATTTATTGGGAATTTTAAATTTTGAAGCGGATTTTTTTGCGGACAAGTTTTAGAGATGAAATTTTTGTGAAATATCAACATTTTTGAGGAAAAACTCGGGGAAATATTTTTCGTATATTACGTTTTTATGTTAACGCTTACTCTTAAAAATATGGCAATACTGGATCTGGATTCGTCAATTTTAAATAGATATTTATCACTTTTAAATCACTATCATGATGCTCATCGCTTACAATTCGTATGTATAATTTATCTAATTCTATTGTATATTTAACTTGCGGTATTCCGTGTTATTTTCTTCAAGAAAGTAATCGATGACAGTAAAAATGTTGGTTCGTAATTCCGTTTCTTTCTTTCTTTCTTTTATTGTACTATATAAAAAATATGAAATTAAATAATTTTCGTTATAAAATATTAAGAAATAGTTTATACATTATAGCCGCATAAAAAACTAGTATGTTGTGGCCATCACAAAACTTTCTTCTATATAAATCACGTCAATTAAATCATTTAAATAGTACAAGAAATTACATCAATTTAGCACCAATTCATATCAAAGTATATTTGAATTTGAAGTTTGATGAAAATTCGTGCATCAGTTCTTGAGATTGAGAAACCCAAAGAAATTTTAATCTTGCAATTAAAATGTTCAAATTTACCTTTAAATGTTTAAAAAATATATTTTTAAATCTTTTTTTAAAAATAAAAATTAAAGTAAAAGTTACGATTTAAAAAATTCTGTTCCTTTTACTGACGTACATATAGTAAACAGTTTCTCATATTTTTTCTTTGATAGAGTTTTTTGATTCAATTGTTATAAATACATTTATACAGTATATTTCTTTCTTATGTTTTTCTTATATCCATAACTTAAATGTGCCATCAAATGCTTTTTATGGGCTGAAATATGCAGAAAAAACTATGAGTTCAAATGAGCTTTGTTAAAAATACGTTAAAAAACACTGACATAGAAAGATTAGCCTGCATCTTTAACGATTTTTTCCTTTAGCAGTCTCTTAGGGAAACAAAGAAATTAAGTTTACTCTTTCATGCGCGGTGATCCCACGGCGGGAACACATAAATCTAATTCGAAAATTTCAACCTTCATTAAGAATATTTTAATAAAATTTTTCTTTTACAGTGAACCTTTATAGCAACAAGTACTTATTTCTAAACATCTCGCCTTCAGCGTGATGTTAGCTGGTAACTTTAAACTATTTCCTGGTAGCGAGACACAAGTTCGCTTATTCTTAAGTGATTTGTACGCATTATTAAAAAAAAAATTCATGGTGAAATTAATTTTTTATGTTTTTTTTCTTTTAACCATTTGAAAAATGGTTATTGCCCTCAATCAGAGTAGGAAATCAAAAACATATCTGAAGCGTTTTATTAGTTGAATCCCGCATTTTATTCATTTTCTGATTGGTCTATACAGTAATCTGTATTTTCCCTTTACTTTCAACAGAGATGGATACTTCTGTTGCCACTATGACAAAAAGTAATAAAAACTACAAAAAAATTAATAACTGAGAAACAACTTTCAAACAAATTGCAATTAAAAATGCATTTTCTTTCTCTATACGACGATATAAAAAGTAATACTGTGGGGTATTTAGAAGTTTAAAAAAGAAATTTCATTTAAAATTGGTAAAGGAATATTAATGTTTAATCCATGGCGTACGTAATGCATGACCAGCTCCGTAGAAATTTAAATATTTACATTACCGAAAATTGTAAAGCTGAAATTTCTTTTAAAATTTGTTCATGATGGGTCCAGGAATGTTAATGTTTAATCCATGGCGTACGTAATGTATGATCAACTCCGTGCGATTTTTTATGTCTTAAATTTTAGTCTCTGAAACAATCATTTTCCAAACGGTCGTTGTAATTTGTTAAATTGCTTTTTACTTATTTTTATTATTATTATTATTATTGTAATTTTAAAATGTACGGTCACTGAAAACTGTCTTTTTTTTTTTGGTAAGGAATTCGGTTTTGCTATCTTCATTTCGGCTATTCTGAACTTTGAGCATTTTTTTCTATACTATCCTTCTACTTTTTACTGCTGACTTCACGCACAGTGAAGCCACGCCTCCTTATTTCGGATGGGCTGTAGCCTTTCCTCTCTGGTGTTTTTCCACTTTTGTACTAACACTTACGTAGTTGCTTTGATCTACAATTAGACATGTTTTACTTCTTTTTTTCATGATGTGCTATATATTTACTCATCTCCAGTGTGTGGATTTGCACTGCAAATGGGTAGCTCCTTGAACTTTTTGCTGTTTACTGTTTAAAAGGGGTGTAGTCGTAAAAAAAAACAGAGGGCATACGTTCTAAGCAGAGGTTATACGCTCAAGGTAGAGGGTATACCCTAGCGTACATATACTATAGCTTTCTTGAGAAACAGAGGGTATACGGTGTTCCTTAAAAAAATCCAGAGGGTATACGGCGTATATCCCCGTATACCCTCCACTACATCCCTGCTGTTTAACCCCTTCGGGACGGGAGCCTTTTACGAAATTTTTAATCTTTTGTCACCGTTTTTTAAAAACAGAAATTTGTGTCTTCTTGAATCGAGAAAATGCGCAGATTAAATAAGGGAAATTTTACAGTAAAATTTTACTGGTGAGAAAAAACAAGGATTCTGAGCGCTTCATGCGGCACGTATACGTGTCGCTCGTCCCCAAGGGGTTAACATGTACTTATGTTGTAAGAAGTTCGTTTATTAATTCTGGTCAACCATTTCATCATTATACAAGCAGAATTTTTCTGTGCCGGAAAGGGTTAAGAAAACACTGAAATATTGTAACAAATATTGTAAGTAAGATTTTAAGATAAATATACTTAAATTAAAATAGATCAAATAGTTTCTTCCTCATTAAGTTTTTTTAGCCTCCGGTACGGTATGCTATTTCTTTCTCCCAGCTTGTTTTGTGTCCAAAAAATAACGTTACCTTACAGACGCTAGCCGTAAAACAAAGCATTACGATTAAATACTCTTTAGCAATTTTTTAAAGTTTTAAGCACCGTAAATTTTCAATTTTTATACCGTGGTATTGGAAAAAAAAAGTTCTTTTAAATGCATTTTGTTTGAAAATTGTATCTCCATTTATTTGTGAAATAATATTTTATTTATTTATTTATTTATTTTGAAAATACTTGTGAACGGAGAGAGCTACAGCTATGCAAGCGAATGATGTAAATGATCAAATGATGTAAGCAGCTATGATAACAAATAGGATGAAGTGCTATGCTACTTTATATATGTACGCGGTGGAACCCGTTGAATTTCGACGAAAGAAAATGTTTAAAAGAGAACTCTTACATTGATTTATAATAAACTTATCAAATTAATTGTAGTAATAAAATTCATCGAGCGTTGGTAAGTCTGACTCTTAAAACAAATATGCTTTTAATCTAATTAGGAATACACAAACTTTTTTAGAGAAGGACCACTTACAAAAATGTCTGGATTGTCAAAGGCCACATCAGTAACGTGAAGAGAATTTAATTTCAGTGATGTGGTACGTGGCAGATATAATCAGACAAAAAATTTAGTTTGAGAGAGGGGGGGGGGGTTACCCATCTAGATTCCCAACATATCCAATTCAGTTGACAAGGATATATCAACAGTTTATGTTTATATATATCTTATATTATAATACGAGCAAAAAGTGTGTGTGTATGTGTATATGCAAATTTTTATCTTGAAAACGCCTCTAACAATTTGGATTAAATTTTGTAATTTACCATTTTCGGGCACGAGAAGACCATTGGCCTAGGTCACATGTTCGAAAAAATTCGATTAGTTGTTCATTTTGGGTCATAATGGGTCAGGGTCAAGCTATAAAATTATATCTAAAAAACGGCTCAATCGATTTTCACTAAATTTTGTATCCAACCGTTTTCGGGCACGAGAAGACTGTTGGGCTAGGTCACATGTTCGAGAAATTGGAATTAGTGGGTCATTTTTGGGTCAATATGAGTTATACAAGCGGCTCTAACGATTTTGACTAAATTTTGTATTCTATAGTTTTGGATTAAGAGAAAACCATTGGTATATAATTAAAATAATAATTAGGATATAATTAAAATTCATATAAAAAGGCACAAATAAATGTATTAAAACTACTTGCAGGTGAAATACATATAATATAAAATTATTTAAAATATATTAGAAATACATTAAAAATGCATTAAAAGCATTAAAAAATTTTTAATGCATTTTTAATATATTTCTATTGTATTTTAAATAATTTTATATTCTATGTATGCACATGCAAGTAATTTTAGTACAGTTTTTTGTGCTTTTTTATATGAATTTTATAATAACCCTAGTCTTCAGAAAGGTTTCATATACCTATATTCAGAAACCTTTCTGATTCGTAATGAAAGGTTTCCTATACATTCAGAAACATTTCCTCGCCTTCAGAAAGATTTCATATATATTCAGAAACCTTTCCAATCACTAATGAAAGGTTTCCGATATATTCATAAACTTTTCATTTCGAATCGGAAATGTTCCGTATTATAGCCGAACATTTTTCTGATCGAATTAGAAACCTTTCCGTTAGTATCGTGCAGCAGAGGTCTCCGTTACTTTCAGAAATGTTTCTGAAAATTTTTACAGTGTAATTGAAATTTACGTTAACTATGAATCCCGAAAATTCCTAGGAAAGATTTCATTTTCATAAATGATAAGAATAAATGGCAGTAAAATCGGGTTTTTTCTACATATTTGTTTTTTGACACTTTTGTATTAATAATTCCATTTCAATGGCACAGCATAATTTTTATGATCGATACCAGACATACTTATTTGATGTGCAGACGGAATTCAGTTCATTTGATCCGGTTGAAAGAAACTTTATCATGCTCTAAATAACATTCAAATAAAAACAAATTATATTAGTCTTTCGATCTGATTCTCTAGTGCACAGTGTTTGGTCAGATCCCGAGTCTAAAACTTTTTCAGATACTTTTCATCTCTTAAAAGTAAAAATAAAACATTTCTTTTCCATGGAGGACTTACAAAAAGACGGGCCCATTTGTATGATCTCACCACACTCACTTTATGATCTGCAGGAATTCATGTATGCCATTTCAATATCTGTGATTAAATCCAATATTTTATTCAAGTGATAATAATCTTCTTATTTTCACTCATTGTTCTTTGAATTCGCATATAAAATAAGTCTTTTTAATGATCAATAAGAAGTTTTCGTGTCATAATCTATAAAAATTCTTTGAACAAAAATAGAAAATTTAAATTGCTACTTTTGACACCGGAAATAAGTTAACACATAAATTTAGAAGTATATATATTGACGAACGTGAAGTACTTTCAAGTGGTCTAAAAAGCAAAGTCGATCATAACGAGAAGCCTCCTCAGGCGTGTGAATTCAAACCTGAAATTCTATCAGAAAATAAGTTTAAAAGACTTAACCTACAGCACGTGCTGTATAGTAGAGCTCAGCCGCATCTTTTACGTTTTGAAACATGATGAAAAGACAACAACTCAATTACAATCCAAACCAGAAAACATTCAGTCATGAATAATGGCTTTTTGGAAAGGTCTTAATTTAGCGATGTGCCTTTCGCAGGTCGGGTTAAAAGATATCCAGTATTAAGGGAATGGCACTCATTTAAACTTTACATAGCACTGTACCTTCCGTAATTTAACAATACAGAAATACTAGGGGGCTCTGCCCCCTGCAAGCTACGCTCGCCAACCCTCGTTCATACTCCGCAGAATCTAAAAACACGCTAATTTGGTGGGTTTTAAAAATATTAGATAAGATTGAATTATACTGAAGAAAGCTGTGCAGATCTCCCTGTAAAAGGGTTTCCATTCAATTCCCTTTGATTGCAAAAATTTAAAGGCGAATCAGTTGCTGTTAAGACATCCAATGGCTGTTTTCGTTTTTGATTAAAGAGGATCAATTAAACATTTGAAAAGAAGCTAAAATAAAATAAATGAAGTATACAGAATCTTTGTCTCCCGGTATTTTAAAACAATCTCTATAACAATAGCCTAAGTCATGTGACTATCATCAACAGTTCCAGGCGGACCACTTCGCTTTTTATACTGTAGGTGCCATTTTGGTACTTTAATGTTAGCCAGGCACAGGTGATAAGTCGCCAAATATTATTCTATCGCCATCATTTCATCTATATTATAATAGTTCAAGTCACCAACTGCCATAAACAAATACGGTCTAGTCACTTCGCCGTTCATATGAAAGTTTGGCAAAGATGTCATATACGTCCCATATTGGCGCGATTTTTTAACGACGCCAATTTGGGGAACGCATCAACAGCATAAACAGCAACATCCGGCTTACCATATCAAGCAAAATAACGATTTATTAAAAAATCAATTTTTTTTTTTCGAATAAAACTACATAAAAGTTGCAATGGTCGCAAAGAATTCTAGGTACTGTTACGCTAGCCGGATGCAAATCTCGCCAATAGTTTTTTTCAACTCGCCATTTAGCATTTTTTTTTTTCGAGTGGTAATATTTGGCCAGCAGGTTTGGCGTGATTTTTATATTTTTTACGAAAATTTGGCAAAAACCTCGTTTTCAAATACCAGTTATATATGCATTTTTGGTATTCCTTAGATATCCCGTGGACCAAAAATCTATCGCCAAACTATAAGATTAAATGCCAATAATGGTTGATCGTAAATGTCACATTCACTTGACTTTAAGCAAGTTACACGTGTTTACGTCATCAAGTGATTTTTATTTTGACGTTTTATTTGTCTATTTATTAATGCTATACTAATTTATTTGTTCTTTCGTTATTTAAAATATAAATTATGTCAATTTGTATAATTTGGCGAAATTGGTCGACGGAATAACTAAGTAGTACCGCATATTTAAATTATTTTCTATTATTTTCTAAAGCAAATATAAAAAAAAAATTAATAATCATAGAACAAAATAATCTATATAATTAAAAAAAAAGAAATAAAAGTTAATACACATTTATTATCAAATAAACAACAATAGCCGTGTTACCATGTCAATCACAATAATGCCATTTTGGCGTCAATTAGGTACCCAGGTGCGTAGATAACATCTGTGCCTAATTTTTTTCTTTTCGTTTTGTTTTTTAAAAAAAGAAAAAAGTGAAAACCATCAATTTTAAATGAAAGTTGTGTATTTTAAATAAAATGAATGAAATAATTATATTTTAAATGAAATGAATGAAATATGAAGAAATGCGACGGGGAAAATGTTTGGCGAATTATCACTGGCGTCTCGCGAACATAAAAATACCGTCAGAATTGATTTCTCTGTCAGAATCTTTCGATTTTTGGCGAAAGATTGTTCAAGTAAATTGAATTATGAATAAAAGTAGCATGATACATTTCTTAGCATACATTTAAGGTAACCTTTTCTGAAATATGAAAAAAAAATTGTGTTTTATTAAAATTTGTGTTGCTTCATTAGAAAAATGTATATAAAATTAGAAAAAAATTAATATTTCGAAAACTAATTCGAATTTAAAAATTCTAATACCAGTTTTGAAATCTGCGGATCAATATTGATTTTTGGTATTAATTTCATCACAAAGTATTCCATATTTTAGGAGAAATCGCCATGAAACGTAATCAGTTGTTTAATCAGTCGTTTCATAGAATCGTTACATAAATTCGTTTCAAATCGATACATTAGGATTTTATATATACTAGGGGATCGTACCCTGGCTTCCCGGGTTAAAGAACATAGGTGAAAACATTTTTTTAAATTGAAAACTAATATTTTTATTATATGCAATATTTTTTTTTTTGCTTGCCCACTTACATTAAAAAAGCATTTTTCATAAAAAAAATTAGAATTATACAATCAAACAAATTTTCGAAATTTATCAAAAGCGATATTTTCTTATTAGCCGCATGCTAAGAGTTATTTGACCAAGATTTTGCTACTTTTTTTTGCAGCCTTTTATATTCTGATAATTTCGGAGCTTGCACATGTCTGTTAAATTTGTGTTTTATTTATATTATTTTATTTATTTATTCATAGGGAAGTTTTTTTAATGGATATTAGCCGTAAGAAAATGATGAACTCTTTATTTTGTTTTAAAGGCAAACGGCAAAATCTTTCGTAATCAAGCTCCGCGCGATATAGATAAATTGAAAAATATTTCATACTTTGAAATTGTTCCTAAAACCATAGGCAATCAGTAAACTTAGATGAACTTTGCAAAGAAATTCCATTTGAAAAAAAAAAAAAAAATCCTATTTGGTGATCTAAAAATTTAAATTGTACGATTACAAATATGTTAGATTTGTGTTTTTTCAATATTATTATTTTATTTGTTTATAAAAGAAGTGTTAATTTCGTTAATTTGTCTTTCACAAATTTATTAGATTGGTGGTTTTTTTAATTTTATTCTTTTATTTGTTTATAAAAGAAGTATTAATTTCGTTATGCAAAAATAGTCAGAAGCAAATGCTGAACAATGTTTGTTGCTTTACGGGCAAAATGTTTATTATGTATTGAAACCGGCACGTGATAAGAGATAAACTTTTAAAAAATCATGCTTAAAAGTTATTTTAGAAAATATAATAAATTATTCAATTAAGATACAGTTTTAAAACAAATTGCATTTGAAAGTAAATTTTTTCTTTATGCGACAAAAATTGAAAATGTACGATGGTCAGAAGATTAAAAAATTGCAGTAGCGAAAATTTCAAGAACAAAATTTGGTCGTGAAGTGTTGCCATTCACAAAATGACGTCAGCGTTACGCACAGATACGTTTCTTCTTTATAATATAGATAAATAATCAGTAAAATATAATAAAGATCAGTTATTAGGATGTGGTTATCAATTGAGGCTCTTATGTTTCGTATTCCGGAATGAAAAACAGCAATTTTCACCTGCTCAAAATTTGCATATGCACTTCTCATATCCATATTCATCATTTTCAAAAAAATTGTATTTTGTTTGAACACACACAGAAGGAAATACAATATAGAAAATTTATGAGGAAAAATGCGTGTTTTCAAAAGCAGTATCTCATTTTCCGTTATTATGCCCCTAATATGATATTATGCTCCACTAAACTCTATACAACAATTTTTATCAACAATTTTGGATTTTTATCAGAAAATGGCATGAATAAAGAAAAAAATACCCCAATATTTCTCTCTTGTCTGCAAAAATGAAAGCAATCTAATTTTCACCATTTTGAAGAAATTTCATAAAATGCTTTTAAAATTAAAATATGAAAGTGGGGATATTTAAATAAAAACAGATAGTGCAATCACATCTAAAAATGAACAGCTTTCAGTTAAATATATATATATATATTAGTAAAACTGATTCAGCAGAAAGATCAGGACAGATGACTAAAAAACACACTTGTGTTTTAAATATACAGATTATATAAAATTGGGAAAAATTAAATTAAGCAAATTATGTCATTTTGATAAAAATTATAGTAGAATGTCCTAAAGAACAGCAAGAATTTTATTGTTCGAGATAATTTTGGACAAAAAATTCAGAAACATGATATTATATTAAACCACGAATTATTTGTTTGCTTGTCTAACTCGGCGAAGCAAATCCATCCAGGCGAGCATCATCAATTTCTCTAATATAAATCGCCATTATTTGCATGCCACCTCTCTTTTATAAAGACAGTTTAAATTTTTGTAAAACATTGCGTTTTATCAATGTGTAGTTTCGATTACATTATTTTCAAAAGTGAAGCATTTTCATAGCTGCCAACATCTTACGCTTTTTCAGACCACAAAAATTTTATAGTAAATTTTACCTTTTTAAATCGCCGTAATCTGCCGATTAAATAAGGCAAAAATTTCTATTAAATTTTTATGGTCTGAAAAAGCGGAAGAGTTGGCAGCTATGCATTTTCACCTCTGAAGAACTTCAAAGCAGCTGGGCTGTGAAAATGACGCACTTTTACAAAACGTAATTCAAGTTTAAGAATTAAAATACACGCTTTTTTTTATAAAATGACGTCATTTGCATACGCTAAAGCAATCCACTTTTACAATCCCGTCTTAAGCTACGTCTATAGAAAAGTATGTATATGACGTCATTATCACGAAATAAAAGACAATATTCTTGACATAAGCCCATATTTTAATTTCAACTTTTTTTCAGGTTTTATGAGAAAATGGCAACAAAAAGGTGCAGTATCTCGTATTTTCGACTGTTTTCCGTTTACATTCAAGAGAAATGGGGTACTTTTGTTGCCACGATTAGAAAAATGGTATTAAAAACTACAAAAAAATTAATATCTCAAAAATAAATTGAGATACAGCTTTCAAACAAATTGCATTTTAAAGAGCATTTTTTTTCCTTATAATATGGTGTAAAAATTTAAAATGTGCGGTGTTTAGAAGTTTAAAAATTTTCAGTAGAGAAAATTGCAAAACCAAAATTTTATTTCAAATTTCAAAGTGTTGCCATTCGCAAAATGACGTATGCGTTACGCACAGATATGTTTGTCCTTTATAATATAGATAGGGTAGATATCCTTTTTAATTTTCTAATTAAATCGTTTCTTTACTGTTGCCACTCTCTAAAAATCGGCACAATAATTTAAAAAAAGTGATAACACGCGTATTTCGCTTTTACGAGCCAATAAAAATTCAGATTTTCTCGCTATTTTTTTACATTTTTGAAATCGAAGTCATTCTAGTCAGAAAATGAAAATTTTGCCCATATATGTAAAATCTTTAACTAAACACGTGTTAGAATGACGTAGTGTGTTCATTAGAATGACTTAAAAGTTAAAAAATCTATTTTAATTTCAAGAAAACAATTTAGGAAAAGATAATAATGATAATAATAATAAATCGTTTGCTAGGTATGACGTCAATTTCCGTTTAACTGACATAACTTTGTAATGACGTTTTATTCTGAAGAGAGACTCCTGATAATCTGAAATTAATCCTTATTAATATTATCCATAAAGTGAAAGATTTATTTTTAAGTCATACGGAAGAAATTTTCGATAAATGCAAGCTCATTTGGTTGTGCGTTGTTATGAAGATATGTTAATAATGTAGCGAACCGTCGAAGGCTCCAATGGATGTATACAGCGGAATTACTTGCATAGATTTATTCACACATAACTTATTCTACTTAGGTTACAGATACAAGTACGACACAACATCACATAAACATCAGTTTCAATATGAGCTCTTGTTCTAGGTTAATTTCGGTTACAGTTAATGTCCTAATACCACATCTCCCTTTCTTCAAAGATTCAATTTCTGCGGAGGGCGAACAACTCTTCCACTTCTGGTGATATACTGATCTTGATGCTTTCGTGGAGACATAGAGTTACGTTTATCATTGTTACAGGATGGATGAAGATTCTGACAGCTTGGTTTGGTTGGACTAGGAACTCTCTGAGGTATTGGAAACTCATTACTCGAAACGTCTGGTTGAAGATCATCCACATCATCAGTTTCCGGCTGGAAATTAGTTGATGGAACAAGATGCATTCTGTTTCGACGATATACCCTTTTTCCAGATTTGACTATGTACGAACGTGGATAATCTAATATCTGCTGAACCGTACCAGTAGCTCGCTTGTCTGTGATCCACACTCCATCTCCAACATCAAGATTACTAAGGTCTCGTACTCCGTGACTTTTGTTATAGTTTTCTCTTTGCCGTTCTATTCTCTTCTCTTCCTTCCTTTGAAGTTCAGCCCTGTTTTCAATTTTTGGCTCTAATTGAGATCTTGCAATTGGCAGTGTTCTCTTAATACGACGATTCATGAGAAGCTCCGCCGGACTGAGGCCATTCTCTAACGGTGATGCTCTATATGCCATTAAAGAAACGTAAGGGTCTTCAGCTTTTTTGAGTCGCAGATTCAATTCAAAGAGTCGCAGATTCAATTCAAAGTTTTTACTGCAGATTCAATGAAACCATTACTTTGAGGATACCTAAGACTTGATGTGATATGACGAAATCCATAAAGATTTGAGAATTTTGAAAATTCAGATGAATTAATTGGCTCAAATTGTGGACCATTGTCAGATCTAACCTCATTAGGGATCCCATGTCTGGCAAAGATTGATTTGCAGTGGAGAATTACTTCCTCCGAAGTTAATCTTTCCAGTTTGGCGATTTCTGGATATCTTGAGAAGTAATCGGTCACGATTAAGTACCAAAATCCATAAAGCTTAAAAAGATCCATGCCCACAGTTTCCCATGGTCGTTCAGGAAATTCGGTAGGGATAAGTGGTTGATGGCGATAAGTGGTCTCCTTGATACATGATGTGCAATTCTTTATCATTTCTTCAATTTCTCTATTTATTCCAGGCCAATAGACAGATGATCTTGCTCTTGCACGACATTTCGTAATTCCCAAATGTCCTTCATGAATTTGTTGCAGAACCTTTTTTCGTTGACAGGCAGGAATGATGATTCGACAGCCCTTCATTATGAGTCCATCTTGGATCGATATTTCATATCGATGATTCCAGTAAGGTGAGACAGCTTGGTTCTATAATTTTCCTTGATGGCCAACCATTCAGGATTAAATTTTCTAGTTCTTTGCATGTTGCATCAGACTTTTGGGATTGTCGTAATTCTTCTAATCTGTTGCATGAAGCGGGTAATGAGGAAATTACCATACGAATATAAGCATCAATTTCTTCCTCCAATTCTTCAACATTTTCTCTAGTTTCTTGAGGTTGTCTTGACAAGGCATCAGCTGCATAAAGTTTCTTCCCTGGTATGTGGAATATAGAATAAGAATATCGCATCATCCTCATCTTCAACCTTTGCAACCGTGGAGATAAATCTTCAAGGTTTTTCTTTGAGAAGATTGGAATTAGAGGTTTATGATCGGTTTCTAACCTAAAGTGAGTTCCAGTTAGGTAATCTCGAAATTTCTCACAACTCCAAGCTAGAGCAAGTGCCTCTTTTTCTATTTGAGCATATCTCTTTTCAGTAGGTGTGAGTGTTCTGGATGCATATGCCACGACAGAAATTTCTCCATTTTCTTGTTCTTGCCTCAAGGTGGCTCCTATTCCATAAGAAGAAGCGTCTGTTGTGACAATTGAAGTTTTCTGTGGATTATAAACCTTTAAAACAGGTTGAGATGTCAGGACATTCTTCCAATTTTGAAATGCTTGTTTTTGAGGTTCGTCCCAGACAAACTCATTATTTTGACTTAACAAAGATGTTAACGGTGAAAACATTTCTGCAAAATTTGGAACAAATCTAGCGAGGAAATTTGCCATGCGTAGCATTTGCTTTAATTCCTTTTTGTTCTTTGGTGGTGGATATTCTTTCACTGCTCTAATTTTATCTTCATCAGGATGAATGCCTTTGTCATCAATAATATGTCCCAAGAATTTGATTCTCTTGACTGAAAACTTACATTTCTTGTCATTTAGAGTAATACCAGCTTCTTTAAGTTTGTTCAGAATAATCCTCAGTCTTTGGTCATGTTCACTCTGATCGCTTCCCCACACTAAGATGTCATCCATGTGACAAATAGTACCTGGGATATTTTCTAGCAGCTGTGACATTCTACGTTGGAAATGTTCTGGTGCAGATGAGATTCCAAAAGGTAATCTTAAAAATCTGTATCTTCCAAAAGGAGTGATGAAAGTCGTGAGATATGACGAAGATTCATCAAGTGGAATTTGCCAAAAACCTGAATTAGCATCCAACTTTGAAAAAATTTTAGCACCTGTCAGTAGATTCAATGAATATTCCACTGAAGGCAATGGATGAAATTCTCTTTCCACAGATTTGTTTAACTGGACTAAGTCGACACATAAGCGAACAGTACCATCACTTTTAGGAACGATAACGACCGGTGAACACCATTCTGTCGGTTTGGTTACAGGAACAATAACTTTTTGTGCAATCATCTTCTTGATTTCCATTTCAGTTTTCTTCAGCAGTGAAATTGGTATCCTTCTTGGAGCTGAAATAGCAAACGGGACAGAGTTCGGCTTAAGCTTAATCGTATAACAACCTTTCAGTAGCCCGAGGCCTGTGAACAGTTCAGGAAAATTTTGCTTAGGACTTATTGTGATTTCTGAAAAATTCGGTCCCAATCCAAAAGCTAGTATCGCAGGTTTTCCCAATAAGTAGCTCTGCAGTCCTTCAATTACATGGATTTCTTCGGTTATTTTCTTTTCCTTGTATTGGATCTCCTCAATAAGTTTTCCTGTGTGTTTTAGTATTTTCCCATCCGGGCCGCAAAGCTTTTTGTCTGGTTTTAAGATTTTCGAATCCTTTAAAATCGATGAAGTAGCAGGAATAACAGTGTGATCTGCTCCGCTATCTATTTTGAAGCGAATGGTTTTACCTTTTATTTGAATAGGTACTGACCATAACAAATCATTACTATTATTAGAGCGTGTTTCCTTAATTGTTCCTAAGAATGAAATTTCAGATTTACTTTCATTTTTCCTACAAACTCTTGCAAAGTGCCCTAATTTGGAGCATTTCAGACATTTAGCATCTTTTGCTGGACATATTTTTCTGTTATGTGTAGATTTACCGCACCATTTGCAAAGATCAAAGGGTTTTGGATACTCTTTTTTCCCATTATTCCTTTTATCAGTTTCTTTAAACCGTGGATTTTGACTGGATACCCTCTCTTAAAATTCACCTTTGTTTTGTTTACACTAGAAACTCTATGGACAGAAGCATTACTAGAAGTAAGAATCTCTTGTTGCTTTTTAATTGATTCCGATAACCGAACTTTTTCTATAGCTTTGCTCAAAGAAAGGTCTGGATCCAATTGTAATTTCTCACTTAATGATTTATCTCTAATACCGACAACTATTCTATCGCGTATCAGTTCATCATGAAGAACTCCGTAATCACAATGCTCAGCTAGTGAATAAAGTGAAGTTATAAAATCATTAACAGATTCCCCTTCGTTTTGAATGCGTTGATTAAACTGCGCCCGCTCGAAAATTGTGTTTTTCTTTACTATAAAATGATCATCAAAATGTTTCAGAACAATGTTATATTTCTGCTGGTCATCTTCCGACAAGTTAAAAGACGCAAAAATATCTTCTGCTTTATCTCCCATGAGATAAATAAGAGAATTTACCTGTTCTACCTCTGTTTGATTTTTTAAACCCGAAGCGAATCGATACCTTTCGAAACGTTGCTTCCATTTTAACCAAAGTGCCGGTGATGAAAAAGTAAATGATTCTGGCGCTGTAACCTGATATGAATTTCTATACTCTATATCTTTAGACATTTTAATTCTTAATAAATGAATACATATGTGTCGTATAATTATGCAAGAAAAGGAAACTTCTTACTTTAAGATATGAATCCGTTTTCAGTATTCAACTGTAGTAAACATCGTTTTAACCGACTGCCACCATGCGTTGTTATGAAGATATGTTAATAATGTAGCGAACCGTCGAAGGCTCCAATGGATGTATACAGCGGAATTACTTGCATAGATTTATTCACACATAACTTATTTTACTTAGGTTACAGATACAAGTACGACACAACATCACATAAACATCAGTTTCAATATGAGCTCTTGTTCTAGGTTAATTTCGGTTACAGTTAATGTCCTAATACCACAGGTTGTATTTAGTGCATTTTACTGCATAATGTCAAAGAAATCGTATACTCCTATTAACATACAGTAAACTCTCTGTAAGGCGGACTCTGGGTAAGACGGAAATCTGTTTAACTCGGAAAGATTTTCAAGTCCCTGCGAGTCCATAGACATAGTTAAATTTGTGTAAGGTGGAATATTGTCTGCTACGGAAAATTTTCTCGGTCCCGTTCGATTCCGCAGTAGACAGAGTTTACTGTATTTCTTTTTTCCACTGGAGATTTGCCATCTCGTAACCTGATTGGTCAGAGCTTCCTGTGGCAAAGTGACTTTTCTTGGCGGGAAGGAATTATGCTTGCGACCATGAAAGTAGAGAATTTTGATAGGATGGGCGCGGGGAAAGGGGTACATTTCAATAGACTTCTGATTTATTTATTTATTTATTTTTGTTAAAATTACAGGTCGATGGTAAAAATGATTTCTAGAGAAAGAAGATAATTTCCATTACCTAATGACAAAGAGGGCGAGGTGTCATCTGAGAAGTGAAAAGATTCCAAATAACTTTAATAAATTTGTTACTTTTTAAATTTAAGATATTTTTAAATCTATTTTACATTATTTTTTTATTTTAAATTTTCTATTAATTTGTAATTTTACTTAATTTTAAATTTATTTAATTCAACTCGTAATTATTCAAATAAATTATAAATGTTGCCACTTTTTAATGATTTTAAATTTAATAATCCTTATAATTATGAAACTCTGTAAGCTCTAATGAAAATAAAATTATCAGGAGTCGGGGAATCGTTGCTGGTGTAATAAAATACTATAAAATAACAAGTAGGAGAGATGATTTAAAAAAGAAGTACATATAGATATTAAACTTTGCGTGATTTTGTGGAAGTAGAAATTTCAGAGGGCGGTAAATTTAAATGAAATCTTTAGAAAAAGTGAAAATCTGCGATATGCAAAAATTTTAAAACTTAAAAAAAAACCTGCTCTGTTTGTTATTTTGCTGAAATAACAAATCAATAATACTGTGTCTAAATTTCACTTTAAATTTCAATTTCTCCTGCCCATTTCTCAGCATATAGAATACTGAAATATTTATATTTAAAAAAATTTTCAATATTTGTTGAAACAATAATCAGTCATCTAAAATCCCCCTTGAAATTTCTGCAAAAACATTTTAACCCCCCCCCCCCGTTTTTTACACACAACAAAGTTCAGTTTTTTAAAGTTTTTTATTCTTTTTTGTATGCACATATCTTTATACACAACATTTGAATGGCTATTCTGAATATGTTAAGGAAATTAATATGTTCCTTTTTGAAAATGATCCTCAAATCGCTAGTTTATTTTCTTTTGAAGAAGAAGAAAAAATAAATTATTTGCGTTTTTTATTTTGCCTGTATGGTGTTATTTAAAGAAAAACAACCTAATGCTTACAAAATTCGAATATGTTATTCAAATATAACACAGTATTTAAGCATTTAAAAATGGGCATCTTCCAAAACCCCTACCTTTTTTTTTACTGAAAAAGTTGAAGATCCTGTTATATTATTGCCGAAAGCTGTTAAATTTGTTGGATACTTAAACTAAATTAATGATGGTGAGTTTTTATTCCTTAGTTTAGTGCCTGTGTTTCCGAACAAAAATACCAGGAGAACAGTCGTGAAATTTTCTGTCACATATTTAAGAATCGAACAGTGTTTTCCATTTTTTTCATAAATAAATGGAGAGTTGTAAGCGATTGTTGTCACGGGACGACAGGATTTTTTCCTTTCCCGCGCTGTCGCATCCAAAAATTCAGTTCAAAAAGCCAACTTTGACAGTATTTTTAAAAAGATATTCTGCTTTTACCAAAAAATTGAAAACGCCATTCGATTACATAGATTTTATTAATAATTATTAATAAAAACACCAGTCAATTTTATGTGTTTCCGAACAAAAATGAATTTAGGAAGGTATTTGAGAACAGCCGTGAAATTGTCTGTCACATATTTAAGAATTGAGCAGTGTTTTCCATCTTTTTTACTTTCTTCTATCTTTACAAGAAGAAAGTATTGGATTCATGGAAATTTTCGACTTCCGGTTTTCGACGGATTTACACGTTTTAGAGGTCAGAGAGCCCGAAAAACATGTTTTTACAGAATGTCTGTCAGTGAGTCTCTCTGTCTGTCTGTCTGTCCGTCTGTCTGTGTGTCTGTGTGTGACACAAATATTGTAGGCGCTTTATCTCAAGAACTAATGCACGGAATTTAATAAAAATTCATATTCAATTAGTCCCTGATACAAATTGATGCTGATTAGTTTTTGGTGAAAATCGCTCAACAAGTTGCGCTGCTATGCTGCATTTTTTAAGATTTGCAAATTGGCTCTATTTCAAGAACTAATGCACGGATTTTCATGCAACTTCAGATTCAGTTAGTCCTTGATATGACTTGATGCTGATTAAGTGTTGGTGTAAATCGCTCAACAGGTGGCGTTGCTATGCTGCATTTTTTATGATTTCCGCAATGGCTCTATTTCAAGAACTAATGCACGGATTTTCATGAAACTTCAGATTCAGTTAGTCCTTGATATGACTTGATGCTGATTACGTGTTGGTGCAAATCGCTCAACAGGTGGCGCTGCTACGCTAAATTTTTTACGATTTCCGCAATGGCTCTATCTCAAGAACTAATGCACGGCTTTTCATCAAACTTCAGATTTAGTTAGTCCTTGATATGACCTGATGCGGATTATGTGTTGGTGTAAATTTCTCAACAGGTTGCGCTGCTGTGCTGCATTTTGCACGATTCCTGCAATAGCTCTATCTCAAAAACTAATGCACGAATTTTCATCTAACTTCAGATTTAGTTAGATGTTAACACAAGTTGTTGCTGATTAGGTTTTGGTGTTAATCGTCTAATAGGTGGCGCTGCTATGCTGGCATTTTCATGATTTTTGCAATAACTCTATCTCAAAAACTAATGCACGGATTTTCCCCAAACTTCAGATTCAGTTAGACTTTCACGTAAGTGGTTGTTTGTCAGTTTTGTTTAACATAGATTTTTGGTGTAAAGCACCCAATAGGTGGGGCTGCTAGGCTGAATTTTGCTGTATTTACACGATTTCGTAGATATCCATATCTCAAGAACTAATGCCCGGAATTTCATATCTATAGAATCCTCATGATGGGCATAGGTTGCCGTTTAATTTTGGTAGTGTGATAGCTAATTTTCAAGTATTAACATGTATGAGATAGAAGAAAACTTTGGGATTGGTATATCCGACTAGTTTCATAAATAAACGGAGAGTTGTAAGCGATTGTTGTCACGGGAAGACAGGTTTTTCTCCTTTCCGACTTGTCGCATCTAAAATTTCAGTTCGAAAAGCCAACTTTGGCAGTATTTTTAAAAAGATATTCTGTTTTTACTAAAAAATTGAAAACTCCATTCGATTATATAGTTTATTAATAAGAACGCCTGTCAGTTTCATGTGTTTCCGAACAAAAATGAATTCAGAAAGGTATTTGAGAACAGCCGCATTATTTCAATTTTAAAAAATAAACTTAACTTAGAAATTGGCCCTGACAAGGGCCTTTTTTGTTTAACTTCATATAACATAATGTGTAATTAAAAAGAATTTCTGAACGAAAAAAAATCTTAAACGACAAGAAACAAAGAAGTGTTTTTCGCCAAGCACGATTCCCGCCAAGAAACATTAAATGCATGCCGAAGTCTGTGACCAATCAGATTGCGAGATACAATTTAGAAGGCAAATTTCAGTTGGGAAAAAATATGCCTCCTGTTGCATGCGCCAAAGAAAACATGCGTTTTAGTTTTAAAAACTGAAACACTACTATAACTACATCATTATAACGCCAAATGAAATTCAATTTCGCGAGTTTTAAAAAAATTAACATTGTTGACGCGAAAGTAATCATTTAAAGAACCTAAATTTTCAAAATTACAGAGTTTCGAGAACTATTTTCTGAAATCAACACAAATCTCTCTATTCTAAAAAAAAAGTAACTACCGTTGTCACCACCGCCGCCGCCGCCGCCGGTTTTGAATTTTTTGTGACCGGAGGTCTTTCTTCGTTAATATTAAGAAAAATAATGCATACAAAAATATGAAAATCGGTGGTTTTATACAGAAATGTTTGATAAACACGCTGATGCAGACAGTTTTCAAATCGAAGAATTATTCCAAGAGATATTTAATGCTAAAGTTGGACAAAATCTTTCCACTAAAAAAGTTTTATAGCAGCAAAAACTATAGATGGCAGTGTAATCATTTTTAGATCATTTTATGCGTTAGAATTTGCCGGAGTGCAGATTGCATTAATTTTAGGTAGATTTCGTAAGAAATACTGCCTATTGCAGTCGTTACCATGGTGCGACTTTTTAAAAATTCCTTCATAACTTTTCATTACATGACCCCAGGAACCCAAAACCACCCCCACCAAAAACGTTTATATATATATATATATATGTATGTATGTATGTATGTACTAAATTTTGTCCGCACGATAAAAGTCGCAATTATGCGCGGAACGTCTTCAAACTCGCCAACAACTTTAAGATGGCTAATTTCTCGGCGGGGATTGAAAATGTGCAAAATCGGTCCAAGGGAATGGGAATTGGGAAGGTTAAAAATTTTGTATACCGTCTTAACATGATTCTGATAAAACCAGCTTTTACACAACAATGGCAGGAAAAAATAAATATTTTTCGTTATAGCTGTTGCCAATAATTAAAAATAAAGCAATAAAATTCTTACCACAACAATTGCTTTTCTAATGCAATGTTTTCACGTGAAAAATTAAATTAGATAAACAGTTTGACGAATTAAAAGCAAATTGAATATTACGTCATAAGTTTTCTAGAGCAAGATTTCTGCATGAAAATTCAAAATGAAATAAATAGTTTGACGAATTAAAACAACAACAAAAAAAAAATATTGCGTCATATTGAAAATATAATGGACCACAGTAGGTGAATATGTAACGTCATGCGAGTTTGAAGAAACGTATTAAAACATGATAAAAACCCGAGTATGGAAATATTAACATATTTTAACACTTTGAGGTTCTCTGAATTTGATTTAGCCATTTTTAAACCTATTCCATATACATGTGTATGTGTATTTGTGTATATTAGAATTTTCACAAAATTTTAGCTTCCTAGAGCTCATTCTTAGCGAAGGAACTGGGTTTATCTTTAATCTTGATTTAAGTTTTGCCGGTGAATTTAGTACTTAACTTCGAAATCTACCTCCGCCTGTAGGCCCGATCCGGCAGGGATTTTTTTTTATTTTGACTCATTTTTTCAGGTTTTATTTCTATTTTAAATTCAAATTTTCAGTATTTCTAGAGATATTTTTTACAGATTTCAGAAAATTGTACTAATTTAAACTGTTGCCAACTGTATAAAAAGCGCAAGCAGTAATGTTTGCTTCAAATTAAAAATTTATTTACACATGACTATTATAAACAGGAAAAAAAACTTTCAAATTAGAATTAAATAATTACGTATAAAAAGCAGGAACTTATTAAAAATTACGTCATAAAAAGTATACACGTGAATTTTAAAAGAGAAAGGATATTGTAAAATAATAAATTCATTAACATGCGGCAGAAGTCTTAGGAGAAATTACGTCATATTTACGTCACATTATAATTATTTACATAAAATGAACACAAAATAATATTGCAAAAAAGTTTAAATTTAGAAATTGCGCTAGACATTTATTTAATATTTTGAGAGGATATTTTCAACTATTTTTGTTAGGAAAGTGCAAATAATATTTCATTGCTAACAAAAGTACTTTCACGTGATTATTTAAAAGAGAAAGAATAGCTTGGTAAAAATTACGTCAGATTAAAAACGATTAATTTAAAATGTCTCATTTAAAAGAACTTTCCATTCGCTTTGTTAAAAAATACCAGAAGACAAAGACTCTGTTTACTTAATTCCTTTTACATTAGCTTATTTTGAAATGTTGTTTACAATGTTATTAAATGTGTCTACGTCATCAAGTTTTTTTTATTTCGATGTTTTATTTGTATTTTTATTAATGTTGTACGAATTTTATTTGTAATTTCGTTATTTAAAATAAAAATTATGTCAATTTGTATAATTTGGCGTGTGGTTTGGCGATTTATATAATTTGGCGAAATTGGTCGACGGGATAATCAAGTAGTACCGCAGCGGATTTGGCGTTAAAATTCCCCCAATCAAAGAGAAATGAATAGAAATTCGTTTATAGGTAGATCGCCACTGTTTTTTAAATTATAATTCAATCTTTCGAAATCTTTTTAAAGCCGATCATATTAGCGCGCATTTAGAGCCTGCGGTGTCTGGACGGGGGTTGGCGAGTGTAGCTCGTAGGGGGCCGAGCCCCCTAGTACACTAAAAATAAAAGTGAAAATAAATATTATTCAAAAAATATTTTTTCAAAATCGCATTTTAAATTACATACATGAAACTGTAAGGGTCTGTTAGAACTGCATTAAACATGGCCAGTTTTGAGTCATAGAAAAATGAAGTTAAAACTTAATTTTTTCTTAATAAAAAAATATTTTCAATTAAAAAACAGAAAATTAAAATTTTTTGCATGGTTACGATTAAATAATAATTAAATCCAAAGAGATTCGCGTTCAATAAATGGCAAGTCTGGCACGGTTTGTAAAAAAAAAAATTGGTACTTTTCTGGTATAGGGGCCTTGCGTTTTTTTTTTTTTTTTAAGTTTGGCGTAATTCGGGGTCAGAACTTTCGATTTGTTGCCAAATGATATAAACAGTAATGAAAACAAACTTGATGAACTTTTTTGTTTAGTTAGATATGTATTTTAAATGTATGTCTGTTATTAATGCTTTTTATAAAGAAATTACTTCTGTTTCTATATAAAATTAGATAAATGGTGTCTTTATGTTAAATAAATTTTATAAACATTGGAAAAAATGCTTGTGTATATGAAATGAAACAGTGAATAGGTTGCCAGAAAATATGTTGCAAAATTTCCTTCTCCGCCAAGGCTATTTTCTCTATTTCGCTAAGATCTCTATACTGGAAAAGTACTAAAAAATCTTCGCACTTTCAGGATTGAAATAAATGGCGCAATAGCATACATTTTAGTATAGAGTTGGTATAACGTAAAAGTAGCGGAAGGTCTCCAAAAAACTTTGTCCCAACTTCGCCAATTCTCTGTAAATTAGAATGTGGAATAGGTTTGCTTTAAAAACACAGAATCAATTTATTCCTTTTTTAACGCGTAATCACACGCGCTGGGGTAAATCTCACCCCACTCACATTTTTTTTTCTTCGAAAAAGAAATTATAAATTTTTCGAGGGCGCTCCTGAACTTCCTTATAGCTTTCAAGGTCAAGGTTGAGAAAGGTTCTGTGAAGGAATGTCTTTTTTTTTTGTTTGCTAGAAGGGGGAAAAAATATGCCTTTTGGAATTAAGTAATCCCGCGCGTGAACAAACGTTTTATTTCGATATGTTCATTCGTTTTGAGATAACACACACTAAAATAATTTTACTTAAAGAGTGACATAAAAGCTACCTGTATATGTTGATGAAAGTGTGTTAAATATAATTAATATAAAGTTTATAAAATAATTCATGTTTTAAAAGGTAAAACAAATCGTTGCATATTTTCAAAAAAAAAAAAAAAAACGCGATTTTTACAGAAACTGATACAAAATCGGAAAATAAGTATGAAACGCTTCATTTTTCTCTAAAAAGAAATAGTACTGATGCATTTTACAATATAGAGTTGTAGACTTGCTTTTAAAACGCATTTAGCCAAAAATATAATGGTAGACAAAATGTAATAATGAGTTACCCCTTCCGTGTGGTAACTTTACAAAAATAGGTGTATGTGCTTACGTTTAAGTTAATTATGTACTAAACGACGCCTGTAACATGCGCTAATTGTCTGTAGATTCAATTATGTAAATTATCCGTACCAAATACACCAATTGTCTATAGACTCGTTTACGTAATTTATCTCCTTAATTAATGCATACTTTACAAAGGACACCTATTTTTCAATTTTCCTGATTTTTTTTTTTTTTTTTTTTTTTTTTTTTTTTTTTTTTTTTATCATTGGTTACAGTTAGATGTAAATATGTTAGTCATTATCGCGGTATTTTAGTTTTACCTACGAAATATTATTATAAATATCCAATATTAGCAATATTTCTTATATTACTTACAGGTGTATTGTATAATATTTTCAATCACTTTTAATCATTTCTCTGCATTCAGTCGTTTTCAGAACTTTTTTAATTTTTAATTCCCATTAAGTGCCCAAAGCAAAAATTTTCCCTTTTTATAGTTTTTCACACTTTTAATTCATTTCTTATGGCTGTTTCTTACCATAGCTTTTTGTGTGTTTGAGGTGTTAACGTAGGATACTGCAAAGTCCCTTAATACAGAGGAGCGTGGGTACGTAGCAGAAAAATTTGTATAATCACACTATGTATAAAACTAGTCTGGCGGCTAGTCCTGAGTAACGTATAGGTCAATATCCCAATATCGATGTTAGCAATATGTATGGGGTCATCACAGCTCTTGAAATATACTATTGAACCAAATTTTCCAAATTTCTGTTAATTTTTGATTAGGGAAATTGGCTGGGTCGGTTGATTGAGGTTATTGGTTGGTTAGTTGGGGCAGTTTTTTGGTTAGTGGTAGTTGATTGATTAAGTTCCTGAAAGGATCTGAAAAAGGTATGAAATGATATAAAAAACTGTTGGAACCAGATTGAAAAGTAAAGCTCAATCTAAAAAAAAAAAAAAAAAAAAAAAAAAAAAAAAAAAAAAAAAAATACAGTAAAAAATTGGCAATAGTTTCAGTCTAAAAAGTAAGTAGTGCGTAGAAAAGTAATGGAACCAGATTATCTGTAAAGCTCATGAAATTACCCAAATTTTTGTTGATAGCTGAAAATGTGGACTGAGCTTTACTGGTGCCTTATATTCAGAATCATATTATCCACTCAAAATGAGTACCGGGTATAGTAAACAGAATGTGTACTTATGTATTAAAAAAATCTGCCAGGCCCAGAATTGTGAACATGATTGCATCATGTCAAGCTAAACTCCACAAAGTTAAAAGAATGTAAACCATGAAGTAATATTTTAAGTGTAACATTAATATAGTCAGGTTGTTGAGGAATTGTTGTTATTAACATTTCTGACATAACACACTAACGTAATAATATTTCTTTCATGTAATTACTGTGAAAAGGGAACCTTATGCCAATGGACTTAGGCCAGACAAATAGTTAGCATATGGTTGAATCGTGGGTTTACTTGGGCTTTGATCTTCCAGGCTTATCAGTGACCCCTGGAATAGAATTTGGTCCATACTTCATACTGAACGGATCTCTCAGTTTGTCGTTCATTACCAAATCAGCCTTCAACCTATTCTTACGAACTCACATTTTTAAACTGGTTATGAATGATTGGAATTCAGAATGTGTTAAAAATGTTTTTATTATCTTGATTGATTTTAAGGCACCAGTAAAGCTCAGTCCACATTTTAAGTTATCAACAAAAATTTGGGTAATTTCATGAGCTTTACAGATAATCTGGTTCCATTACTTTTCTACGCACTACTTACTTTTTAGACTGAAACTATTGCCAATTTTTTACTGTATTTTTTTTTAGATTGAGCTTTACTTTTCAATCTGGTTCCAACAGTTTTTTATATCATATCTTACGAACTGACGTGTAGTTATATGATTCGTACCATATCGTGTACCCGGTTGATGTTGGCCACCTTTTTTTTTTTTTTTTTTTTTTTTGGATCAACTAAAATCTAATTTAATAGCTTTTCTTTTTTCTATTCATTGGTATAAATGTTTAGCGAACATTTAAATGTGACTTCGTAGAATTTATTTCAAAGTAAATTCAAAACAGTTTTAAACAAGAAAGAAAAATCATGCTTACGGCATAGATTATGAAACACTTTCAAACACTCCCTGAAAGCTTTGACAAAACTTCGTTATTTAGGGAAATGAGGTAAAGTAAAATAAATAAGAAAACGTTTAAAAAATTAATTTCAGCAAGTATTGTTCATAGCGAATTATGTATCCCAATTATTTTGAATAGCTCTGTATTTGATCTGTATGTTGCTATATATACTATATAATGGGAAAATTTTGTTGAGCAAGAAAACGCATAACAGGTTGAAATTTCTCTTTCAGCAATTTTTACTAATAGATGAAAATATACTTAAATACTTTTGCACAGCCCTGTAATTTATCTAGTACCTTTATTACACGCCACTATTTAGCTAAAATTTAATTCAAACTAAAACACTCTTAAAACTACAGAAATCATATTTCCTGAAATTATCATCCATAGACGGCATATATCCCATTCTTTGCGTGAACCTGTATATCATTTTATCTATATTCTACAAACATTTCTTAATCCTTTACCGGAAACGTGCAAATCCCGCGTACAAACAGAACACTTAATAATTTACCGAATAGTGAACTTAAACTTTTAATCTTTAATACAAATGCGTTAACAGGACCAATTTTTTAATATAACAGCATAAAAATAAGTTTGAAATATCGAAGAGAGAAAATATTAAGGACAGATATGTAGACGCAAACATCTCACAGGTGTACGTTTCCGGTTAAGGGTTCCCCCTCACTGACAAGCCCGTGTTAATACGTTCACTAAGCTCCAGGTTTCACTGCAATACAAGCAATATTTAAAGTAATATAATTCTATTGATTTAATGTATTTTAATACAGTGTGTAATTATTAATACCTCCAACGATTGGATACATATTCGTTATTAAGTTTTTTTTATGAAATCTTGAAAGAATAATCTTTTTTAGCATTCAAAAAAAAAAAAAATACAGCGAAAACAACATTACAATTTTGCCCTTTTCTAAGACTGTCAGTGGGTTAATAAACTAAATGCAGTTGGACGTAAAAATGCATTACTCATTTAAAAACCACCTTTAAACAATTTGCGCTCATACCCAGTAAACTTTACGAATTCTTTTGTGTAATTAATAGATCGCCAAACATTGTTCCCGTCGTATTTTTCCGCATTTCATTAATTTCATTTAAAATATAATACTTTCACTTATGTTATTTAAAGCACATAACTTTAATTTAAAACTGAAATATTTAAAAAATATGACTCCTAATTATTTCTTTAAAAAAAGAAAAGAAAAGAAAAGAATAAATACCATAAACCAGGACATTTAAGTTGAACATGAAAGCTTTGTTTTAACTTACAACACGAAAAATTGTTATGACAGTCGCATGAAATGGACAATTATAATACTGATGACATGATGGCGATTGAACAATATTTGGGGATTTACCACTTGCGCCATGCTAACATTAAATTACCAAATTGGCCTCCAGGCATATAAAAATCGAAGCGGTCAACCCGGAACTGTTGACGACAGTCACATGCCTTAGTCTATTATTATAGAGATTTCATTATGGTCCATCCCCCTCGGAGTAGTCCGGGTGAGATGAACCACATAGTAAAGATTTTAAAAGATTATAAAAGAATTTTTTTAAAGATATAAACTTCTGCATTAGAACTTTTTTAAAGAAACTTCATACGTCTATACCCATGTACTGGGAAAAATGAAATATAGTAGAACCTCGATTATCCGAAGTAATTGGGACCAACCATCTTTCGGAAATTCGAAATTTTCGGATAATCGAAAATGCTTCAATTTTAAGATTAAGGAGAAATGTGTGTAATATTTCTTATTATGGTAACAAGTGCTTAATAAAAAAGAAAAGCAAAATAGAAACAAGAATAAATTACCTGAATTTTAATTTTGAAGTAAAGTCCATTTTACATATATCACAAAGGTTTGAAAAAAATGTTTTATTTGTCGCAGTTTCAACTGCCTTTGCTTTGAAGCTCTATCACGGACTTTTTTAATATTATTAGTTCACCAGTTTCACAGTCTTCCTGCTGCTCCAGCCACGCCACACCTTTTGCAAAACATTCAAAAGCTTCAGAATTGTTACTTTGTTCGTTGTCTTCATTCCAATTCGCAGCTTACGGGAGCTCAAGTTAAATTCAAAGGGGCTTTAAGAAAGGGATTCGAAAATATTTATATGTCCTCGTAGTTCGGAAAGGACCGCTTGTACACAAGAAATAGGATAGTTAAAAAAAAAAAAACTTTCAAAATGGATTTTGTACACAAAGAATGTGATATAAAAAAAAAACTTTAAAAATGGATTTCGGTTAACCGAGAGTTTTGGTTAAAAGAGTTTCGTATAAAAGAGGTTCTGCTGTATATGTAAATATATGGTTTTTACAGCGTGAAGAAAAAACGTGGTCCATCTCTCCCGTAATTACCCTATATTGCTTGTGCTTTAGAAATAATAATCGGGTTCTTTTTTCTGAGCCGAATCCGAGGACTGAAACCTGAATCTTCCCCCAGCACTAAAAATTTTAATTCATCAAAGCTCGACTCCGATGCTTAAAGTGCGCAAAAAAAAAATTAATAACCTTTTTAATTTTTTGCAAAGTTGTTTTTCTCATTTAAAATACACTTCTAACACAGAATCTAAGCATTATTCCTATAAACATTCGCCTGACAACATATCGAACGCTCACGTCCCCGAAAACCCGTTTAAAATAGCAAATTTGTTAGTTAAATGCAGACACTGACAGAAATCTGCCAAAAGTTACAATTCTTATTCATAATTGTATAATTATACAATTAATATAATTGTATAATTATGGCAAAAAGACATACCGTATATTTCCGTGTATAAGCCGAGAATTTTTGGACTTTTCTTGTCTCGAAAGTGGAAAGGGGGGGGGGGGGTGTCGGCTAATAGTCTAAGACAATTTCAAAATTTGATATTCGAAAATAAAAAGAATAGTAAAAAAAATCTAGAAATATCTAAAAATACTTTAATACCCTTTATAATGAAACAAGTCACCAATCATTTTTTACTATCCAAGTCATTATCCGAATTTTCAAGCAACACCTTAAAATTTCTTTCTCTCATTGGTACATCAGGATGTCGTCAGTATCTAGTTCATCATCATCACCATCATCTTCAAAAATGACATCACAAGTTCCATCCATCGCATTACCGATGTAACATTGTTTTAAAAGATTGGACGATCATTTCTTGTGGTAATTTAAGCCAAGCTTCTTTCGCCCATTCAGAGATAACGATGATGTGAACTTTATGTACAGTCGTGTAAGAAAAAAAAGTAAACACCCCCTACTAACTCCTCAACAAATTATCGTAGAAGAAAGTTACTGATACCGAATGATTGGAAATAAAATCTACTTTTAAACGATGTTTATAAAATTTGCTCAGGTGGCCATCTACATATTAAAACGAACCCAAACTTCATTTTTTTCAATGGCAGCACATTTCAAATCTTCGGTTCAAACTATGCCCAGACACCAAATTTCGAATAATTTGGTTGGTTGGTTGGTTGATTTTGTGACGGCCGATTATCTACACTAGGGATATAGGCCCGAGGGGGTGTGCCCTTCGTGGGGGTCTTTCTAAGGGAACCTAACCCGTATTAACGCATGGAAATCCATGGTTCGAAGAAAACCACGAAAACTCCGAACGATTAGGCCGACGGGCGCGATTGGGATCGAACCCAGCACTTCCCGTCTACCAGTTTCGAGAGCAGAACCTCTCAGCCACTGGTGGGGCTCGAATAATTTGAATGATAAGTTTTTGAATTATAAGCATTCAAAATTTAGTGCTTCTAATGTTAAATTAAATTTTCATATATTCATTAATATCTCCTGAAATTATACTCCTAATGTGCTATTTTTTTGTGTAGCAATAATACTAAAATACCCAAACATAAATATGTTGAATTCGCAATTTTTATAATTTTATGATATGAATTAAGAAATTAATATTAGAAAATTCATTTTTTTCAATGGCAACACATTTCAAATCTTAGGTTCAAACTATGCCCAGACACCAAATTTCGAATAATTTGAATGATAAGTTTTTGAATTATAAGCATTCAAAATTTAGTGCTTCTAAAGTTTAATTAAATTTTAATATACTAGGGGGCTCGGCCCCCTACGAGCTACGCTCGCCAACCCCCGTCCAGACACCTTAGACTCTAAATGCACGCTAATTTGATCGGATTTAAAAAGATTTCGAAAGATTGAATTATAATTTAAAAAACAGTGGCGATCTCTCGATAAACGGATTTCTATTCATTTCTCTTTGATTGGGGAATTTTAACGCCAAATCCGTTGCGGTACTACTTGATTATCCCGTCGACCAATTTCGCCAAATTATATAAATCGCCAAACCACTCGCCAAATTATACGAATTGACATAATTTTTATTTTAAATAACGAAAAAACAAATAAATTAGTACAACATTAATTAAAATACAAATAAAACATCGAAATAAAAATAACTTGATGACGTAGACACGTGTAACAACATTTCAAAATAAGCTAATATAAAAGGAATTAAGTAAACAGAGTCTTTGTCTCCTGGTATTTTTTAACAAAATGAAAAGAAAGTTCTTTTAAATGAGACATTTTAAATTAATCGTTTTTAATCTGACGTAATTTTGACCAAACTATTCTTTCTCTTTTTAATATTCACAGGAAATTACTTGTGTTAGAAATGAAATATTATTTGCGCTTTCTTATCAAAATAGTTGAAAAGTATCCTCTTAAAATATCAAATAAATGTCTTGCGCAATTTCTAAATTTAAACCGTTTTGCAATATTATTTTGTGTTCATTTTATGTAATAACTGTAATGTGACGTAAATATGACGTAATTTTTCCTATTTAAGACTTCTAACGCATGTTAATAAATTTATTGTTTTACAAATTCCTTTCTCTCTTAAAATTCACGTGTAATTATAGTTTTTATGACGTAATTTTTAACAAGTTCCTGCTTTTTGTACATAATTATTTAATTCTAATTCCAAATGTTTTTTTTTCTGTTTATAATGGTCACGTGTAAATAAATTTTTAATTTATTTACGCGTATAAATATATATATATTTTTTAAGCAAACATTATTGTTTCCGCTGTTTATACAGTTGGCAACAGTTTAAATTAATATTACTTTCTAAAATCTGTTAAAAATATCTCTAGAAATGCTGAAAATCTGAATTTAAAATAGAAATAAAACCTCAAAAAATTAGTCAAAATAAAAAAATTAATGCAATCTGCACTCCGGCAAATTCTAACGCATAAAATGATCTAAAAATGATTAAATTCCTATGAACAGTTTTTGCTCCTATAAAACTTTTTTAGTGGAACGATTTTGTCCAACTTTAGCATTAAATATCTCTTAAAATAATTCTTCGATCTGAAAACTGTCTGCATCAGCGTGTTTATCATACATTTTTGTATAATACTACCGATTTTCATATTTTTGTATGCATTATTTTTCTTAATATTAACGAAGAAAGACCTCCGGTCACAAAAAATTCAAAACCGGCGGCGGCGGCGGCGGCGGCGGCGGTGACAGCGGTAGTTACTTTTTTTTAGAATAGAGAGATTCATTGATATGTCCTGAAATTATACTCCTAATGTGCTATTTCTTTGTGTAGCAATAATACTAAAATACCCAAACATAAATAAGTTGAATTCGCAATTTTTATAATTTTATGATATGAATTATGAAATTAATATTAGAAAAATTTATGAATTGCAACCTACAATTTTTTGGGTGGATTTAGATTTATTAAGTCCTGCTTTATGGAAATTCAAAATTTCACATTTTTCTTCCAAGTAATTTTAAAATTTTGCTTAGAATACGGCAAAATAATGGTTTAAGGGGCCGTCTATGATAGAAATGACTAGATACTTTGGAATTTATTATGCTATACTGTAATCTAGCAGTTTTCAATGACTGCTTGAGTGACCCTTAAGCTGCCTTGATCAAGAAGGGGGCTTTCTCGGTCAAAAATCCATTTGGATACAGCCCATAAAATACGCTTGTTTAAAAAAAATTAATTTCTCGGAAACTTAACTTCCAAATTTCAAAAAAAAAAAAAAAAAAAAAAATGGTTTTTAGGCTAATTGAAGGGTGTAGAGTTCATTTATGCTCTCAGAATTGTGTACTGCTATTGAAAGAAACAAAGTTATGGGTCGTTTTAATATGTATATGTCCCCCTAAGCAAATTTTATATACATCATTTAATAGTAGACTTTATTACCAATCGTGTGGTACCACTAACTTTCTTCTACGATAATTTTTTGCAGAGTTAGTAAGGGGTATTTACTTTATTTTTCCATGTACCTCCGTTTGTTACAGCTGCATGCCCGGATGATATCCATCTAGTCCATTTCGAACGGAGCCTGTCTTCAAATGACTTATTTACGAAAACGACCGAGTGTTGAAGAATAGAAGTAAGGCCGGCGGCGATACACCGAAGATCTCTAAGAGATATCAATAATTTTGGGGTGCGCATTTTTTTCAATAACCTACGCAAAAAAGTGCAAAGTTTTCGTTTGCTGAATGCTTCGTCACGTTTGTTTAACCCTAGATCTACCGGGAATTTTATTCAAGTTTTAATAAAACGTTCTACACCAGAATTTTTATTTAAAACTATTTAACTTATTTATTTACCTTATTTTTGTCTGGTTTATATACTTAGTTTATTTTAAAGAAATTTCTGGTTTGAATGAATATTTTGTATGTACCTGTCGGGTCCAATGGACCCGTCTGGTAGACGGAGGGTTAACATAAGTTTATATACGGGTTTCTGATTTTGGACGATTTTTCACTGAGAAGTCGTATATTCGGCTTTGAAGACTTCAAACAGAAAGCAAGGATAGACAAGGGATATTTCAATGCTTCTTTATTTCTCTATACTGGCCGTGGAAAGAGATATTTGTGATGAGAAATTTCTCGATTTTTTTTCAGTTTTTGAATAAAAATAATTTTTACTTTTAAGGCCGAACTCGAAAATTATTATAGCACGAAAGAAAAATCATGCGTCAAGCACAGGTTATAAAATACTTTCCAACACTTCCTCAATTCTTTAACGAAACTTAGCTGCATAATAAGGTAAAACAATATCTAAGTAAATATTTTTAAAAGGCATAACACATTTGAAAACCAGATTTCAACATTAACCGTCCGTAGTCAGAAAAGTAGTTGAATTCTTTTGTGCAGTCCTATATTTAATCTACAGATTTCTATATATTCTACGCAGTAAGCTAAAACTTAGTTTAATAAAAAAGGGCATAATAGGTTGAAAATTAACCTTTAGCAAATATACGGAAACGTACTTGAATTCTGTTGTATTGCCCTCTATATTACCAACAGATTTTTATGGGCGCCATACAGTAGCTAAAATTTAATTCAAGCTGAAACATGGTTAAAACTACTGAAATCACATTTCCAGATATTACCATCCCTTGGAGGCCATGCATCCAATTCGTTGAGTGGACCTGCATATGATTTTATTTATATTATACAAGCATCTCTTAGTATCCTAAGTACAGTTCAACTTGAAAGGCATAACTGAATTAAAAACCACCTTTGACCATTTATGATGATACTACGCAATGCTTGCGAATTCTTTTGTGTACACTTGTATATGATTTATAGCATTTATACACACCAAATAGTAATTAAAAAATTTAGTTAAACATACATACCATAAATTAAATTGCATATCTAGCAATAATGACTATAAGACAGTATTGTATCCTAATCTTTTATGTGACTGTAAATGAAAGATAAATGCTATGCACATCTTGTTATAGAACAATTATTTTGTAGTAAGCCTCAGTAATGAATATCCATTTGATTATATTTGAAATTGCGTAACAGAATTAAAATACGCCTCAAAGTGTTTTTACCCATATACCATTATGTAAAGGAAATTTTTGTGTGACCCTCTAAATCAAGGATCGGCAAGTAATTTTAAGCGGGGCTCGAATACTTTTGAAAAATTTTATCGAGGTCCAGGGGAAAATCACAAAAGTAATATCAGTCCTTATTTCTTTAAAATTTGTATTTTTACATATACATACATATAATATAAAATAGAAAAGTCAGGTATTCGTTTCGAAAAATTATTACATATAGAGGTATAAGTTCAAAACATTTTTACATATACATAGTAAAATGGAAAAGGCAGGCATTTGTTGAAAAATTAATGCGAAAAATTACATTTGCGGTTCTGAGGTAATTTTTTGTTCGGTTCACGTGGTGAGCTGCTAATTCGAAAAGTGTCTTTAAGATGGGCGTCCGTTAATTTCGAGCAATATTTGTTCTTAAAAAAAATCATTTAGGTGAAATATTGATAAAACGAATCCATTTCCTCCCTTCTGCGCTCCAACGCCATATTTTGCGTTTCACATCGTAGCAACTATGTATCACTATTAAAAAATCAAATTAATCGCGCTATTACTAGTAAAATATAAGAACATTGATAAGACTATCGCGCAAACATATCTGTAATATGTAAAATATTAATAAATTATTTATTCAAATTGAAAATTTTTGGCGGCCCAGGTTCGACCTTCCGCGGTCCGCCTGTTTCCTTAATATCCATAAAACAATATCCATTTTATTATGTCTGAAATGGCCAAACATCATTAAAATGAGCATGAAACGACTTTTCCATGTTAACCGTAATGTAACGGGATACTTTTGACCGTCCCTGTAAATGAACTATAAGTGCTATACATTTCACAAGGTCAATGAAATAAAAAAAAATTCTGGACTACCGAAATATATTTACGAGTGGCCAGATTAATTAAAATCGTTAAACACTTTTCAACTAAGTTGGAAAGTGTTAAAAATAGTGCCCGGTTTGACGGCCGCCTCATCAGTACCTCCTACGGATTGCGGCCGTCCTTATTTGCATTCTGGCGTCTAATCTGGTAAGGTGATTAGGCAGCTTGACTCACAACACAGAAATATCGAAATTACAAGGAAAAATGTTTTACAAAATATATATTTAATTTTAACTGTATTTTTTTCGGTGTGAATATTGATTATTCTTTTACTGTAAAAGGTACATTAGTAGATTTTAATTTTGATTGATGCATATAGAATATGTTCCTGATTCTAAAATAGAAAGTTATTTTTAGTTTGCGCATAATTAAATATTCCGGTTTAAACCTGAGTCGTAAGAACAAGTATAAAAAATGAGACCGAGCTTGTTTCGAGCAAACCTATCTCATCTCTCCCAGTGACAACAAAACCCATTTCAAGAGGAAATATTTAAAATAAATGAGATGCATTTTCCTTTTCTTTTTTAAAGTTTGAATACATGAAATCTTTACTTCGACCCCGAAATTCCGAAACCGAACTTGCTTCGGATCCTCGGGATCGTGGGATCAGGCCAAACGCTTGCATCTGTTTTGTAGATTCATCTGTCGGGAGTGTACCAAATACATGAAAAGTTATGTAGTATTCCTATAAATGATATTTCCTGCATTCGAATAAAATCACATATCCCGAAAGGAAACTCAAAACTCCTTCAATATATTTATTTTGTAAATTCTCAAATATATATATGTATATATATATATATTTTTTTTTTTTTTTCTAAAAAATTAGTTATATTTGAATTGCAACTTGAAAATTTGAAATTCTCAAAGATAAACAAATACGGTGTTTTAAGAAATTTTCGTATTTCACACTGTAATTTGCTTCATACTTTTATCTGAAAATATTATAAAGCATACATAAAACGTTTGAATAAAAAAAAAAAACAATGATACAAACGATGTTCGGTACATTTTTACATTATTTTAAAAAAAGTTTAAGCCAGAGATTAAAATTTTTTTGTTTCTTTTTTCAATACATGAGGATTAATTAGTTATAACTATTTTAATTGTATTTTAATGTTTTTAAAATCAAATTCCATTTCTCTAGTTTGCAAAAAATGTATTAGAAAATTTAACCAGGGCTTCCAGGGATATAGAACAAAGGTGGCAACCTTTTTAGGTGCGTTCTTAATTATATAAATGACGGTGCACCTATACTTGTCAGCTGGTCTGTCCGTCTGTCTCTCGGTCTGTCAGCCTATAACAGCGCAAAAACTACTCAATGAGTTTGAAATTTGATATATAGAATCGTTGCAAAATTTTGTCGAGTCCTTTCAAATTTTATAAAAATCGAATCAAAACTTAAAAAGATATTTACCCTGGAGAACGCGCATACAAAGGTTATGAATGGTTTTCATTTTGTCACACATAAATACAAATAATAATCTTCACCTTATTATTCGGAAACAATTGTTACAAATTCTGCGGTAAAATAAGTGGAAGATTACTTAAAAAAATAATGGTGACTATTGTAAAAACCATACGTACTCTGGGTCTATTAGGCCCGGCGCGAGTCCTCCCACGTTAATAAAAATTTTCTTCATTCCATTAAATCCTATCATACGTACTTAATTCAATGACAGGTAATGATTCGAGGTTGCCATGGGGATTAAGTCGTATTTAAGATGGATTACTTAGTTGTTGCCACCATCAATATGACGCCAGCGTTATCAGGAACATATTATTGCTTTATAATATAGATGTAACTAGTCAGATGTGGCAGTCCCAAAACTTACTTCTATCTCATACATGTTAATACTTCCCGAAAAATGCAGCAGCAAAATAGCGCCACCGGTTTCGGTGATTTATACAAATATCTAATCAGCAACAATTTGTGTCAACTTCTAATTGAATTGAAGTTCGATTAAAATCCGTGCATTAGTTTTTGAGATAGAGCTATTGAGAAAATCGCGAAATGTTCTGCATAGCAGTGGCACCTGTTGGGTAACTTGCACCTAAAACTTATCAGGATCAATTTATATCAGAGACTAATTGTTTCTAAAGTGTGGTGAAAATTCATGCAGTAGTGCTTGAGATACAGTTATTGCGATAATCATGAATAATGCAGCATAGCAGCGACACCTATTGGATGATTTACTCGAAAAAGTAATCAGCACCAATTTATATCAGGGACTAACAGAATCTAAAGTTTATAAAATTATGTTCATTAGTTCTTGAAATAGAGCGCCCACAAAATTTGTGTCACATACTGAAATACAGACAGAGAGACAGACGTTTTGTAAAAACATGTTTTTCGGGATTTCTGACCTCTAAAACATGTTAATCAGTAGAAAACCGGAATTCGAAAATTTTCTCGAATCCATTACTTCCTTCTTGTAAAGATAGAAGAAAGTAAAAATATCAACAGTATTAAAATAAAGATTTTAAATTTTATTAAATCGATTCTTTGGTATTTTCGCGAGGAGTTAATATCCGAAGTAATTGATAAAGCTGTTAGAGCACTGTTTAGAGCAGCCTTTTTGATTTCGATAATTTCAGTGGCTTAAATACGTAGTTCGGTTACATGTGTAATGAATTTGTGTTTTATATATTATTTTATTGTTTTAATTTATTTATTAATGAAAGTTGAATTTCGTTAAGTAATACTTGCGTAACCAAAGCTGAACTATTTATATTGTTTTAATAACAAATGCGTGAATACTTCAAAATCAGACCGGGGACAATAGAGATAGATGAAAAGAAAACATGCTTGAAAATTATTTTTAAAACCATAAAGAATCAATCATTTAAGCTACTATTTTCAAACAAAATGCATTTGAAAGAACGATTCTTTTCGTAATCAATAGTGAAAAAAAATGGAAATTATGTGATATTTAGAAGAAAAAAATGCAATAAAAGTGAAATTTTATAGTCAAGTGTTGCCACCTTGAATATAACGCCAACGTTCTTAGGATCATTTTCTTGTAGCAACTACATCTTTGTAGAAAAGTTTTTTTTATGCTATTATTTAAAATTAATACAATTTGCAAACAGTCTTTATGGTTTCCAAGGGGTATAGCACCACTATTTCAGCTCAGAAATCTATTCAAAATCTTTTTGTTTCAGATTTATTTTTTTCCTGCATTTAATCGCAAAATTTATAATATGTTTTCTACGATTAAGTAAGCTAAAAAAATTTATTCGAATCTCATAATATGTAGCTGTCAGATAATGCAATCTAAAAAGTAATAAAATATAAGTTAGTCTTCTTAGTTAAAAGTAATAAAATGTAAGTTATTTTTCTCAGTTCTCATCTAATCGTACAGGGTCAGAGAGATACATACGAGGTAGAGTAAAAAAATTCCCGGAATGGTCGCCTACATTCACGCAGGTGTTCTTTGAAGGGGAAATATCTTTTTGTGGATTGGCAGCACTGAAAAGGTAAACAGGCATCTGGAATTCATTTCCGGTTCTGTCGGCGTTAGCTGTGGATCTTTTCTAATAAAGCGAATTTTTCATTCGTCGGATTTTGAAATATCGTCTTTAGAGCAGCAGCGTGCAAACGTCAAATTCTGCTTTTTGCTCGAGAAATCTTCTCCTGAGATGCTGACGAAAGCATACGGAAACGATGCCATGAAAAAAAATAAAACGTCTGTGTACGAGTGGCATAATCGTTTTCGTGAAGGTCACACAAACATAGATGATCTGGGCGCCCTTCCTCTTCCACCGTCGATGCAAATGTTGAGCGCGTTCGAGGGTGTCCAGGATGTTGAGCGTTTATGAAGGCGTTAGTCACTACGATTTTATTCCTGAAGGTCAAACTGTCAATAAAGAAATGTACCTGGACATCCTTAAACGACTACGAGATGCAATCAGACGAAAACGACCTGGAAAATGGGCAAAAAAGATTTGTTTCTTTTACACGCCAATGCCTCACCACATCGCTCTCTGATTATGAAAAATTACCATGCCAGACACAGTGTTACCGCTCTGTAACACCCTCCTTATTCCCTCGATATAGCACCAGCGGATTTTTACCTGTTTCCATGGCTGAAAATAAAATTGAAGGAACACCGTTTTATGGATTCAAATGAGGTAATCGAAAATGGCGACAAAGCTACTGAAGGACGTCTCAAAAAACGGATTCAAGAAGTGTTTTAAACAGTTATACGAACGCTGGGAGAGGATGCTCGAGGAAAGTACTTTGAAAGCGAAAATTATTGTTCTATTTTTTAATAATTTGTAATTGACCAATTTCGGGAATTTTTTTACCCGACCTCGTATACGAATCAAAATTACAATTAACTAATTAATTAAGCCCCATGGTACCACTGTATTTAAATAAAAATATTCGCCTTATGTAATCGCAGTAAAGTCACCTGCTGTTCAATATGGTAACGAATTTATTTTTTTAAATTGTGGTATTTAACCTTTTAAATAAGGACAAAAAACATACTTCGAAGAAAAAAATTCGTGTATTGTGGTATTAAACAAAAGTAAAACAAAATCACCATAGCATATGTATCCGTGAACTTCAATTTTTTTTTTCGGAAAAAAAAAATATATATAATATATATAATAGTAGGGAAAATATCCGTATAACACATTAAAAAGCGGCAAAGCCCAATTTCAAAAATTACCATCAATAATAAAATAACATCCGAATTACACTGTGCAGCCCGATGTACATGGTTTATGGATTCGTATATATACTGCATAGTATACAAAAATTTTGTTCAATTACAAAATACATACCACAATTTAAAATTTCCCTTCAGACATTTCCTGTAATAAGGAGAATGCTACATGTATTCCTTTATGCAGCCCTGTATACGAGGTATAGAATTTAAACACAACGAGTCACTTCGAAAAGATTAAGACATTTCCAGAAATTATCATTTATAGATCGCCATGTATCCAATTTTTTGCATGACCCTGTATATTACTTTATCTATATTCTACAAACATTTCTTAGTAAACTAAAAATGCATAACCCATTTAAAAACCACCTTTAAGCAATTTGCTTTCATACCCAGTAACCTTTACGAATTCTTTTGTGTAGCCTTGTATATGAATTATAGCATTTATACACACATTTATACATTTATACACGCGTGTGCGTACCGCTTAAGTGAAAGATGTTTTAACAAGTATTACACTAATAGCTTCATACACATATAGTGATACTCTCTGACACCATGACAATAGGAAAATACATTTATTATGGATCGTGCATAATAAACTCTATTTATTAATTTAAAAAGTACCCCTATCATAATAACCTTCGACTTTTAGTTTTTAATAATATTTCTGCATTATTTTCTTACTTTCTCCCTTTAATAATTATGTATTAGTACAGTATTATTTTCACTATTCCATATTATTTTAGTCGAATAATTTTTTAACAAAAGCCGTATACATTCATCAGTATACATATCAGTTTATAATGAATCACTTGCATGTAATGTAATTAAGCTTTATTTAAGTCGAGAAAAAATCCCTCGTTAATAAGATTCTAAATAACATCCTCGAGACTTGTGCAGTTAAACACACGTGAAGTTATAATTGTCTGAGCGAAGCGAAGGCTAATACTCAGCGAAATATTACTGTCCGGACACCTTTACTACTACGATGGATATTAACGCCATGTCCTACTAAAAACTAGTTGGATGTGCCAATCCCAAAACTTTCTTCTATCTTATACATCTTAATATTTCAAAACCTAGTTATACATGTTAATACTTCAATATTATTAGTTCAATACTATACCAATTTTGATTTTCATCTTAAATTTCTGCTCAAGTCAATTAAACGGAATAAAAACGAGTTAATCTATATCATGATATTTGTTAAAATTATTAATTTTTCCTTATTCTGTTGTTATCAGCTGTTTGCGAATAGCCGGCTTAGCAGGAAGCGAGTTCCCGCCGCTGCATGAGCCAACGATGCACAACAGAACTACGAAAAATCATAAAAGTATACAAAAAATCGCTAACACGGAGCCCCTTTACCGCTCTATATTTCCAAATTCAAGGAGGACCTGTTGGCCAAAGCCAAAAACAAGCACAAACATTTTGGTTCAATTGTATGCATAATTTTATACTCTGTTCGATGGTACAATAATGAAAATGGCACAGAGATCGGAATTATAGCGCCCCCTTCTTTCGGAATTTTTTCAAGTTCAGGGAGGACTTGTTTGCCATAGCCAGAAACATGCACAAAAAATTTGGTTCAATTATATGGATAACTTCATACACTTTTCGATGGTACAATAATGGAAATGATACAGACATCGCAATTATAGTGCCCCCTACCGACAGAATTTTTCCAAATTCAGGAAGAACCTTCGTGACATGACCAAAAATAAACACATAAAATTTGGTTCAATTCTATGCATAACTTCATAGACTTTTCGACGGTACAATATTGAAAATGGCACAAAAATTGTACAAAAATCGCTATTACAGCGCCCTCTACGAGCGATTTTTTTACAAATTAAGGGAGGACCTCCTTGCCATAGCCAAGAACTTAAAAAATTTTTTTGGTTCAATTCTATGCATAACTTCATACACTTTTCGATGGTGCAATATTCAAAATCGCACAAAAATCGCTATTACCGCGCCCCCTAACGGCGAATTTTTTGCAAATTCAGGGAGGACCTGCTTGCCATATCCAAAAACTTAAAATAAATATTTGGTTTAATTCTATGCATAACTTCATACACTTTTGGACGGTACAATATTCAAAATCGCACAAAAATCGCTATTACAGTGCCCCCTACCGGCGAATGTTTTCCTAATTAAGGGAGGACCTGCGTGCCATAGCCAAAAACTTAAAATAAAAATTTCGTTCAATTCTATGCATAATTTCATACACTTTTCGATGGTTCAATATTCAAAATCGCACAAAAATCGCATTTACAGCGCCCCCTACCGGCGAATTTTTTCCAAATTCAGGGAGGACCTGCTTGTCATATCCAAAAACTTAAAATAAAAATTTGGTTCAATTCTATGCATAACTCCATACACTTTTGGATGGTACAATATTCAAAATCGCGCAAAAATTGTTATATCAGCGCCCCCTACCGGCGAATTTTTTCCAAATTCCGGGAGGACCTGCTTGCCATAGCCAAAAACTTATAATAAAATTTTGGTTTAATTCTATGTATAACTTCATACACTTTTTGATGGTACAATGGCGACAGACAGACGGACAGACGGACAGACGGACGGACGGACGGACGGACAGACGGACAGACGGACAGACGGACAGACGGACAGACGGACACACAGACAGACAGACATTTTCTATAAACATGTTTTTTGGAATCTCTGACCCCTAAAACATGCAAATCCGTCGAAAACCGGAAGTCGAAAAAAATTTCGATTACAATACTTTCTTCTATTGAAGATAGAAGAAAGTAAAAAAGCCTAATAAAAACCTTTCGTCAAGCATAACTCAAAAAATATTTGTCGGATTTCGTTTCTGATTGCACCAGAAGGTACCTATGAGGGTCGCCTACTGAATGCACCTACTATGAAAAGTAAGTTCCAAACCGTTTAAAAATTATATAGAAAAAACTCTTTAAAAAAGCACAGTTTATCTGCATACGTCACAGAAATTTGGTGTGCGTCACTTTCACCGGTTGATGTTTTCGTAGACAACTGGTTTGAACACATGGAGCAAATAAAAAAAAATACGCACGCAGTAATATTGAATAGATCAGTTTCAACCACGTGATCACAAACCTTGCAACAACCCGTGGCAACCAGTGTTGGTGGGCAAACAAATAATAATACAGTATTCCGTAGCACGGTGACCGTTTTTAGCCTGTTGTATAAAATCTGGCATGTTGTATGATATACAATTATGGATGATTAAAACAAAAGACATGAGTGTTTATTGATGCGGGAGGTTATCTTTCTCTGGATGTCTGTCTGTCTATCATACAGCATGCAATTTTCTTGTAAAGGATGATATTATTATGCAGTAAAACCTCCATAACGGACACACCCGATTAGTGGACACCTGTATTTAGCGGGCATTTTTTTCGATTACCAACACTTAAATAACTGTACATTTTTTACTCTCAGTAGCGGACACCTCCAAATGGAGGACAAACTCTGCCCTCCCGAGGTGTTCGCTATTCAGAAGTTTTACTGGTAAAACCTCCATAGCGGACACACCCGATTAGCGGATACCTCTATTTAGCGGACATTTTTTCGATTACCAACTCTTAAATAACTGTACATGTTTTACTCTCAGTAGCGGACACCTCCAAATAGAGGACAAATTTTGCATTCTGGAGGTGTCCGCTATTCAGAGGTTTTACTGTATATAATATTGATAACTATTTTACAGGGCCGCACAAAAGAATAAGAATATATGAAACGAATATAAACTAAATTCGGGATTGGTAGATCGCTGATGGTAATGTAATTTTAGGATGCTGTTACAGTCATCCGCAGCATGTTTTTAGAGTTTCGTTCATCTAACGAAACCCTACCTGTCTCACTCCTTTGTCTGTCTGTTTGTCCGTCTGTCACAGGACCCGTTCTCAGAAACTATATATGTCGGAGACTTGAAAATTTGCATACTTATAGCTGAACACCACACATCAAACGGCAAATAATAAAATTTTGAAAAAGTCTAATATTTAACCCTCTGGGATCTAACTTGTGTATTTTAAGCATTTTTTTCTTACTCAGCCCCTAATTTAATTAAGTTGGAGTCATGAAATTTTGCATACTTATAGCTGAACACCTCACATCAAACGACAAATAATAAAATTTTCAAAAAATCTAATATTTAACCTCTAATATTTTGTCTCGCGCAATTTTTAAATTTAAACTGTTTTGCAATACTATTTTTTGTTCATTTTGCATAATAAGTGTAATGTGACGCAATTTGTTCTATTTCAGATTTCTAACGCATGTTAATGAATTTATTTTACAATCTCCTTTCTCTTTTAAAATTCACATGTAAATATAGTTTTTATGGCGTAATTTCCAATAAATGCCTGCTTTTTATACCTAATTATTTAATTCTAATTTGAAGGTTTTTTTCTGTTTATAATAGTAAAGTATAAATATTTTTTTTATTTGAAGCAAACATTATTGTTTGCGCTGTTTATACAGTTGGCAACAGTTTAAATTAATACCATTTTCTAAAATATGTAAAAAATATCTGCCAAAATGCTGAATATTTGAATTTAAAATAGAAATAAAACCTCAAAAAAAATGAGTCACATTAAAAAAATTAATAAAATCTGCAGACCGGGATCTTCTATTGAATAAAATGATCTAAAAATGATTAAATTCCCATGTATAGCTTTTGCTCTTATAAATTTTTTTCAATGGAACGATTTTGTCCAACTTTAGCATTAAATATCTCTTAAAATATTTCTTCGATTTGAAAACTGTATGCATTAGTGTGTTGATCAAACATTTTGCTATAACACCACCGATTTTCATTTATTTGTATGCAATAGTTTTCTTAATATTACCGAAGAAAGACCCCCGGTCACAAAAAATTCAAAACCGGCGGTGGTGGCGGCGGTGACAGCGTTAGATAGATATATAATAGAGAGATATATAAAATGAAAACTTGTCTATCTGTCTGTTTGTAATTCTATAAAAAATCCACAATTTGGAAGCCAAAATTGTGAAGAGATACGTACAGTCGTGGAAAAAAAAAAGTAAACACCCCCTACTAACTTCTCAACAAATTATCGTAGAAGAAAGTTACTGGTACCGAATGATTGGAAATAAAGTCTACTTTTAATTGATGTATATAAAATTTGTTTAAGGGGCCATCTACATATTAAAACGAACCATAACTTTGTTTTTTTTTAATAGCAGTACACAATTCTGACAGCATAAATTAACTCTACACCTTCCAATTAGCCTATAAACAAATTTTTATGCAATTCGTTCCATAAGTTTCCGAGAAATTAATTATTTTAAAACGAGCGTATTTTAAGGGCTGCATCCAAATTGAAGTTCCGAACTCGATTTTTAACCGAGAGAGCCGCCTTCTTGATCAAGGCACGTTTAAGCGTCAATGAAATCTGTTTGATTACAGGATAGAAGAATAAATTTCAAAAATTTACTTACTTCTATCATAGACGGCCCCTTAAACCATCATTTTGCCGTTTTTTAAGCATAATTTGAAAACTACTTGGAAGAAAAATGTGAAATTTGGGATTTCTATAAAGCAGAACTTAATAAATCTAAATCCATCAAAAAAATTGTATGTTGCAATTCATAATTTTTTCGAATATTAATTTCATAATTCATAATTCATATCATAAAATTATAAAAATTGCAAATTCAACGTATTTATGTTTGGGTATATTAGTATTATTGCTACACAAAAAAATTATCTCATTAGGAGCATAATTTCAGGAGATATAATTAAAAATATGAAAATGTAATTTAACATTAGAAGTACTAAATTTTGAATGTCTATAATTCAAAAACTTATCATTCGAATGACTTGAAATTTGGTTTCTAGGCATATTTTGAACCGAAGATTTGAAATATCTCGTTAAATTTGGGTACTGCCATTGAAAAAAACGAAGTTTGAATTCGTTTTAATATGTATATGGCCCCCTAAGCAAATTTTATACACACTATTTAAAAGTAGACTTTATTTCCAATCGTCCGGTACCAGTAACTTTCGTCTACGATAATTTGTTGGGGAGTTAGTAGGGGTGTTTACTTTTTTTTCCACGACTGTACATGTGTATTAAAACATGGCCGAGACAACTAAAGTAATCCGGAATCGAAATAACTTATAGTTAATTTTTAATTAATAAAAAACCACGAATTTAACAGCAATTTCTTATCAAATTTAAACATTTTTCGTTATAGCAGTTGCCAACAATTAAAAAACACAATAAAATTATTACTACAACAATTAATTTTCTACTGCAAGATTTCCACGTGAAAAAGGAAAATGAAAAAAATAGTTTGCCGAATTTAAAAAAAAGGTGAATATTACGTCATAACTTTTCTATTGCAAGATATTCACGTGAAATATGAAAATGAAACAAATGGTTTGACGAATTTAAATGAAAGTGAATATAACTTCACAACTTTTCTATTTCAAGGTTTTCACGTGAAAGTTGAAAATATTACGTCATACTGGAAATATAAAGGGCATGGTGGATATAGTATAACGTCATATGAGTGTGAAAAATGTATTAAAGCATGATAAAAACCCGATTAGGGAAATATTGGCGTATTTTAACATTATTGCTCCAATTATAAATTGAAATAAGTTCATTTATAGCTGTATTCTTTTGCGTCTGTTATATACATTTATACATTTTTATATAGAGTTTTCATATGATTCATTCAACAACATTTCGACTGCTTTTTTTAATGTTTGTTTTGTGTTGTATGTTAAATTTTGAAATTAATTTTTCAGAACAAACATCCTTCAAATTCTGGGCAACGCCGGCACTTTAGTTTGTAACAGATAAATGGCTTTTGTATCTGTACATCTAATGCTAATATTATAAAGCGTTATAATATTATAAAATATATAATATTATTAATGCTTGTACGTTTGTGAGGTGTTATCTCTGAAACTACATAGCCAACTTAAAAAAAAATGTTGGTGGCCATCTCTGCTCCGAAAAAAAGACTATTTTATGTCAGTGCAAGAACCTACATCGCTGCAGGAGCAAAAAAGTTCTAAAATTGTGATTTCTGCGATATTGATTGGGTTAGAAACTTTAAATTTGGTGCGGTAGTTACTTTTAAGATGTAAATACTCGTAATGAACGCTCTCTAAAAGGTTCAACTTGACGGATAAACTTAAAAATTTCTAGAAATGTTCTAAACTATGATTTATTTGGAATACTGAAATTTTTGTGATACTTTTGGGGTTAGAAACTGGAACTTTGGCATGGTAGTAATTAATAAGATGTAAATGCTCGTTGTAGAACGAATTCTAAAAAATAGAAAGACTAAACAAAGCGGAAAAAGATCTAAAGATGATCTGAGTAACGAAGAACATGGAACTGTTAAGAATATAAACATGAAAATTGACATGGCTGTATTTATCATGACGTACATTCTCGCAATAGAACAATTTCTAAAAATGTCGCTATATAAAACAGTGCAGAAACAAAAAACTTTCAAAATTTTTCTATTTCTCTGTTACTGCTGAGCCCAAAATCTTGAAATTTTGCTTCGGGTTAGTTTTAAAATATACAATTGTCTCTATGAATGGTTTCTAAAAAATTTAAAATTTAAAAAGATGAAATTAACGGAAAGCGATCTCAATTACCATTAATTTGGAATTATTAGGTACAGCAACTTTAAATATTTCATAATGCTGCATTTCCTCCGCAAAACATGCGATTTAAATGCATCAAAACTGATAGATACCCACCTAGCATTAAATTGTGTAAATATTGAATAAAGACCTGTATGAAACAGTGAGTAGGTTGCCCGAAAGTACTTGTTAAAGTGTTCCTTCTCTCGGCTTTTCTCTCTCTCGCCAAGGCCACTAACAGAGGGAAATGTGATAAATTTTAAATGTGATATGTGGTTTTAAATGTGATATGATTTTTTTTATCCGATTCATTTTTCTAGACATTTTATCATAAGGCCATATTCTCAATTATCATTAGTAGATTTTTTATATATTAACTTATTCTGGTGAAATTTTGTAATAGGGTTCATATTGGCGTATGTTAGCTTGCATGATTTGCTGAATAAATATGTATGGATTTTTAAATTACTTCAAATTATACTTTGACAGCTCAAAAGTTATGCAGACGATATATTCAGATCTTGTGTCATACTTTATGTTGTAATCATGCGATTTCTTTTATTTAATACATGCTAAATACAGCTCAACTTGTGCAGAATATGTTTTAGAACAAAACAATACAGCGTATGTAGTGGCCAGCATACACTCATTATTTAAATCCGATCGAGCATATCTAAAACACACTCTAACGAAGCATTGCTTGCCACTTTTGATGTATTCGGTACTATGATACTATATTAGAATTTGAGAAGAGAATTCCTTAAATGTTATCGACAACCTCATTGCATCCGGGGAAAACAGATATTGTACAATATTAACTATTCCGGGGGAGCACACACCATATAAAGTACAGTCCATTCTTTTTAAACATCATATATTTGTCATTTAAAGTTACTCAAATTGGTGCGGAGCGTCTGATTATGCTCTTGACATCATTTTATACAGTTAAAATTCCGATATTCGTAAATTAGTGTTTCATTTTCTATTTTACTTTTAATATATTGCGTACTTTCAATTTTATATCCATGCATGGCTGTCTTGAATGGTTTGATTTCCCATTTTTTTAAACAGTGTATACGAATTTATATATAAGATTTTGTAATTCTACAATTCGTTTATTTTCATCATTTCAATTTTTCGCAGTATATGGACAATTAAAGATAATATCTCATTTTCTTTGCTTCCACATGTTATTATTAAATCTACGTTCTCAGTAATATTGCTCAGACTAATCCCTCTGAGGGAAGTCCTAGTTAGCAATTTACACAACACGTTTCAAATAAATGTGGAAAAATTAAAGACACAGTTACAACAAATTCTGATACCTGGTACTCATATAAAATTTTTACATTCGGGGGTAGTTTATTCCAAAATTTATCTAAACCATGTTCTTTTCCAGTCATGTTAACTTATTTGAATAATTAAAGAAATGATAAATTATCTTATGTGATGGTATCTTTTATAATCAATGTAAGTAACGTTTGTACATAATCAATACAAGAACAAAATAATTTATAATTTAAATGATTTATGTATATTATAGCATTTCCAAATGTTAGTTTTGCAAACATTAACTTCCGATTATCTTTTGGCACATAATCTCTTCGTGTGAATTCTGAAAAGTTCAAATATTAATATTAACTTAGTACTTGAAACAGACCACAACTAGCACTCAAGTACATATTTTATATCCATAAATATTTTCTCACGGACTCTAACATTAATCGTCTAAACTGTACTTTGTACCATTCATGTCACCTTATTTTAATAATTAATAATTTAAAATTTCACAATAATAAATTCCTGCTGATGCCGTAGAATAAAAAATAACCGTTACATACTCATAAAGATGCACAGTTCAGGCACGTATAGTTCATTTCTCTGACAGCATTAAGATTGAAAATTTTAATTATTATGGAACCTGATTACCAATTTTATGCTTAATTACAGTAGACTTTTAATTTTCAATAAAATTGTGAATTATTTCCTCGATTTCACTTTTATTAAATTCTGTATTTCAATAGAATTACAATCATTCACATTTACTTATACAATGAAGAAATATAAATTTAAACAATTCCACAAGTATTCTCGATTAATAATGCATATTTTCTTCACAATATAATTAAACTTCGAAGTGCAGAAATAATTTTGAATTTTCCTTTCTTAATTTTATTCATATCACATCTTCAAGATTGTACTTATTAAGTGATAAAGCCATTAGCTTTTTAGACAATAAATTTTAAAATAAATGTCGAATTGTTCAGGATTTAACATGTTTGAGCTGATAGTCACGAATACCTTTTACATACACAAACATTTCTTGAAAGGCTTAAAAATGAATCAACTTAATCATCTAAGTGTTATTTCCTATTCACCTAAACTTATTTTTATTTGCGACAATAAATTATCTTGTGGTTGTGTAAAAGGTTGAATAAGTATCATGACCTGACGAAGGTAAGTGATTCATAAACGGAAGGTAAACATCTTTGACACCATCACAATATAAAATTTCATTTATTTAGCATGCAAATCAAAGTATATTTATTAAATGAATCATCGTGAACAAAATTGATTCATTTAAGGGTATTTGGCTTTTAATATTTATTCATTTTCTGCATTTCATTATTTTCCATTTTAAATATCAGGGGCTCACAACAATAGTAGACCAAGTCTATTTTGAAAATAGGAGATAGTCTGTTTAGAAGGTACATAAAATCTGTTTTATCGACCACCACAGGGAACCAAGCCTGTTTTCACATACTTTCCCATCTGTTTACAGACTTGGTTCACCGTAGAAATCAATAAAGCAGATTTTTATGCACCTTCTAAATAGACTACATCATTTTTACTTTCTTCTATCTTTACAAGAAGAAAGTACTGGATTCGTGAAAATTTTCAACTTCCGGTTTTCGACGGATTTATACATTTTAGAATGTCCTGAACACGATTTGATGTTTTTTTGGAAAATGTCTGTCTGTGAGTCTGTCACTCTGTCTGCCAATCTGTAAATCTGCATGTGACAAAAGTTTTGTGGGCGCTCTATCTCAAGAACTACTGCACAGAATTTCACAAAACTTTATATTGAGTTAGACCTTGATATAAGCTGGTCTTGATTAGATTTTGGTGAAAATCGCCCAACAGGTGGCGCTGCTATGCGGCATTTTCACGATTTTTGCAATAGCTATATCTCAGGAATTACAGCACGGATTTTCATAAAACTTTAGATTCAGTTAGTCTATGATATAGTTAGGTGCTGATTATAATTTGGTGAAAATCGCCCAACAGGTGGCGCTGCTGTGCTGCATTTTTTTTCGATTTTCGCAATAGCTATATCTCAAGAACTAATGTGTGAATTTTCATCAAGCTTCAGATTCAGTTACTTCCTGATATAAATTGGTCCTAACTAGTTTTTGGTGTAAATCACCCAACAGGTGGCTTTGCTAAGGAGAATTTTTTACAATTTCCGCAATAGCTCTATATAAAAAACTAATGCACGGATTTTCATCAAACTTCAGATTTAGTTAGAAGTTGTCAAAGTTGTTGATAATTAGATTTTTGTGCAAATCATCTAACAGGTGACGCTGATATGCTGCATTTTTCAGGAAGTATTAACATGTATGAGATAGAAGAAAGTTTTGGAATTGCCGTATCTGACAAGTTTTTTTGGGGTTTTTTTTTTTCACAATGGAATTGAACTTAGTTGTGAGCCAGCCCCTCAACTATGAATTGTAATATTACTGCCACATTCAAAAGAATGGAATAAAGGTTATAAAATATTATAAAGAAATCCTCAGTTTATAATGATGCTTTTGTGTGCTATGTAATTAATATTTAACGAAGTGTAAAAATAATCTTGCACATATTTCGGCACTTTCGTTTTAAATCTTATCCTCGAGTTTGAAATTCTAGAAACCTAAAGTTCAAAATAGTTATAGTCCAGGCAATAGAGACCGTATAGGGATTCCACCTCGCAAAATTCATGGTAGTTCTGGAAAAGGCTTACTATATGGTTTTCTGGGTCGCTGAATCCGAATTTCCCAAAAAGGTTTACTTTAAACTTTTCGTGTTTCTGAATCCGAATTTTTAACTTCCTCCAAATATCCCCCCCTACCGCAACCCCCCCCCCCCCAAAAAAAAATAGTTGTTTTTAAATTAAGTTTTTTATATTTTTAAGGGAAAAGTAGGTAGAAATTGAGAAAGAATACAAAATTTGCAACAAATATGATATATGACACAATGACGTAGGATGAACGGGGAGGGGGAGGGCTGCCTTTGAACATGAACTGCGGCGCTACGTGCACCAAGTTACGCAAGTCCAGGCAATAGCGGATTTTACATGGCAAAATTAATACTCGTTTTGGATTTAGACAAACTTTATGTTTTTTGGGTGCTGAATCCAAATTTGTAACTTCCCACCAAAATTCCAAAAAAAATTGATTTTTTGAAAAAATTTGTTTTTTGAGAAAAGTGCGCGGGGAATGTTCCGATGCAGCCCCCCCCCTCTCCCCGTTTATCCTACGTGATAATGGCCTATATCCTATTTGTTTCAAATTTTGTCTACTTTCTGAATCTCCACAAACTTTTCCCCAAAAACAATAAAAAATTTAATTCAAAAACAACTATTTGGAAAGGGGGGGGGGTTCGGGGGGAAGTTAAAAATTCGGATTCAGTGACCCAAAAAACTTAAAGTAAACCTTATAGGGAAAGTTCGGAGTGGAGACGGGAGGGTGGATATAAACGATGTGAGTGATTAAGTGAAATTGCGCAACTTAGCGCACGCAGCACCGGGGAGCATATTCCGAGGCAGATCCCCCCTCTTCATTCATCCTACGTCATAATGTCATGTATCTTATTTGTTGCAAATTTTGTCTACTTTCTGAATTTCTAGATACCTTTTCCTTAAAAAAAAAATAAAAAAAAATTATTAAAAACCTTTTTGGGGGGCATTTTACCACAATTTGGGAGGGTTGCCGGTGGAAATTTTGGTGGGAAGTTACAAATTCGGATTAAGCGACCCAAAAACATAAAGTAAACCGATTTCCAGAACTACCATTAATTTTGCCAGGTAAAATCCCCTATTGCCTGAACTATTATTCAAACGAAAAGTTTTAAACGAATTTTGAAACTTTAGAAATTCACTTAATTAATTCAGATTTGATAGTCGGTACTCATATGTAACTTTTACAGAAAGTAATATTTCCTTATGAAATCAAAAATGAATCATCTAAAATATGTTTCCCTTAACCCTTGAGGGTCGGTAGGATATATTTTATCCTACCTACGATTAATAAAGATTTGCGCCAGAAAAATTTTATTGAATTTTACTTTTCCAACTTTGGTGGAGCAAACTTGTAAAATTGCTTTTCCTTATTTTGCAATAAAAGTTTTCGAATATTCTGGTTTGAATTCGACATTACAGAAACACAATGACTTGCCCCTCAAAGGGTTAATTCATGTTACCTTATTTAAATAATGATAAATACAAGGGGATAAATCCGGGATTTCCGAGTTACAAAATGTCAGGGGTCGTACTTGTCCGGAAATTTCAAGTCCAGGAAATTCTTCGGTACTAGTATTTTCATATGGAAAATATTTTTTTAAGTAAGGTGTAATTTCTTAGGCTTAACCTAGATGCTACATTTATTTTTCTATAAAAAGATGCTGATATTTGTGCTGAAAAATTTCCTGAAACCTACGTCCCTAGCATAGCTGTCAACTCTTCCGCTTTTTTGTACCACAAAAATTTAATAGAAATTTTTGCCATATTTAATCGACAAATTACGGAGATTTAAAAAGGTAGAATTTACTACGAAATTTTTGTGGTACAGAAAAGCGTAAGATGTTGGCAGCTATGCCCTAGAATACAGATGAAAAACATCATATGTATTATTTCTGACGTTAACGGCCCTTTTTCTTTTCACATACTAAAGGCACAGCAATGAATGAGATATTTTTCTAAAGGTATTCAAAGTATTTTCAAGCGGCTTTTGAAACTGTATAGTATTTATATATAATTAAGATACGGTGTTTGATAAAAAAGAATTGCAGTTAATCAAAAATTAATGAAAAAACGTGCCAGCAAATAATCTCAAAGATTGCGAAGAGAAAGCCTCACACGGGCCTACACTGTAAAAAAAATGGACTAAAAAACGGAAATACTACTGGCAATCTAGATGCCAGTACCATTTCCGTTTTTTTACGGGAAATTTTACCCATAAATTACAGAAAATTTTCCGTTTTTCTGATTAAAAACGGACAAATTCAAATCAAATTTTTGAAATGTATCGTTTTAAATCTGACGGAATTTTCACCAAAGTTTTATTTCCCTTTTTAATATTCACATGAAAATACTTTTGGTGTTAGAAAGGAAATATTATTTGTGCTGTCTTAGAATTCACGATAATAATTGAAAAGATTATCTCAAAATATGAAATTAGCGCTAAAAAAGGGCTGTATTTGTAGCTTGCTATTTGACAATAGCCACATCGACGATTCTCAGTGGTTAAGTTACAGTCACATGCCCCAACTCACTCAGCAAATCAAAATCCAGACAGAATTTCTCTTTTAACGCAAACCGTTTGAGCAATACATGAATTACAATTGCTGTTGGTCCGTTTTACGGTGACGTGAAGATTTCAGCGAATCAGCTTTTTGATCCAAGGTTGTATTTAGATACAGGTGAAAACGTTTTGTTTGCAGTTCGATAGCGTGATACGTACTTTTGATACATTAAAAATATTTGTAAATTTCATATGTTGCTTGCGCGAATCGCATAGCGGCCCAACTAAAATATTTCTGATTGTGTTTTCACTAAGAATTTAAATTAATTCTGTTTCCAAGGTACATTTTTATTTACATTTTCAACAAAGTTTTCCATTACTTTTTTATACATTAAAAATATTTGTAAATTTAATACGTTGTAATGATTTATGACAGCACTCATTCTGACGAGAGTTGACATAAATAGTGGCGAGCGAGCGAAGCGAGCTGGGATCGTGTAGCGATCGCAATATGAATTGCGTAGCAATTCATGGTGGTTGGCAAGCGTTAGCGAGCAGGGGCTGAGCCCCCAAGTAATTTTTAATTTAAACTGTTTTGTCAACTGTCAATTATTTGGCCTTTTTAAATATGATGTAAATTTCCTCCATTTGCGACTTTTAATGCATAATAATGAATTTATTATTAAAAAATTTTCTTTTTCTTTTAAAATTTCATGTAACTATAGTTTTCATGACGTAATTGTCAATTTTCCTGATTTCTAACACGTAATCACTTAATTCTCATTTGAAAGTTTTTTTCTGATTATAATAGCCACGTGTAAATAATTTTTTTAATTTGAAGGAAATATTGTTATTTGCGTTGTTTTTAAAACTGGCAACATTTAAAAATAATATCCTTTTCTAAATTACGTAAAAAATATCTCTCGAAATGCTGAAAATTTGAATTTAAAATGCAGATAAATCCTCAAAAAATGAGTTAAATTAAAAAAATAAATGCAGTCTGCACACCGGGAAATTCTATTGTATCAAATGATGTAAAAATGTTTAAATTCCTATTTATAGTTTTTGCTCATATAATTTTTTTTAATAAAACGATTTTGACCAATTTTAACATTAAATATCTCTTAAAATAATTATTCGATTTAAAAACTGCCTGCATCAGCGTGTTTATCAAACATTTCTCTATAATAGCACAAATTTTCATATTTTTGTATGAAACGGTTTTCTTAATATTAACGAAGAAATACCCCCCGGTCACAAGCAATATGGATGCCGATCTAGGAGTGTACCGGGAAGATCTACGCAGATTTTTTTTTTTGGTCCATTTCCAAATCGTTACTTTTTTATATATAGAGAGGGATGTATAGAGTTTCACCTAAATTTAAAAATCTGACAAATATATTGACAAAATCCCAAAATAATAGAAATAATTTAAAACCCTTAATTGCTAATTTCAGCATCCATTTACAGAACAACATAACACGTTGAAGTAACTTATTCGATTATACAGGGTGTTCCGTTAAAGGGGTCCAATATTAATAGGGGTAATAGAGGAGATCACACGGAGCATAAATCAGTATATAATGCCTGGCCGGATCTCAATAATTTTCAAGTTACAGCAAATAGAATGAAAAATCGGAAATTTGTAAAAAAAACCTCATTGCTAAACTATCGATAATGCTACATAAAAAGAAGCACATATTTAGATAGAGCAGAAAAAATCCTACGAAATGACATAAGTTGTTTTAGAATATTGAGAATTAATGGCGAGTTACAAGCTCTGAAACAGTGAAAAAATACAAAATCAAATATTTAGCAAAATAGTTAATCGTTAATTCCAAAAATGCAACTCTACCTACATCGAGGAAAATGTTATAAAATTTGGTCCATTCCGAAAGCTTTCGAAGAAGCTGACAATAAACCATATCAGTTTAATTGTATGGGAGAAATCAAGCAGTTCGCTAGTTACAACTCTATACTGTTGCACGCTTGGAAAGGGCGAAACTCCGCCCATGACGATTGTAAACACCCCGTTTTAATATCTTTGAATTATACATTTCTGATCAACCTCTATCAATACCCTTTCATTATTCAGTCTGGTCAAGTGAATGACATATTGTGCAGCTCTCGCCTTGTCTTAAAGCAAACTCCGTGACTGCTGCGTTTCCTCCATGAACTTTCAGGATGATGAAGAAGAAGTACTTTTTATGCAAATTTTCTATGTGTATAGGAAGAAAAGTGTAATAAAACAGCAGTCATCAGTGGGCGTTATGTTAAAGGGAGGCTGTTGTAAGTGGGATTGTAGTAGGTTGATGTATAATAATTATGCCGGAATACTCTAACGAAGAATATGCGGACATGCATCTGATGTACGGGCAAGCTCATGGAAATGCATGTCTAGCACAGCGCATGTACCGTGAGCAATTTCCAAGAAGACGTTGCCCAAGTTCGAAACTCTTCATAAAAATCGATAGACGATTACGGGAGACTGGATCGTTTAATACAGCAAGCATTGATGCAGGGAAACCTCGACATGTACGAACACCTGCAATGGAAGAAGATGTACTGAATATTTTTAAAGATAACCCCTCCACGAGTACACGAGCTGCTGCATCTGAAGTCGGTGTTTCTCACCAAAGTGTGTGGCGTGTTCTGCGTGCAGAAAACATGCACCCCTTTCATGTGCAGCGGGTACAACTGTTATCAGTAACAGATTGTGCTCAGCGGACAGAATTCGTACGCTGGTTGCTTAATGTAACAGAAAATAATCCACAATTTCTGGAAAATATTTTATTTACTGATGAAGCAACATTTACGAGAGAGGGCGTGGTAAACACGCACAATATGCACACATGGTCATATACAAATCCGCACACTGTTTTCCCGTCGAACGCACAACAAAAGTTCAGTGTGAACATATGGGCAGGTGTCCTCGGCGATTATCTCATAGGACCATATTTACTCCTAGATGTACTCAATGGCAGTACGTACTTGGTTTTCCTACGGGATATCTTACCGCAGTTACTGCAAAATGTGCCAGCAACATTGCGCCACAATATGTGGTTTATGCACGATGGCGCACCGGCACATTTTTTCATAGGTGTTCGCAATCACCTCAATTCAACATATCCTGGGAAATGGATTGGACGCAGTGGACCTGTTGCTTGTCCTGCACGCTCTCCAGACCTCAATCCGTTAGACTTTTTTGTTTGGGGACACCTTAAATCGCTGGTGTATGAAACGCCTGTGGATACACCGGAGGATTTACTAGCGCGAATCGTTGTCGCTGCAGGAGACATTCCCAACTCCGTCGGAGTTTTTCGGCGTGTTCGCCAATCTTTACGACGTCGCTGTCGGCTGTGCGATTCTGTTAATGGGCGCAACTTCGAACACCTATTATAATAATGTCCGTTCGTCTGCCTTCCGACATTGAACTGTGCAGCGCAGGCCAGAAGACTATGCTTCACATATGTCATAAAGTACGTGGAATGTAATTCTTTATTTGTCATTTTTCTTTTATTTTCAACACTTTTTGGCACAGTATTTTGTAAGTCACAGACTGTGGTGTACTCAAATTGTAAATTACAAAGTTTGTATGAATTAATTTAAAATTTAGTGTCTTTTTTAAATTTATAATTAATAAAATTATTATGCTATTTGCTATTATTATTTCCTATCATAAATTATGATGCACATATACATACAATAATTGTCCATGTAAAACATGTACTGAAACTTTTTGCATATTTACAAATCGCAATATTTTTAATTATTTCCGAATTTTCACCACCAGTTTAATTTTAAAGAATTTAACTTAAGCTTTATATCAATAAAAGACCACTTTAAAATGTAGACTATTATTGTAAAGTTATTTTGGTTCATTCAACTCTTGAATAATTAAAAATGTTGCATCTCAGAAGAAGCATGATCGAAAATGTATAGTTGAGAGTAATTAAAAAGGCGGTGTTTCCAATCGTGATGGGCGGAATTTAACCTTTGCTAGTGTCAAAGAAAGCGGAGTTGTAACTAAGAAACTGATTAATTTCTCTCACACAATTAAACCGATATGGTTCATTGTAAGCTTTTTCGAAAGTTTTCGGAATGGACCAAATTTTACTACATTTTCTTTGTTGTAGCTAGAGTTGTCTTTTTGGAATTAACGATTAATTATTTGGTGTATATTGGATTTCGTACTTTTTTCACTGTTTCAGGGCTTGTAACTCGTCAATAAATATTGATATTTTAATACAATTGATGTCATTTTGTAGGTTTTTTTCTGCTCTTTCTAAATATGTGCTTCGTTTTTATGTAGCATTATCGATAGTTTAGCAATGAGGGTTCTTTTACAATTTTCCGAATTTTCATTCTATTTGCTGTAACTTGAAAACTATTGAGATCCGACCAGGCTTTATATACTGATTGATGCTCCATGTGATCTCCTCTATTACCCCTATTAATATTGGACCCCTTTAACGGAACACCCTGTATATTTAAAAATATATAAACATGAGTACATACTTCTGTTTTCTTTTTATTGAATATTTTTAGTGACATTCATATTTCTGTACAGACATAATATAAAACAGTTTACGCGACACTTTTACACCCATTATTAGTATTCACTTTTTGAAGATATTAAAATATTAAATTACAAATAAAACATTTTATTGAAAATTCAAATTGCTACATAATAAAATAACTTAATTATTCGATCAATTTAATCCACTTGATTGACCAATTTCATCAATTTATTTCATCATCTTCTAGTAGTAAATAACTGGAATAATAAGAAGAATTTATTTTCGGTTATCATTATTAAATCTTCTTTTGTTCTTCCATTCAAATATTTATTCTATTAGAATCCATGATCTTACAAACATAATTTTAAAATATTTACAACAAATTATATCCAATTATTAAAAACACGTACACCGTAAAATTAAAGCAGTTAAATATATATATAAATGGAAAAAGAAATTAAGCACGTTGGTATCTCTGTTATGCATTCTAGTTCATGGAATTCGGCTGTTTCTCGCAGCCGATCATAATAGTAAACAATTAATACGAAACTCTGAGTGAACCGTCAAGCATAGATTGAAAACGACGGATCGACTGAAACAGGTTTTTAAGACCGAAACCGAATTTTGGTAATCTTCCTGCTTTTGGCCGAAAACGAAAATGTCCAAAATTTTTTTAAACTAAATAATACATACATAAATGTAAATAATTATCAATACAAAAACCCTTAACGGGTTAAACGTTTGTGACGCAGCACATTATTTTATGCTCTAAGAACTTTAAATATGGAACTTAAAAATAATGATATCAAATTTTGAGTGACGCTATGCTATTAATTATAATCTCTATATATATTATTTATTTAATCTTTTTATTTTTTTATAATCGCACGTGCAAAAATTATGTTCAATTAAAAAAAAAATGTATAAAAGTTGTTTATTCGTTGATGCTTTAACATTTACAACTCTCATAAATTCCAAGTATCAGTTTTAAAAGATATATCAAAATTTTAGTGACGCTTTGATGTGGCTTTAAACGATTTGTTTTAAAATTAAATGTAAATTATTTTTGTTTTGGCTAAGATATATTCACACATCTAAATAATAGTTTTAATTTTCCAATATACTTTAAATATGTCACTTTCACTGAATTTATATAATGCATTTAAATGTATTTATTTGAATAAATTGATTTATCCTTTGTCCAATGCTATTAAAAATTTAAAATAAGATTTACGTAAATAATTTTTTTTGCCTCATAGTATCCATTTGAATACATTTCACTTAGTTTGGATACAATGACGCAAAAAAATTATTTACGTAAATGTTATTTTAAATTTTTAATAGCATTGGACAAAGGATAAATCAATTTATTCAAATAAATACATTTAAATGCATTATATAAATTCAGTGAAAGTGACATATTTAAAGTATATTGGAAAATTAAAACTATTATTTAGATGTGTGAATATATCTTAGCCAAAACAAAAATAATTTAAATTTAATTTTAAAACAAATCGTTTAAAGCCACATCAAAGCGTCACTAAAATTTTGATATCATATCTTTTAAAACTCATACTTGGAATTTATGAGAGGTGTAAATGTTAAAGCATCAATGAATAAACTTTTATACATTTATTTTTAAATTGAACTTAATTTTTGCACGTGCGATTATAAAAAAATAAAAAGATGAAATAAATAATATATATAGAGATTATAATTAATAGCATAGCGTCACTCAAAATTTGACATCATTATTTTTAAGTTCCATATTTAAAATTCTTAGAGCATAAAATAAAGTGCTGCGTCACAAACGTTTAACCCGTTAAGGGTTTTTGTATTGATAATTATTTACATTTATGTATGTATTATTTAGTTTAAAAAATTTTTGGACATTTTCGTTTCCGGCCAAAAGCAGGAAGATTACCAAAATTCGGTTTCGGTCTTAAAAACCTGTTTCGGTCGATCCGTCGTTTTCAATCTATGCTTGACGGTTCACTCAGAGTTTCGTATTAATTGTTTACTATTATGATCGGCTGCGAGAAACAGCCGAACACCATGAACTAGAATGCATAACAGAGATACCAACGTGCTTAATTTCTTTTTCCATTTATATATATATTTAACTGCTTTAATTTTACGGTGTGCTTGTTTTTAATAATTGGATATAATTTGTTGTAAATATTTTAAAATTAAGTTTGTAAGATCATGGATTCTAATAGAATAAATATTTGAATGGAAGAACAAAAGAAGATTTAATAATGATAACCGAAAATAAATTCTTCTTATTATTCCAGTTATTTACTACTAGAAGATGATGAAATAAATTGATGAAATTGGTCAATCAAGTGGATTAAATTGATCGAATAATTAAGTTATTTTATTATGTAGCAATTTGAATGTTCAATAAAATGTTTTATTTGTAATTTAATATTTTAATATCTTCAAAAAGTGAATACTAATAATGGGTGTAAAAGTGTCGCGTAAACTGTTTTATATTATGTCTGTACAGAAATATGAAAGTCACTAAAAATATTCAATAAAAAGAAAACAGAAGTATGTACTCATGTTTATATATTTTTAAATATATAATCGAATAAGTTACTTCAACGTGTTATGTTGTTCTATAAATGGATGCTGAAATTAGCAATTAAGGGTTTTAAATTATTTCTATTATTTTGGGATTTTGTCAATATATTTGTCAGATTTTTAAATTTAGGTGAAACTCTATACATCCTTCTATATATATATAAAAAGTAACGATTTGGAAATGGACCAAAAAAAAAATCTGCGTAGATCTTCCCGGTACACTCCTAGATCGGCATCCATATTTCTTGTGACCGGGGGGTATTTCTTCGTTAATATTAAAAAAACCGTTTCATACAAAAATATGAAAATTGGTGCTATTATAGAGAAATGTTTGATAAACACGCTGATGCAGGCAGGTTTTAAATCGAATAATTATTTTAAGAGATATTTAATGTTAAAATTGGTCAAAATCGTTTCATTAAAAAAAATTATATGAGCAAAAACTATAAATAGGAATTTAAATATTTTTACACCATTTGATACAATAGAATTTCCCGGTGAGCAGACTGCATTTATTTTTTTAATTTAACTCATTTTTTGAGGATTTATCTGCATTTTAAATTCAAATTTTCAGCATTTCGAGAGATATTTTTTACGTAATTTAGAAAAGGATATTATTTTTAAATGTTGCCAGTTTTAAAAACAACGCAAAGAATAATATTTCCTTCAAATTAAAAAAATTATTTACACGTGGCTATTATAATCAGAAAAAACTTTCAAATGAGAATTAAGTGATTACGTGTTAGAAATCAGGAAAATTGACAATTACGTCATGAAAACTATAGTTACATGAAATTTTAAAAGAAAAAGAAAATTTTTTAATAATAAATTCATTATTATGCATTAAAAGTCGCAAATGGAGGAAATTTACATCATATTTAAAAAGGCCAAATAATTGACAGTTGACAAAACAGTTTAAATTAAAAATTACTTGGGGGCTCAGCCCCTGCTCGCTAACGCTTGCCAACCACCATGAATTGCTACGCAATTCATATTGCGATCGCTACACGATCCCAGCTCGCTTCGCTCGCTCGCCACTATTTATGTCAACTCTCGTCAGAATGAGTGCTGTCATAAATCATTACAACGTATTAAATTTACAAATATTTTTAATGTATAAAAAAGTAATGGAAAACTTTGTTGAAAATGTAAATAAAAATGTACCTTGGAAACAGAATTAATTTAAATTCTTAGTGAAAACACAATCAGAAATATTTTAGTTGGGCCGCTATGCGATTCACGCAAGCAACATATGAAATTTACAAATATTTTTAATGTATCAAAAGTACGTATTACGCTATCGAACTGCAAACAAAACGTTTTCACCTGTGTCTAAATACAACCTTGGATCAAAAAGCTGATTCGCTGAAATCTTCACGTCACCGTAAAGCGGACCAACAGGTTTTCGTTTAGCTCAAACGGTTTGCTTTAAAAGAGAAATTCTGTCTGGATTTTGATTTGCTGAGTGAGTTGGGGCATGTGACTGTAACTTAACCACTGAGAATCGTCGATGTGGCTATTGCCAAATAGCAAGCTACAAATACAGCCCTTTTTTAGCACTAATTTCATATTTTGAGATAATATTTTCAACTATTATCGTGAATTCTGAGACAGCACAAATAATATTTCCTTTCTAACACCAAAAGTATTTTCATGTGAATATTAAAAAGGGAAATAAAACTTTGGTGAAAATTCCGTCAGATTTAAAACGATACATTTCAAAAATTTGATTTGAATTTGTCCGTTTTTAATCAGAAAAATGGAAAATTGTCTGTAATTTATGGGTAAAAATTCCCGTAAAAAAAACGGAAATGGTACTGGCATCTAGATTGCCAGTAGTATTTCCGTTTTTTAGTCCATTTTTTTACAGTGTAGGCCCGTGTGAGGCTTTCTCGCTGCGGTTTTCTTAATATTAACGAAGAAATACCCTCCGGTCACAAGAAATATGGATGCCGATCTAGGAGTGTACCGGGAAGATCTACGCAGATTTTTTTTTTTTTTGGTCCATTTCCAAATCGTTACTTTTTTATATATATAGAAGGATGTATAGAGTTTCACCTAAATTTTAAAATCTGACAAATATATTGACAAAATCCCAAAATAATAGAAATAATTTAAAACCCTTAATTGCTAATTTCAGCATCCATTTATAGAACAACATAACACGTTGAAGTAACTTATTCGATTATATATTTAAAAATATATAAACATGAGTACATACTTCTGTTTTCTTTTTATTGAATATTTTAGTGACTTTCATATTTCTGTACAGACATAATATAAAACAGTTTACGCGACACTTTTACACCCATTATTAGTATTCACTTTTTGAAGATATTAGCACGATTTGTGAGCACGTTAGTGTGTGCAGATGTGTGAATATATCTTAGCCAAAACAAAAATAATTTAAATTTAATTTTAAAACAAATCGTTTAAAGCCACATCAAAGCGTCACTAAAATTTTGATATCATATCTTTTAAAACTCATACTTGGAATTTATGAGAGGTGTAAATGTTAAAGCATCAATGAATAAACTTTTATACATTTATTTTTAAATTGAACTTAATTTTTGCACGTGCGATTATAAAAAAATAAAAAGATGAAATATATAATATATAGCGAGATTATAATTAATAGCATAGCGTCACTCAAAATTTGATATCATTATTTTTAAGTTCCATATTTAAAATTCTTAGAGCATAAAATAAAGTGCTGCGTCACAAACTTTTAACCCGTTAAGGGTTCTTGTATTGATATCATTACTTTTTTGAGGTTATTGAAAAAATAAATAAAACAATAAACACACACACACACACAAATTAAAGACCAATACAAAGAATTCATAGTCAGGATTTCCATTCACCTTCAATCTCTCCCTCCCTCACTCCCTCCCCGCAAAAAAAGGATGACCATACTTCAATTTTAAAGTGCACCGTGCAATGAGATTTTTATAAGAACTCTTTGGTAAGATATGGAAGTAATGTACAACATGCATGTTTAGATGGTATTTCTGTTGGTTTGTTTCAGAGATATAAAAAGCTATGTTAAATTTTACTATATAAAAATTTACTTTGTTAAGAAAAATAGCAAGAAATATTACTCTTTAAGAAATTTACTCGCAAGGCATTTCAGCTCCAAAAATGCTCAAATAATTAATCCACACCGCAATTTACGAACAAATTTATTAGAAAATAATCAATAGCTATTCTTCACGCATATTATGACATCGAAATTGTATTAAAAAATTATTGGTGCCATTGTCAGTTTGGGTATTAAAATTAATCGTTTGCAGACTGCAAACGGCGCCCCGGAAGGGGTTAAATCTTTATATATATATATATATATATATATATAACAATCATCGCTCACTTATAAAAGTAATTACATACATTTATATTAAATCCAAAACTACAAATTTCTGCTTCTCCCTTTTCTCTTCTGCTTTCTATTCCACTTCTGGTTTTGCACCCACCTCTCCAGCTTACCTAAATAATGAAATCTTTCAAAAATTAGTTTGAAAAAAAAAAAAAAAATCTGCAACATTTGTTGCTCACTAACATAGATAAATAAATAAGCACTAACTTCCCTAATGTACAATCATGGGGGAAAAAAAGGTAAACACCCCCTACTAACTCCTCAACAAATTACCGTAGAAAAAAGTTAATGGTACCGAACGATTGGAAATAAAGTCTACTTTTAAATGATGTACATAAAATTTGCTTAAGGGGTCATCTACATATTAAAACGAACCATAACTTTGTTTTTTTCAATAGCAGTACACAATTCTTACAGCATAAATGAATTCTACACCATTTAATTAGCCTAAAAACAAATTTTTATGCAATTCGTACTATAAGTTTCGCAGAAATTAATTATTTTAAAACGAGCGTATTTTAAGGGCTGTATCCAAATTGAAGTTCGGTACTCGATTGTTAGCCGAGAGAGCCCCCTTCTTGATCAAGGCACCTTAAGCGCCACTCAAGCAATCAATAAAGTCTGCTAGATTATAGGATAGCTTAAGACATTTCAAAATATCTAGTCACTTCTATCATAGACGGCCCCTTAAACCATCATTTTGCCGTTTTTTAAGCATAATATGAAAACTATTTGGAAGAAAAATGTAAAATTTTAGATTTCCATAAAGCAGGACTTAATAAATCTAAATCCATCAAAAAAATTGTAGGTTACAATTCATAATTTTTTCGAATATTAATTTCATAATTCATATCATAAAATTATACCTAAAAATTGCAAATTCAACGTATTTATGTTTGGGTATATTAGTATTACTGCTACACAAAAAAATTAGCACATTAGGAGCATAATTTCAGGAGATATGAATGAAAATATGAAAATGTAATTTAACATTAGAAGCACTAAATTTTGAATGTTTATAATTCAAAAACTTACAATTCAAATGACGTGAAATTTGGTGCCTAGGCATAGTTTGAACCGAAGATTTGAAATATCTCGTTAAAATTGGGTATTGCCATTGAAAAAAAATGAAGTTTGGATTTGTTTTAATGTGTAGATGCCCCCCTAAGCAAATTTTATATACATCATTTAAAAGTAGACTATATTTCCAATCTTTCGGTACTAATAAATTTCGTCTACGATAATAATTTGTTAAGGAGTTAGTAGAGGGTGTTTACTTTTTTTTCTTTCACGACTGTACATTTCACCTCTTCTCCCTCCCCCTACTCCCCAGCATTAAAAAAATTTAAATTCTTTATTTTTATACAGAAAATTCTTCTATATAAATTATCCTCTTATTCCTCAAAATTACCACTTTCCCACTCCAGCCTAGAGATTTCAATCTTTAAAGCTTTTTAGAAAAACGGATCTGCAAAGTTTGTTGCTTAATAATTGTCTGAGCGAAGCGAAGGCTAATACCCAGCGAAATATTACTGTCCGGACACATTACAGCTACGATGGATATTAACGCCATGTCCTACTAAAAAAAAGCCTAATAAAAATCTTTAGTCAAGCATAACTCAAAAAATATTTGTCGGATTTCGTTTCTGATTGTACCAGAAGGTACCTATGAGGGCCACCTACTGAATGCACCTACTATGAAAAATAAGTTCCAAACCGTTTAAAAATTATATTAAAAATTCTGATAAAAAAGCACAATTTATCTGCATACGTCACAGAAACTTGGTGTGCGTCACTTTCACCGGTGGATGTTTTCGTAGACAACTGGTTTGAACACATAGAGCAAAAAAAAAAAAAAAAAAAAAAAAAAAAAATACTCACGCCGTAATATTGAATAGATCAGTTTCAACCACGTGATCACAAACCTTGCAACAATCCGTGGCAACCAGTTTTGGTGAGCAAACAAATAATAATACAGTATTTCGTACCACGGTGACCGTTTTTAGCCTGTTGTATAAAATCTGGCCTGTTGTATGACATACAACAGGCTAAATCCGGCTAAAAACTCAGGCTAAAAGTTAGTTGTCAGTCTATCGACTGGAAATTAACAGATTTTTTTAATACCCGCATAATAAAATTTAGAAACGATTGTGAATGATTAAAACAAAAGACATGAGTGTTTATTGCTCCGGGAGGTTATCTTTCTCTGGAGGTCTGTCTGTCTATCATACAGCATGCAATTTTCTTGTAAAGGATGATATTATTATGCAGTAAAACCTCCATAACAGACACACCCGATTAGTGGACACCTCTATTTAGCGGGCATTTTTTTCGATTACCAACCATTAAATAACTGTACATTTTTTACTCTCAGTAGCGGACACCTCCAAATAGAGGACAAATTCTGCCCTCCCGAGGTGTTCGCTATTCAGAGGTTTTACTGGTAAAACCTCCATAACGGACACACCCGATTAGCGGATACCTCTATTTGGCGGACATTTTTTTCGATTACCAACACTTAAATAACTGTACATGTTTTACTCTCAGCAGCGGACACCTCCAAATAGAGGACAAATTCTGTATTCTCGAGGTGTCCGCTATTCAGAGGTTTTACGGTATATATTATTGATAGTTATTTTACAGGGCCGCACAAAATGATAAGAATATATGAAACGAATATAAACTAAATTCGGGATTGGTAGATCGCTGATGGTAATGTAATTTTAGGATGTTGTTACAGTCATCCGCAGCATGTTTTTAGAGTTTCGTTCATCTAACGAAACCCTGCCTGTCTCACTCCTTTGTCTGTCTGTCTGTCCGTCTGTCGCAGAGCCCGTTCTCAGAAACTATATATGTCGGAGACTTGAAAATTTGCATACTTATAGCTGAACACGACACATCAAACGACAAATAATAAAATTTTGAAAAAGTCTAATATTTAACCTCTGGGCTCTAACTTGTGTATTTTAAGCAATTTTTCTAACTCAGCCCCTAATTAAGTTGGAGACATGAAATTTTGCATACTTATAGCTCAACACCTCACATCAAACGAAAAATAATAAAATTTTGAAAAAGTTTATTGTTTAACCCTCTGGTCTCTAACTTGTGTATTTTAAGCAATTTTTCTAACTCAGCCCCTAATGAAGTTTGAGACATGTAAGTTTGCATACTTATAGCTGAACACCTCACATCAAACGACAAATAATAAAAATTTGAAAAGTCTATTGTTTAACACTCTGGGCTCTAACTTAAGTATTTTAAACAATTTTTCTAACTCAGCCTTTAATTAAGTTGGAGACATGAAATTTTGCATACTTATAGCTCAACACCTCACATCAAACGAAAAATAATAAAATGTTGAAAAAGTCTATTATTTAACTCTCTGGGCTCTAACTTGTATATTTTAAGCAATTTTTCTAACTCAGCCCCTAATTAAGTTGGAGACATGAAATTTTGCATACTTATAGCTGAACATCTCACATCAAACGACAAATAATAACATTTTGAAAAAGGTCTAATATTTAACCCTCTGGGCTCTAACTTGTATATTTTAAGCAATTTTTCTAACTCATCCCCTAATTAAGTTGGAGATTTGAAAGTTTGCATATTTATAGCTGAACACTTGCGATAACACGATAAATCATAAAATTTTGAAAAAGTCATATTCAATCCTCCAGTCTCTAAGTTCTGTATTTTAAGCATTTTTTCTAACTCAGCCCCTAATTAAGTTGGAGACATGAAATTTTGCATACTTATAGCTGAACACCTCACATCAAACGACAAATAATTAAATTTTTAAAAAACTCTAATATTTAACCCTCTGGGCTCTAACTTATGTGTTTTAAACAGTTTTTCTAACTCAGCCCCTATATAAGTTGGAGACGTGAAATTTTGCATACATATAGCTGAACACCTCACATCAAAAGACAAATAATAAAATTTTAAAAAAGTGTAATATTTAACCCTCTGGGCTCTAACTTGTGTATTTTAAGCAATTTTTCTAACTCAGCCCCTAATTGAGTTGGAGACATGAAATTTTGCATACTTATAGCTGAACACCTTACATCAAACGTCAAATAATAAAATTTTGAAAAAGTCTAATATTTAACCTCTAATATTTTGTCTCGCGCAATTTTAAAATTTAAACTGTTTTTCAATATTATTTTTTGTTCATTTTGCATAAATGTAATATGACGTAATTTCTTCTATTTAAGACTTCTAACGCATGTTAATGAATTTATTTTACAATATCCTTTCTCTTTTAAAATTCACATGTAAATATCGTTTTTATGGCGTAATTTCGAATAAGTGCATGCGTTTTATACCTAATTATTCAATTCTAATTTGAAGGGTTTTTTTCTGTTTGTGATAGTAACGTGTAAATATTTTTTTTATTTGAAGCAAACATTATTGTTTGCGCTGTTTACAAGTTGGCAACAGTTTAAATTAATACCATTTTCTAAACTATGTAAAATATATCTGTCGAAATGCTGAATATTTGAATTTAAAATAGAAATAAAACCTCAAAAAATGAGTCAAATTAAAAAAAATAATGGAATCTGCACACCTTCTTCTATTGAATAAAATGATCTAAAAATGATTAAATTCCCATGTATAGTTTTTGCTCCTATAAAACTTTTTTTAATGGAACGATTTTGTCCAATTTTAGCATTAAATATCTCTTAAAATAATTCTTGATTTTTGAAAACTGTATGCATCAGCGTGTTGATCAAACATTTCTCTATAATACCATCGATTTTCATATTTTTGTATGAAATAGTTTTCTTAATATTAACGAAGAAAGACCTCTGGTCACAAAAAATTCAAAACCGGCGGCTTCGGCGACGGTGATAGCGTTAGTTACCTTTTTTTAGAATAGAGAGATATATAAAAATGAAAACTTGTCTATCTGTTTGTTTGTAATTGTTGTGACGATTTGGACGCCATAACACACAGGGTCACGCGACAGTAAGATTGGTTAGTACAATAGAAACAGTTATCCCGATCTGCGTTGTGAAAAGATCAAATGGGATAATGTTAATTAATAAATTAGGAGAGAAGAAAATTTTGGAATAAAATTAATTTTGACAATAACTCAAGGACGCCTTATTTAACGTTGTAATGGAAATATCGAACTTGTAGGTTGCATAGAGAAACGTCCAATTCAAACAATTTCAAAATATTAGTTCTTTAGATACCATAAATTATGAATATTATCTCAAAGGGAACAAGGAAGGAGTTCAAAGGAAAGACATATACGTATACATACATAAACAAACTTTATTTTCATTTATATATAAATTCATAACTCAAATATGTTTTTTTTTATCACAATAATCTTTTCAAATTATCGGTTATTTTGTCAGCATATAACATAGTTCCATTCTCATTAGAACAACAAAACTTTCATCAAAATTATACTTTGTCACTTATTTTTTTTTTATTAATTTATGTTATCTTATGCTTGCCTTTCTGTTCACAGCACGATCCGATGATGGGGCTTTTACCAAAATTTTAATCAAAATTTTATTTATGAAAAATAATATTCCCGTTATCATTAAAATCTTTATCATAAACAATCATAATATTCAATGACATAAGATTATGTACTTTAGTGGAAATTCAGAAAATTAGTTGCTTAATATTAAATGTACACATTATAAGAAAACATGAAAACAATAGCCACGAATATATATTGAAATAAATATAAGGAATTTCTCACCCAAATAGACTTCGATCTTTTCTGTAATCATCCAAATTATACAGTTAACTCATAGTTCATGGAATCCTAAACACAAGTAAGTTCATCGGGGCATAAAGTTTTTTTTTTCTCTTATATATGTAAAGTTCATGGGGGTCTTTCACCAACCAATTTCACTTAGTTTTTTTTTCTTGTATATATGTAGAGTTCATGGGGGACCTTTCACCATCCAATTTCACTTTCTTTCAGCACTCTATGACGCATGAAAATTATCCGAGCTCCAACTCCACACTGTACTCTTTCATTGACAAAATCTGCAGACACTTCATACATCTCTCTACTATCCTCTTAGCTTATATCTCCACATCAGGTGAATTCTCCTGTAAAATTCTGCATCAATTTATTTTCAAAGACTTGTCTGCTCTTAGTGATCTTTGTCAATAGATCATGACAAGGACAGGTCTACTCTCAGCATTAATTTTCATCATCATTTCCTTTTTTTCTGGATCAGTCATTTTTTTTTTTGACAAAGACTTGTCTGCTTTCAGCATTCATTTCAATCGCTAATTTTTGTATTGTCCTTAAAATTTGCTGCGAAGGAACTTGATGTAAAGTTTTGAAGTATCTGGATCGTCTTAGAGGGAGTCACATCTTAAAAAGAAAATTATAGAACCTCTTGAGGACGAGACACAAGACTTAATCATCTTCTCTCATTACATCTTCCAAGATCCCATTATATATATTTTTTTTGGAGGGCTAAATTAACCCAGAGCTGTCATTCTGATTGGAGGCTACTCCTGGTCCCTTATTGGTACTCTAAACATCCCTAACTATGGGCGTGCCAATTTATTTTCCACTGCATAGCATTAACTTAATTTTTGCCCCTTGCGCCAGGTTTCTCATGGGAATCACCATCCACGTCGAGTGTTGTAAAACCATCCTAATTGATAGAAAATTTATGGTTTCAACATCGTAAATTTTCTGTTCTTTTGCTATACATTTTCTGTCCAAGTCTGGCGTCAGCAATGTTCTCTTTAACTGTAATTTCCTATTTTCTGTCTGATCTTATTTGGGGAGTTTTATTTTATTACACTGTTTTTTCACATATAAATATTTACAATTCGAAATTTTTAATTTTCAATATTAATACAAAATGAATTCACAATTCATATTCCTTATTTTTTTCTAAACATACCAATACCAAACAACATATATATTTTTATTTTTTTCTACGCATTATATAATTATTCATTTTAATATACTTTAATTTTGGAGTATTTTTTATGTTCTTTTAATTTATTGTATAAATTAATTACTAAAGAATTATTTTCCGAGAATTCACTTATTTTTAAATGTTATTGGATCGTGCGAAAATTATTTAATTAGTTAAATTAATAACAAGCCTTGTTGTGTAGATTTCTACACTACATTGCTTCTTACCTCTTGTTTTTAAAAAAAACAATATGTACACCACAAAAATACACTCATAATACATATATATATATTTTACAAAATATCAATCAAACCTGATATATTTAATGAGTTCTTCAGATTGTTCCTCATAACCCTGTAAGTACACTTGAATAATATAATACAAAATATAAAATAGTATATACATTTTCTTTATTGCATAGGTGAGAAATATTTATTCCAATATAAGATGGCTATTTCAATATCAAAATACTGGAAAAAGGCTATATTAATTTTAGTCAACACTGCCCACTAATTTTTTATTTTATTTTATTTATTTATTTATTTACTTTTTTTCTTTTTTGAATGCTACGCATACTGAAATCTATAAAAATATGTGCAATCATGTATAGTCCAGTCAAATTGTCAAAAATAGATGCAAAAATTCTGCTAGAAGATTTTATGTTTTTAAACTGTTTATGGGGATGCTAATAACAGGAATTAATTGTTTCCCAACAAAATATCTCGAGGCTAAACTTTGTGGAGCCAAAAAACCACGAAATCTTCGGACTTTTTTCAGTTTTTTGCCTATAACTCGAAAAGTATAAAATTTTTGTGTACCATACTCAATTACAAAAAGAAAGAACATTAAATTATCTACAAATTTCACTATAAAAGTCTTTTTCTAAATCTATTATTAAGCGCGATACAGCTTCCTGAAAATGATACTTTTTTCTAACTTTGTGAAAAAAATCGCAAATACCAACATTTGACACCATTTTTATTTCTTTTATCCACTTTAATGTAACTTTTTATATTACAGGTATTTGCATGATAGTAATAATGATTAATTACAATGGTAAAACCGTAAAAAATTGACAACATTGTAATTTTTTTTTGTATTTACAACTTAAGGTGAGAACAATAATAGTAGATATTATGAATGTAGGTAGCATGAATGTAAGTAAAAAAATACTTACAGTAACATCTTTAATGGATTTAGTAACGTCTGGAGCGCTTGCGGGTTGATGAGTTTGGTTCGTCAACCTCAGCTTGAGAAGCAAAGGAGCAGGCTGCATGATCTTCAACAGCTTTGAACTGCTTTGAGCTTGTTGCGACATCATCATCCTGGCTGCGAAAGTCATCGACGTTGCTGGTTTGGTCGATGATTTCCCAAGTATCAGCTTCATAATCCTCTTCTTCTGCATAAATAATATCATCCACATTTTCACAATTGACCCCGTTACAGTTTTTGCAAATTACCGAGCATTTGAGTCCTGATTTTTGGCAAGAGCATGCCTTGGTGCACCCTTTTTTACAGCTACATGAGACAACATGCAGCAAGGATTCAGGTGCTGGGTTTTGGTACATTTGAACTGGCTGAAAAAGACCGTCAGACCTGCGAACCCACTCCCATTCTTCAGGGGGCATGTTGTTTCCTAGCCAAGCTTGTACCTGATGATAACATCTTAGGAAATGATGCTGCGCAGCCTCTTGCGTCGGTGGCAGCCTTGCAAGATGAACTTTGCTTTTTGTGGCTGATTTAGCAAATAACTGGAACCTCAAAATGTTCAATGTCTGCGTGGTATCTACGCATCCACTGTATAGTGCAATAAGGAATTTTTCTCCAGCCTTGATGATTTCTTGACGGGTAGACTCTGGTTTATTAAAAACACATGATACTTCCTCAAGCTGCTTATGTATTTTTAAAGTGTTACAAAACTTTGACTTTCCTTGCCCAAAAAGAGCAGATGTTGTATCGCATCCACTGATTGCATCAGTGAAAAGAACATTGTTGTGATTGTATTTGTAAGAATTGGTTGAAAACCACTTTGTTTCGATGCTTCCTCTTACTGGTTTTTGGAAAAACAGATTTTTGTGTTGATATCCCAAGCTTGTGATGATCGCGAGAATATTAATATCCTCTCCGACAATTACGATACTTTCAAAGGCTTTGGCTCTTGAAATGGCTAAGGTAACAATCATGACATCAGCGTCTTCTTTTGCCTGGTCAACTTGAATTCTGTTATTTTGAAGCTCTGTTTTAAGCAGTGAAATGAAGCGGTTCTTGTTTCTGTCATTGGCTAGAATTTTGTCTTGAGGCACTGTGCTTAACATTTCTGCTGCAACTATGACTTAAGTAGAAGTGTGCATTCTAGATCGACGTGCTCTTTCTGCACTTTTCGTTCCATTCTGTTCCTCCTCAGATGGATATCCAGCGAACACAACTGCGACCTGTGATCCAAAATTTTTCTGAATGTAAGAAATATAACTTTTAACAATAAATTTGAAGGAAACATTTCGAGGCCAAGTTACTTTGTGAAGAAGGTACCCTCCGTCAACAACAAAAAACTTATTTTTCCAATAAGATCCAGATTGTCTAATGGGATAAAAGCACTGTAAAACGAAGATTTTGTGCCCTTTCTCATCCCTTCGTCGGAGAATAAAGACATCGGATAGGGAGCAAGTTCATAAGTTAGTAGATTCTGCACGTCTTCATCACTCTGCTTCATTAAACAAACTTTTTGGAATAGAGTCAATGGATGGACAGAAGTAACTGTAACGTTTCCTAATCTTAAACTACTGACAACAGAAGCTAAAGGTACTACATTTTCCTTTTTCTTGAATTTCACACTCTTGAAATTTTCGCCAACAATTCGTCTGACTCCTGCCTGTCCTATTTCTCCAGCCAAATAGCAGTTAAAGTCAGTCTTTCCAACAATTCCACTACTGATGGACATTATGTAATCATTTTCGGGGAAAGGATGATGCACTAGCAACCAATCTCGCAGCTTTTTTGAATCATTACTGTCTCTATCAATGCGGGAACTTCTGGCATCCACATGCTGTTCAGAAACTTCAAAGCCTACTTCACAGTATGCCTCTATATCATCACATATGTTTTGCATATGAATCATTCACAGAGTCCATCTTGCTAACACGCTGTCTGTCATTCCTCGTCCATGCGTTAATCCTCCAGTGCTCTTTATAGTTTTCATTAATGTTTGTTCGCCATATCAGTCCAAGTCCCAGACCAATTCTTATCTGATCGCCGTATGGTGAAATAGCCTTCAGCTGTGAACTTTCGGTATTCGGAAGGATCCAGTGTTTCTTCCAGCTTCAGCATGTCTTGCAAGTACAGATGTCCACACTTGGCATATAAGAAATGTCCCGCAGCATGGAAGTAGGGAAGCATTTTTTGCACAGTTCTCAGGTGGAGGTTCCAGTTTCCTGTTCGTTCCGCTTCGATAAACTGTTTAATGACTGTGACCATCTTTAGATATAGAATCCATAACTTCGCTGTGGGGCCTTTATTTTCTAGTAAAGTTACAGCTTTTCCATATTTTTTTACAGCTTCTTGAACGTAATAAATGGTGTCCTGGTGTGTCGATTGATCCCAGCATGTTATCATGTCTTCCATAGCAGCTCGTTCGTCTTCTGTCAGTTGAGTGTGATCCCACACTAGGGCAGACAAAACAAGATGAGATAACAGGTGTGCTCGTATAGCCCTAGCATATGCATGGCCAGACATTATTTTATCTACACTATTCTCAGCATAAATTGTGCTGAACAAATCTTTCAGGCCGCTTCCAGCCATGATAAAACCAACTGATCCCATGAAAGACATGAGGAGATGAAAACCTCCAAGCCTCACTGTCACGTTATTTAATTCTGGCTGTTCATTCGCTATTATGTCTCTTGCTTTCAAATAGAGAGGTTGATCATATGTCACAAAGCATGTCTTTTGGTTGAATTGTCGACATTTTTCAGCAGCGACCAATAGTGAGGTAAAAACGGTATCATAATGTGAAGGAAGGGCGTTAATAAATGGGAGGTACTTTATTTTAGAGCGTGTATACTCTCTGTTGGATGTAACTTGCTCCATGAAACCGTTCCACCCGGGAACGTATTCAATGTTTGACCATTTCCCATAGAGCCATACTATGTCTGTCGTTGAGGGGACGATTTCATTATTAATGGGAGAAAGGTCTTCCAAATCTTCAATTTTTATATTCTGTAAGCCCCTCATATCTGTTCTGTGAAATGTCTGTAGATCAATTTTTTCAGCTTGACTGACTATTTCAGCTGTAGGGTGATGTTTCACTTTTTGAATTCTTTTCTCGGGATGCAAGGCGTCGTGAGGAGTAACACACATTATACCTCCCATTGCATGGAATGTACCAGTCCCATCCAGAGTGTTGACATTAAAGTCCGCATTGTCAAAAATAAATTGGCAGAATGCATCATCTCGTTCTTTTGTTTTCTGAGGCTTCAAAATGGTAGACAATTCAAGAAGGGAAGCATCTTCATAGGACCCTGCAAAGCCAAAAGCGGACATAACTTGGAGCAAATGCTTTGAACCAAACTTTCTGTACAAATATGCGCTGATCCCTGTCATGATTGAAGAAAAGAATGACCTTGGTCGAACTGCACTTATTAGGGCATGTGAAAGAGCAACGCACTTTTTCTTCCATTTCTCAGTTGAACCGCGTTTGTGTTTCAAAATTATGGTTTCAAAAAGCAATTTTACTGATTCAGGAATAACGGTCTCAGCGTCAGACAGAAAGTTATCAGATGGGTGTTATTGCGTAACATCATACATTTGTGACCTTATATCTTCCACAATTATGTCACAGGCTCACACTTTCACAATACGGAGTCGTTCCTGCTGAGGATCTAAATTCCTGTTCGAATACCAGTGATCAGTGAGTATTTTGTGTCCAACATTTTTGAAACAGAGTACTGTTTTCTTTTTTTTTGTTTTCAGAAATTAGCACAGCATCCCCATATTTATGAATTATACGGCCCTTGACAGTCCGAGAATCAGGAAGTTCCAATGACTGTGGTATTTGATTCATCAACTCATCTAAAGAGAACTGGCATTCCTCAAATTTTGCTTCAATATAAGTAAATATAGCTTCATAGCTTCGTCAACGGATGTTGCAGGTCGACGACCTCTTTTCTCTCCACCTGTTACAGATTGATATAATTTTATGCGACAAAAACTATGATACCATGCATCTGCAGCTACCAAGTCAGGTTCGTGTTGAATACGTTCAATTACTTTCTGGGACCATTCATCCCCACGTTTTTCTGCAGCTTCCAGAAATGTAATTTTCGCTTCTAACTTCAATACTTTATGAATCCAATTTCTTTTTGCGTAGGGCTTTTTTGATTGTTTTTCGTTAAAGTCATCGGAATTACCTTCTCCACATAAGAAGCAATTATCTCGAAACTTGGAAGAAGTGCTCGATCGGAGGTACAAATTAGTCTGTGTAGAATCTTCTTCACCCCGACGAACATATGCTGCTATCATTCTCTCATTCACATATTTTTTTCGGCAATCCTCATGCACTCTAACTTCCTTGCCACTTTTCAGAAAACGTTGATGAGTATTATTCTGACGTTGAACGCTACATTCAAAGAGCTTGGCAAGTCCTTTCTGGGTCACAATGCGTGTATCACGATTTGAAGCCGTTTGGCAAACGAAACACAATTTTGGATCGGGCTCGCTCATTTTTCACTACTGCACGAGAAGCAGACGCGCAATAAACTGAATAGTAAGATACCAGACCAGTGTAGAGAGGGAAGGGTGAGTCTTTAAGAAAGAACACCTGCGTTGGAAAGTCACGTGACCGCTATCTTCCAACTGCATTCCCTATTATTATCCCCAGCCACCCCCCCCTCCCTTCGTAACTGTCTTTCTGCTAGGGTTGCCGGATATCGTCCTTCTGCTAAGGTTGCCAGATTTATCTCAGGAAAAACGAAGATTTTGATTGACACTAGTTTGTTTTTATTTTATCGCACTATCGTTCTTTTTCGTACCATGCTAAACTATATTGAATGCACCAGTAATGTTTTCGTTAACGAATTTCTTTAAAAAGTGGTTATTATTAATTAATCGATCTAATCATTATTCTCTAACTGCATTTGTATTGCATTATTCTGTTAACATTTTAAAACTAATTTTGCAGTCTTATCCAATTATGAATGAAAAAGTAATTGAATTGTAAGAATAAAGATAAATCAGACCATCCTGCAATTTAATAATTAGGAAAATTTTAGCAATGGACACCCTACAAAAATAAATATTTGTATTTAACCTTGTAATCATCGCGCCCGATACAATCACGGACGAATTGCCCGTGAATGTATCAGGCTCAACGTTTAATGGTTAAGCATAAAAGGTGATAATAAATCAAACAAAATATCTAAACTTATGATACAGTTAGACTAAATAAAAAATTTTATAATGTAGATATTTATCTATAATAAGGTGGAGTTCACTTGATCTATTTCAATAGCAAATGCGCACTTAATATTACACAACTCGCCCAAGATTTTTGTATTACTGATTGATCTAAAACAAGCCGTTTTTACATTTGATGCGCATATCCATAACTTATTTTTGGCAAAAGGTGAAATTTTAAAGTAAACTGAAAAAGAATATTTTTTAAACTATCAAAAGTGGGATGGGGTAGAAAAATGGAAGAAAACGTTGTGCGGACACATTTAAACATACACCTAATACCTAAAAAGCGCTATAGACCTAAAAAATACTAAAAACGTATAACGTACGAGAAAAACGTACTATCTGGCAACCCTACCTTCTGCCAAACCTTCTTGAAAATTTGCCTTCTTACTTATTCATCAATAGGTGCATTTCATTTCCACAGTTAGTGATGAAAAGAAATTTTTTTTAGGGATGGGAGGCGAAAAATAGGTCACTTTCTATGAAGTTGAAAAAATGTGCTATTTTCAAAAAGTTGTAGCGCGCTTAATAATGGGTTTAGAAAAACGTTTTTGATATGAAATTTGTAGAGAATTTAATTTTCTTTCTTTTTGTAATTAAGTATGGTACACAAAATGTTTATAATTTTCGAGTTATAGGCAAAAAACTGAAAAAAGTCCGAAAATTTCGTGGTTTTTTGGCTCCACAAAGTTTAGCCTCGAGATATTTTGTTGGGAAACAATTAATTCCTGTTATTAGCATCCCCATAAACACTTTAAAAACATAAAATCTTCTAGCAGAATTTTTGCATCTATCGGCCCAATTTTCTGACAATTTGACTGGACTAGTAGCTTGTAGGGAATAAAGTTTACTTCAAAATTATTTGGCCATAATATAAAAATATGCGCTATTTACATCCCAAGAGTATGGATGCTACGTAGAACAATGTTTTTACAAAATATATATATATATATACCAAAGTGCGTAAATATATATGTACATCGCACTCTGCTTGAAAACATTTTTTTTTTTTTTTTTTTTTTTTTTTTTTTTTAAATCTAAGGATGCCTTTTCGTCCCCGCATCATTACTCCGGAATATCCACTTAAAATTTTCTCCTCGGAGAAAATGTACCGAAAATCCCTTATAAAATCCCTGAGTGGTCTCCATGTCTCCTTGACAGTGATAATAATCTCGGAACAAGACGTACTGGTCAGTACAATCATGCCAAACAGGTTTACTCACTATCACGGCTGTGAACGTAGTAATCGCTTTTTTACACTAACTGAATGGTTTTATCAAAGTGCGCGATTATATTGTGTGTTTTTATAATAATATTGGATAATATCTACGCATCAATAGGTAAGTGTGATTCATTTCTAAATCCGAAGATTTTAGTACAAGATAATAACTGTTATTATTTATATAGTTTATCGTTCCTTATTCTTAACAATGTCCTATAAACAATTCTTTTTTTATCAGATATTATGTCGGACAGTGTTCGCCATTTTCCCCGCATTATGAGCGTGCGTTCCAGACTGCCTCTCACGTAACAATAATTTCTTCTCATACCTTGATTGTTCTTAAATTTTAAAAATATTTTCCTTACCTACCATATTTTACTTTCATATGCCTTAATAGTCCACATGTGTGGGTTTTTTATTTATTTTGTTTCTTTATTTTTAGGAGTCTTAAATGTATCCTTTTTATTTTTCCTCGCAGTATTTATATTATAATATTACGTAATTTAGTTCTGACATATGTGAATTTTTATATATTTTGATTTAAAGTTCACACTCAATATTATGCTTTCTTCCGTGTGCACACTGTGGTTATTTTGCGTCATTATATTAACAATGTTAATGAATTTTTTTTTTTTTTTTTGCAAAACGCATTCTTTCTAATGTGTTATTTTTATATGCTTTTTGATGTTTGGGAAGTGTTTTAATCCTATACTCCTACCGATTTACTGTTTTCTAACATAAGTAATGAAAAGATGGTACCCTCTATTCACTCCTATATTAGCGGTAAATACAGTGTTTAAATATGTCGTTCCGTGCTCATTTTGCCGTTTTATATTTATTTAATTGTTCAATGGGTTCCCAAATTAATATGCATCCGTTTTATTTATTTATTTATTTATATTTATACATTGTGAAATTTTTAATGTATGTTGTAATAATTCATCTACAATGGTTTTGTTTTTGTTTATTTCCGAATATGTTTTCATTCCAGCATAACGATGTTAATAAATTTTTATATATTATTTTCCGTTCCGTAAAGGTTTTGTTGCAAATTTATTATATATAATATTTGAATTTTAGGTATGATATGGTTTATTTATTATATTAATATATTAATTTAGGTATGTGTTTTTTAATATTTTGCTTCGATACTGAAAAAATCCGTGTACAATCCCATGAAAATATCTTGCGCAATGTCATCCAATCGACCCGCAATCACGATGACACTTTCCTAGGAATATGATGTATTTCCATGTGATTATCACAGTTTCTTCAAACATTATTATATTCAAATTACTCTGTGGTTGTGAATTTTAAATGTTTTACATACGACTTTTAGGTTTTTCATATTCTGTGGTTTACAAACTGTGTGCTTTTCATTTTGAACCCTTCTGTGGTCATCCAATTTATTTATTTGCCTAAATGAGTCTGTAATGTTTATTTTAATATATGTATTAATTTATTTACTTATTTATGTATTATTTTTCAGATTTTTTTTAATGTTTAACCCTTTCAGGGGCAGAAGAATTCTGTTCGTAAAATGATGAAATAATTGACTGACACCAGAATACTCAAACGAATTTCTTACTAAATAACAAAATGCTATTTTGCACTTTAATAACAAAAGCAACATTTCATTAAAATATTCTTGGTGCCAGTAGTCAGTTTTGGAATTAAAATTAGGTGGCTAGACCCTCTAACCACCGCCCCTGAAAGGGTTAATCTCTTACTTTCATAAATTTTTAGCAATTTTACACACTTACATTTTGTTTACATTTTCCCAATTACTACTTGTTTTTCTTTTTATAATTGGTAGTAATGTGTAGAAAATTTTTATTTTCTGACAAATGGTGTTTTAAATCGTTTTTATTTACAAAGAGTGTGAAATGTTGTATAAACTTATATACAATTTTATCCATTTTGTGTCATAAATATGGTAATCAATATAAATGCCATATTTAAAAGTGCATCCGTGACATAGCAATTTTTATTTATTTGCATAATTTTAGTCCATGTGTTCATAATGTTTCTTTTTCGTGTCAAAGTCATAACGTTTTGTTAATATTTTATAATATGTATAATGGAAAATACATTTTCCATCCAATGTTGCTAATTTCTACTTATATATCTCCAAAGGATTTTTATATTTTGTACAACAGATTTTTTTTTTTTTTTTTATAAATGTGTCAATTTAATATATATTTTTCTTTTAGTCCTCTTGAAGTAAGTATGTGGTTTGTCTATCACTAGCGATCAAAATATTTTTCCGACATGTTTTGAAATACATCAAAACAATTTTGAAGTGTAAACAAATAAATTATATATACCCTGTTTTCCGTTTTTCTATTTTTTTTTAATATATTTTTTTTTCTAATTTTTATTTTCCAGGATAATCCTTATGTTACGCTTCATTTTTACTCACTCAAAATATTTCTTTTCTAGCCATTGTAATTAATATGCAATTCAATATTAATTTTGTCATTCAATTATTTAGCTGTGTTGTCTATTCAAATTACGCAATCAACTATCTGCAATCCGTGTGTCGTGAAAAATTTGCCATCCGCGAAAAGATTGCCCATGGAAACAACCCTCATAGCATGCATGGTCACGGTGACGTCACTGTGACGTCACTGCAAGTCACTGTGGTCACGTCACATCTGTGACCAAAATGCCACCACTCAGTGATGTCACATTGTGACTGGAATGTGAACTTCTTAGAAAACTTTAAAAACTTACGAAAATTCTTCAAAACATGTTACTTTTTGTAAAATTATATTTTTCTGGCAATTAAAAAAAATTGTGACGTCTCTGTTATGTCACTGCTATGTAACGTACGCCACGTCACATATGTGACAAAAAAACCAGCATATTGTAAGTCACAGTGTGACAAAAAATATGAACTTCAAAAATCTTTGAAAATGAAGAGAAATATTTTAAACAGCCACGAGTTACAGCGGCATAAGGAATGAAAATATATTAGTGGATAGCAAATGGTAAATTCCGTCACTAAAGGGGAGTGGGGGGGGGGCATAATAAATAAAGTGCACGATACAAGCATTAATAAACTAAATTTTTAGGCTATATTTTATCAATTTGATATCTAAGACAGTGAATGTATACTTTTTCATGATTTCAATCTAGCATTTGGATAATATATTTACAATTACGAATATTAAATTTATACACTTTACATATTTAGTTTGCTATGAGGAAATTTCACTCTTTCTTTCTTTTTTTACCGACCAGAATTATTCGAAACACTTCTGTGCTTTCAAACTAAAAATTTTCTATTACAGTTAAATCTGCACCTTTTAATGAGCATGAGAAAGAGTCTTCAGAGTTTAGTCATCTATGCATTTCTTGCTTTAGAATATTTTTATAATTTGTATTCAAGTCATAAATTCTACTTCTTTCAGACTTTTAAAATAAAATTAGCATTTTCCGAAAATAAAGGAAAACAAACTTTACTTTAAAAAAATAGAAAAAAGGGGGGTGGGGTGTCGCTAATACAATAAATTTATTTTTACACCTTTTAAAAATTTAAACAATGTTTTATCTAATAAACTCTAATTATGAATATTATTATTATAATTATTTAGAAAAAATGAACTTTACAATACATTTTAACTTGAATTATTTGGTACGGATAAAAAGAAAAGATTAATTACATTGGACATTTTTTGAAATACAAAATTTTAATGAATGATACTTTCAGAAAATTTCTGCGCGTTCAAATTCCATATTTCTTGTATACAAAAACAAACAATCTGTAACAAACCATCTGCTCGAAAATCGTCTGTCCACAGAAAAATAAATATGAGAATACACGGGAAATAGTTCACTTGTTTTAGAACAACACGTCTACAACACTTTAAGATAAGGAAATGACCATTTTAGGATACACGGATATTAATGGAACGTGCATGTAAGTTTTATTTAATTTAAATATTTTATTTCTGGTTGTATATTATGAGTTAAATAGTTATATTTCTAAGAGACTGATCTTTAACTGTCAGAAGCGATATTTTCCAATTTGATAACTGTGAAGAAAAATATTTTAATCTGCCATCGCTTAAAAAAAAAAAAAAAAAAAAAAAAAAAAAAAAAAAAAAAAAACTGCGCAGAGACATTCATGCCTACATTCATACTGGAATTAATATAAACATTAATTTACTCTTACTTGAGATTGAAAATGTATGGAACGACAATGATTTCGAATTATTTTATCGGCTTCTTACTATTTTTTGATTACTAACATTCATAGTTATTATTATTTTGGGGTTAAATATGATGTTCGATTATCATGAGATTACGAAACTGTTTCAGATTAGAAATTAACATTATACTGGGAAAATGTATTTTTAACATATTACAGTAGTGAAACATTTGAAAGAATTTTCTTTTAGTGCTAATAATATTTTAAATTATCTTTTAAAATCCTAAATCTTCAAACCAATGTTTTCAGATTTAACATTTGCCAAAATTATAAAATAATAGGAATTCCTTATACCATATGGAAATATTTTTGAGATATTGTTAAATCTAATAATGCATTTAATTTATCTATTGTAGTTTGCTGTTGTTTAACAGTACAATTATAAATACTAATTATTATTTTTAGTGTTTTTCAAATTGGTATATTTATTTTTTTTTAATTGTATGTAAGCATTTTTTCTGTTTGTGATTTTAATCAAACATTTAATTATAGACATTCTGAATCTGTTATTAAATTTTCTTCTATTGTAAATTAATTTTCTACGTGTATGATTCGGGTAATTATTGGCACTAAAAAGTAAAATATGATATTTAAGCATTGAAATAAGTATTTTTCATGCCTGATAGGAAGTTATAGATTAAACTGCTTTAGTATATATATTTTTTAAGTTCATATAATACAGGATACATAATGTAGGACACAAGTTGAAAAGTGCTTATGACTTCGGTTTGTCTCTCCGTCTGTCCGTCTAGCAGTCTGTGCGCACTCTAACTCTCGAAAATATACTCGGATTGCCCTGAAATTTTTGGATGGTATTGACGTTTACCATCGCACGGTACCTATTTGTAATGAAGTTTGTAGCATGCTTTGTTCATTTACAGGGACAGCCAAAAGTTTTCCGTTACATTACGGCCTATGGGAAAAAGTCGTTTCAAATGATTTTTTATGATTTTACGCACGCTTTCAAACAGAATAAAATTTATATGCATTTATGAAGTGCACTAAAATATGCATTCTGTTGACTATGCGATGCAAAGAATAGTTATTGTTCATTTACAGGACTAAAAAAGGAATTCAAATACATAATGATATGGAGGTGGAGGGAATTGTTTGCGGCATACTTTAATTATGTTAATCTATTTCATATATAATGAAATTGATGTATGTCGCTGAGGTTTACATACTATAAATTATTTCATGTATAATACGAATAATACATATATAGCATTTACAGGGACACACAAAATCTTTCAGATACCATATTGTATCCGAAGTACTATTCATTAGCGATGATTGCTGGAAATATATTTTTAATTATGATATGCACTTTTATGATTCACTATATTTATGCATAGTGTATGGTGTATATAAATGCTATAATTCCTATACAAGGCTACACAAAAGTATTCGTAAGGATTACTGGGTATGGGCGCAAATTGCTTAAAGGTGGTTTTTAAATGAGTTATGCTTTTTTTCGCTGAACTGCATTTAATTTACCAAGAACTATTTGTAGAATATAGACAAAATGATATACAGGGTCACGTAAAGAATTGGATACATGGCCGTTTATATATTATAACTTCTGGAAATGTGATTTCAGCAGTTTTAAGAGTGTCTTAGTTTGAATTAAATTTTAACTAAATAGTGGCGTGTAATAAAGATTTTAGGTAAACTACAGGGTTGTACAAAGGTATTCAAGTATGTTTCCATACATTAGTATAAATTGCTGAAAATGAATTTCAACCTGTTAGTCGTTTTCTTGCTAAACTAAATTTTCCCATTATATAGTATATATACACTTAAAAAAATGGGTACTCAAAATTGAGTAAAAAGTACTCAATTTTAAATGCGTCACATGCACAAAATAGCTCCGATCCAAATGTACTCAAAGTTAAGAAACACATGTACTCATTTTTTTTTCCATGGCTGTGATCAAATATGAATCGTTATGTACTGCCCCCCAACCCCCCCCCCCAAAAAAAACCTAAAATGTAATGTAAAAATGTACTGACATTTATTTCCCGTCCAAAGTTCTTAACAAGAAATGTTTAATTGATTATTTATCAAGAAAAATAGCAAAATTCTTAACAAGATACTCAAATCGAATATTTTTATGACAAGAACATGATTTCCAAGCAATTATTTTTAAAATGCTGTGCATAATTTAATATTTACATTAATAAACATCATTTATGCCGCCATAAATGAAATGAACCATTACAGGGTACAAAACTATTTGTTTGTTTGGGTTTGATAACATGTGATGCTTCAAAATAGAGAAAGCATAAGTTCATTTTTGATCCAAAAATATTCAATTCAATATGAGTACGTCGGTTTGCTCATTTTTGAGTACTTCATTTTTTTCAGTGTATCAACCTACAGATCAAATAAGGGCTGTTTAAAAGAATTGGAAAACATATTTGGCTATGGACGGTAACTGCTGAAATCAGTTTTTCAAATGTTTTATGCGTTTTCTAAAATGTTTACTTAGTTATCTTATTTACGTCATTTCCCTAAATTACGATGTCTTGTTAAAGCATTCAGAAAGTGTTGGAAAGTATATTTTAATCTATGCTTAACGCATGATTTTTCTTACTGTTTTTTTTTTTTTTTTTTCTATTTCCCAGATCAGTCTTTTCCTATAAAACATACCAAATCTATTTAGCTGAAATTCACAAAGTACAATATACACGGGAATAAAAAATTTAAATAAATATCGCTTATCATGCCGCTCTATAAATAATAGTTGTATTAATATCCGTTAGTTTCCATGTTCGTATTTAATAAAGCAATGACAAATTAAAACAAATTAAAAAACTTACACATTCTAAATATCAAGCATAGAACTTGATAAAAAAATATGTCAGTTGATAAGCATTGTTTTTTAAGTGGAAAAATGTAAAATGTTTTAGAAGAATAGGACTCCAAAGTAGCGATATTTTGCTAAAAAGTACGGTAAAAAGATAAGATTTTATATTTACAGCAAAATTTTATTTTAAAATTCATCGCTGTATTAATACTTAGAAATTTTTCCAGAGAGAATCATTCGCCTTATATACAATATTTCAAATGAAAATCAAATGTCAAATTAATTGCTTAAAAGGCGCAAAGGCCAACATTGTGAAAAAGATTCCATGCCGGGACTCGAACCCGGGCCATCAGTGTAGCACACTGACATTCTACCGACTAAACCACATGGAACGGCGCCCAGCCCGTAAAATTTTTCACTATTACATGTTCGCAAGGCTACAAACGCAGCATAAGATGGAATATTTATTGTCAGCCACCGACATGGGGTAAACACGAAACTTAATTAAATCCAGCATCGATTGAAACTATATTAATAATTGGAAAATTTTCCAGGGAGAAACATTCGCCCTGCATACAACATTTCAAATTAAAATTGCCTTTTAAGAAATTAATTTGAAATTTGACTTTCATTTGAAATATTGTATGCAAGGCGAATGGTTCTCTCTGGAAAAATTTCCAAGTATTAATATAATTTCAATCAATGCTGGATTTAATTAAGTTTCGTGTTTGCATCATGTGGGTGGTTCACGCTAAATATTCCATCTTTTGCTGCGTTTGTAGCCTTGCCAATATGTAATAGTGAGAAATTTTCCAGCCTGGGTATCGTTCCATGTGATTTAGTCGGTAGAATGTCAGTGTGCTGTACTGATGGCCCGGGTCCGTGTCCCAGCATGGAATCTTTTTCACTATTTGCGTCTTTTAAGCAATTAATTTGAAATTTGATTTTCATTTGAAATCACAGTGTTTATGACAAGTTCGTCACAAATGACACATATTTCACAAATTGGTCACAATGTGACTCCAAAGCATTGTCGCTTTCGTCACAGGTTCGTCACAAAGTTAATGCCAAAATAGTCACAAATGACACACTTTTCACAAATTTGTCACACCGTGACTTCACAGAGTGGTCACAATGTGACGTTACAAACGTCCTCTAAAACGGCCATAACGACCTCGCATTCTAGTCACTGTGACGTCACATCGACGGTCACAAAATCACAGTGTGACTTCACAACGACGTCGTCGTGACGTCACCATGCCTTACGGGAACTGCTTGATGCCAATTGAATTACACAGCCAGGATATATTTTGACTAATACGCAGCCAAGCTAAAGCTCTCACTCCTGAGTAAAAAAAAACCACCTTGGTTCTACCGGAATTCTGCTACGATACCGGGTTGGTGAGAAAATTCTTTATTTATTCCCTTCTTATCAATCTGTATTTTTAAATCCTCATTCGTGACCCTAACTGTTCTGTTCATCTCCCCTGATTTTGCTAGGAAGCCGGGGTTACCCAAACCAGTTTTTGGTCAAGCATTAGTTTCTCTTTCACTTTTCCTCCTTGAACGTTCGCACTTTGCATTGGGAACAGGTTTGCCTTAAATGGCTCGTTCCGCTGGTCACAGGAGGAAGCAAAAAAAAAAGAATGGGGGGAAGGGGTTACCCGCTGCCTTGCTATACGGGATGCGGAGAAGAGGAATTTCTCCAAGCCACAATTATCTTCTTTATCTCAGGAGATGCTACTTAGCGCTTCTCTTTTGCGTTTGATGCTGTCGTCGTATACCAATATTTGCATTTTTTTTATTTTAGTAATTTTTTTTCTATGTCATGCTTACCTGTGTATAATGTAATAAATTCTGTTTGTGTATATTATATTATTTTGTTTTTGTGGAGGGATGTATGAAAGAAAAATTATCTGTTTTACTTGTTTGCAAAAATCATTTCTATTACTGTGACAAAATATTATATTGTTATTTTATTTATTTTGGGTTAATATTTCAAAAGGACTTCCTTTATATGTCCAGAATTTTTGCACAAAATATTTTTCTAACATGAAAATTTCTTGGGCAGTATTTGTCCAACTTCGTTGAATTTTATTTTATTGAGGGAAAACGAACTTTGAACACATTTACGCTTTACTACATGTTTATTAAAATTATTTATTATTATTATTACCACATTTTCTACCGCATAACATTTTATTTTCATGGTATAAAATACACATCATGGCTCCATAACTTTTATTCAAAATTCAAATTTTGCTTTTTCATTCATAATAATTTTCCAATATTAACTATTTTATTAAAATAATATAATCTAAGCAAATATAAGTATATTTATTATTATTATTAATTCCGTGTTGCCGTTGAAAAATTTTGTATTTTTGCTATGTATATGTTTAATCAGTTTACACTGATTTTTTTTTTTTTTACATATGGTATTATTTAATAAATTACCTGGTTATTTATTTATTTATTTTGTTTGCGATGTTAGGCGCGAACAATTTTGAGATGTGAATTGTGACAGGTTTTAATTCCGGCTTGTCCCTATTTATGATAAGGTAATTGTCGTTTCTAAAAATTCGTTCTACAAAATACGGTCCTGAAAATTTTTGGTGTAACGCTTTAGGTTTTATTAGAAGTTTTAAATAAACTTCATCACCTACTTGTAGCTGTTTGTGTTTTAATTTTGAGTTTTTATTTAATTCTTGATCCGATTTTTCTTGGCTTTTCATGACCTCGTGTCTGATTTCGTGCATATGTTTTAATTTATTTTGCACATAGGTGCTGTACGAGTCTATTTCGTGTGTTGTGAAATTTTTGAACGGCGTTTTGATTTCCCGTGCAAAAAATAGCATGCTTGGTGTAAACTCCGTTATTCGATTTTTTGTTCTATTGTGCATAAGCACAAAATATGGAAGTCTAATGTCCCATTCGTACGTTTTAGTACACATGGATGCTATAGAATTTTTTAAATCAAGATGGACTCTCTCTACAATGCCTTGACTCTATGGATTATATACGCTTGACCTTATTAGCTCGATATTTAGATTCTGCATGTAATCTTTGAAATCTTTTGACCTAAAATAAGGTCCATTATCGCTTGCAATATATCGTGCTAAACCGTATGCACTGAAATATTGGTTCAAAGCGTTAATTATGACCTTAGTGTCTGTTGATCTGAGTGGAAATGCTTGTATAAAGCGTATAGCCGTATCAATTACTGTTAAAATATATTTATTTTGTTTTAATGATACAACCAAAGGTCCTACTATGTCAATCGTTAATCTTTCCCCTGCTAAATAATTCTTATCCATTTTTTTAATGGTACTTTTATCGTCTTAAGTTGTTTAAAAGTATTGCATGTTATACATTTCATACAGAATGTTTTTACCTCCTGATACATTCTATACCAGAAAAATCTTTCTTTTATTATTCCATAAGTTTTTAGAAAAGCAAAATGTGGTACATGTGCACTATTTAAAATGTCTTCTTTCAAACTTTGTGGTGCAATGTATAAGTCATCATTACTGGAATTTTGTGAATTTTTTAAAATTAGAAACCAATTTTTATTTAAAGTGTACTTTTCGTACTTCTTTGCTTTCTTCTGTTGCTGTAAAGCTTCTATAATTTCTTTTAGTTTAGGGTCTTTCATCTGTTCTTTTTTTATATTATCCTCAGTTAAATTTTTATTCACCGTGAAAAGGTGTTTATTTAAATTATCTGCAACTGTTAAATTGTGTACGGCGCGACTATTGAAATCTGCTGGATTGCTATTTCCAGAAATGTGAGATATCTCATAGTCGTAGTCTTGTAGTTTAAGTAACCATCTTGAAACAATCTCAGGCTGTTTTTCTAACTGTAAATGGTACGTTAGGGCTTTTGAATCTGTCAGCAAAATGAATTTTTTTCCTAATAGGATGTTTCGAAAATAGGTGATTGTTTCATATATTGCCAAGAGCTCGATTTGTAGACTTGGATATTTCTTTTCTGACTCTCTTAACTTTCTTCCTGTAAATTCAATTGGTATCATTTTATCACCTTGCTTTTGTGCCAATATACCTGATGTTGCGATTTTGGATCCATCTGTGATTACATAGAAAGTTTTTGTGTAATCTGGGGGTGAATTGTCGGTTGTGCCATTATTATTTGTTGTATTTTTTCAAATGCTTGTTGTGCGCTTTCATTCCATCTGAATTTCTGGTTATTTCTCGTAAGATCTGTTAGAGGTGCAATAATTTGCGCATAATTTTGTATGGTTGATTTAAAATATGTGCATAGACCTATCAATGCTCTCACCGTTTTTTGAGATGTGGGTCTTGCAAAGTTAGTAATTTTCTTTATATTTTTTTCTGAGGGTACATAACCCTTTTCGCTGATTTTATAGCCTAAAAATTCAATTTCCGGCATATATAGTTTTAGTTTTGTAGGTTCTATAGTTAAATTGAATTTTTCTAATCTTTTTAGTACTTCTTCAAGTATTTCATGCATTTGTTCTATATTTTGAGCTCCAAGAAGGATATCATCGATAAAATATTCAATGTCATATTTTTCTTTTAAGTCACTTACAACTATGTCCATTAAGCGAGCAAATAAATTCGTCGAAAATTTTAATCCAAATGCTAAACGAGTCATTTGAAAGTGATTGTTTTCCGTAACGAAAGCCAATTTGTGCTTGTCTTCTTCCCTCAGCTTGATTTGAAAAAACGCTGAGTGTAAATCTAACACCGTGTATATTTTCTTTCCTGACATGCTTTGTAAAATCTTTTTTGTATTTGGTACAGGATATGGGTCGCTCTCTACTATATCATTAAGCGATCGAAAATCTAGAGCTAATCTTACTTTGATTAAATTTTTGTCGTTAGTTTTTGATGTGGAATTTTTTTTCACGAAAATTACTGGAAATGCATAGCTGGAATTCGTAGGTTCTATAATACCTGCGTCTAATAGATCTCTTATTTCTTTTTCTGCACTCTTCTTTATATCGTGTGGTAATTTAAAAGGTTTGGTTTGGATCGGAAAATCATGCTGCAATTTAATTTTAGGTTTAATTACATCCGTCGCTCCTAGTGTTTTATAAGATTTACTGAATGCTGTCGCATGTCTCATTACAATATCCAAAACTTCCTTTTGCACCTTCGGGTCTGATCACTTGCACTTTCGGTAAATGATCTACTTTGATATCCTCTCTTGACAATTCCTTTCTTCGCAATTCTCTAATTTGTGTTATATTTAAATTGTTAACTTCATAAATACTGTTAGTATTTGTTACATTTTGTTCATTAATAGAAAAATCAGTTGTAATCTTCCCATTTCTTGATCCTTGTATAATTTTAAATATTTGTTGGAGAGATTCTGTACTATAATTTGAAATGAATTATTGTTGGATTCTTTGTTTTTATGAACAGAATTCTGAATTGCTAATTTTTTATTATGGTATTTGGGTTGAAAAAAAATTGTTGGTCTTTTTCTAAAACTCCGTCGAAAATTAAATTTACTAATTTCGATTCTTTAGGTCTTAGAGTAATTTTGTTTTCTACAAATGCTGTTATGTTATTCTTTGAATTATAATAATCATTAGAATTAATTTGTTTAGGTACAGTTTGAAAATTGTTGTTTTGTTGTGTTTCTTTAATCCTGTTATCTTCTGTAAATTGATTTTCATTGGAATTTAATTTTATTACCGTATTGTTAAATTTTAAAATGTTGTTTTCCAAGTCCAAAATCATTTTGTTATTTTTTAAAAAATCGTATCCTAAAATAATCTTGTAATCGCGGTCAAATTCTTCTTTTGTGACATAAAATGTCCCATTTAGGAAATTATTCTCATTTTTAAATTTAAATTTTACGCAGTTTTTGAACGGAATCGTTTTATTTGACAAAGTTGTAATTTTAATTGAATTGGCTCTAAATATTTAATTTTTATATCTGTCTGTTTTATTTTTTCAAAAATTTCTGGTGACAATAGGCTAATACTTGCTCCACTATCTACTAAACTGGGTATAATTAGTTCCTTTTTTATCTTTAAATTCCATATTGGTAATTCATTGTTTCTTCCTGAGTTGCAACTTGCTATCAATTTTTCTTTAACCTTAGAATTTTGATTTTCCTTAACTTCAAACACGTTTTTTTTTCATGTTCACGTTTCTTTTTTTTTTTTTTTGTTAAATTTTGTTTTTATATTATAACCCTGTTTTTTCTATTTTATTGGATCTGCGGGTTTGCTTTTGTGCTAGATTTTCTTATCCCCTTACCGGTTTAAATGATTGTGTCCTCTTCTACTCTTATTATTCTGTTTTCCCCTTCTGTTATTATTTTCTCTAGGGAAAGTTACTGTGGGCTGTGTATCAATATTTGTATGATTATTTTGATAACCATTACTTTGACTATTTTGAATATTTGTGCCACCTTGATGTTGCCCTGTATATTCTATTTGTGGATTTTGCCCTTGTGAAAAACCAGTGTTTTGTATCGGGACAGTGTATTGCATATTATAATTTCCCTGATAAATTCCATTAATTCCTATTTGTTGTTGATATCCGTTTGGATAATAGGGCATCTCATTGTGACCATAATTAGGCCTAAATTGGTTGTACTGTGGTCTGAAAGAATTGAATGCTTGTGGTGTTTGGAAATTAGGCGTGTAATTTTGTGGGAGTCTTTGAAAATTTCCATAATTATTATTTCTATAATTTCTCTGAAATCTTGGCCTAACTCTGTTCAGTTGTGCTGCTCTAGGGTGATTAAGATTTGCGCTTTTTTTGTTAAAGTAGCAATTTTGTGTTAAGTGATTTGGTTTATTACATATATGGCAAAATTGCTGCGTGATGTGGTTAATCTCAACCTTATTTTGTTCACTTTCCTGTGTGTCAAGTGTTAAATTGTTTATCTTTTCTTTCAATTCTTTAATTTCTGCCTTCTGATCTTGTGACATGTTTATCAGTGCCTCGTATAATTTGTTTTCACTCGTTTGCGTTATATTATTAACTTCCCCTGCACATTTAGTATTTATTGCTAATTCAATGTTTTTTGCCCTTTTCACTGCATCGTCAAATTTTGTTGGTGGATCTTTTTTTAATTCAAAGGAAATATCTGGTCTTATAGCTTCAAGGTATTTAGTCAATTTCATAGTTTCTAATAAATCTGTAGCACCGTTTTTCGTTGCATGGCCTGATAATGTTAGATATTTTTGAGCTTCGATGTTAAATTTTCTTGTAAAGTCTTCGATTGTCTGGTTCGCTGTTTGTTTGGCATTTATGAATTGTGATTGTGCTTTCGCAAATGATTTTTCCTTTTGAAAATGTTTGATAGCTTTTTCTTTAAATGTTTCGTAATCGTCGGCCCTATGTAGTTCCTGGGTATTTTTTATCATTTCCCGTGCTTGTCCCTTAAATTTTGATTTTGCTAGGACTAATTGTAAATCATCGGGAAATTGTGCAGCTTCAGCCAGTTCTTCGAATTCATCGAAAAATTGCGTGATGTCCTGTTCTGGTTTGTCCTCAAAATTAGTTAGAGCGTTTATTAGCGTGTCTACACCAATTGTGAATTTTTCCCTCTCAGGAGATTTTTGTCTGCCTTTTCCACGTCCAGTCATGTTGAAAAAATTTTAGTTAGAGTTTTATATTTTTGAATATTTCGTAAAATAATTTTAAGTTTTAACTCACACTACAGAAATTTCTACCCCATGTACATATATAAATACAGAATCATAATAATTAAAAATATTTGTTTTTCAAAATCCTTAATTATAATAATTATGATTGATAATTTCGATAAATAATGTGCTGTGAATCCACTACTACTTTCCTTGGTTTTTCTTTTTGTTATACACATAAATAATTTTTTCATATAACATAAGAAAATAATTTTGTTAGTAAGTGAGAAGAAAAATAAAAATAAGAGGATAATAATATATATATATATATTTTAATAAGTTAAATCATTGCAACCTTCTAATTTTAAGTCCTAAATTCCATTACTAACACCCGGTATTAGCACCATTAAATTTTAGTATGTTGTGACGATTTGGACGTCATAACACACAGGGTCACGCGACAGTAAGAATGGTTAGTACAATAGAAGCAGTTATCCCGATCTGCGTTGTGAAAAGATCAAATGGGATAATGTTAATTAATAAATTAGGAGAGAAAAAAATTTTGGAATAAAATTAATTTTAACAATAACTCAAGGACGCCTTATTTAACGTTGCAATGGAAATATCGAACTTGTAGGTTGCATAGAGAAACGTCCAATTCAAATAATTTCAAAATATTAGTTCTTTAGATACCATAAATTATGAATATTATCTCAAAGGGAACAAGGAAGGAGTTCAAAGGAAAGACATATAAGTATACATACATAAACAAACTTTATTTTCATTTATATATAAATTCATAATTCAACTATGATTTTTTTTATCACAATAATCTTTTCAAATTATCGATTATTTTGTCAGCATATAACATAGTTCCATTCTCAGTAGAACAGCAAAACTTTCATCAAAATTATACTTTGTCACTTTTTTTTTTATTAATTTATGTTATCTTATGCTTGCCCTTTTTGTTCACAGCACGATCCGATGATGGGGCTTTTGCCAAAATTTTAATCAAAATTTTATTTATGAAAAATAATATTCCCGTTATCATTAAAATCTTTATCATAAACAATCATAATATTCAATGACATAAGATTATGTACTTTAGTGGAAATTCAGAAAATTAGTTGCTTAATATTAAATGTACACATTATAAAAAAACATGAAAACAATAGCCACGAACATATATTGAAATAAATATAAGGAATTTCTCACCCAAATAGACTTCGATCTTTTCTGTAATCATCCAAATTATACAGTTCACTCATAGTTCATGGAATCCTAAACACAAGTAAGTTCATCGGGGCATAATTTTTTTTCTCTTATATTTAAAGTTCATGGGGGTCTTTCACCAGCCAATTTCACTTAGTTTTTTTTTTCTTGTATATATGTAGAGTTCATGGGGGACCTTTCACCATCCAATTTCACTTTCTTTCAGCACTCTATGACGCATCAAAATTATCCGAGCTCCAACTCCACACTGTACTCTTTCATTGACAAAATCTGCAGACACTTCATACATCTCTCTACTATCCTCTTAGCTTATATCTCCACATCAGGTGAATTCTCCTGTAAAATTCTGCATCAATTTATTTTCAAAGACTTGTCTGCTCTTAGCGATCTTTGTCAATAGATCATGACAAGGACAGGTCTACTCTCAGCATTAATTTTCATCATCATTTCCTTTTTTTCTGCATCAGACTTGTCTGCTTTCAGCATTCATCTCAATCGCTAATTTTTGTATTGTCCTTAAAATTTGCTGCGAAGGAACTTGATGTAAAGTTTTGAAGTATCTGGATCGTCTTAGAGGGAGTCACATCTTAAAAAAAAATTATAGAACTTCTTGAGGACGAGACACAAGACTTAATCATCTTCTCTCATTCCATCTTCCAAGATCCCATTATATATATATTTTTTGGGAGGGCTAAATTAACCCAGAGCTGTCATTCTGATTGGAGGCTACTCCTGGTCCCTTATTGGTACTCTAAACATCCCTAACTATGGGCGTGCCAATTTATTTTCCACTGCATAGCATTAACTTAATTTTTGCCCCTTGCGTCAGGTTTCTCATGGGAATCACCATCCACGTCGAGTGTTGTAAAACCATCATAATTGATAGAAAATTTATGGTTTCAACATCGTAAATTTTCTATTCTTTCGCTATACATTTTCTGTCCAAGTCTGGCGTCAGCAATGTTCTCTTTAACTGTAATTTCCTATTTTCTGTCTGGTCTTATTTGGGGAGTTTTATTTTATTACACTGTTTTTTCACATATAAATATTTACAATTCGAAATTTTTAATTTTCAATATTAATACAAAATAAATTCACAATTCATATTCCTTATTTTTTTCTAAACATACCAATACCAAACAACATATATATTTTTATTTTTTTCTACGCATTATATAATTATTCATTTTAATATACTTTAATTTTGGAGTATTTTTTATGTTCTTTTAATTTATTGTATAAATTAATTACTAAAGAATTATTTTCCGAGAATTCAATTATTTTTAAATGTTATTGGATCGTGCGAAAATTATTTAATTAGTTAAATTAATAACACGCCTTGTTGTGTAGATTTCTACACGACAGTAATTCTATAAAAATCCACAATTTGGAATCCAAAATTGTGAAAAGATACGTACATGTGCATTAAAACATGGCCGAGGCAACTAAAGTAATCCGGAATCGAAATAATTTATAGTTAATCTTTAATTAATAAAAAACCACCAATTTAACAGCAATTTCTTATCAAATTTAAACATTTTTCGTTATAGCAGTTGCCAACAATTAAAATACACAATAAAATTATTACTACAACAATTAATTTTCTACTGCAAGATTTCCACGTGAAAAATGAAAATGAAATAAATAATCTGCCGAATTTAAAAAAAACGTGAATATTACATCATAACTTTTCTATTGCAAGATATTCACGGGAAAAATGAAAATGAAATAAATAGTTTGACGAATTTAAATGAAAGTGAATATAACTTCATAACTTTTCTATTTCAAGGTTTCCACGTGAAAGAGGAAAATATTACGTCATATTGGAAATATAAAGGACGTGGTGGATATAGTATAACGTCATATGAGTGTGAAAAATGTATTGAAGCATGATAAAAACCCGATTAGAGAAATATTGGCGTATTTTAACATTATTGCTCCAATTATAAATTGAAGTAAGTTCATTTATAGCTGTATTCTTTTGCGTTTATTATATACATTTATACATTTTTATATTGCGTTTTCATATGATTCATTCATACAACATTTCGACTGCTTTTTTAATGTTTGTTTTGTGTTGTATGTTAAATTTTGAAATTGATTTTTCAGAACAAACATCCTTCAAATTCTGAGCAACGCCAGGCACTTTAGTTTGTAACAGATAAATGGCTTTTGTATCTGTACATCTAATGCTAGTATTATAAAGCGTTATAATATTATAAAGTGTATAATATTATTAATGCTTGTACCTTTGTGAGGTGTTATCTCTGAAACTACATAGCCAACTTAAAAAAATGTTGTTGGCCATCTCTGCTCCGAAAAAAAGGCTGTATTTTATGTCAGTGCAAGAACCTACATCGCTGCAGGAGTAAAAAAGTTCTAAAATTGTGATTTCTGCGATATGGATTGGGTTAGAAACTTTAAATTTGGTGCAGTAGTTACTTGTAAGATGTAAGTACTCGTAACGAACGCTCTCTAAAAGGTTCAATTTGACGGATAAACGTAAAAATTTCTAGAAAGGTTAAACTATGATTTATTTGGAATACTGAAATTTTTGGGATACTGTTGGGGTTAGAGACTAAAACTTTGGCATGGTAGTAATTTATAAGATGTACATGCTCGTTTTAGAACGAATTCTAAAAAATCTAAAGACTAAACAAAGCGGAAAAAGATCTAAAGATGATCTAAGTAACGAAGTACATGGAATTGTTAGGAATATAAACATGAAAATTGACATGGCTGTATTTATCATGACGTAAATTCTCGCAATGGAACAATTTCTAAAAATGTCGCTATATAAAACAGTGCAGAAACAAAAAACTTTCGAAAATTTTCTATTTCTGTGTTACTGCTGAGCCCAAAATCTTGAAATTTTGCTTCGGGTTAGTTTTAAAATGTACAATTGTCTCTATAAATGGATTCTAAAGAAATTTAAAATTTAAAAAGAAGAAATGACCGGAAAGCGATCTCAATTACCATTAATTTGGAATTATTAGGTATAGCAACTTTAAATATTTCATAGTGCTGCATTTCCTCCGCAAAACATGCAATTTAAATGCAACAAAACTGATAGATACCCACCTAGCAATAAATAAATTGTGTAAATATTGAATAAAGACCTGTATGAAACAGTGAGTAGGTTGCCCGAAAGTACTTATTAAAGTGTTCCTTCTCTAGGCTTTTCTCGCTCTCGACAAGGCAACTAACAGAGGGAAGCGCCTTTTTAAATGTGATATGAATTTTTTATCTGATTCATTTTTCTAGACATTTTATCATAAGGTCATATTCTCAATTATCATTAGTAGATTTTTTATATATTAACTTATTCTGGTGAAATTTCATAATCGGGTTCATATTGGCGTATGTTAGCTTGCATGATTTGCTGAATAAATATGTATGGGTTTGTAAATTACTTCAAATGACACTTTGACAGCTCAAAGGTTATGTAGACGATATATTCAGATCTTGTGTCATACTTTATGCTGCAATCATTGCCGATTTCTTTTATTTAATACATGCTAAATACAGCTCAACTTTTGCAGAATATGTTTGAAAACAAAATAATACAGCGTATGTAGTGGCCAGCATACACTCATGATTTAAATCTGATCGAGCGTATCTAAAACACACTCTAACGAAGCATTGCATACCATTGTTGATGTATTCGGTATTTTGATACTATATCAGATTTTGAGGAGAGAATTCCTTAACTGTTATCGACAACCTCATTGTATCCGTGGAAAACAGATATTTTAAAATATTATCTATTCCGGGGGAACACATACCATATAAAGTATAGTTCATTGTTATTAAACAACATATATTTGTCATTTAAAGTTACTCAAATTGGTGCGGAGCGTCTGATTATGCTCTTGACATCATTTTATACAGTTAAAATTCCGATATAAGATAATTTAGTGTTTCATTTTCTATTTTACTTTTAATATATTGCATACTTTCAATTTTATATCCATGCATGGCTGTCTTGCATGGTTTGATTTACCATTTTTTAAACAGTGTATAGGAATTTATATATAAGATTTTGTAATTCTACGATTCGTTTATTTTCATCATTTCAATTTATCGCAGTATATGTACAATTAAAGATAACATCTCACTTTCTTTGCTTCCACATGTTATTATTAAATCTATGTTCTCAGCAACATTGCTCAGACTAATCCCTCTGAGGGAAGTCCTAGTAAAATATATAACCATGTACACTTTTAATTATTTTTCACACAATCAATTGATGTCATGATAATAGTTGTTCTGAGCGAATATTGTGTTGGCTGGGCTGTCGTACAGATAGCTCAATTGGAAGAGTACTGGCAATTAAAGCCAAGGGTTATTAAAGTTCACTGTAATTCAAGATGTTTAACCCCTTCGCGACAAGAGCCCTTTGGTTAATTTTTAACCTTTTACTACAGGTTTTTAAAAACAGAAAATTTTCTGTAATTGAATCACAGAAATGCTCAGATTAAAGAAGGTAAACTTTACAATTAAAAATAAATGGTGAGAATAATGAAGGATTCTGAACACCTTAAGTGGCCAAATATACCGGACGCTCATTCCCAAGGGCTTAAAGATGCTTTTTTGCTATTATAACCTTTAGGATTTACATTATAAAAAAATCTTAATCACTTCTGAGGTAAATAAAGACAGTGGAAAAAATCAAGATAGCAATGTTTTGATTGGCAAATTCTAAGCTGAGTAATTTGTGCAACAGAATGAAAAAAATATAAAGTTGTAATAATGTCCTCTTACAGATACTAAATCTTTAAGGTTTTTGATGTGTGAGCTACATATGAATACAGTAGAAGATCTTTATAATGCACACCTTGGTATGAGAAGTTGTGCGTATTATAGAATTTTGCATTATATAGATCATATTTCATACATCATTAAATTTACGTCGTATACATGCTTTGAATTACATTCCTTGGAACAAGAAATTGTGCAAATTATAAAATTTTACATAATAGGTATAGATCTCACACTATTAAATTACCTTAAAACATGATCCAAATATGCCTGGGCAAAATAATTATAAACAGTGGTGAGCTCGTTACTGACAGTTTTGGGGACACTAAATGCATTGTTGGCAAATTTATTCCTTTTTCACCATTTTTAATAACAATGAAATCTTTGCCTTTTTTTGGCACAACTTTCTTCCATTAAATAAGGCAAAAATTGAGTAAAAAAAAAACTTTTGGAAGGCATGCATTTTAGTGCTGCAAGAAAAACCTGTCATGAGCTACTACTGATTATAACACCCATTTACAAAAAAATTTAATATAATAACAATGTTTTCCTTACTCCAAAATAATGTGTTAAAGACCATAATGCATCAAATTTAGTGTTCCAAGAAATAGAAATATTTGTGAAATACATGTGCTTCTTAACTGCAAAATTCATTGTTTACATATTAGAAATACATTACATTTTCTGCATTAAAATGTTTTAGTGGCAGGCTTTTGTGATTGAACAAGAACTGCTTGCAGAGTGCTTTTAATGATTTTAGAATATAAAATTATGGCTCTTAAATTACTATTAATCCAATACAGTAATAGGGTTTTAAAAAATCATTAAATAGTTCATTTTAAAAAATTATTTGTATTTTCATCAGATATACCGATTATTACTACCATATGTTATATGTAGCATATTTATTAGAAAAGTTACAACTATTTTGATGAAGTTTTGGATTCCCCCCTCCCCTCCCTCACATACTGTCAAATTTCGCGAGGTTTTTTCTTCTTGTGATGTTCCTCCCCCGACCGAGAATGGAGCGGGTTTTTTTATAATCAACTGATTAATTTTGTTTTTCTTTTATTGCTACTTTTTTATGTTAGTGTGATGATCTTTAAAATGCTATTGCACAACTAGGCGATAAACGCGCTACTCTGTAAGTGGCACGGCAACCCTCCAGTGTACAGGTGGAATTGATAAAAAGAGTTTTTGTAGTCGGAATATGCAGAATGTTAAAGAATAGTGAATGGTTTAATGAAAGCAAAATAAAAACTTAATATTTAATGTAAGATGCTAGTCAGATTAATATATTAATTGAAATGGTTACTGGGTAATCACTTTATTAGTTTATACAAAGTCTAATTATCATGACAACTACAATGCAGCTGCTAATGAAATTTTGTGAAACCAATCTTTTCTAAATAGTAACATGTTCTGAATTGTTCTTATTTACAATAATACTTCATTACCACAAATACCATATAAGGAAGCTGGCTACTTTTATATTTTGTATAAGTAAATTATTTAAAACTTTCTTTTAAGCATATTAACTTTAAAATTAAATAAAAACAAGTATCTTACTTTTGCAAAAAAGCTGTTTTATATTATTTATCTATAAACTTTAATTACTAAATAAGGAAAAGTATCATGATGAAAATTTTTACTTTTATGAGCTCTAAACAACCAGTCAGGATAAAATGGTTCATTTTGAGCTAATCGTGATAATTTAAGTATATAAAGTAGAATTTACTATCAGTCAAAAATATGTCCAAGATTGAAATCAGTCTTTAGACTGAAGATCTTGCACCCATGGCTGTAATCAATTAGCCTAAAAGAAATATTTCAGGGGTTTTGTTTGTTTGTTTGTTTTTTTCTTCTGTTTTTCTCTTGTTACAGAGATAAACGGCGATAAGAATTTTTTTTTCCTCTTTAGGTTTAATTTTCTAAAAATAAAATACTACGATGCTTAATTTTTGAAGCTGAAAAGAGTTATAAAAAAATAAATAAATAAACGAAAGATACCCATATTTCGAAAAAGATGTCATTTTAAGTCAATTTTCGTTTATAATGTTATTAGAAACGATTCGCAAATGAATCATTTTATAAACGGAATTGGAAATCTTAATTTTGATTTCGTCATACCTTTTATTTAAATTGTGCGTTCTTTAAAAATGAAAGATTTTGTTTAATTTCTTTAAAAGAAAACTCAAAACACAAAATTAAATTAGTAATATATCTGTATTACACTCACATATCACAAGAAATACCTATGCCACACATGAACGTTATTTTGTAAGGAAAACAGTTATAAGTATTTTTGAAAATAAAAACAATTCAGAACACTAGCTGACCCGCCCGGCGTTGCCCGGACCCGTAATATAAATGAATCTGAAATTTTTATCGCAGGTCCGTACAGAGGGCGGTGGGGGTGGAGACGGTGTAAATTACCAGGGCCCGACTCTCCAAAAGTTCCAGTTCCAAAGTTGTGTAAATTCACAGATTAAGTTTTTAAGTTTTTATATGCCTCATTTTTTTTTATTCCAAATTAATTGATGAATTCAGTTAAAATTTAATTATATTTTCAATAATTTAATTTTTTATTTAAAATCTTTAGATGAAAAAACAATTACAAATACAACTTAAACTGTAATACTGAAAAAGAAATAAAATTGTTAGCAAATATTACTATATAGATTTTTTAAAAATAAGTATCATCCAGCAAATCTATTTTCTAATTGAGTAAAGCCTTTTTATAAAGGAATCCAGGAATTAAAAAAAAAAAGTTCCAGCTCCCCTCTCTCCAAAAATGCTATTATGCTTTGTTCAATTTAGATAACCTGCATAAAACGGGATGTATCACTGGTCGTTTTCGTTTCCGTCTAAGCAGGTTTTATTGTATCTTACTTCTGGTGGGCCCGTAATAATATTCTTAAATGAACCTGAAATTTGTATCGCATGTCCGTACAGAGAGGGGGGGGGGGGTAAACAAAATTACTTTAACGTCATGATAACATTTTGTAAATTTCTTGCTGCTGATTAATTAGAATTTCCAATACAGTGCTTTGCAGAAATTGGACGTTTTACTCAAACACTCAAAGTCCTACAGTTATGCCACGGAACGTTTAAATCAGTAATTTGGATTTCAGAAGCAACGCGTTTATGCTAGGGTTAAGCCTATTTTAGCGATCGCTTTTATGCTCTGTGCTTAACGGTGTTCCCCATTCAATCTATTTCGATTTTCTGTTCTTAATTTGGCTTCTTCACTTTCAAGCATTCGCCGAGATCTTTTGCGGACATTTCAAATGATATTTTGAAACTCTATAATTGCAGCGAAAGCGCGAAACATCACGGAGCTCTTTCCTCCACGGCGAAATGTAAATAAACCCAATCGCCCTAAATCCTGCCAAAGGACTCTTACTAATGAGATGCGTTTCTCGGGCGTTGCCATTAGACAATAACAAATAACCGCGAATTCTGTGCCACGTACGTTAGCGTAATATATATATAGATTATACTAATTAGAAAGGATCGGTTGCAAAGAATGCTGTCTGGATAATTAGAAATTGTACTCACTTTCTCCCCTTGGAGTACCATTTCAAGATCTTTGATATTTCTTATTTCTTCAGTCAACTTCGCGTATCGCGTAGTGATACATGGCGAAGTCTTATGGCGAACGCGATGAATTTTCATTTCGATACGAGAATTTTCGATAAATATCGAATTTCAATACGAGAATTTTATTTAAAAATGTGAAATATTTTCTCCTTAAAAAATGTTTACTTACTATGAATAACAATGAAATAAAATACATATAATTACAAAATACTGCTCCATTTTAAAAAATCAGTCTAAGTATTTTAAAGCACATAATAAACTGTTTTTGTAGTTTAAAAAAAAGATTTATTGCCAATATTCAGATTTTTAACTGTGACCTAAACCCCGCAAAACCGATGTGCAACGTTCTGTCTGCTAGCCCATAGAATAACATGTAATCCGCGATCCTAAGAAGTCCAATTTTTCATGCGGATTATACAAAAATTAAGACTTTTCCTAGATACTAGGTTAGTCTTATCCATTTCATCAAAAACAGATTCATTTTATGTATTAATATTTTTTAAAAAATCTAGACCGTTTCGGAGGAAAAAAAAAGACAAACTTACACCATCGAAATTGCTTTCAAAATGGGTTTACGGATCTGAAAATATACTGCACGTAGAATTGTAAAAAAATCAGAATAGGATTAGACTGCAGATATAAGACTGTTTTAAAAAAATCAGAACTAATAGGACCTATATTTGCTGAGTTATTAACAGGCGGCTTTTCGCATTTTCTTTGATGTCGGGTTAGCTGTATATATGAGTTCCGCCATCTACGAATTCTACGATACGATACGATACGATACGATTTCAGGCTTAAGGCTGCGTCACTCAGAATACTACCGTCTTCCATGATTTGTTAATTATATGTTCTTATTAACCCTTTCAGGAGCAAAGTACTTCTATTCGTAAAATGCTGAAATGAGTGGACGACACTGGAATTAAAAAATATATATATATTTCAAGGAATGAAAAAGTTTTTGGAAAGCTTTTACTTGATCACCCGACCGGAGCACCAACCAAAGAATGGCATAGGATGTAACGCTCCGGTGGAAAATCCCCCACAACAATCACCGATGCCGGACATCGGAAAGCACCCAAAATAACAAGGAAAAAGGCACATATTCTGACGAACTTACATAGTAAATCGTAAATTTACAAAACAATTGATGTTGCTTTCATCATAATAATAAAAATAAAAACAAAAGTGAAGTGACTTAAATGTATAACAAAAGTTAAGACTATAAATCCTTGTTCAAGATTATGAAGTGTAAATGTTCATAAAAGTTCACTGTTCACTAATGTTCAAATGAGTTCAGTGTTCGAAAGAAAAATGTTCATAAAGTTTCATATAAGAAAAACTAACTTGAAGAAAGATCACCATAATGTTCAGACCTCAAGAGAAAATCACCGCCAACAAAAATGTCAGACAAAGGACAGTTACTATAAAAGGGACAATGTTGAGCCTTTGATGTAGTGTCAGAAAACCACGTAATGTCCGTAGCGAACCACTGATGAGTATTAACAGTATGATAGAAGTAAATAGTTACAAGTGTAAAAATTATCAAAATTTATACCCAATAAATGAGTATTCCCTATTAAGTGCGTTGTACATAGCACACAGTTTTCTATAGTTTGAACGGGTGATGAGAATGTCTCGAATGTTCCATCTCAGTGTACAATTCCTGTTAAATTTAAATGTACAAGGCATTAACGGACAATGTCCAAACAAATAATGTTGTATACTTCCTACATCACCACAGTTACACCTGTTATTTGGGCGTTTTCCTATTTTAAACAGATACTGTGGAAATGCTCCATGTGAAGAAAGAAAATAACCTATCACCTGGGATTCACATAGAAATAAATCGTTAACCTTGTTTAATATCGCATAAGTATCTCTTCCCTTCACCGAATTTTCCCAAGAAACCGGCCATTGATCATGTAGAAGTGTTTTAAAATGACTCTTTAAAATAGAAGTTGGTGCAGGAATGCGTAGAACTTTATCATACAGATAATTTATAATAACTGATTTTGCCAACATGTCCGCTCTTTCATTTCCTGATATTCCAACATGCGATTTTATCCAGCCAATATATATGACTTTATTATGTAACAGGCGCAAAGAGTTGAAGATATTAAAAAGCTGACCGTTAGATGGAAATAAGCGCTGAAGAGCGTAAATTGATGACAAGCTGTCAGTATAAAGATGAAATGAATCATGCGGGGAGCCGATGAACCAACTGATAGCCTCGTCTATCGCAGCCAATTCTGCTTGAAAAACAGAGTTATAGTCATGTAATTTTAATCTCATGTCTAGCATAAAAGAATCCCTATACCAAACCGTAAATGCAGCTCCTACACTGTTCATCATTCGAGAACCATCAGTATACAATATCGGATGATTCACCACTGGTACTGTATCAACCACTGGCTTAACAAATTTTATATTTAAGTTTTCAAAGAAGTAAGGATAATCATATGTCCTCAGTTTATTCATAAAATCTTCACCTTTAAAACACATATTGTCAATCAAGACTGTACCATTTCCATAAATGATATTATAACGCTTAGAAGACAAATTCCAGTTCTATGTCAAGTGGTGGAGCACCCACCAAAACACACAATGCGTCATTAGAAATCGTACGATATGCCTTTAAGACAGATAGCAGACATAGACGTTGACATGAGAGTAATCTTGTTATTCCATGTTGATTTAAGTCAGGCATCCAGATCTCATGTCCATATGAAATACGTTTCTTCAAGACGGTATTGTACCATATTTTAAGATAAATAGAAGGAAGACCTCTATCACGGATTCTGGTTTGGCGCATTTTACACGTGAAATCGTTAAGCCTAGTTCTAATCATATCTAGGTGATCCATCCAGCGAAAATTGCTGTCAAGTAGAAATCCCAAATAAAGAATATTGTCCTTTACACTGATACTTTTGTCATTATGTTTAAAAATTGGTCTTCTTATACTAAGAGTGTGGCTCCCAAACAGCATTGCGGCTGACTTCTCTGCACTAATTTTCAAATGATGTATAGAACAGATATCCGAAAAGTGATGAACACTAGTATTCATTTTATGTTCTAGCGCAGAGGGGAAAGCTTTTACTTAATAAAAGGAAAATTTTCATTCCAATATGCTTGTGCCAATGTGGCATTTAAGAATTAAAATTGAGTGGTCCAAAAATTAACCACCGCCCTCGAATGGGTTAAATATACATAATTATTAATAAAGTATGTCAGAATTTGGTTTTCTGTGCCTGTGACCAAAGCTTTTTATATTCTCTTAAAATAAAATGTAATTAATTCATCAACGAAACAGAAGGATTTTCTATTTATACGCATTCCATCTAATTAAAAAAATATTTTAGGTAAATATACCTCGATTTATAAGAATTTTTGTAATGATAATATGATAAGGATTTTTTAAATGATCATATGCTATACCAGAACCTTTTCTGGGAGTATTCGAAACACTTCTGCGGTTTGCAACTGAAAAATTTCTATTACTGTTAAGTCTGCAACTTTTAATGCGCACGTGAAATGCGTTTTCAAAGTTTAGTCATATATGCATTTATAATTTTCTCTCACGTCCTGTGTCAGTCATAACTGAAAATTATAAACAGTAAATTTCATAGCAATTAATAATGAGTGTCTCATTTGAGTCGATACAGCTCAAATTAGTGAGTAATATTGAAAATTTCGAAGAAAGAAACGACATTTTTGAAATACAGATAGTTTTGAAATACAGATAGTCGGGTTTTGGTCCTTCCGAATTTTAGGCAGCAATTTCGCTTTAGGCGAAACTCAGATTTTTAGCCGAAAACGAAAACGAATTTTCGGTCGATCTCTATATAAAACACTTTTCAACACTTCCTGTATTCTTCACCGAAACGTCTCTGTTTTAAGCCATTACCTGGTAGTGTTGCGTTTACGTAACGTTAAAAATAAATGTGTTTTTCTTGTACATTGTGCTTTGTAACAATGTGCTTTGTTTAGTTTCGGTAGTTAATGGGTTAATACGGAAAAAGAAGTCTAAGAAATTTTTTTTATAAAACTCATAACACATTTGAAAACAAGATTTCAGCAATTACCGCCCACAGCCGGAAGAGTAGTGCAATTTTTATGTGCAGCCTTGTATTTAATCTACAATTTGTACATATTCTACATAATATGCTAAAACACAGTTTAGTAAGAAAATGCATGGTAAGTTAAAAGTTCACCTTCAGCATTTTATATCAATGTAAGGAAACATACTTGAATTGTACAGCCCTGATTATTACCAACAGATATTACAATAGAAATTATCTGCAAAAGCAATCAGGTATGTAGCGACGCACTATGATACAATATCTCCAATATATGGTTAAATATCCTGAAAACTTAAAACCCAGTAATTTTCCTTAACGTATGTTTACTCCAAAGCAATACTACTTCTGTTACTTTGCAGCTACACATTTAAAACGAATTGACATATGTCAACAAAGTGACGTGTTTGAATGAATGGGACGCCAGTTAATGAAAATATTTTCATCTACACAAGTTTAATCTGTAGCACTACTACTTCTACTTCCAGCTACACCTAAGATTTATAGAGCCATTTACTAACCACCCCTTAATTCCCCCCCCCCCCACCCGTCAATACGGGCTGAGGTGTCGTTCGTTATTTCTCGTGCCCATCATATTTCCGGGCTGGAGTTTTACTGTTGAAAAAAACTTCGGAAACCAGAAAAATTTAATTGGCGTTTCGGTGTGAAGCCTTTGCATATTAGCCTTAGGGATTGGTTTTTGGTGTTGATTGTGACGTTGAACTTTGTATTGCATGTTTGGAAATATGTCACGCATAGGTGCCAACTTAAAACTAATCTTTCGTAATAATTGGGTTAATTTGATCCTGGTTCAATACGTTTCGAACAAGAAATTTTTTTAAGAAATGAAAATAAATGTGTTCCATGTACAAACGTGGAATTAAATAAATAAGCATTCCCGAAAAAAAATTTCTGGTTTGAAATGTGGTTAACCTGGGTCAAATTAATCCGGACATTACGGAAGATTAGTGCAAGGTTGTCAGCTATGGTCACGCTCAAAAAAATTATTAATAATCAAAATTTAATGCATATTATATTATTTCAAATATTATATATAAAATTTTGTTTGATGATGATAAATAAAGATCTAAGATGTGAATAATAAAGGTTTTATTCGCATTAATTTGTATGGTGTAAAATAAACATTAAAACAAAGAATTCTCGCATAATGGCTTTCCCACAAATGTGAATTTGTTCTATGACATCTTTTTTTTTTTTCCTTAAAAAAAAAAAAAAAAAAAAAAAAAAAACTAATTGCATATTTTATATAGAAACCTTATAATTATTCTATTTCTGTAATAAAAAAATAGGTACTTTTTTGATGGTTTTTCCAAATATTAAGCGAGCGTTAAGGGGTTAAGAATTATAGAATATATTATCCATTTCAAACGACGTGACGTATTTGAATCAATGGAACGGCAGTTAATGAAAAATATTTCATGACGAAGGATGCAGAATTCGGAAATTTAAATAAAATGTATATTTTAAACTTTTAACTTTTAAAGTTCAATTTGTGTAGTTTGCGATGAGATCGAGGTAGAATATTGCATTTCATATTCATAATTCGGGTAGCACAGTCAGGGCTTCCACAGGCGACTATTTTTATATTCTGTTTGCACCACTATTTTTAAAATCTACATTTTGTAGCATATTTCTCTTGCAAATGTTGTCAAAGCGTACGTAAAAAAAATTTAGTTTGAAAAAGTGGTGCGAAATAGAATTAAAAAATAGTTGCTTGTAGCAGCCCTGAAAAGTTTGGGTTTATTCCAAATGAGTGAAAACTGCCCTGACCAGAACTCGAACCTTAATACCTTGGCGTGCCGTGCCAATGCTCTACCAATTAAGCTATCCGGACGGTACCTGACTGAAATAAGTCACTCTTATTTGTTGGACATGGCTGCGTACTACATCACTAGATTCATTCATCCGAGCTATGACTCCTGTATACAATGTAATTATGCCATAATAATTAAGAGAAGGGATTTTTTTAACTGTATAAATCACATTCATAATTGAAGTTGCACAGTTGAGGTTTATTCCAACTCTGTGAAAAATTTCATTTTATCAATAATTCAATATTGCATCCATTCAATATTGCATTTCGTTTTATGATTTTATTTATCCTCAAAATATTATTTTAGAAAAACATGTATAATAACCAGGGGTCGTACTCTACATGAAAAAATTCAGGACATTTACCAGTATTTATTTAAAGAAAAATAAATCTAGGTCAAACGCGAAAAATCTCGCCTTATATAAAAGGAGATTTTCTGTAACAAAAATAGTGGTACCGAAGGATTTCCTGGTCGTGAAATTTCAGGAAAAATACGACCCCTGTAATAATAACCTATAAAACTTTTGACAAAACTCCAATCCTTGAAAGGCGATTCTTTCCCCGCTACTCAGTTAAAACATTTCGATTCCCTAAATTATGGATAATTCATCTTTTTAAATGCTTTTAAAACTCTTTTACTTTTTTAAAATGCTTTTGAAACATTTTTATCTTTTTAAAATGCTCTTGAAACTTTTTTATCTTTTTAAAATGTTATATTTATATAGACAAAATTATAAAAATAACGATAATCAGACAATATTTTTGATAAGTGGTGTAATTTATTCCTTAGCCAAATCTATAACTACTGTATATTTCCGCATGAAATCCGCAGTTTTGAAATTAGAAAATGTATCAAAATTTACAGACGCACGAAAAATAATTTTTATAAAAAATTAAAATAAAAATTATTTCGATATTGATCTCGATATTAATGAACAAGAAAACGAAGACTTGAATTGTTGAATGTACTAGAATATTATTCCAAGCACTTTGTGGCGATTGAGATACACATATTGGAGTTTGAGATAGGCTTGGCGCTGTCGTATATTTCAGCAAAAAATATTTCCACATATTTTTAATTCTTTCCAACATAATTCAGAAGCGTTTATGAATTCTGTATGTCTTACCGTCTGTCTGTCAGCATTCGTGTAAATGTATTTGGATTATCATGCAACATGTATTTGTAAATGAGTCTTAAAGTGGCACAACTGATTCTCTAAAGTTAATTAATATTTTTAACACTTTTCAACATAGTTGAAAAGTGTTTATGATTTCGGTTTGTTTGTTTGTGCTCTAACTTGCATAAATATACTCGGATTATCATGCAATTGATATATGCTATTAAGGTTTACAATGGCATGATCGATACCAAAAAAGAAGATGTAACGTTTGAAGTTCGCTTACAGTGCCACTTAACCCTTTCAGGGGCAAAGTGTTTCTGTTAATAAATGGTGAAATGATTGATTGACACCAGGATTTAAAACAAATTTTATTGAAAATAATTAATAGTTTTTTTCAAGTAAATGTTGTAAAAGCAAAATTTTGTTTAAAATTTTGGTCCCACTGACCTTCAAGAGATTAAAGGAATTCTGTTGCACTACAGTTTAGGTGGAAAAATCATTTGCGGTGTATTTAAATAATGTTAGATTGTTTAAAACATATTGATACCCACATACAGTATTCCCCAAAAATCATGGTACAGGAAGTAGTTTTCGGGAAATATGCAAGCTTAACCATGATGAATGCAAATAAAATTGAATCAACAAATCAGAAATAATTAATAACAATTTTTGGTAATTATACGAGAAAAACTCAATAACAATTTCCTTTAGAAATTTTCAAAATAAAAATGCAAAAATATAAGTTTAAAAATGCTTTCACAAAAAATATCGAACACGTAGAATTTTTTAAAATTTGTTAAATAAAATCCTTTTCTAATATTTAATTGCATATTCTTTCATTTTCAGGATTGTTTTAACACGAGAATGTCCAGCTGGTGTCGATTCGAGACTGATCAGATGATAGAATGTCGATTCGAACCGGAATTTTTTTCGTAAAATTTGTTAAACTGTAAATAGAGAAGACTCGGTTAAAGAAATAAGTGAAATTGTTTTAAATAAAAATTCTGGTGTTAAAATGTTTTATTAAGGTTGGATAAATTTTTCGGACGTTCTAGTGTTAAGTCTGCATAGCACTGATTTTACCAGATTTTGTCTAACATTTTCCTGAATTTTATTCATTTTGCAAGTAAAACACGTTTCAACGACTTTTTGTTTCTGGTATCATAACTGTTCACTTGTTGCTGTATGATACTTTATAAATGTTTAATGGGATTTAAATCTGGGATTTGTGAAGGGGTGGCAAGTACATGGGGGACTTTGCGTAGCAGCCATAATCAGACAATGTGAGCAGTGTACTTAGGATTACTATTGTATTGTTAGTAATAGTCATGCACGACGCCTAACTTAAATGCACTGTCCTCCAAATTTTATTTAAAATATTTAACTATTCAAATATGTTCATGACAGTCTGAGTGAAATCTAAATTTCGTACTCCTGAAATTGACATGCAGCCCCAAATCTTTACAACTCCTCTAAGATGCTTTGCAGTTTTTGTCGAATATCTAGGATTCAGTGCATCATCCTTTCTTCTCCAAATTCCAATTCGTCTATTTATGCTTAAAATATTAAGCTTAGATTCATCTGGGAAAAAAATACACGTTTCACAAATGCATGTAAAAAATTTCGGGCAAACTCTCTCTCGGGCTGTTCTCTTCTTTCTGTTGATCAGAGAGATGTACAGTTTCCTAACTGCAGACATTGACTTAACCTCAGCATCATTAATGACCCTGTTAATAGTTTCTTTATGTACTACTTCATTGCCATACTTTTGCAAGTCTTCTGTTATTTTCCTAGCACTCATGAGGGATTTTCAGATATGCAGAGTATTATTATTCTAACATCTCTCACTGTTAATTTTTTAGGAAGGCCGCTTCGAGCTGTATTTGCAATCCTCTTTTTGTTTGCAGCTATTAATTATCTTTTTTATGGTGGAATGGCTTAATTTAGCTATCTCACTATAAGATTTATGCTTTTTTTCACGAACATTAATAATTAAATTTGTTTCCTTTACTGTAAGTCTTTTTGCGACATTTTTAAAAATTCACATGGGATTTCTTTGCTGAGATATCAACAAATACATTTACATGTGATGTGATATGGACACAGTGGGAGTATGACTATGTTCAGTAAAATATACAATCGTGTGAAAATTAAAAAAAATTACAAATGTACCATAACTGCTGTGGAAGTATTTTTGAACTATAACAATTTTATAATATTTTTTAGTATATTGAAGGGAAATGTCTATTAATCCATTGGGAACGAGCGACCGGTATTCATGCTGCATAAGGTGCTCAGAATCAGTGATTATTCTCACCAGTAAATTTATATTGAAATTTACCCCTTATTTAATCCAACCTTTGTTCGATTCAATTAGGCAAACTTTTCTGCTTTTAAAAACCGGTGATAAAAGATTAAAAATTCTGTAAAAGACACTCGTCCCGAAGGTGGTTAACATTTCATTGTATAATGTAACAAGGCTGCTAATTAATTATTTCAATTTATTAACAAACTTTATTTCTATTCTCCATGGTGAAATTTGCATATTTTACCAGAACTACACTCCGTACCATCATTTTAGTGAAACACTGTACATTTCTGTATATCTCTGTGTCACTGTAAATGAATTAATGCGATTTCATTTTAGATGATTTTTCTGTATTATATGACCTAAAAGAAATCTTCAGGGGCAGGTTCTCCCGCCGATGGCGGCGTAAAATTTTGTGTCACGCAAACCCACTCCGCCGCCATAAAGTTAAGACTCAAAAAAAAAAAAAAAAACTTGTTCAGAGTTTAAACTGTAATGCTTCATTCTTTGTTTTTAATGCAATTAAAATACCACAAATCTTAGTTATAATGCAAAACTTGTTCCTAAGTAACTCTGACGTCACATTGACTGTGGGAAAACTTAACTAAATATCGGTTAAATTGCAATTTTGTAAACTGCTATAGTTTGCACAATTTCCATTTTTACACCGTCGAATAGGAATAAAGTGTTCTTTCAAATGCAATTTGTTGGAAAATTAGATATCAATTTACGGATTTTTTAAGGTGTTTAAAATTATTGTCAAGCCTGATTTTTTAAAAATCTATCTCTAGGGCGTGCAACACAATTACAAATGTTTAACCGGTTTGCATAAAACCATATATATCATTCAGCATTTGCTTTCAGATTATATTCCATAACGAATTGAAAACTTCATCAATAAATAAATATTGTAATATAAATAAAATACAAAATTAACAGACGTATAATACAGGATTCGTACGCTTCAATGACTTTGAAGTACTTTTTTCCAGAATTTTCGTAAAGAAATATTCACCTTATTTAATGAAAAAAATTCTATCTTCAGATATAGCGACCAGTACTTTACGAAATTTCTAGCACTAAAACACTTAAAGTCTCCTGAATATATTGATGAGTACCCACCCTGTAATAGAACTTCTTGCTTAAACCACTGAAATGATCTGAACCAGAAACGTTGCTGTAATTAACGAAATATTTGGTGATTGCTCTGGCTATTGACTTGTGAGATGCCTTTAATACAAAAGAATCGCTTTTAATAAATTTCAAAACTTTATTTTTATATATAGTTGATATATCTACTATACAGTTTGAGTTCTGCTGAATGGAATTTGATTGGACTCGTACTATTAGTTAGAAAAGTTTTCATGGAGGGTATTAATATATTAGTTAGAAAATAATTGCGAAAGTTCGACTGTAATCAGATGAATCTGGTTATCAAAATTATTCTTTTAAAAACGTTCTGCTGAGTGTATTTTAATGAGATTTGCACTGTTGATTTTCAGAGATGGTTTTGGTATATAACAAATCGTTCTACATTGTTTAGTTATAGATTTATGGGAAAAGTTCTACAATCAAGTGAATATGAAAGATTAGCCTTTTTAAAAGATTCTGCTGACATGATTTCGATGGGATTTTTACTGTTAATTAGATAATTTTTTAGGAAAGGGTTTAGTACAACGTATCGTTCTACGCTTCTTAGTTATAAAATTATAGGAGAAAATTCTATAACAAGATGAACCCGATTATGAAATATGAGCTTTCTGAAAAAGTTGAAGAGGACGGATTTTCATAGAGCTTACACAGTTAGATACTATTCAGTGAAGGTTTTAGTATATGACATATTGTTTTAATGTCGCTTTTAATGCACTGTAAAAAAAATTATAATTTTTACAAAAAAGAATTGCATTTTTTTACAGAAAAAAACTGTTTTGATGAAAAACAGTTTTTTTCTGTAAAAGAAACTGAATTTCGTAATTTTTGCAGAAAAAATCTGCATTTAATACAGAAAAAAAAGTTTTAATAAAAAATTACGGCCTTTTTCTGTAAATTAAACGATTTTTTACTGGCGCCAAAATTCACAGTTTTTTCCTGTGAATTCAACAGGTTCTTTTTTACAGTGTAGAATTATGTGCGGGAGAGTTCTATAATCAGGTTAACCCGATTATGAATGATTAGACTTCTTAAAAAGTTTTCCAGGGCGGATTTTGATGCGTTTGTTAGATAACTTTTCGGGATGGTTTTAGTATATTGCATATCGTTCTTAACCAAATCATACTGCGAATGATCAAGTAAATGATTTGATCCTTAACAGTCCAAATTTTGTCTGACACATGGGAAAATAGCGCAGTAGCGTTCCTATCGCATTAAGCAATGCAGAAGGACATACCGGGTAAAGGTCAATACTATTTTTAAACAAAAAGTCAAATTCACAGGCGTATTTCGTTTGAATCAATGTTTGTTTTGAGAAACCGACCAGCGTAGCAGGAGAAGCCTGCTAGTTTCAAATAAAAATCCTTTTTGGTGTTGTTAGTGGGCAAGCTAAAAATAATGATATTTAATGTAAAATAATCTATTAGAGTTCACTATTAAAAAAAGGGAAGTTTTCCTCTACGTTCTATAATGTGGACCGCCTGGGATCGGTCTCCTAGTGATTACAATGACTTAAAATAGCGTTTTCCATATTTTTTTCCATCTGTAAATTGCTTCACTTTCATACTTGTACTTCGCGATTTACTAAATTTTTTTACCATTCGAACACATTTCTTACAGTTATAATATCTAAAGTTAAAATGAATATATTCGTGAAGTTTAATAATTAAAAAAAATCACATAGCATATTCAAGTAACTTATAAGATTATTTTTAAAAATATAGTATAAGTATTAACACATTTCTGGAGATATTTGTTATTATTGAATATTTTTAATGCCTTTCATATCTTTGCAGGCGTAATATGAAACACTTTATGTAATGATTTTAGACCTAATATTCGTATTCACCTTTTGAAGATACTAAAATATTAAATTAGAAATTAAGCATTTTTTTTAAAATGCAGATCGCTACATAATAAAATAACTTAATTGTTGGATCGATTTAATCCACTTGATTGACCAATGCGATAAATTTATTTCATCATCTCCTGGTAGTAAATACCTGCAGTGATACGAAGAACTTATCTTCGGAAAACATTATTAGATCTTCTCTTGATTCTTCCATACAAACATCTATTCTGTTACAATGCATGATCTTACAAATAAATATAATTTTAAAATGTGTACTACAAATTATATCAATTTTTATAAATCTCACACCGTAAAATTAGAGCAATTAAATATATATTCAGAAATGAAAACAATTGTTACTGAACTGTATATTTCTAACCTCTGATGTTCATGGGAATCGGCTGTATTTCGCAGCCGATAATGATAATAAACAAGGCTAGTGTTTCGTTCGAAGATTGACTGACTATTGTGTATATGTGTGGCTTAGTCCAATAATACAGTAGGAGTAGCGGATAAAGATAGCTTAATGCAAATATGTTAAAGAAGCCCCTGCGTAATAGAAGAAGAGAGAAGGAAATCTCACAGGGGATTTTTTTTAATTGGTTTGAAGCAAAGGAAAAAAATAAGCTTTTGCATTACTACTAGCGCCACCTAGCCAAAATATTTGAAAATAATATTTAAAAAAATCTTTAGAACATAATCTTTCCAACATTACAGTAAGAAGTATATAAATAAACGAAAGTAAACGAATAAGTAATTAAGTATCTACAAGTTTTACTTTTAAAATTTAAAAGCAGTTCATCTTTTATGTCATAATAATGTTATTTAATACTTAACTCTTTACATATAAATAAATTGATAGGGATATGTATGCAGCATTTTAATCGGTTTAACCCCTTTAGTACGCATATTTGCATATATGCAAAGAAAACTGTTTTGAATTTAAAAGTTATTTTTTTTATTCGCATATGCCTATTTCACACCAGAAAATTAAAATAGAAATATTTGCTTTAATTAAAATACAGACATTCCCTACTTAATGCCAGTGTGTGTGTCAGCACCAGCTAGATCATTCTTCTCCATGCTTTTGCTTCCGATGATGTCTCAGGCCCACGGGTCTGGCTCTACTGCTCCTGGCTGTAATGGTGAGATGGGTTGCACATCTTCCATGTCTTCTCTTTCTACTAACAACTCTAAAAGTAATAGGGCTAATTTTGCCGATTTGATAAATAAGCATTCTTATGAATTTAATGATCCTTCTGAAATTATGCATAATGATAAACCTTACTAATTAACTACTTTTGATAAATTAGAAATTATAACTAACTTAAATTCTCGCAAAGCCATTAACATGTTGGATGCTATCCAACTTGTAGTAAATTCTAAAATGCAAGATGGCAGCGTAAAACTTATGGACACTGATGAGGACTTTACCCCTGTTAAAAGTTAAAGTAAAAAACGTGAAAGTAAAGGGCAACATAAAGCTGCTGCTAAAAAACCCCTAATGATGAAATCCTTAAAGACGGCGATAATGAAAGCATCCCTGAATCAAAGACTAGTGAAGTAGCTAATGATGAAAATACTAGTGAAAAAACTAAGAAAAGACCTAAACCAATCATGGTTACTGGTATTCCAAACATCATAGAATTTCTAAATTAACTTTCATCATGCAGCAAATTCAACTATGTAGCAAATTTAGCAGGAGAATTCATTCGAATCTTCCCAGCAACCTTCTGCGACAAAATGTCGCTCCATGAACACTTTAAGCAAACTGCTGTTCAGCACTATATTATCCCTGACCGGGACATACCGTTAAAAGTGGTAATTAGAGGCCTCCCTAGGACTCTCGATATTGAAAGAGTTAAAGAAACTCTCTCTTGTAGAGGTTTCACTATTCTTAAAATGACTCAATTAAAAAGTCAAAGAGATGGGAAACCACTCCCCCTTTATTTATTGGAATTACCTATAAATGTGATTTCTTATGAGATCTTCAAAGTAAATGCTATTAATAACTTAACCTTCCTACCCTGAATGGGTCTAATCGACGCATTTCTGTAATTCATTTCATTCAATTCCAACCAGAAATCTTTTCGTAATGTAAAATAAATAAAAGGCTACGTAAACTAATATAAATAAATACATAAAATTGTTTTTAAAGAAAATTCTGGTGTGAAATGTTTTTATTACGGTTGAGTAAAATTTCAACAGGGTCGGAAGGTTAAGGGTGGAAGTTGAAAGATTTCGCCCTTCAAAAAAAGCTACTCAATGTCATCGATGTCAAAAGCTCTTCCACGTAAGTGCGAACTGTCATCTAAATCCCAAAAGTGACGGATGTGGAGGTCCCCACCTGTTCCCAGATTGCCAAGTTAAAAAAGATGCCATAATTGCTAAAGAAACTTCTACTGAGATCCCTAAACCACCCCTTAAATGTGTCAACTGTTCCCTAGAACACCCCTCAGCTTATAAGGGTTGTTCGCAATTTCCTCTAAAACCCCAATTCAAAAAAACTTATGCCAAAGCCGCTACTGCTACTAAAAAAGTAATTTCTTGCAAAAAATCCCAGAAACAATCTCAGGACGTCACCTACGTCACCTTACAACCCGCCAATAAAATTCCTCCTGCCCCCAAGACTCCGACTCCCACTCAGCAGCTTTATGAGTTGCAGGGCTTCTCAGGTTCTATCCCTACGGTAGCTGAGACCCTTACTAAAATTAATGAAGAACTAAATGTAAGTTCATTTAACGAAATACTCACTAAACTCAACAGTGTCTTAGAAGAGATACAATCTAAAAAAGATCCAATATCTAAACTTCTCGCCTTCAGCGAGATGCTAACTAGTAATTTTAAACTCTCTAGTAGCGAGTCATAAGTTCGCTTATGGCTCCTACCCTCATTTAACTTTTTATTTCTCCTATTTCTGTAATTTTAATGTGTGGTCACTGAAAAGTGTCCTTTTTTGCTATGGTTTAAGGCTTGGCTTGCGATCAATTCGGCTTTATGAACTTTGAACATCTTTTCTTATTCTATCCTTCGATTTTCTACTGCGGACTTCATGTAACAGTGAAGCCTCGTCCTCCTATTTTTGTATTGGCTGCCTGTTTGGCCACTTACTTAAATAGACTATCCTCTCTCTTTCACTTTCATTCTGTCTTCGATTCTCGGCAGTGATGCTGGGAGTTATCGACACTCTCTATTACAGTACTGTTTCACTACAATTAGACTAACGTTTCGTGTTTTTTCTTATGAGTGCAAAAACAAGTACTCATCGAGAGGGCGTGGATTTGTTCTACAAATGGTTAGACGCTGGAACTGTATGCTATTCACTGTTCTCTGTACCGTATTTAAATAAAGCGAAATTAACCATTGAAACTTATAATGGTAGATCTTACACGGTGGAGCCAGATTAGCGGATTTTTTATGCAAATACCTACACCTGTTTCAAATTAACAATAACCACCTTATTTCATGACAGATTAATTAAGATGAATATAATATTCGGAAATAGTGGTAGGTAATTGAATAAAACACTAAATTAGCACTGCTGATTAAATAAACCGAATATTACCAATCGAAAATATTGGTAAACATTTGAATTAAAAAATTTATGGAGAACTACCCGCCATTTAGAAGAGCATTTCGGATTTTAAAAACGTCCACATCGTGTTTTTGTCAGGAAATTTGTGGTGTGTGTCCACAGGTCGTAATCCAGGTCCTAAAAAAACTACCAAAAGTCTACATTTAATCGGCTCCTTGTGGAACGATATAAATCTGACATCTCTCTCTTTGTAAGGTAGAATGCAACCTAAGAACATATCTACACCAAATCAAAAACAAATAAAATTTTCTTTGGGCTTTGCTTTTATCTCAAACAGAGGGGATGCTCAACAAGAGGAATTGAAAGACCAACTCATGTCTCAATATTAAATTGCTATGAACCAACATCAATATATTGGATAAAGCCACAATGAAAAAAAAAACTATACCGCCTTCATCTAGAACGAATAGTGAGTCATTTTCTAAATTCCTAAACTAAAAATATAGATTTCCCTGTTATGCAGAGCTGCCAAGACTCTGGCTTTTTGGATGCCAGTATTTTAATACAGAAAATGTTGTTTTATTTAATTACAACATTTGGCGATTTAAAAGAACCAGATTTTGTCTAAGATAATAGAGATGTGCAAAAAAACCGGACATTTGGCAAGTCTGGTTATGTGAATATGGTAAACAAATACACTTAATAGAAGAAATGATGGAGAATGTCTAGTCTGTAGTTTTTTAGGTGATGAAACGATACATTATTTTATGAATCGTTTGAATTGCGAGAAATTATCACTTGATTTCTAGAATTAATTCATAAACTATAATTATAGTTACTAAACCTAACTTCTTGTGTTCACATTCATTTGTACAGATTTTTAAATAAGTTTGGCCACCATAATATAGGAAAACGCCCTTGAATTTTAATAAGGATAACTAGAACTTTCTAGCAAATTTATCTAGAATTTATAAAGATAATATGGAACTATTTTTTCTAGAGCCCTTTTTTTTTATGGATGCCAGTAGCAGAATTTTTTTTCAGTGAAGACCTTTTTCCTAGCATATTAAATGGCATCGACAAAGTGACTTTAGAAGATTAGAAGACTTTACAAAAGATGTAAAAAAACTACCAACAAAGCAGATAAGTCAAAAACGATATGGAACCCGAACACCCGCATATTCTGTCATTATCGTGCTGTTGCAAATGCCTTCAACGTCTTACTTAAATAGTTCTAAAATTATTATGGTTAGATGATTATATTTATTTTTAGTTAGGTTTTTTAACTACATGTTATATCAGTACTATTTTCTGTAATGCCTGTTAAAGCAATCGCGATGCGTGTCAGAATCAGCTCGCCGCCAGCCGTAGAATATTATTAGAATAACCTCTGCTAGAATTCGCGGAGTGCGGCGTTTTGCGTGTCCGTCCTAGGTCCATTCCCTACGGTCCGTTTTGCCGAGACTCACTAGCGGAAACCTGATAGAAAAGAAAAGAAATAAACATTAATGAGAAAGACATCGAAAAGAGTCAAGGGTCCGGTTAAGGGCGCTGAAGCTATCGCATGACTGCAGCAGCTTCATGCTGATTATTAGAAAGACATCTAAATTATTTTTAAGCAGATAAATTTTCGATATCAAGGCGTACCTGAATGTTGCTACAAGACTTTATTCAGAGTTATCATTTTTCGATTCGGTTCAGTTAATCGAAAGTAATATTTTCTGCTGGAGGAATTTAGTTATGTATTCAGTTATTTGCAGCTTTTCGAATCAGTTTTGCCAACAATTATTTAGGAGCTTTTGAACTTCAATAGTTTAATATTATTATTTGTTCACATTTGCCTCATCAAATTTTTGTTTCTTGCCCTTTTTACACACATAATGTTTATTGGCATCGTCAGTTTCAAATGCAGTATTGAACATCATATACACAATTATGAAGCTAACATCAGACGATGCGTGCTTGGAACCTCCTATTATCGCACGTGACTTTCTTGGAATTATGAATAAAGAGGAATTGGCATACCATCAAAAGAGTGAAACTTCAACTGTAACCGGTTTCACAGAACATTAATTACCGCCGTGTCAAATTTTCCACGCGTAAATTTGAACAGAATTGTTTTCCTTATTTAAATGCTTATTTATCAGAATTGCAGTCATAATTCTGGCAAAAATAGATATTTATTTTTACTGATATACTTTACCCCGACAGTAGTTAGATTCTCTGTTTTCTACATATTGTCACAACCTAAACATCGTCCTGTCAGTGTCAGTGAAAGAGAATATAATACCGGGGCCAACTTCAACTAGTAAAAACAAATAGAAACTTTTACCATAATGTTGAGAGAAGGGCTGCCAAGTCTCTGGATTTTTGGATACCAGTATTTAAATACAGAAAATGTTCTTTTATTTAACTGGAACATTTTTTCCAAGATAATAGTGGTGTGCAAAGGCGATTAATTGGCAACTCTGTGAGAGAAATTTTGCATGAATAAACGAAATTTTCTATTCAAATTTACTTGAATACATGATTTATACTATTGGAAGTTTGCCCCTGCAGTAGACAAAATCGTAGCTCCAATGTAAAATACCAGCCGCCATCTTGCGACTACCTACCTCAGTTACTTCACATGCAACTTGTAGAAACCACGGTAAGTAGAACACTCGGTAGGGTTCACGCGCAGGTTTCGTTTCTCCCTCTGACGTCACTGGCACCCAAGTCCAGCCTTGGGTAACGCACTTTTCGCATTGTATAAAGCTTTCCGTTTCATAAAAATATATTCAACATTTGTTTATTATCCAGTGTATGATATTACTGAGGTGCGTGACACTTGGAACATCTACTAATTAAACATTTTTCAAATTCAAAGTTTATATACGTACATGCCTTTATTTTTTAGAGTTTTCTAAAGCCTAAATCTCCTGTTTTCATTTGGTTATTTGGAAGTATTAACTTTCGCCGCAATTATCATTATTTTATTTAAGCACATATGTAAAAAAAAAGCAGTTTTCTTACCTGCTCTGTTGTATTTCAATATTTTAGACACCGTCTTTTCATAACATTTTTGCAATTTCACTTTAATCCAAAATACTTTGAGAAAACTCGGAAAATGTTTGCTTCAATTCATAAAACTTTGGAAAAAAATGCACTTATAATTATGTTGTATATTTTCAAATATATATATTATACACTCATAAAGTTATATGCTATTAAAATTTATAATTTTATACATTTTTTAAATCCCTATTTAATGTTCTGAAAACATAAAACTGATCTAATAATGTTTTTAAAAGTTACGAGTATAACTCTGAAAAACTCTATAGTACTCAGGGCTCGCACCGTTCCTAAAATTTTCTCACTTTGCTACCAGTATTTTAAATAAGATTTCTCCGTGATAGATTCCTTTAACATCTATAATAGAATTATACAACAAAGATTATCATTTTAATTTAGTGGTAGGAAACTGCGAAAATTTTAGGAACGCTGCGAGCCCTGAGTACTATGTACTTTAAAACGCAGGCATTGAAAAATATTAATAGCATTTTCAGGGCAACTTTAGATAAATGTAAGAAAAGCTTTTTTGAATTGATACTTGGGATTTTTTCGAATTTATAAATATTTAAAAAAAAAAATGTGTAATAACAAAACGAGTAAACAAAGTAAACAAAAAACTTCTTAAATAGCCGTAATAGCTTAAATAACGTTTTATAGATAATTAAAAAAAGAAACTCTTTAAATTTTTTGTATACACTAATACAGAAATTTAAATTATAAAATTATTGAAAATATCGGAAGAACAGGCTTTCTAGATAGTCTTCTAGAGAACATATTGTTACGTCCACTCTTATGTGAGAAAGGGTGGCGCAATTTCTGAAAGAACAACTTTTTTTTTTTTAAATCAACAATTTACTTTATTTACAAATAATTAAAAAATAAGTTAAAATCGGTATCAAAATATTAATAAATATAGGTCCGTACAACTTTTAACTTTAGGAACAGAATAATCATCGCACACAAGATTCTGCGACTAACTAACACGATGTCAAGTTTAAGTTATAATCTAGGTATTGGGCTTCCGGTTCAGTAAATATCAACTGTCTAACTCTCAAAACCAAACAAAAACTAGGTTGTATAACATTCATAATTTGAAAAAAAAAAATAGGTGTCATATTACGATATTACGGTTAAAAATTTTTAAACAATCAAATATTTTTTTTATGATTAATATATCTATATACATCCTTAAATTTTTAGTACGCACTAAAGTATTATCAGGAAAAAATTTAATTACAAATTGTGAGTGGAATATTATTTTATATGGATTATCTCAATACTTTAAAATAAATAACAATTGTGGGATATATTTTCAAATAAAAATTGAGTTTTTATTCTATTGCTATACCAACATATTTTTTTCTCACAATATGCATTTTTGAAAATTTTAGATCCATGCCTGTTTATTAATCTGATATAAGTTTTTGATTTAAGGTCCCATATTGCTTACAAACTACAGTGTTTATTTTATTTTTCATTAGTTTTGAGTACATTTAACTATATCAGTACTCAAAACTAAAGCTAATTTCTATAAATTTCAGGAATTGTAACACAGCGATTTCACTAGGCGAAGAATATTTAAATTCACCTCTTACATACACCTCTTCTGAATATGCAACTTTATTTTTAAAATAGAATTTTGAGAAAACTGGAATTTATATTGTTTCATAATTTCTTTACAACGAGAATTTTCTGATTTTTTACGTACTACATCGCACAATTTCCCCCTTTAACCAGCTGACATACACATATTTTTTATTTAATTTAGTTTAATTTTCTTATTTAAATTCATCTAATATCTGAATGATTTATCAGCGATATATGTGTGACTGTATTGTTCTTATTAAGAGAGAAGAAATAAATCAGGATTGGATTTATCTTACTGATCACATTCATTTTTATTTAAGAAAAAGTTTATTTCCTTTCATGTATCTCGACAACTCATTCTTCTCTCTTTAATTTTTCAGCAATATCATTAGTGAAAAGTAATACTAAAGTAGTAGTAGAGCTGAAAATTTTTATGTGGAAACTGATTTATATCTTACAATTTGGTTTGGTTTAAAATTAAGCTGTTTTGCTTTTAAATTCTTTTACAAATCTGTTTCTTTAAAATAAATTGAAAATTCTCTTGAATAATAAATGCAAAAATTATCTGATCTCTTGCATGCGTGCAGCAAATGGTTTTCATGCTATAGTATTTGTTTAAAAAGACGAAATGAAATTCCTTTGGAATATCTAGAAGAATTAATGCGTTGCTAATTATTTTAATGTCAAATCCTTTTAAAAAAACTAACAATAAAAATAAGACACAAAATGATTATATGAAAAAAATAGTAATAATAACATTTATTGTCAGGAAAAGAGATAGAGAGCAATGCGAATAAATGGAAAAACACAGGGAGAGCTTGAACGATGGGTGCCAGTGACGTCACGAACTGGACGATCTACTGCGCATCTCGCTCATGGACCCTACCGTGTATTCTAAGTACCGTGGTAGAAACTACACTGTATTTTTCCTTCTCTTTATTCATCGCACCATTTTGGGCTTAGTCAAGCGGTTAAAGATTATAAATGAGACAGAGTATCTGAAATAAAGAATAGTAGAGTAGTACAACAAGTAATATAAAAATTTTGTTTTTAAAGTCAATTCCTACTTAGGCCATAAAAGAAAAATTTAATATAATCCCTTAAGCTAATATTAGTTTTTGCTGCATTAAAATATCTCAATTTGTTGATTTTCTATAAGCAAGTAGGTTTACAATGGAACTCTATGGGAATTTGGCGAAATATTAGATATCGCCAAGTTGGCGTCACTTTTGGTGACTTATTTTGGCCGCCAAATTTGGCGATATATCTTCAAGTTGGCGACAAACTTGGCGGTATTGGGCGACAGAACAGGGTCCTCCTGTGGTAAGCCCCCTATTGAAAATACTTTCATTGATCTCCAATAACCAATGGCCGCCATTTTATTTCCCATGCAAAACTAAAATTAATTAATTAAAATTTAATTAATTAATATTTGAAAAAACTGTATTAACATCAGTTGTCATCCAGTACAAGTTTTAAAAAAATTATTTGAACTTGATAGGATGAATAATGAGTATTTTATTAACGATCGAAAATTTGAACAAGATAAATATATAAATAAATATAGGGAGAGTGTGAGCTAATACACTATATGGCCGAAGGTGACCGGTCACTTGCGATTTTTGACGTTTTGTTAAATATCTAGAAAAATACATGAGCAATTAACCTGAAATTGCAAGTGTGTAAACTGTATAGTATAGGTCATATATTTCCGCGAAGATTTTTTCCCGAAACTTCATATGGGGACCGTCAAAAAATTGAAAAAGAACGAATATCTTTTGGATAACCCTGTAAAAATTAATGGAGCAAAAGCGTTTAAACTCGAGGTTATTAATAAGCGGCTTATTGTAATAAACTGTGATCATTTTTATGAGGATAGCTTGTATACTCGTCGAGAAATTAAGGTTTTTATAAAAACAGTCCCAAATTTTCCCAAGTTTTTTGCTTATAATTTGCAGAGTTCTTAATATAAAAAAATTTCTTTTCAGAAAATATGACGAACAACATTACACACAATACCCCACAATCAGAATGAAAAAAATAATAAAAATTGGATGAAAAATGAGCAGGTTTACTAAACAATGTTTCACTGCGCATGCGCGAATGCCATCAAAATATAATGTGCATAATGTGTTAGCTAAATGTATACAGCAACTTTTGTAAAAGTCTCAAAAACATAGTTTGAAAAGTCTGATAATAATCGTTTATAGAATAATCTCAAAATCCGTTGTTCCCAAAATGAAGCAAAAAGATGAGGGATTGTATCCAAATACAGTATTACGTGCAATATTGAGTATGCTAAATTGGCACTAATCAATGGATATATGGATACAACCCCTTATGTTTTTGCTTCATTCTGGAAACAACGGATTTTGAGCTTATTCTATAAACGATTATTATCAGACTTTTCAAACTATGCTTTTGAGACTTTTACAAAAGTTGTTCTATACACTTAGTTAACACATTATGCACATTATATTTTGATTGCATTCGCGCATGCGCAGTGAAACGTTTTTTAGTAAACCTGCTCATTTTTCATCCAATTTTTATTATTTTTTCATTTTAATTACGGGGTATTGTGTACAATGTTGTTCGTCATATTTTCTGAAAAGAACTTTTTTTTATATTAAGAACTCTGCAAATTATAAGCAAAAAACTTGGGAAAATTTGGGACTATTTTTATATAAACCTTAATTTCTCTACGAGTATACATACTATCCCCATAAAAATGAACACGGTATATTACAATAAGCCACTTATTAATAATCTCGAGTTTAAATGCTTTTGCTTCAGTAGTTTTGACAGGGTTATCCAAAAGGTATTCGTTCTTTTTCAATTTTTTGACGCACCCTTGTGGGGTTTCGGGAAAAAATCTTCGCAGAAATATATGACCTATACAATACTGTTTACACACCGGCGATTTCAGGTTGATTCTTCATGTATTTTTCTAGATATTTAACAAAATGTCAAAAATCGCAAGTGACCGGACACCTTTGGTCATATAGTGTAGTAGGAATTGAATAAACAAAAGCAAAAACGGACATTACGATCTTTTGGTTTGCTAATAACGCGTATTTTGCAAATCCTTCTGCATATATGAAAAAGTAATGCTTTAGAAATGGACCAATGAAAAACTACGTAGATACCGCGAAACGCATTTGATTGGTCAGAGCTTTCTGACGCTATAAGAGGGGTTACCAAGGGAGGGGGGTAACCAGTTCTGTCCCAAGTTTGTCGCCAACATGGAGATATATCGCCAAATTTGGTGAATAAAATTAGCCGCCAAAAATGAAGCCAACTCGGCGCTATTTACAGTATTTCGCCAAATGCCCATAGACTCCCATTGAAATCCAATAGGGTTTACTTGTTTGCATAAAATCAACAAATTGAGGCATTTCAATGCAAAAAAAACTAATTGTCTGAGCGAAGCGAAGGCTAATACGCAGCGCAATATTACTGTCTACAGACACACTGTCTGGAACATACAGCTACGGTGGATATTAACGCCATGTCCTACTAAAAAAAAGCCTAATAAAAACCTTTCGTCAAGCATAACTCAAAAAATATTTGTCGGATTTCGTTTCTGATTGCACCAGAAGGTACCTATGAGGGTCGCCAACTGAATGCACCTACTATGAAAACTAAGTTCTTAACCGTTTAAAAATTATATTAAAAAAACTGATAAAAAAAGCACAATTTATCTGCATACGTCATAGAAATTTAGTGTGCGTCACTTTCACTGGTGGATGTTTTCGTAGACAACATGGTTTGAACACATGGTGCAAATAAAACAAAATATGCACGTAGTAACATTGAAGTGCCATAAAACATATTTAAATTTAATCAAATAGGAAAAGAAATCTGTTTGTTTTTCCATTTAAAAGAAAAACGGCCTAAAAACTTAGATTTGAGATTTTGCGAGCATAAAAACTTAGATTTGAGATTTTGCGATAATCTCTCAATACCATTTTTTAATCGCTAAAAGCATATTTTATATTTCACGTGTGAAAATTAGAAACAGTTATATGAAGTTTAATAAAATATTTTGCTTTACAGCATCATATCTTCTTATTTTCTTAATTTTTTTTTTACATGCTTTCTTTTAACTTACAATTATATTTGTCTATGGCACTCAAATCTTGTGATTCATTTTTCACCCACTTCCTGTTGACATAGAGTTTTGAAGTTTGGAATATATATTTATTCCTGAGGGCAATATATGAATTGAACATTGATTTTTTAAATTTCGATCCCTAAGGGGCAACGGTGGTGGTGTGGAAGGGGGGTGAATTACTTAATGGTTTCTATAATTTTCTATAGAGAAATCAGCATTAGCTTCAACAATGAGTATTTGTTGAAAAGTACTAATGACAGGATTACCACGATATCGCCAAATTTGGCGACAAAAAAGTTTCTATATATGAAGCCAAATTGGAGTTAGCTGGCTAAATTGGCATAATATCCATTTAAATCGATTTATCTTCCATAATTGAACTCACCGAATTAAATTTAAACTCTGTGCATTTAAGTTTTTTTTTCAAGACTACAATTTAGTGCATTTAAAAAATGTAAAAAATATTGTCTAAATTTTTGTGAATTTTAATAAAACAATTTCCATTTATATTAGTTTCTTTTTAGTCTTTAAAAATGAAATTGGTATTTTTCCTGTGTAAGGGCCTTGGCGAGGTAGAGGAAATGGGTTTGGTGAGACAAGTAAGCTTTGTATGCGTATTTTCGTGCAACTTATTCATTGTTTCATTTACTCAAGCAATTTTTTAAAGATTTATTGTGTTAGCAAGCCACTTACCTATTTTTATATACGAACAAAAGTAAATTGTATATAAAAAGCAATGATATGATATATATATGATATAAAAAACTGGTGGAACCTCAGAGGAAAAGTAAAGCTCGATCTAAAAAAGTTACAGTAAAAAATTGTCAAATAGTTTCAGTTTAAAAAAGTAAGTAGCGCATAGTAAAGTAATGGAACCAGATTATCTGTAAAGCTCATGAAATTACCCAAATTTTTGTTGATAGCTGAAAATGTGGACTGAGCTTTACTGGTGCCTTAAAATCAATCAGGGAAGTAAAGGCATTTTTAACTCATTGTGAATTCCAATCTTTCATAACCAGTTTAAAAATTTGGGTTAATAAGAATAGGTTAGAGGTTGATTTGGAAATGGGCGAGAACATGAGAAATCGTTCAGTACGAAGTATGGACCAAATTCAATTCCAGGGGTCACTGATAAGCCTGGAACATCAAAGTCCAAAATAAGCCCAAAACCCCAAACCCTAAGCATGTACGATTCAAACATAGGCTAACTACTTGTCTGGCTTAAGTCCATTGACATAAGGCTCCCTTTTCAAAGTAATTACATGAAATAAAAATTATTACGCTACATGTGTTAAGTCAGAAATGTTAATAACAACAATTCCTCATCAACTTGACTATATTAATGTTATACTTAAAATATTACTTCATGGTTTACATTTTTTAGCTTTGTGGAGTTTAGCTTAGCTTAATGCAATCATGTCCACAATTCTGGGCCTGACAGAAATTTTTTTGCACATAACTACACATACTGTTTACTATACCCGCTACTCATTTTGAGTGGATAATAGGATTTTGAATATAAGGCACCAGTAAAGCTCAGTCCACATTTTCAGCTATCAACAAAAATTTGAGTAATTTCATGAGGTTTACAGATAATCTGATTCCATTACTTTTCTACGCGCTACTTACTTTTTTAAACTGAAACTATTTGACAATTTTTTACTGTAACATTTTTAGATCGAGCTTTACTTTTCCTCTCTCGTTCCACCAGTTTTTATATCATTTCACATCTTTATCAGATCCTTTCAGGAACTTAATCAACCAACTTCGACTAACCAAAAAACCAACCCAACTAACCAACCAATGATCCCAATTAACCGGCCCAACCAATTGTCCCAATCAAAATCTAACCGAAAGATTGGTTCACCAGTGTATTTCAAGAGCTCTGATGACCCTATACTTATTGCTAAATCCCATATTGGGATATTGACCTATACTTTACTCAGCACTGACCACCAGACTAGTCCTTAGACTAAGTTTTATTCATAGTGTACGAATTGGACCTATCAAAAACTTGTGAATATAAAAGTTGTAGATAATATTAAGGAGATTTATAATAAAATTAATTGGATTTGATATCGTGAGAACTGACGAAGTTAGGAATTTTCTTCTCCCAAAAACCCTATTTTTTGCGACCTTGAGCCCATTTTTAATTTTATCAAAAATCTGTGATACATAAATTTTTTGTCCTATTTTTAGAAGTAATAAAAACTTTAAACTGATTTGATATGTACAAAAAGTAAGAAGTTATGGGGAGTTTTCGGTTTTCACAAAACCCCTTCCTATTTTCATCCCCTGGGTCTGATTTTGCCCATTAACGAACTTGACCGAGATTTTATGCCCCTTGATTTTATGTATCAGTTTGGAAGAGGTTTGTGCAGAATTGTGGAAGTTATCGTGTCCAGAATAAAGTGATAAATATATATAAATATATAGATAGATAGAAAGAAAGATAGATAGATAGGTATAAAGTTTTTTACTGAGGGTGGTTTTGGGTTCTAGGGGTCATGATCTGCGTAGATCTGCAAAAAAGTTTCAGAAATTCCAACATAGGAACGACGCCAATAGGTAGTATTTCATGTGAAATCTACCTAAAAGACAAAAACGAACTGTATAAAGCAAAAAAAATTGCATCAGCATCAACAAAATGAGAAGAGATTACTAAACAGGTACTTTGATATTCTGAATATTCATTTCTGGATTTACGGTGTATATTTGCCAACGAGAAAAAAAAATAAAATTTTAAACTCCGTTTCGTGATCATTACTTTAGACATAATTAATTTTAACACAATTATGCAAATTGCTTGGCGGCTTACTTCAAAGACATACTTTCCAAACTTCCGACTTCACTTACGTAAAATGTGAGTTAACTTAAACCAGGTTAAACATGTTTCGAAACAGAATTTTTTTTTAAAGAAGTGATATCAAACATGTTCCTCGTAGAAACAAAAACATAAATAGCTAATGCTGCACCTAAAATATTTTCCGGTTAGAAACCTGTTTAATCTGGTTTAAATTAACTCACATCTTACGGAAGATAAGACGGAAGTTAGAAAGTATGCAAAGATCATCGGTTCAAATCCAACTAAATAAACCAAATTTTAAAATGCATTGTGAGATAATTATTTTAGTAGTTTTGCAATCATAGTTGAAGAAAGCGTAATATATATAAATTATTCATACGGCTTACATGCTTAAATGACAATGCACGTGAAAAGCTGTTTTATATTATTTTCTTCGTTTTTACAATCATATATAGATACAAGTTGTGTTTTTATTCAAACAAACATTTCAAGATTTTTATCAGATCTGAAAGATTGCGTACGAGAATCACAGGAATGTTGACTGATAAACTTAAAATCAAGTTATTAATTATGTTAACCCTCTAATGCCCATAGTCGAATACCTTCAAGAAATGTCATTAAAGGGACAATTTTTCCTGTACCGTAGGCTGCGAGCAGCGCCTCTATAGGCCGTTTTAATTCCCAATCCTTTGCGGTCGTATGCCTACTCTCATACACTTCAGCTCTTTAGGTGCGTTAGTAATTATATAAATACTTAGCACATATAGTCGTCGTGCGCTCCGTCCGTCTGTTCGCATATAACAGCGAAAAAACTACCCTACCGAATGGTTTGAAAGTTAATATATATGATCGTTGCAGAATGTTGTCGCGTCATTTCAAATTTTATGAAAATCGAATCAAGACTTAAAAAGGTGTTAATAAAAGTTTTCTTCATTCTACTAAATCCTATCCTACGTAATGAACTCAATTATATCCCATGATAGGTAATGATTCTATGGTAGAAGGGACAGATATTAAGATATTTCATTCAATTAGTTCTACATTTAATGTTAAATTTTTGTAACAAATTAGTTAAGCCAATTGAAGATTAAAAAATAAAAATAAAATTCATACAATATGATACTTAAAACACCCTAAAAAATTAGATTCCATTCAAATGAAATCGAAATAAATCTTAGACTTCTTCCATTTTTAATGGAAAATATTTGTATTGGAGATTTTGTATTATGTTTATGACAATTGTGCATAAAATGATAAGATGCATGCAAAATACAAAACTTAAAAAAAGTCTAAGATTTATTTCGATTTCATTTGAACTGAATCTGATTTTTTAGGGTGTTTTAAGTATCATATTGTACGAATTTTATTTTTATTTTTTAATCTTCAATTGGCTTAACTAATTTGTTACAAAAATTTAACATTAGATGAAGAACTAATTGAATGAAATATCTTAATATCTGTCCCTTCTCGGGCTTAAACAATGTACGAAATAAATTTTGTTATTTTAATTTATTCTTCAAATTGTGCTTTTGTTTAATGTGTCAAGTTTTTTAATAACTACTGCACTCAAACGAACGCATTTCAAAATTAATGGAGAGTGTCATCATCAGGCTTTGATGTATGCGGTATTGCATCACAATGTGGTATGCAGTTTACCAATGTGTAATTCAAAATGTTTCACCACTGTAGTAATGCAGGTTGCGGTAGTTTGGACAAAAACTTCCAATCTGAACGTAAAAAATCCATAATAAAAACATAAAAAATTAACTTAATTTAAATTTAGATACCCTATTTCCCACTCAGGAACGGTATGAATGTAAATGTAAATTATGTTGAATCCTTACTGCTAATATTTAACAATATTATAGCTGTGATACAGTAAAAAATAAAAAATAAAAGTTTTACTTAAAATTGTAAACCATATTCTCTCCCAAGGGGTGATGTATACACATCAGAAAATTATTACCTATGTTTAACTTGGGGTATATATAGTTCTCATCTCGGAAAAAAAATACATTTTAAAATTTAAGTTATGTAATTCCCCACTAAGGTCGCTACCTTGCGTAAAAGTAGCTATCCATTAGAAACTTTTTACTAAAATATAAACTTGGCCAAAGCAAAAACTTATTATGAAGATATCCTTTTTATCTCCACTATGACGCCATATTCACCTTTTTAATTTTTGAAAAAAAAAAAAAAAAAAACTAGCTCAATTTAATATTTCACGTGAAAATCTTTCAACTAAAAATAAATAAATTATTATTACGGCTTTTGAAATTTTTGCAACAATGAAGTAAAAATGTTGCATTTTCTATGAAAAATGTCCGTTGATTTTCAATGAAAAAAGCGAAAATTGGAATTATTAAGAAAAATATTTGAATAACGTAAAAAAAAATTGGCCCATGTTTCTTTCTGGGTTATAATTCACCCATATGCAAAGGCATTTTGCCATTCGTTTTGACCCTGACTTCAGGCAATCTTTTTTACACTTTAAATTTATAATATCATTAGAATTAGTAAAGAATAAAAAATGAGTGGCATCAGTTACAAAAATGTGGGAAGAAAAAATGGAAAAGATATGATCTCCATAGACTTTTCCATGTTAAATTATCATTGAGAAGTGACACTGGAAGTAAATAAGCATTGCGCTGCCGCGCAATACTTAAATTAAAGTTAGTTTTTAAATTTCTAAAATAAGGTGAACCCGATTATGAAAGATTAGCTACTTAAAAAAAGTTCTGCTGAGTGAATTTTGATGGGATTGACACTGTAAATTTTCAGAGATGGTTTTGGTAGATAACAAATCGTTCTGCATTTTTAGTTATAGATTTATGGGGAAAAGTTTTAGAATCAGGTGAAGCCGAATATGAAAGGTTAACATTTTTAAAAGATTCTACTGAAAGGATTTCGAAGAGACTTTCACTATTAGTTAGATAATTTTTAAGGAAAGAATTTAACATTTAACATGTCATTCTACGTTGTTTAGTTTTAAAATTATAGATGAAAATTTTATAATCAGGTGAACAAGATTAGAAAAGATAAACAACCTAGACTCATCAACTTGGCTTAGTATAGTCGGCCCGGGTGCTTGCTGGTGTGGTGACCGCGGTGTGGTCCGCCGCCTGCGGCGATCTGGCGTATGTACTCACAATGCATCGCCCTGCTTTCCACGCAATTACAAACCCGTTCAGCTGGGTTAACCCCGGTCGATAGGGTCCTGGTCAGTAGTCTCCGAGTCTTTTTAAAAAAGTCCTACTTGACAGATTTTAATGGAACATACACTGTTTGTTAGGGAATTTTCAGTGAAGGTTTTAATATATGGCATTTTGCTTTACGTTCGTTTGTAACATACTTATTGGGGAAAAGTTCTGTTATCAAGAGGACCCGATTATGAATGATTAGACTTCTTAAATATTTTACGGGACGTATTTTGATGAGACTTGCATTGTTAGTTAGATAATTCTTCCGGGATGGTTTTAGCATAGCTGCCAACTTATACGCTTTTTTCCTACCACTATTTTTGATCAGAAAAAAATTGTCTTATTTAGTAGTTTTCGAGGATTACATAAGAAAAATTTCTCTGCTAAAACAAAATTGTAGGATAAAAGCGCAAAACTTAGCATCTGTGGTTTTAGTATATTGCATATCGTTAAAAATCAAATTTTACTGCAAATCACGAAGTAAATGATTTGGTCCTTAACTACCCAAATTTTGTCTCACACATAGGAAAATGTAATAGTGCGTTTGCGTTCGTATCGCTACAAGCAAAGCAGAAGGACATTTCAGGTAAAGAAACATATTTTTAAAAACAAAATGTCAAATTTATTCATATATTTCGTTTGATTCAAACTTCGTTTGACGAAATCGACTAGCGTAGCGGGCGAAACCTGCTAGTTTCATATAAAATGCGTTTTCGTGTTGTTAAAGGGTAATATATAAAAAATAATATTTAATATAAAAAATCTATTAAGAGTTCTCAATTTTAAAAAAGGTGGTTTTCAGCTATGTTCTATATCGTGGACAGCCCGGATGCTGTCACCTCGTGAATACTATTTAAAACAGCCTTTTCCGACCTTTTTTTCCCCTCAGACTGATTCACAGTCATACTTGTACTTCACGGTCATTACGTTTCCAACCCATTTTTAACAGCTATAATATCTTACGGTAAGATAAATATATTCGTAAAGTTTATAAGGCAGGCGTAATACTTTATATAATAATTGTAGCCCAAATATTAGTATTCAACATTTAAAGACGTTAAAATACTCAATTACAAATTAAACATTTTATTGAAAATCTAAATTGCTTCGTAATGAAATAACTTTTGATGAATTTAATCCACCAGTTGGATTAATTTATTTCAGCATCTTCTAGTAGTAAATACAGGGTGTCCCAAAAATCACTGATGAATTTTAAAATTCAATAAATTGCAAATGGTGACAGATATTAAAAAAATTCTTGCAGGAGTATAGTGTAAGATGTCAGGAGTTTTTATGCTGCTATTCTCAGTTTTAGTTACAAATAGCATCGACAGATGGCGTTACAAACATTAACCGCTAAATCCGGACTCGATTTTTCGGACTTTTTTTTCTTCAATGCGAAAAAAGAGTTTAATTTGTACTAAATGGTTAAAATCTTTAACAACGATTTTACGCACAAATAACGTACAGAAACGACAAAAGATTCCCATACGATCGTTTCAAGGATTCTTGGATCCCCTTCCTCAGTGAGAGGGGAAAAAATAATAAAATTAAAAGGGGTTCGAAGAACCCCTCCATTATAGTCCCCAGTACTGGCTTATGGACTGATTGAAAAGGCGAAAACAATAGTTTATATATCCGAAAGAAATGACGTAATTGACCTGAACTAACTGAAAAAGAGTTACTGCGCAGGATCCCCCCACACTGGTGAAAGAAAAGGGGTTCTGGTCATATCATTTGCTAAGGAGGAAGTATATTTTTAAATATAGTGAGCTTTGTAAAAGTCTAGATCAAAAACTGAGTTACATTTTTGAATAATTTTAGCCTCTAATATAAAACTATACTACTACAATAAAACTAATGGTTGGAATTCCAACCACCAGTTTCGCTATTGGTTTCGCTATTGTAGATTTTTCAAATTCCTGCTTTCTAACGTAATTTTGGTGTTCTTTAAGCCTAATTCTAAGTGCACGCTTCGTCTGCCCAATGTAAGAGAGGCCGCACTCATAAAAAAATTTTGTAAATGCCCCAGGTATTATGGTCGTCAATAAGATCTTTAAGATTGTGAAAGAAAAGGGATACTGGTCATATCATTTACTAAGGAGGAAGTATGTTTATGAATATAGTAAGCTTCGTAAAAGTCTAGCTCAAAAACTGAGTTACATTTTTGAACCGAGTTTAAAATAGGTTCTTCGAACACATTATAATTTCTTTTGTGTCGCTGAAGAAGGGGATCCAGGAATCCTCGAAACGATCGTATGGGAAATTTTTATCGTTTCTGTACGTTATTTGTGCGTAAAATCGTTGTTAAAGATTTTAGCTTTTTTATTACAATTTGCACAAAGTTTAATTTATGCTTGTACTGAATGGATCCCGCAGTACTAAAAATCGGGTTTGGACTGAGCGCCTATTGCTCTCAGTCCCATCTATTGTTTGAAATTCGAACTAAAATAAAAAGTCACTCTAAAAAAAACACCTGGCATCATACATAACCTTCCTGCAAGAATATTTTTAATATCTATCACCGTTTCAAAGTTATTGAATTTTAAATTCCATCAGTCATTTTTGAGACACCTGGTACCTGCTGTAATATGAAGAATGTATGTCCAGTTAATATCTTTAACACTAGAACCGCGGGAAATTTTGCTCAAGTTTTATAAAAATATTTCACATCAGAATTTTTTTAAAAACTGTTTAGCTTATTTATTGCAATTATTTTTGTGCAGATCATATTAAGCTTATTTTATAAAGTGTTTTCTGTTTCGAATCGACATCTATTCACTTGATACGGGTCAAAATGACCCGCCACCGCGGTTCTAGTTTTAAACTTCTCTACATATTATATTCATTTATTAAATAACTCACACCATAAAATTCTACTAATTAAGATTATATATTAAAATGAAAACATTTGTTTGCTCGCTAAACTAACACGCCCTTTTCCGTTCCTGTAAATCGGCTGCTCTAGACGCAACCGATAGTAATAATAAACAAGCAAAAAAAAAAAAAAACATCTGTCACGCATGGGTTATTAAACGCTTTCAACATTCCCCGTCATCTTTACCGAAACTTCACTGTGTAATAAAGAAAAAGGAAATTCAAGTACACATTATAGATAACTCATAACACATTTGAAAACAAGATTTCAGCAATTACCGTCCATAGCCGAAAAGTAGTCCAATTATTTTGTCCAGGCCTGTATCTAATCTACAATTTATACATATTCTATATAATATGATAAAACTTAGTTTAGTAAGAAAATGCATAATAAGTTGAAGCCAAAACTGCATACATAGTAAGCGTACTAACTTAATGCTGGAATCTGGCGTAAATTAACACCACTGCGCCATCTTGTGGACAGGGTTGATAATCCACATACGAGGGCTTTTACGTGACGTCGTATACGACATAATATCTACAATTTGCGCATATTTTCTAAATATTTTGTCACTCATGGAATATTAATCTTGTTCACTAGATTTATTGCAAAATAATGCCACAGCGAGAAGGGGGTAGAGTCCACATGCACTTGACACCACGAAGCTTTCTTCGCCTTATCTAATCAGAGACAAACATCTCAGCTATTAATCGAGGTGAAAAAAACATTACAATTTTAGTGGTGTGAAGTACGAAAACAGTTAGGCATCTTCCTGTAGTTCAACCTCATCTGCTACGTGGCGCGTGACCTTGATTGATGTGGCCTCCTCTTTAATCTTGCGGTTACCGCTCCCGTTTCAGATAGGACGCTTAATATGTATGCAGTTTTGGTTAAACCTTCATTTTCAGCAATTTCTATCAATATAAGGAAACATACTTGAATTGCACATCCGTATACATTACCAACAGATTTTTTGTATGCGCCATATATTCAGCTAACATTTAATTCAGGCTAAAACGTGGTTAAAACTACTCAAAACACACTTCTAGCCCTTATTACCCTTAGGAGATCATGTATCCAGTTCTTTGCGTATTCCTGTACATGATTTTATTTTTATTATACAAACTCTTAGTATACTTAATATAGTTCGACTTGAAAGTACAGAACTCAATTAAAAGCCGGATTTAATTCGCACTGCTAATCCGCAATGCTTGGGAATTCTTTTGTGTAGTCCTATATATGACTTATAGCATTTTTACACTCTACATAGAAGGCAAAAATTATGTTAGACTTAAACACGCATACCATAAAAAAAATTGCATTTCCAGTACTTATAGCTAATAGACAGTACTTCAGATACGGTACTGAATCCGAATATTTTGAGTGTCTCTGTAAATGAACGAGAACACGTTGGGTTATAGAAGAAGTATCTTGTAGTAACACTCAGTAATGTATATCAATTTCATTGTATTTGAAATAAAGTAACAGAACTAAAATTCGCTGCAAAGAGTTTTTCCCCTTAGACCAATATGTAACGGAATACTTTTGCGTGGCCCTGTAAATAAGTAGAAAATGCTTTCCACCCATATTCTACAGAATGCATGACTCAATGCGCAACATAAATGCATATCAATATCATTATGTTTGGAATTGTCTAACATCATTAAAAAGAGCTTGGAACGATTTTTTTCCCATTGACCGTAATACAACAGAAAACATTTGACCGCCCGTGTAAATGAACTATAAATGCATATATTCCAATTAATTATATAAGTTTATCATAAATCCACTGGAGAGCCTTTCTTCTCAAATTTTTTTCCCTTAGAAAAATGACAGGTTCCAATTCGCTTTGATTTAGTGGGTTATTAACAGTAAACTTGAAGAGATAAGCATTTGAAGTAACAATGATTATTTAAGTAAAAATTGAAAATTGAAAATAGTCAAACCGCATAAAAAAGAAACGATTGAGTAATTTAGTTCATTAGGACACCATGTTCTATTAACTATGAATTTCTAAAATTCATAGAAAAGTTTCAGTTTTCCTAAATGGTAAGAATAAATGGTATTAAAATCGAGTATTTCTATATGTTTGTTTTTTGACACTCTTGTATTAAGAGTTCCATTTCTGTGAAACGGTTTAATTTTTATGTTCGATATCAGACTCAATTATTTCATGCATTGCCCGAATTCAGTTGACTTGATCCGGTTGGAAGAAAAGTTTTATTGCTCTAAATAACTTTTAATTAAAAAAAAATATATTTTAGTCTTTTAATCTGATTATCTAGTTCACAATGTTTGGTCAGATCCCGGGGCTAAAATGTTTTGACATATTTTCCATTGTTCAAAACTAAAAATAAAACATTTCGTCTCCCTGGAGGAATTACAAAATGGCCGGCCCATTTCCATTAATCTCGTCGCACTCACTTTATGAAGTGCCAGGAAATCATGTATGCCATTTCATTATCTCCTATTAACTCCAATATTTTATTCAAATGGTAATATTCTTCTTATTTTCACTCATTGTTCTTTGATTTCTCATACAAAATAACTCATTTTACTGAAAAAAAAAAAAGAATTTTTTGCAGCATAACCTGTAGAAATTCTTTGTACAAAACTACAAAATTAAATTGCAACTTTTTTCACCGGAAATAAGTTGAAACATACATTTCTGGTTATATATGTAGGTAGATGTCGAGTTGTAACACGTGGTGCGAGGAAACGGGTGCAGGTTCAAAGACGAATACTAAAAACTTCCTCGCAAGTCAGAATTCAAACCAGTACTTTCTTCATAAAATAAGTTAAGTATGTGTGTTACATAGCGTGTACCTTGTTGATTTTAACATAATTTTTTTGTTTTTCATGAACATGAGCTGTTCAAGAATATATAAAATCGATTTCAAAAGACTTCTTTTTTATTTTTACTGTTGTAAATGCCTACTGACAGGGATGTAGTGGAAAGTATACGGGGGTATACGCCGTATACCCTCTGGATATTTTTGAGGATCATCGAATACCCTCTGTTTCTCAAGAAAGCTATAGTATATATACAATAGGATATACCCTCTGCCTTGAGCGTATACCCTCTGCTTAGAACGTATACCCTCTGTTTTGTTTACGACTACACCACTGCCTATTGAACATTTAAAAATGACTTTATAGAATTAATGGCGAATAAAAATTAAAAACAGTTTCAAAAAAGTACGATTTTATAACCGTACTCAATAGTAGAAACATGTTGAATATAAAATTCATATACAATAGAAGATCTTTATAACACAAACCTAAAAACGCACAGTTGTGCGTTATATAGAATTTTGCGTTATATAGATCACAAAGTAGAATTCACCTTGTAAACATTATGAAATACATTAAAATATCTTTACTCTGCATTCCTTGTTACCAAGAGTTATTCAAATTATAAACTTTTGCATAATATAGGTCAGGCATTGTTAAATTTACTTTATAAACATGATCCAAATATAACTGACACAACCATATCTTATATCAGACATTTTCAAAAATGTTTATTGTAGTAACAGCATTTTTAGGTAGCTTTCATTACAAAAAGCTACCTACTGCAGCCGTTCGGAGGAAAGCGATTTCAAAAAATGTTGGTATATTTTCATCGATCATGACCCCCAGACTCCGAAACCACCCTCCGTTTAAAATTGATATATATATATACCGGGTGTCCCAAAAAGGACTGACTGATTTTAAAATTCAATAATTTGCAAACGGTGACAGATATTTAAAAAATTCGTGCAGGAGGGTTATGCATAAGGTCAAAAGTTTTTTTACAGGGATTTTCAATTTTAGTTCGAATTACAAACAATAGATGGAGCTGCGATCAATAGACGCTGAATTCAGGCTTGATTTTTGGTACTTCGTGGCCCGGATAATACATTTCCATCTCCTTTTTCAGCATGGAACAAGAGAAAGGACTAGAAATCGAGTCTGTATTTAGCGACTATTGCTTACAGCGCCATCTATTGTTTGTAATTCGAACTAAAATCGAAAATCACTGTAATAAAACTTTTGACCTTAAACATAAACCTCCTGCAAGAATTTTTTAAATATCTGTCACCGTTTGCAAGTTATTGAATTTTAAAATCAGTCAGTCCTTTTTGGGACACCCGGTATATATATATATATATATATGACCTATGTCACACTGTAACTCTCGTATTTATGAACCGATTTGGATGTAATTCGATGTGTACATAGTACACACCAATGTCTCGACCAAGTTCGTTGGCCAGCTTCATCCGCCATTTTGTTTCAAAATGGCGGCCATTTAAAATTTTTTTAAAAATTTAAAATTTGAAATGTGGTACCAAAAAATTGAAAACGGAAAAATATTTTTTTCTTATGTATTTGACCTTTATACAAAGACTCCGAAGCAATTTTTGTTTCGTCTATATCTTAAAAAATGGCTGAGTTATAGCATTTTGAATTTCTAGCGTGGCGGACATTTTGAAACATCCTGAATTTTGTCACGCGATAAAAGGCGTATTTATGAACCGATTTGGATGTAACTTCGTTTATACATAGTACATACTAATGTCTTGACCGAGTTCGTTGGCCAGCATCATCCGCCATCTTGTTTAAAAATGGCGGCCATTTAAATTTTTAAGAAAAACTTAAATTTGAAATGTGGTACCAAAAAATTGAAAATTAAAAAAATATTTTTTTCTTATGTGTTTGACCTTGATAAAAAGATTCGGGAGCAGTTTTTATTTCGTCTATATCTTAAAAAATGGCTGAGTTATAGCATTTTGAATTTCTAGCATGGCTGACATTTTGAAGTGTCCTGATTTTTGTCAGGTGATAACAGATGTATTTATGAACCGATTTGGATGTAATTCGGTGTGTACATAGTACACACCAATGTCTCGACCGAGTTCGTTGGCCAGCTTCATCCGCCATCTTGTTTCAAAATGGCGGCCATTTAAAAAAATTTTAAATTTAAAATGAGATGACCTGACATTTTGAAGTGTCCTTATTTTTGTCACGTGATAACAGATGTATTTATGAACCGATTTGGATGTAACTTGATCTGTACATAGTACATACCAATGTCTCGACCGAGTTCGTTGGCCAGCTTCATTCGCCATCTTGATTCAAAAGGGTTGCCATTTAAAAAAAAGTAATTTAAAATTTAAAATAAAGTATTAAAAAATTGGAAAATGAAAAAAAAAAATTTTTTTTGTGTGTTTGGCCTTGATACAAAAATTCTGGAGCAGTTTTTGTTTCTGAAAATTTGTTCTTTTGTTTATATCTTAAAAAATATTGAATTATAGCACTTTAAATTTCTAGCATGGCTAACACTTTGAAACGATCTTGTATTTGTCACGCGATAACACACGTATTCGCCTATTTCGATGGAAGAAGGCATGTGGATAGTATACATCAATATCTCAACCAAGTTCGCTGGCCAGCTTCATCAGCCATCTTGTTTCAAAATGGCGGCCATTAAATTAAAAAAAAATTATATTTAAAGTAAGGTGCAAAAAAAAAAAAATTGAAAAAGGTTTCTTTCATAAGTATTTGACCTTGATATAAGTATTCACGAGCATTTTTTGTTTGTCTTTATCTTAAAAAATGGCTCAGATATAGCAGTTTCAATTTCTAATGTGGGTGATATTTTGAAAAACTTATTTTTTGCCTGCGACAGCACTCGTATATATCAACCGATTCCGATGTGAGTGAGCATGTGCACAGCCATTACTAAGGTCTCGACCAAGTTCACTGATTACCCTCATCCACCATGTTGTCTTAAAATGGCAGGAACTTTAAGAAATCGCCAAATTTGGCAGCCAAATATAAGTTAGTTTAAATAAAAGCAGCTTGGATAAAGCTGACTAATTTCGCGAAATTCTCATTCATAATGATTTAGTATTGATAAAAATTAATATTGAATCTCCTATATTCGGTTTCCACTAAATTGAGCTTCGTGTGTTTGAATAATATAAGTTGGCTTTTTAAAAATAAGGAAAATGAAAGCTACCTCTTCCTCCCGGCACTGTCCGGAAGGACTTTTTTTCAGTAAAAAGATCTTAAATTAGAAGATAAAGTTCAACTACTGTATCAAATTTAGTCATCTAGAGAATAACAATATTTTACAATGTGAAAATGCAGATGCTTTTTAACTGCAAAAAATCATTGTTTACATCTGAGAAGTTGTGCATTACATGGAGAATTGCGTTATATAGAACTGCGTTATAACGATCTTCTACTGTATTATCAATGATTATTGACGTTCTTTAAGAGACAACGCATACGCATATAAATATGCTATGTTAACAACTCAAAACTAATGGATTGTAAGCTGAAAAGTTAATTTTTGTTCAATTTCTTCCTAAGATATGGCACCATGAATAAAACAAGAAATAAAAAACATACAACAAGCATAGATTATGAAACTCTTTCCAAATACTGTAACAAAACTTCGCGGTTTAATAATGTAAATATGACACCTAAGAAAACATTTCAGAAAACGCACAACACATTTGAAAACCATATTTTAGTAATTACCAACGACAGCCGGAAAATTAATCCAATTCTTTTGTGCAGCTCTGTATATAATCCATATATTTGTATATATTCCAAATAGTATGAGAAAATCTAGTATAGTATGGAAATGCATAGCACAATTAAAAATCCATCTTCAGCAATTTCTACCATTAGAGGATAACGTAATTGAATTCTTTTGTACAACTCTGTAGAGTTCCCATAGATTATTATACACGTTGTCCTCGTTATTAGGTGCGTTCGTAATTGTCTGAGCGAAGCGAAGGCTAATACTCAGCGAAATATTACTGTCAGGACACTTTACTTCTACGATGGATATTAACGCCATGTCCTACTAAAAAAAAGCCTAATAAAAACCTTTCGTCAAGCATAACTCAAAAAATATTTGTCGGATTTAGTTTCTGATTGCACCAGAAGGTACCTATGAGGGTCGACTACTGAATGCACCTACTATGAAAAATAAGTTCCAAACCGTTTAAAATTATGTAGAAAAAACTCTTAAAAAAGCACAGTTTATCCGCATACGTCACAGAAATTTGGTGTGCGTCACTTTCACCGGTTGATGTTTTCGTAGACAACTGGTTTGAACACATGGAGCAAATAAAAAAAATACGCACGCTGTAATATTGAATAGATCAGTTTCAACCACGTGATCACAAACCTTGCAACAACCCGTGGCAACCAGTTTTGGTGGGCAAACAAATAATAATACAGAACTCCGTACCACGGTGACCGTTTTTAGCCTGTTGTATAAAATCTGGCCTGTTGTATGACATACAATGGTGGATGATTAAAATAAAAGACATGAGTGTTTATTGATCCGTGAGGTTATCTTTCTCTGGATGTCTGTCTGTCTATCATACAGCATGCAATTTTCTTGTAAAGGATGATATTATTATGCAGTAAAATCTTCATAACGGACACACCCGATTAGTGGACACCTCTATTTAGCGGGCATTTTTTCGATTACCAACCCTTAAATAACTGTACATTTTTTACTCTCAGTAGCGAACACCTCCAAATAGAGGACAAATTCTGCCCTCCCGAGGTGTTCGCTATTCAGAAGTTTTACTAGTAAAACCTCCATAGCGGACACACCCGATTAGCGGATACCTCTATTTAGCGGACATTTTTTCGATTACCAACACTTAAATAACTGTACATGTTTTACTCTCAGTAGCGGTCCCCTCTAAACAGAGAACAAATTCTGCATTCTCGGGGTGTCCGCTATTCAGAGGTTTTACTGTATATAATATTGATAATTATTTTACAGGGCCGCACAAAAGAATAAGAATATATGAAACGAATATAAACTAAATTCGGGATTGGTAGATCGCTGATGGTAATGTAATTTTAGGATGTTGTTACAGTCATCCGCAGCATGTTTTTAGAGTTTCGTTCATCTAACGAAACCCTACCTGTCTCACTCCTTTGTCTGTCTGTTTGTCCGTCTGTCACAGAGCCCGTTCTCAGAAACTATATATGTCGGAGACTTGAAAATTTGAATACTTATAGACACATCAAACGGCAAATAATAAAATTTTGAAAAAGTCTAATATTTAACCCTCTGTGCTCTAAATTGTGTATTTTGAGCAATATTTCTAACTCAGCACCTAATTTAATTAAGTTGGAGACATGAAATTTTGCATACTTATAGCTGAACATCTCACATCAAACGACAAATAATAAAATTTTGAAAAAGACTTAATATTTAACCCTTTGGGCTCTAACTTGTGTATTTAAAGCAATTTTTCTAACTCAGCCCCTAATTAAGTTGGAGACATGAAAGTTTGCATACTTATAGCTGAACACTTGCGATAATACGATAAATCATAAAATTTTGAAAAAGTCATATTTAACCCCCCGGTCTCTAACTTCTGTATTTTAAGCAATTTTTCTAACTCAGCCCCTAATTAAGTTGGAGACATGACATTTTGCCATTTTGCATACTTATAGCTGAACACCTCACATCAAACGACAAATAATAAAATTTTGAAAAAGTCTAATATTTAACCCTCTGGGCTCTAACTTATGTATTTTAAACAATTTTTCTAACTCAGCCCCTAATTAAGTTGGAGACATGAAATTTCGCATACTTATAGCAGAAATCCTCACATCAAACGACAAATAATAAAATTTTGAAAAATGTCTGATATTTAACCCTCTGGGCTCTAACTTATGTATTTTAAGCAATTTTTCTAACTCATCCCCTAACTAAGTTGGAGACTTGAAAGTTTGCATACTTATAGCTGAACACTTGCAATAACACGATAAATCATAAAATTTTCAAAAAGTCATATTTAACCCTCCAGTCTCTATCTTCTGTATTTTAAGCAATTTTTCTAACTAAGTCCCTAATTAAGTTGGAGACATGACATTTTGCCATTTTGCATACTTATAGCTGAAAACCTCACACCAAACGACAAATAATAAAATTTTGAAAAAGTCTATTATTTAACCCTCTGGGCTCTAACATGTGTATTTTAAGCAATTTTTCTAACTCAGCCCCTAATTAAGTTGGAGACATGACATTTTGCAATTTTGCATACTTATAGCAGAACACCTCACATCAAACGACAAATAATAAAATTTTGAAAAAGTCTATTATTTAAGCCTCTGGGCTCTAACTTGTGTATTTTAAGCAATTTTTCTAACTCAGCCCCTAATTATGTTGGAAACAAAAATTTGCATACTTATAGCTGAACACCTCACATCAAACGACAAATAATAAAATTTTGAAAAAATCTAATATTTAACCTCTAATATTTTGTCTAGCGCAATTTTTAAATTTTAACTGTTTCGCAATACTATTTTTTGTTCATTTTGCATAATAAGTGTAATGTGACGTAATTTGTTCTATTTCAGATTTCTAACGCATGTACAACATGTAACGCACACAATATCCTTTCTCTTTTAAAATTCACATGTAAATATAGTTTTTATGGCGTAATTTCCAATAAGTGCCTGCTTTTTATACCTAATTATTTAATTCCAATTTGAAGGTTTTTTCTGTTTATAATAGTAACGTGTAAATAATTTTTTTTATTTGAAGCAAACATTATTGTTTGCGCTGTTTATACAGTTGGCAACAGTTTAAATTAATACCATTTTCTAAAATATGTAAAAAATATCTGTCGAAATGCTGAATATTTGAATTTAAAATAGAAATAAAACCTCAAAAAATGAGTCAAATTAAAAAAAATAATGAAATCTGCAGACCGGGATCTTCTATTGAATAACATGATCTAAAAATGATTAAATTCCCATGTATAGCTTTTGCTCTTATAATTTTTTTTTAATGGAACGATTTTGTCCAACTTTAGCATTAAATATCTCTTAAAATAATTCTTCGATTTGAAAACTGTATGCATTAGTGTGTTGATCAAACATTTCGCTATAATACCACCGATTTTCATATATTTTATGCAATAGTTTTCTTAATATTAACGAAGAAAGACCTCCGGTCACAAAAAATTCAAAACCGGCGGCGGCGGCGGCGGCGGTGACAGCGTTAGTTACTTTTTATAGAATAGAGAGATATATAAAAATGAAAACTTGTCTATCTGTCTGTTTGTAATTCTATAAAAAATCCACAATTTGGAAGCCAAAATTTTGAAGAGATACGTACATGTGTATTAAAACATGGCCGAGACAACTAAAGTAATCCGGAATCGAAATAACTTACAGTTAATTTTTAATTAATAAAAAACAACCAATTTAACAGCAATTTCTTATCAAATTTAAACATTTTTCGTTATAGCAGTTGCCAACAATTAAAAAACACAATAAAATTATTACTACAACAATTAATTTTCTACTGCAAGATTTCCACGTGAAAAATGAAAATGAAATAAATAGTTTGCCGAATTAAAAAAAAAGGTGAATATTGCGTCATAACTTTTCTATTGCAAGATATTCACGTGAAATATGAGAATGAAATAAATTGTTTGACGAATTTAAATGAAAGTGAATATAACTTCATAACTTTTCTATTTCAAGGTTTCAAGTGAAAGAGGAAAATATTACGTCATATTGGAAATATAAAGGGCATGGTGGATATACTATAGCGTCATATGAGTGTGAAAAATGTATTGAAGCATGATAAAAACCCGATTAGGGAAATATTGGCGTATTTTAACATTATTGCTCCAATTATAAATTGAAATAAGTTCATTTATAGCTGCATTCTTTTGCGTCTGTTATATACATTTATACATTTTTATATAGCGTTTTCATATGATTCATTCAAAAACATTTCGACTGCTTTTTTTAATGTTTGTTTTGTGTTGTATGTTAAATTTTGAAATTGATTTTTCAGAACAAACATCCTTCAAATTCTGGGCAACGCCGGCACTTTAGTTTGTAACAGATAAAAGGCTTTTGTATCTGTATATCTAATGCTAATATTATAAAGCGTTATAATATTATAAAGTATATAATATTATTAATGCTTGTACGTTTGTGAGGTGTTATCTCTGAAACTACATAGCCAACTTAAAAAAATGTTGGTGGCCATCTCTGCTCCTAAAAAAAGACTATTTTATGTCAGTGCAAGAACCTACATCGCTGCAGGAGCAAAAAAGTTCTAAAATTGCGATTTCTGCGATATTGATTGCGTTAGAAACTTTAAATTTGGTACGGTAGTTACTTTTAAGATGGGAATACTCGTAATGTACGCTCTCTAAAAGGTTCAATTTGACGGATAAACGTAAAAATTTCTAGAAAGGTTCTAAACTATGATTTATTTGGAATACTGAAATTTTTGGGATACTGCTGGGGTTAGAAACTAGAACTTTGGCATGGTAGTAATTAATAAGATGTAAATGCTCGTTGTAGAACGAATTCTAAAAAATAGAAAGACTAAACAAAGCGTAAAAAGTTCTAAAAATGATCTAAGTAACGAAGAACATGGAACTGTTAGGAATATAAACATGAAAATTGACATGGCTGTATTTATCATGACGTAAATTCTCGCAATAGAACAATTTCTAAAAATGTCGCTATATAAAACAGTGCAGAAACAAAAAATTTCAAAAAATTTCTATTTCTCTGTTACTGCTGAGCTCAAAATCTTGAAATTTTGCTTCGGGTTAGTTTTAAAATATACAATTGTCTCTATGAATGGTTTTTTAAAAAAATTTAAAATTTAAAAAGATGAAATTAACGGAAAGCGATCTCAATTACTATTAATTTGGAATTATTAGGTACAGCAACTTTAAATATTTCATAATGCTGCATTTCCTCCTCAAAACATGCGATTTAAATGCAACAAAACTGATAGATACCCACCTAGCATTAAATAAATTGTGTAAATATTGAATAAAGACCTGTATGAAACAGTGAGTAGGTTGCCCGAAAGTACTTGTTAAAGTGTTCCTTCTCTAGGCTTTTCTCTCTCTCGCCAAGGCCACTAACAGAGGACAGTGTCGTTTTACATATGATATGAATTTTTTATCCGATTCATTTTTCTAGACATTTTATCATAAGGTCATATTCTCAATTACCATTAGTAGTTTTTTTATATATTAACTTATTCTGGTGAAATTTTGTAATCGGGTTCATATTGGCGTATGTTAGCTTGCATGATTTGCTGAATAAATATGTATGGATTTGTAAATTACTTCAAATGACACTTTGACAGCTCAAAAGTTATGCAGACGATATATCCAGATCTTGTGTCATACTTTATGTTCTAATCATTGCCGATTTCTTTTATTTAATACATGCTAAATACAGCTCAACTTGTGCAGAATATGTTTGAAAACAAAACAATACAGCGTATGTCGTGGCCAGCATACACTCATCATTTAAATCCGATCGAGCATATCTGAAACACACTCTAACGAAGCATTGCATGCCACTTTTGATGTATTCGGTACTTTGATACTATATTAGATTTTGAGAAGAGAATTCCTTAAATGTTATCGACAACCTCATTGCATCCGTGGAAAACAGATATTGTACAATATTAACTATTCCGAGGGAGCACACACCATATGAAGTACAGTCCATTCTTTTTAAACATCATATATTTGTCATTTAAAGTTACTCAAATTGGTGCGGAGCGTCTGATTATGCTCTTGACATCATTTTATACAGTTAAAATTCCGATATAAGTAAATTAGTGTTTCATTTTCTATTTTACTTTTAATATATTGCGTACTTTCAATTTTATATCCATGCATGGCTGTCTTGAATGGTTTGATTTCCCATTTTTTTAAACAGTGTATACGAATTTATATATAAGATTTTGTAATTCTACAATTCGCGTATTTTCATCATTTCAATTTTTCGCAGTATATTGACAATTAAAGATAACATCTCATTTTCTTTGCTTCCACATGTTATTAAATCTATGTTCTCAGTAATATCGCTCAGACTAATCCCTCTGAGGGAAGTCCTAGTTATATATATGCGTAGCACCTATAGTCGTCGTTCAGTCCGTCTGTCCGCATATAACAGAGCAAAAACTACCCAACCGAATGGTCTGAAATTTTAAGTATATGATTGTTCCAAAATTGTGTCGAACCATTTCAAATTTTATGAAAATCGGATGTATAGTTTAATGACAGGGACGGTCAAAAGTTTTCCGTTACATTACGGCCAATGGGGAAAATTATTGCAAGTGCATTTTAATGATGTTACAGCCTTCCGAATGGTCTGAAATTTTAAATATATAAATTGTTGCAAAATTTTTTCGAGCCATTTCAAATTTTATGAAAATCGGATGTATAGTTTAATGATAGGGACAGTCAAAAATTTTCCGTTTCATTACGGGGAATGGGAAAAAAATTATTGCAGTGCATTTTAATGATGTTACAGACTATGCACTTATGAAGTGCAAAAAAATATACATTCAGTACAATATGGGGTGGAAAAATAATTATAAAACTAGCTATAGTACGAACGCACCTCATTTGTCACGTTTGACGATCAATTTTCAACTTGTTTTAAATGCTTTTAAAACTCTTTTATCTTTTTAAAATGCTTTTGAAACTTTTTTATCTTTTAAAAATGCTTTTGAAACTTTTTTTATCTTTTTAAAATGTTGTTTGTTAAAATTATGAAAATAACGATAATTCAGACAATAATTTATATAAGTCCATTGTAATTTATTACATAGCCAAATCTATAACTACTGTATATTTCCGCATGTAACCCGCAGTTTTGAAATTAGAAAATGTATCAAAATTTACTGATACTCATTATATACCAGGTATGAAAAATGAAAACAAAAATTATTTCGATATTGACTTCGATATTAATGAACAAGAAAAAGAAGACTTGAATTGTTGAATGAACTAGAGTATTATTCCAAGCACTTTGTGGCGATATAGATAGACATATAAGCGTTTGAGATAGGCTTGGCGCTGTCGTATATTTCAGCGTCCTATTTCCACATATTTTTAATTCTTTCCAATATAATTCAGAAGCGTATATGAATTCTGTATGTCTTGCCGTCTGTCTGTCAGCATTCGTGTAAATGTATTCGGATTATCATGCAACATGTATTTTTAATGAGTCTTAAAGTGGCACAACTGATTCTCTAAAGTTAATTAATATTTTTAACACTTTTTAACATACTTGAAAAGTGTTTAAGATTTCGGTTTGTTTGTATGTGCTCAACTCGCGTAAATATACTCGGATTGTCATGCAATTGATATATGCTATTAAGGTTTACTATGGATGATCAATATTGAAAATGAAGATGTTGCATGTATAGTTCGCTTACTATAAATGCACGTTAAATAACACTTAACCCTTTCAGGGGCAAAGTGGTTCTGTTACTAAAAAGGCGAAATGATTGATTGACAGCAGGATTAAAAAAAAATATTGAAAATAATTAAAAGCTTTTCTACAGGTAAATCAGTGATTCCCAACCTTTTATTGGCCACGCCCCACCAAAACATCTCTAAAACCAAAATACCCCCCCCCCCCCCCCGCTCTCCACACCGCTCCTCGCACAGGCTTTTTTAACATATTTCTCTTCGTATTTAAAAATGAACGCACAACCTGAAAGAAGCCTAACAGAAGCTTAACAGTAACAATTCATTTCCCATTTTTTTTAGCCATTCATTTTTCTTTAACTTATCAAAGAGGTGCATTTTCTGTCATAAATATGTGTTTTACATCTATTTATATAAAATCCAAGTCTCTGTGTGTCCCTCACTATTCCGGTAGGACCGCCTCATTGAAATGAGTAATTGTTGAAAATATTAATGCAGGGTTACCACAGTTGCGCCAAATGTTAGTCAACCTGGCGATAGCTGACTAATTTGGCGAAATTCCCATTTAAAACCATTAATCTTTCATAATGGAGGTCACCGAAATTTAATTAACTCCACACTTTTAAGATATTTTTTCGAAATCTACGGGTGAGAATTTAAAGTACATCTTTACATCTTCCTCCCGATGCTACTAATAAAATAAACGCCAATAGACAACGGTGTACTGTGTGAGCTCCCAACTGCGCGATTTTAATGTGCTTTAGGTACTTTTCCAGTATAGGTGCCTTGGCGAAAAAGGAAATTTGGTAACATATTTTCCGGGAATCTATTCACTGTTTCATTTTATATACACACGCATTTTTTTCGATATTTATACGATTTATTTAACATAAAAAAGCCGTTTCTCTAATTTTATACAGAAACAGATGTAATTTGTACATAAAAACATCAATAGTATACATATAAAACAAACAAAAACGCTCATGAAATTTGTTTTCATAGCTGTTTATATGATTTGACAACAAATCTCGATATTTTTCCGTTATACGGACACCATGCCAAAATGTATGCTAATACGCCAATTATTTCAAAATGCTAAAAGATATTTGTAATTTTATACCAGCAGTTTAATATGAGTTTTATTTTATTGCTTTATTTTATAGCAGTTATTTGTTCACTTATTTTAAGTATATATTTGTGATTTGATGAAATAGTTCGTAAAAGTCTGGAATATTCAAATGTTATATTTTTTAAATGCTCACTTTAGTATCGACAATGGTTTTTCTTTTATTTTTCAAATGCTTCAATTCACGATTTTACGCCAACTATTACGCTTGGCGACAATGGTGTCCGCATAACGGAAAAGTACCCAAATCTCACTTTCTGATGCCCAAATTACACCAAGCTTTTTTTTAAAAAATGCCAAAGCCCCTGCAGTGGAAAAGTACCAAACTGTCTATTATTTTGCGTTATACGTGTTATAGTGTGTACTATATGCAAGGGGAGTGGAGCGAAGAGTTTAAACATTAAATATTAAAGTTTCGGCACAGATGTCATATACGCGCCCCATATTGGCGCGATTTCTTTCTGACGCCAATGTCATATACACAACGGGTACTTAACTGGCGCCAAAGTGTCGTAATTTTGCTTGATATGGTAATCCGGATGTTGTTGTGTATTCTGTTGATGTTTTCGCCAAATTGGCGTCGGAAAAAAATCGCGCCAATATATCATAACGTATATGACAACTGTGCCAAAGTTTCTATAAAGCAGTAAAAGACTAAAAAATTACGAATAAAATAAATGCAAAATAAGACTAGAGAAGAAAGAAAAATCATGCGTTAAGCATAGAATATGAAACACTTTCCAACACATCCTAAATGCTTTAACAAAACTTCGTTATTTAGGGAAATAAGGTAAATAAAATAACGTTACTTCTTAGATATCCCGTCGCCCAATTTCGCGAAATTATATAAATCGCCAAATCAATAGTAAAACATTAATAAAAATACAAACAAAACGTCGAATTAATGGTTTTATTGGCCATTATTGGTATTTAATTAATTAATTAATGGCAACCATTATTGGCAATTAATCTTACAATTTGGCGACAGTAATTTGGTCGACAGGATAACTAAGAAATACCAAGATAACTAAGTAAACATTTTAGAAAACGCATTAAAAAAAATTAAAAATTGATTTCAGCAGTTAAAGTCCATAGCCAATAGTACCGTTATTACATGCCACTTTTTAGCTAAAATTTAATTTAAACTACTCTTAAAACTACTGAAATCACATTTCCAGATATTATCATACATAAGCGGTTATGTATCCAATTCTTTGCGTGACCATGTATATCATTTTATCTATATTCTACAAACATTTCTTAGGAAACTAAATGCAGTTCAGCGTAAAAATGCATTACTCCTTTAAAAACCACCTTTAGACAATTTACTCTCATACTCAGTAACCTTTACGAATTCTTTTGTGTAGCCCTGCATATGAACTGTAGCATTTATACACAGAATATAGTATGCATAAATGTAGTGAAACATAAAAGCGCATATCATAATTAAAAATGCATTTCTAGCAATCATTGCTTATGTACAATACTTCGGAGAAACGTTTCTTGGCGAGAAAGAAGTTTGCCAACGTATTTTCTGGCAACCTATTTACTGCTTCATACTCACAAGCAATTTTTTCCATATGTATACAATTTGGCACAGATGTCATATATGCCCCATATTGGCGGAATTTTTTTCCGACGCCAATTTGGCGAAAACATCAACAGCATAAACAACATTCGGGTTACAATTACAAGCAAAATAACGACACTTTGGCGCCAGTTAAGTAACCGGTGCGTATATGACTTCGGCGTCAAAAAAAAATCGTGCCAATATGGGCGTATATGACATCTGTGCCGACACTTTAATATAAAAAAAGCTATTTACCCATTTTTATAAAGAAACAGAAGTAATATTTGCACAGATGTCATATACGCATGGGGTTTGGCGCGATTTTTCTACGACGCCAATTTGGCAGAAATCTCGCTTTCGAATACCAGTTACTTATATATTTTTCAATTATTTGCTATCATTTTGAAAAGGAAATAACTATAAATAAAAGTTTGAATAATAACTATAGAACAAAGCAGTTTATATAATTAAAAACAGAAAATAAAAGTAAATAAACAATTTATTAATAAATAAAACACAATAGCCGGGTTACCATAGCAGGCAAAATAACACCATTTTGGCGCCAGTTAGGTATCCCGGTTCATATCTGAAATCTGTGCCGTAATTTGTATATAAAAAAATTATATATATTTAGAAACGATTTTTTTATGCATATAAGTGCATATATAAACAAAGATAAAAGTTCATTAGATTTGTTTTCATAGCTGTTTATATATTTTCGCAACATATCTCACTTTCTGATGCCCGAATCGCGCCAAGCTTTTTTTTTTAAAATGCGCTATAAAGGAAAAGTACTTAAATAAATAATTAACAGAAATAACAAATTATACAAACTAAAACTTTTTATGGAACAGATGTCATATTCGCCCCATATTGGCGCGATTTTTTTCGGTTGCCATTTTGGCGAAAACATCAACAGCATAAACAACATAATCCGGCTACCACATCAAGCAAAATAACGACACTTTGCGCAAGTTAAGTACCTGTTGCCTATATGATATTGGCGACAGAAAAAAATCGCGCCAATATGGGGCGAATATGACATCTGTACCCTTTTTATTTCGAGATCAAAGCATTGTTTTTAATTTCGATTAAAAATACATATATCCTTGGATAACTTCAATTGAAATTAGTTTCACAGTTTAATATCTCATTCCATAAACCTAAACAAACACAAGTGATTCATTCATCGTGAAACGTCAAAAATATTAAATCATTGAGGTAATCATTCACAAAGTAAGTTCTCCAACAATCAATGGGCAATATTCTAATGACGTCATAGTAGGTAAAATTTGACGGTATCGTTTGTTTATGGTTTGTAATCACAAAGATTTAATTTTGCAATGTCTCTTAGTTACATTATTTTATTGTCATATTTATGAGCTCAGAACAAAAGCCTATTTTTTCATTATTTAGTTATTAAAGACGGAAAAAATCATAAATGCATGTAAAAATAGCAAATAAAGCCTTTGTGCAACAATATTAAAAAGCAGAAAAACCAACGTTTAAAATGCACAAATAATATATCAAAAGCAGCAGACAGAGACGCGCTGGCTTTTATACCCTATGCGGGTGGCGAAGGCGCCGAAACAACCAATGGGAGAGAAGCAGTGGAAACGACTGGGTGGACAAGTAGCGACATCTACCGGAGAAGTAGAGAAAAGAAACCAAGAAAGGGGAATTAAATTAACGCTTTCCAAATACTTGGAAAATCAGGAGTACTAGATAAGTCATTGACTAAAGAGTGGGAATTTTTAATGATATGGTAAGCTTCCCAAAAATCAAGATCGTTAGAAGAACATTTTTGGATAATGATGGCTGAGGAAAAATCGAACCTATGTTGAGAAGACCAAGAATGTTGAGCAATAGAAGAACGTTTGAGCTCCTGATTTTTAACATAATCTTCATGCTCTTTTAAACGAAATCTAAGAGCACGTTTAGTCTGACCAATATAAGCATTCTAATTCCAACTCTAATACTTCAGTTGTATTACCATTTTTTCCTAAAATCAGTCAGCAAGTTGCTAAAATCCTAAGAAGGTTTGATTTTAAAGTTATTTTTTCTCCTGTTAATAAAATCCCTTTTTCAAATCTCAAACACCCCGTTGATCGCCTAGATAATTGGGGCATTTACCAGATCTCTTGTCAGTGTGGTCTTTCTTATATTGGTCAGACTAAACGTGCTCTTAGATTTCGTTTAAAAGAGCATGAAGATTATGTTAAAAATCAGGAGCTCAAACGTTCTTCTATTGCTCAACATTCTTGGTCTTCTCAACATAGGTTCGATTTTTCCTCAGCCATCATTATCCAAAAATGTTCTTCTAACGATCTTGATTTTTGGGAAGCTTACCATATCATTAAAAATTCCCACTCTTTAGTCAATGACTTATCTAGTACTCCTGATTTTCCAAGTATTTGGAAAGCGTTAATTTAATTCCCCTTTCTTGGTTTCTTTTCTCTACTTCTCCGGTAGATGTCGCTACTTGTCCACCCAGTCGTTTCCACTGCTTCTCTCCCATTGGTTGTTTCGGCGCCTTCGCCACCCGCATAGGGTATAAAAGCCAGCGCGTCTCTGTCTGCTGCTTTTCATATATTATTTGTGCATTTTAAACGTTGGTTTTTCTGCTTTTTAATACATAAATGCATGATTTGAAAATTTTAAATAATTTTCTTTCTTAATACTAAAAAATAACATCGGGAAGTAACAGCGGGTTTAAGTTAAATAAGTTTAACTGTTTAATTCTGTTGTAATATTCAAAATAACTGTATTTATTAGATTTCAGTACTCAACATCAGGGCCCGATTAAACTTTGAAGTTAGAGGAATTACAATGTCATTTCAGGACTTTTCTTTTGGAGAAGCTTTTCTAAATTCCATATATACATGGAAAATCTTCAGTGTTAGAAATATTATTCCTAGGGCTGACATAACACGAGAACGGCCTGCAATTTTACACAAGTTTTTGAAAGCTACTTTATATCAGAAATTTTACTAAAAACTGGTTATTTTTTTGTTATAGCGGCCCACACTATTGGGATTATGACAAGTTGCAGCCAATTTCGCCAACGTCGTAACCAAGATCGTGAAGCACACACATATAATACTATATAATACCATTTCATGAAATCGTATACGATAATTTAATAGTTTTTAACCTTACTTCAAGTGTGTTATTTATTTATTTTTAAGGCTCAACAATCTAAATTGTCCAATATATGAATTTAAAAAAAAAATGTAAACAAAGATTGAAGAGACATGACCGCAAAAAGCCTCAAATCTGCATAACACTTGGAACCAAACTGTGCAGATTAGTGGTCTTCTACTGTACACAGTTTTTCATAAATGTGTTTCGTTCTTAAAGTGTGTTATTTTCATCTATCACTGCGGAACAAGCGAAAATACTCATATTTGTATATATGGTTTTTTCGCGTTGTATATATCTTTATATCTAAATTTCCGTCATTTTTGACGGGCTACCTTTCTAGTAATTCTATAAATTTTATACACCTAATGTTTATTTTATTCCTTGCTCTTACAATTTAGGTTATAATGGTCAAACAAAGAGAGCTTTAAAATTCCGATTAGGCGAGCATCAGAGGTATATTGCAAATCAAGAAATCTCTAAATCTTTGATTGCTTGTCACTGTTGGTCTTCCAGTCATTGTTTCAATTTATCCATGGCCAAAATTATTTCTTCCCCTGCCTCTCCCTCTCACTTGGATTTTCATGAAACATATTTTATTTCTAAAAATTCTGCTAATCTTGTCAATGATCTCCCATCATCTCCTTTCCTATCTCCAGCATGGAAATTACTTTTGTAATTCTTTTCCCTCTTCTCTTGTTTCTTTTCTTTTTATTTTGTTTATAAAAAAAGGTTCTTTTGGGGGGTTTTTTTTGTTGTTTTGTTTTTTTTCTTTTATATTGCTTTCTTTATTATTACTATTTATATTTTTTAATTTACTTCTTTTATTTTATGTTAATTTTGTTTATTTCTTTTATTTCCATTTTTTTCCCTATCAATTTCTCTTCTATCTTTTTGGCCACACTTTCCCCTTCTACATGTTCCCCTTTCAGCTAGCGCCATCTGTCGCATTCTTTGCAACATTCTCTCCCTTTCAGTTCATTTTTGACCTTGTACCCTTAGGGACACGTGTGTTTACTGTAGCTGCTGACGAGTTGTTATATTTTTAGCTGGAAACGCGTCCTATGTATTGTTTTTATTTTATGGTGATTTTTTTACGAAGTTTTATTATTTTAATTTAAATATTATACACCTTCACTTTTATTCGGAAAAGTTGTTATGCCTTTCCAATGTACCTCAATGTTTAAAAAAAGTGTTACATAGTCTGCATTTTTATTTTCCAAATTACTTGAAATGACTCTCAAATATGGCATTAAAATTGATAACACTGACGCATTTTTAGGGTTTCGTTCATCTGACGAAACCCTATTCGTCTCGCTCCTCTGTCTGTCTGTCTGTCCGCCTCTATGTCCGTCACAGAGCCCGTTCTCAGAAACTATACATGTTGGAGACATGAAATTTTGGGTACTTATAGCTGAACACCTCACATCATACGACAAATGATAAAATTTTGAAAAAGTCGTACATTTAACCCTTTGGGCTTCCGCATGTGTATTTTAAACAATTATTTCTAAGTGAGCTCCTAATTAGTTTGGAGGCGTGAAATTTTGCATACTTATAGCTGAACACCTCACATCAAACGACAAATCATAAAATTTTGAAAATGTCGTACGTTTAACCCTTTGGGGTCCCACGTGTATTTTAAACAATTCTTTCTAAGTGAGCCCCTAATTAGGTTGGAGGCGTGAAATTTTGCATACTTATAGCTGAACACCTCACATCTAACGACAAATCATAAAATTTTCAAAAAGTCGTGCATTTAACCCTTTGGGGTCCCACACGTGTATTTTAAACAATTCTTTCTAAGTGAGCCCCTAATTATGTTGGAGGCATGAAATTTTGGGTACTTATAGCTAAACACCTCACATCATACGACAAATGATAAAATTTTGGAAAAGTCGTACATTTAACCCTTTAGGGTCCCGCATGTGTATTTTAAACAATTCTTTCTAAGTAATCTCCCAATTAGTTTGGAGATGTGCAATTTTGCATACTTATAGCTGAACACCTCACATCAAACGACAAATCATAAAATTTTGAAAATGTCGTACATTTAACCCTTTGTGATCCCACATGTGCATTTTAAACAATTCTTTCTAAGTGAGCCCCTATTTAGGTTGGAGGCCAGAAATTTTGCATACTTATAGCTCAACACCTCTGATCTCACGTCAAATAATAAATTTTGAAAAAGTTTTATGTTTAACCCTTTCAACTCCAGCTTGTGTATTTTAAGCCATTCTTTCTAACTGAGCCCCTAATTAAATTGGAGATTTGGAATTTTGCATACTTATTGCAGAACACCTGAGACCAGGCGACAAATCATAAAATCTTGAAAAAGTCTTACGTTTAACCTTTTGAGCTACCACATATGTATTTGAAGCAATTCTTTCTAAGAGATAATTCTTTCCTAATTAAGTTGGTGACATGAAATTTTGCATATGTATAGCTGAATGCCTCAGACCACACGACAAATCATGAAATTTTCAAAAAATCTTTTATTATTTACCACTCTGGGCTCTAACTTGTGTATTTTAAGCAATTTTTCTAACCTCCGCCCTTTTAACCCGGGGAGAATTTTTCCAACTTTTGCCGACACCCCTTTGACCATCCTTTCATATTATGCACCATAGCCTTAAATATTTTAGTTCCTTTTTTCCGCCAGGTGCGCCTACGTATCTCGGGTGCTATGGGCCCAATCCCCTCGATTAATATATCTACGGATAGTATGTAAAACGGATTTTCGTTCGGATACAGGTTTGTTTAGAATCAAGTGCGCCCTCTGGTTGTGAAATGTGGAACTAACAGATATTTCAAAAGGATAAAATGTTTTGAAAGGAATATTAAATGAAACCCTCTGTGCGATCTGTGATCACACTTGCCCACTTGTTTAATTAATTTTAGAAACTTACTAAGAGTTAGTGGAAATGCTTTGGACACTAAATTTTCTTTCTATGGATAAAGAAAATTACACAAGAACCTTTCAGAATTCCGACTTTTAAGAACTTTAAATAGCCACTAATTCTTCATCAAAACGAATTTCTTTTTTTACCGTACCGATTATTGTTAATTGACTGCCATGTATTATCACATTTTAAAATTTAAATTGCATATCTGTATGTTATATATTCATTTACTCTGTAGGAGGCCTGCACTACAGCCGTAGATATTTACTATTTACCCATTTCCTTAAGATTTAACTCATGAAACTTCATGTTTAGTGAAGTATCATGTTTAGATATTTTAAATATTTAAATATATATATATATATATTCATGACAGTAAGATATAGGTATGGCCTTAAGTAGTTACACGTGTAAAAGTTTCTTCGTGTTACATACACTAGCGAGAAAAGAAATTCAAACCCCGCTCAATAAATATTCGGAAAAGTTGAGAAAACTATAAAATACAGGGTGGCATAGCCTCCAACTTTTACGCTTTTTTGCTACCACTAAAATTTAACAGAGATTTTCGCCTTGTTTAATCGTGAGATTTCGACCATTAAATAAGACAAGAGTTATTATAAAGTTTTAGTGATAGGAAGAAAGCGTAAAAGTTCGTAGCTTTGGGGTGTTATAATTAAACTTCCCCTATAAACAGCATCCTACAGCGCAAACGGGTGAACGGAATGCAACGAAATTTGGTATATAGACTATATACACGAGATGCGCTCACGGAATTTCGAAAAAAAAATTAGTTCCAAAATGTCCACCAGAGGGCGCCTTTTCCGGAAAAACATTAAATGTAACACAATAAACGGCCAAAACAGCCGGTTTTGCGTTTTATTACTCAAAATTCTTGCTCTGGATTGTTAAAATTGTTTCTGTATTCCGCTTTGGCCATTTATTGCGTTAAATTTAATGTTTTACAGGAAAGGCGCCCTCTGGTGGACATTTTGGAACTATTTTTTTTTTTTCAAAATTACGTGAGCGCATCTCGTGTATAGTCTATGTACCAAATTTCATTGCATTCCGTTCACCCGTTTGCGCTGTGTGATGCTGTTTATAGAAGAAGTTTAATTATAACCACCCTGTACATTATAAACAGAAAAATCAGAAAGAGTTTTAAAAAGAAAAATCTCGGAAATACTTTTAAACACTGTTCATATATTAGATGTAAATTTCCAACTGGCCGAAAAATGTCCGGACCAGGATTCGAACCAGATTCGTTCGCGATAGCTCAGATGGTAGAGCATTGGCGACTTCAGCTAGGAGATCCCTGGTTCGAATCCTCGTCCGGACATTTTTCGCCCAGTTGGAAATTTTCATCTGATACGATTTATTTACCAATTAAAATAACCGGGTTAAAATATTCTAGACTGTTCATATAATTATTATGGTTACATTTCCATTTTAAATTTTACATTTTCCTAAAAAAACTGACAGCAAATAAGTAAGTTGAAAATTTGAAATTGATCCTCGATGGGACGTACGCTCCACGTTCGGACTTTGACTTTGATGGGGAAACTATTAGAGTGCCGGAGGACCAAAAATCCCATATCTCTAGTGAAAAATTAGCCGAAAAAAGGAAAAACTTAAAAATTTTTGAAGCCATAAAATGGCGGAGGGGGGGGGGGGTGGCAGACAAAAACTGCCTAGAGCGGACTCAGAGAGCCGCGGTAGTAAAATACAAAAACAGAAACAGGAACAGACGCTTCCGCGCCTTGCTCACGCTTCACCGCGAGTCAAGGCTACTGTGGCTTCACAGGCATTCGCAGAAAATAGCATTGAAAAATGCTCTTTGAGATGCCCTCGATCCACCACAGCTGGAAGAAATGTTCAGTTCTGGGGAGAGGGGGAGGTCGATAACACTTTGCAAATGAGCGCAGGCACGCGCGCACCGCAAAGTGCTGGAAGCACTGAGGTAAATGTTATAAAAGCAAAATTTTGTTTAAAATTTTGGTGTGAATGTGGCATTTTTGAATAAAAATTAGGTGGGATATATTATATCCCTTCAAGGGGTTAAAGGAATTCTGTTGTATTACAGTTCAGGTGGAAGAATCGTTTGTGGTGTATTTAAATAATGTTACACTATTTAAAACATATTGATACTGACATACAGTACTCCCCAAAAGGGATGGTACAGGAAGTAGTTTTCGGAAAATATGCAAATTAACCACGATGAGTGCAATTAAAATTGAATTAAGAAATCAGAATTATTTAACCCGGGAGAACGCGCGAATACCCAGGGTATGAATGGTTTTTACTTTGTAACCAATAAATACCAAAATAACCATCACCTTACTTAATCGGAGACAATTTTGCGATAAAGGAAGTTGAAGATTACTTTTAAAAATATAGTGGTGACAATTATAAAAACCGTACGCACTCCGGGTCTATCAGGCCCGGCGCGCGTCCTCTCGGGTTAATAACAATTTTTGATAATTATACGAGAAAAACTCAATAACAATATCCTTTAGAATGTTTCAAAATAAAAATACAAAAAATATAAGTTCAAAAATGCTTTCACAAAAGTTAACGAACACGTGGAATTTTTTTTAAATTGTTACATAAAATAAGTTTCTAATATTTAGTTGCATATTCTTTCATTTTCAGGATTGTTTTAACACGATAACGCCCAGCTGGTGTCGGTTCGAGACCGATCAAATGATAGAATGTCCATTCGAACCGGAATTTGTTTCGTAAAATTTGTTAAATTATAAATAGAGAAAACCCGATTAAAGAAATAAGTGAAATTGTTTTAAATAAAAATTCTGGTGTTAAAATGTTTTTATTAACCTACTCGCTGCGTAATTGTTTTATCAAAGAAGCTTCAAAAATTGAGTATTGAATTCCTTCGCGACCAGCGTCTTTTAAGAATTTTTATTCTTTTGTTCCGGTTTTTCAAAACAAAAGTTTTCGCCTGATTTAATCGGGAAAATGCTCCGATTAGATAAGGCAAAATTTACAAAAAAAAGTTACTGATGGGAATGATCAAGGAGGGTTAATTAGTCGGAAAAATTGCATCCCGATGAAACCTCGGGTTGCGCAAATTTTGCTACTTTTACGTTGCTCGAGAAACTCTCGGGTTGCGCAGTGAGAGGGTTAAGATTGGGTAAATTTTCCGGACGTTCTAGTGTTAAGTCTGCATAGCACTGATTTTACCAGATTTTCTATAACATTTTCCTGAAATTTATCCATAATGCAAGTAAAACACGTTTCAACAACTTTATCATAACTGTTCACTTGTTGCTGTAGGATAATTTATAAATTTTTAACGGGATTTAAATCTGGAATTTGTGAAGGGGTGGAAAGTGTGTGAGGGACATTGCGTAGCAGCCATAGTCAGACAATATGAGCAGCGTGCTTAGGATCAATATTTTATTGTTAGTAATAGCCTGCACGACGCCTAACTTTAATGCACTGTCCTCCAAATTTTATTTAAAATATTTAACTATTCAAATATGTTCATGATAGTGTCAGTGAAATCTAAATTTCGTACTCCTGAAATTGACATGCAGCCCCAAATTATTCCAAATCAATCCCCAAATCAACTCGTCTATGATGCTTTGCAGTTTTTGTCGAATATCTGGACTCAGTGTATCATCCTTTCTCCTCCAAATTCCAATTCGTCCATTTATGCTGAAAATATTAAACTTAGATTCATCTGAAAAAAATTACACGTTTCAGAAATGCATGTAAAAAATTTCGGGCAAACTCTCTCTCGGACTGTTCTCTTCTTTCTGTTGATCAGAGAGATAAACAGTTTCCTAATTGCAGATATTGATCTAATCTCTGCATCATTAATGACCCTCTTGATAGTTTCTTTATGTACTACTTAATTCCCATAGTTTTGCAAATCTTCTGTTATTTTTCTAGCACTCATTGAGGAATTTTCAGAAATGGAGAGTATTATTATTCTAACATCTCTCACTGTAAATTTTTTAGGAAGGCCGTTTCGAGTTGTATTTGCAATCCTCTTTTTGTTTGTATCTATTAATTATCTTTTTTTATGGTGGAATGGCTTATTTTAGCTATCTGACTATAAGATTTATCCTTTTTTTCATGAAGATTAACAATTAAGTTTGTTTCCTTTACTGTAAGTTCTTGTTGCGTCATTTTTAAAAATTCACATGGGATTTCATTTGCTGAGATAACTACAAATACATTTGCTTGTGCTGTAGATACAGCGGGAGTATGACTATGTTCAGTAAAATATACAATTTTGTGAAAATTAAAAAAAATTACAAATGTACCACGACTTTTGTGTCAGTATTTTTGAACTGTAATAATTTTATAATACTTTTTCAGTATATCGAAAGGAAATTTCTATTATCATTTCATTGCATAATGTAACAAAGGCTGCTTATTAATTACTAGCAGAACTACCCGGCTTCGCCCGTGTCAATTATAAGAAGCCTTCCAGGTAAAATAAATTACAACGAAATAATACGGCACTCACAATAACTGAAATTTGTGCATTCCCATCCACAAATCGTTTATAAAGACAATAAAAAAACATGGCGTTATTGTCTTGCAACCATAGTAAAATCCCTGAGCTTTAATAACAGAATGCACGTTTCCTTTGGCGAGCATAAGAGAAAAATATGTGATTTTCCTGACAATACGAAAAAAAAAATTCCTCCAAATCGCGCAGCACTTAGTGAAATTCTCGTTTGTATGGTATTATCTACATTATAAAGTAAAAACACTGTCAGTGCCCATAAATTGTGCCCCATAAATTGTAACCCATAAAATGTGCCTTTACTTCAATTTTTCTAACTTTTAAACATCACACAATTTCATTTTTTACAATGTCAAATAGAAAAAAGTTCTCTCAAATGAAATTTGTTTAAAAATCGTACCTCAGTTTTCAAATTTTAATGGATTTTAAAGTAATTTTTAAGCATGGATATTTTTAAAGTTGAGTGCAACCCGATTACGAAAGATGAACCTGTTTACACTTAATGCAATAGTATAAAGAAAAGACATGTCTATGAGTAACACTGGTATCATATTTTCGATGGCAACAACCTAACACAATAAATTTCCCTTTTATTGCAGTTTAACGTCTAAACATTGCACATTCGATTTTTCCAACGTATTATAGAAAACAAAAGTACTTTCAGTGATATTTGTTTGTAATGTTTATCTCAATTTACGAATTTTTTATGGGTTTTAAAATAATTTTTAAGCATGCATATTTTTTAAACATGCTTGCAACCCAAATACAAAAGGTTAACTCAATTGTTCAAAAACATTGTAACTAATTCAGAATTTGTTTGCTTTCGCGTAATATTCAATAACTAAATTGGCAAATGAAATTAAAACGCCAAAAATAAAATAGAATAAAACACGAATTTAACAGATATCAAATCAAACTACTCAAAATAACCTGATAAGTATATAAAATTGAAATGGGAATTTCGTTCCGGTTGCATATAACTTGAATTCTTCAGAACGGATTTCCATGCGATTTGACCTATTAGTCTTTTATGGAAGATTTTAGTGCGTAACATATTGTTTACCGTTGCTTAGTCATAGAATTATAGAGGAAAGTTATATAATCATGTGAACCCAATTATGAAAGATTAGTCTTATTAGCTAAATGAAAAATGCAGAAATATTTTTATCTCTAAGTATATTGACGGGTTTATCTTCGGTAATGGGGCTGTGTGCTAGGGTATTCTTATTTTAGTGAGTGTGCCTGATACCTATCATGGCATGCACCTTTGTTTAAAACAATATAGAATGTCTTATGTTTTAAGCGACTACCTGGCATGCAACTTGATAACTAAGTACTAACCTGCAAATGCTTAAGGTGCTTCTCCAGTTCCCCGCTCAACAACGCGAAACTTTCTGACACATTTTCTGACTTATCAAACGTAAAGGCTTAAAATTTGTAGACCTGACTATTAAAGCGATTTGGAATTGAAATGAGTTTTTTTTTTCATAAATAAATTACTTATCGAGTTATGAGCAATTGTGGTTGCGTGACGGCCGGTTTTTATCCTTTATTGCACTATTGCGTCCGAAATTCAGTTCAAAAAATCAACTGAAAGATCTTATACCTTTACCAACAATTGGAAACTATCTTTCGATTACATAGTTTCTAGATAAGAACTCCTGTCAATTTCGTGCGTTTCCGAACAAAAATTAATTAAAAAATATGTCAGAAAATAGCTCCTTTGGATTTGAGAACAGCCTTAACTTGAAGTTTATGAAAAAACTCACATTTTTAGTTTTAATTTTGGAACTCGCGAAATTTAAATTCAGAAAAAGGATGTTCTTTTGACACATTGTGGTAATTTTTTTAACTTTTAAAATTAAAATACATGTTTTCTTTGGTGCGCGTAACAGAAGTATACAATATCTTCACAATACGCGGAGAAATGCAGAAAAAAAAAAAAAAAAAAAAAAACATCCAAATGAGGTAGTAGTTACTAAAATTTTATTTGGAAAATTTGAAATTTTATTGAAATTAAATCTACAATGATTAGATGAAATGATGTCATTTTCCATAAATTTTAAATCAAGACATCTGTCAAGATTTTTTTTGAAAATGTAAATAACCGCTCTCTTTTTGCTATAAATCACAGAAAATGTTAGCACTGAATCTAAACCAATACAACACTTCGCGATAACGTATAGCTATAAGATATGGCTGTAGCATACAATTGAAGTAGTAAGCAAAATATAGGAGCCATATGTTTATAATGAGTTTGATTACGCGTTGAAAAGATTTGATAGAATGTGACGTCATATCTAGCCTTTTTTTTTCTTTTTCTTAAAATGTTTTCATGAAATTTGACTGTTTGTATTAAAATAGATGTTTTAATTTAAAAAAAAATTAAAATTGAGGTGCTACGTTATTTTCCCGCTCTTATAGTTAAAGTTTTTATTTTATATACAAAAAAAAAAAAAAAAAAAAAATGTAAATTTTCTGTTTAGAGTGACGTCAGTATCAAACACGCAAAAATATAGCAAGAAAATCTGAATTTTTATTGGTAAATAGAAACAAAATACACGCGTATTCCTTATTTTATTTCACATTATCGTGTCATTTTTTAGGGTTTGGCAACAGGAAAGAAACGTTTAATTAAAAAATATTTAAAAAGAGATATTTCTATAATGTTAAATTATGGAAGTGGTAGAAAAAAGGGATAAATAGTGGTCTGATAATTTTTTTAAGTAGACAGTGATCTGTTCCACGTTCTAAAACGTCTGTACATCGAGTTTCGTGCAAATCGGTCAAAAATTAAAGATTTGTATAAAGGACATACACACAGAGAACGGCTTATATATATATAGATTTCAATTTATTAGCAAGCTTTATTTCTATTCACCATGGTGAAATTTGCATATTTTACAAGAACTACTCTCCGTACCATCATTTTTGTGAAACGCTGTATATTTATCTCTGTGTCACTGCAAAAGGATTAATGTGATTTCTTTTTAGAAAGATTTTCTGTATTATATGACCTAAAGGAAATCTTCAGGAGCAGGTTCTCCCGCCGACGACGGGCGACGGCGGAACGCTTTGTGTCACACAAACCCAATCCATCGTTATAAAGTGAAGACTCCAGACTCCAGTTTTAAAAAATCTTGTTTAGAGTTTAAACCGTAATGCTTCATTCTTTTTTCCCCCTAGCAATTAAAATACTTAAAATCTTCATTATAACGCAAAAACATGTTCGTGAGTAAAGCTGACGTCACATCGACCGTGGGAACACCTGACTAAATATCGCTTTAATTTCAATTTTGTAAACTGCTATAGATCGCACAATTTCAATTTTTACACCGTCGAATAGGAATAACATGTTCTTTCAAATGCAATTTTTTGGAAAATTGGCTTTTTTAAGGTTTTTAAAATTATTGTCAAGTATGATTTTTTTTAATCTATCTCTAGCGTGTGCAGCCCAATTACGAAAGATTAACCGATTTGCATAAAACAATATATATAATTCACCATTTGCTGCCGGATTATATTCCATAACGAATTGAAAACTTCATCAATAAATAAATATATAATATAAATAAAATACAAAACTAACACACGTATAATACAGGATTCTTACGCTTCAATGACTTTCAAGTACTCTTCACCAGAATTTTCGTAAAGAAATATTTACCTTATTTAATAAAAAAAATTCTATCTTCAGGTATAGCGACCAGTACTTTACGAAATTTCTGGTACTAAACCACCTAAACGCTCCTGAATATATTGATACGTACGCATCCTGTAATAAAACTTCTTGCTTAAACTACTGAAATGATCTGAATCAGAAACGTTGCTGTAATTAACGAAATATTTGGTGATTGTACTGGCTATTAACTTCTGACATGCGTTTAATACAAAGGAATCGCTTTTAATAAATTTCAAAATATTATTTTTACATATATTTGATATATCTACCATACAATTTGAGTTCTGCTGAATGGATTTTGATTGGACTTGCACTGTTAGTTAGAAAGTTTTTCATGGAAGTTTTTAATATCTTAGTTATAGAATTATTGGAAAAGTTTGACTATAATCAAGTGAATCCGATTATCTAAGATTAGTCTTTTAAAAAAGTTCTGCTGAGTACATTTTGATGAGACTTGCACTGCTAATTTTCAGAGATGGTTTTTGTGTATAACATATCGTTTCGCATTGTTTATGGGGAAAAGTTCTACAATCAAGTGAATATGAAAGATTGGTCTTTTTAAAAGATTTTGCTGACAGGATTTCGATATGACTTTCCCTATTAATTGGATATTTTTTAGGAGAAGTTTTAGTATATAACATATCGTTTTACGTTGCTCAGTTATAAAATTATAGGGAAAAGTTCTATAACAAGATGAGCCCGATTATGAAATAAATAATCTTTCTTAAAATGTTTTGCAGGACGAATTTTAATGAAACTTACACAATTAGATACTTTTCAGTGCATGTTTTAGTATATGACATATTATTCTAAATTCGTTTGTAATAGAATCATGGGGGAGGGGTCTATAATCATGTGAACCCGATTATGAATGATTAGATTTCTTAAAAAGTTGTACGGGATGGATGTTGATGTGTTTGTTAGATAACTTTTCGGGATGGTTTTAGTATATTGCATATCGCTTTTAGCCAAATCATACTGCAAATGATCAAGTAAAAGATTTTATCCTTAATAACGCACATTTTGTCTGACACATGCATGAAACCAAAAATACACGTGCTTTTCATGTCCAAAACTTTAATATTTTTTTTCCATCTAATGTACCAAGAAATTCCAATTTCTTTAAGCCATCTTTTAGAAAAATGTATTCTTAACTGATCTAAAATTTACTCTCGTCAATGTTATTGTGTTCATTGCACAATTTATGCAATTTATCCATTCTTAGCTATGAAAATTAGCTGTCAAAATGACTAGAGAGAAAACTTTAACCCCTTAACGGTAGCATTAAATTGCGGTTTAAAAATTCAAATTGCGTCTTGGCACCACTTTTTTGAAAAAGAAATATTTACCTTATTTAATGACAGGCAAAATAATACCATAATAAAACCAATTACACTATTTTATTAAACTGGTGGGAATCAATCAAATCTGAATAATCTGAATGAAAGACACAGCCCGTGAATATGACGGGAGCGAGAATTACGGGGTTAAACAGACTACAATTATAAATATTATAAACAACACAATATTTATCTGTTTTTATTTAAATAACAGATATAGTAGTTTAATAAATTTGTATTAATGAATTAAGATATGTGTTTTGTAACTGCATGAGTTTAATTTAGAATTTGTCCATGAAAATGAAACCTCTGTTAGTTTATTTGTATTTAGTAGAATAAATAATAAAATTTTTGTTTAACAAATGGTACTACTAATCTGTATTGCTCAAAGAACTTTCTAGAACAGAAGTCATGTGCCATTGTCACTTTGTCTGCCACATATTTAGAATATAGAGTAGTATTATCAAGTTCTAAGGTGAGTGTGTTTTCTCTTTGTAACTTCTGTTACTCCAATTTTAGATTTAAATATTGTTTTAAAATTTAAATTTCTGTTTAAATAACAAAACTCTAAGTAAAATGAGTTTATATGAATAAAATAGTTATTTTTTAGAATATTATTATTTAAGAAAAAAATTGTTTTTTCTTAAATGTAACCTCTGTTGCAAGAAAGTTACGTTTTAATAACAGGTGTTACATACAAATAACACAGGTTACATTTTGTCCCAGAATATAGATTTTATTGTGCTAATAGTATATATTTATTTATTCATAGTGATAAATTTATTTATTATCATTATTATTACTTATTTTCATTTATTTTGGCAGTAGTAAGTATTATTTATTTGTGGTACTTTCCAGATGTAAAAATGTCTCCTTAGAAAACAAGTTTTCAAGTTCTTGAATCCACTGCTGAAGAAAATGAAATTACAGAAATAACGCCAGATTAAATAATTAACGGAACACACATACTAGTAGAATTTGTAACTGAAAAAAGAGAAAAATGAAGTATTACTACATAGCCGTTAAACAAAATGATTTAGACGAAGATGGTGAATTGCAAGTTATGTTTTTGAAAGCTTGTGATGATACATCATCTATTTTTAAATTAGATGGCAATGATTTTGTATACATACAGTTCGAACAGATCCAAAAAAAATTGCCCTTGCCAATTGTAGTACAGAAAGGGAACAGAATCTTTTACAAGTTTCCACACCCTGTTGAAGTATTTGAAAATTAGCTGCTTTGTTAAAAATTTCTAGAAATTTCTCTGGAAAATAAAATTGTCAGATTTATTCAGTGCGTCTTTGTTAGTTGCTAAAAAGTCAGTTTGTTTATATCTTATAAATTTTTGTAACCTCTGTTACTTGAAAAAGTTTTTTATTTCTTTTTAATAATTGTAAACTGATAATAAACCAAATGCATTTAAAACAAAGAATATTTTATGTATTTTAAATACAATTAAAAAATCTTTTCTTTAAAAATAGAATAGTAATTATGAACTTTAACTTAGTTTTTTTTTTTTTTTTTCTAAACGAGGTAAAATTACACATGTAATGATAATTAAATTTTATTACTTATTATTCATCTTTCTAAAAGTATTATTTTTAACTAAAGGACATTTTTTGCTAACGTAATGTATAAACGTTATGTATTTTGCTGAAATATTTGTATCATAAATTACGCAAATACTGTACAGTAACAGAGGCTACATTTTTCAGGCTAGATATGACTTTGAAAGGTTTATTTTAAGTGTAAAATGATTTTTTTTTCTGTGCGGATGCTAATTTTGTGCAGCTTAAATGTATATTTAAACAATATTATTGTTATTTAGTAAAATCTAGATCCTAAAAAAAGTCGAAAAGAAAATCTTGAAAAGCACAAAGAAAATTGGTTTTACCCACCTAGAAAAATAGCACAGTGGCGTTCGTACGGCTTTAAGCAATACAGAAAGACATACCAGATAAAGGTCAATACAATTTTTAAACAAAAGGTCAAATTCATAGATATATTTCGTTTGAATCAAAGTTTGTTTTGAGAAACCGACCAGTGTAGCGGGAGAAGCCTGCTAGTTTCACATAAAAATGCTTTTTGGTGTTAGTAGACAAGCTAAAAATAATGATATTTAATCAGTGGTGGAAAATTGGCGCAGAGGAGGAGCCTATTGACACCACTAAATTTTTGTAGAATTTTTCGCATTATCTAATGACAAAATTTCTGAGCTTTTATTAAGGTGAAGAATACAATAAAATATTAGTGGTGTCAATAGGCTCCTCCCTGCGCCAATTTTTCCCCACTGTATTTAATGTAAAAAATCTATTAGAGTTCACCATTTAAAAAAAAAAAACGAAGTTTTCATCTACGTTCTATAAAGTGAACCGCCCGGGATCGTCCCACTACTGATTAGTACGATTTAAAATAGCGTTTTCCATATTTTTTTTCCTCCGTAAATTGTTCACTTTCATACTTGTACTTCGCAGTTTACTAAATTTTTTCATCATTTCAAAACATTTCTAACAGCTATAATATCTAAAGGTAAAATAAACCTTTTCGTAAAGTTTAATAAACTTTAAATACCACATAAAATATTCAAGTAAGTTATTAGATTATTTTAAAAAAAATACTAGGTTGAGCAAAAAGTTCGGGAAATTTGGGAAAGTTGCGTTGTTATGCGCAAATTAATAACAAAAGCAACAAGAACTATTCTTGAAAGTAGAGACCATCTTAGTCCACAACTTACTGCCATCATTCTGCCATATTCCGGTTTGCCGGAAGTACCATGGCGACTTCTTGGGATCGAAAAACTCTAGACAGCTTCTTCAACTTCATTAAAAGACTCAAATTGACGGCCCTTGAAAAAGTGTTACATTGATCGAAAGAGGCCATAATCGAAAGAAGCTACGTCTGACATACAGGCGGGGTGTGGGAGAATTTCGAAGCTGCCCAAACTTATCTTTGGTCCTCTGGGACACGTGCCGTTTGGCATTGTCCTACTGAAACAAAACGCGCTTTCGGCGGACGAATCTTGGATACTTCTGCACCAATTTGTCATAGACGCCATCCATCTGCTGGTAATAGAGCTCGGCATTGATGGCACGACCATCATATACGATAAAACTTCCGGTAACTATTAGATTATAAATTTCCCAGAACTTTTTGCTCAATCTAATTTAAGCATTAACACATTTCTGTAGATATTTGTTATTACTGAATATTTTTTACGACTTTCATATCTTTCCAGGAGCAATATTAAACACATTATGTAATAATTTTAGACCTGTTATTAGTATTCACCTTTTTAAGATATTAAAATATTAAATTAGAAATTAAGCATTTTATTGAAAATGTAGATTGCTACATAAAATAACTTAATTATTCGATCTATTTAATCCACTTGATTGAAAAATTTGATAAATTTATTTCATCATCTCCGGGTAGTAATACGAAGAATTTACCTTCGGTAAAGATTATTAAATCTTCTCTTGATTCTGACGTACAAATATTTATTCTGTTAGAATACATGATCTTACAAACAATTTTTAAATGTGTACTACAAGTTATATCAATTTATTATAAATCTCACACCGTAAATTTAGAGCAATTAAGCTTATATAAAAAAAATTAAAACGATCGCCTGGTAGATAGAAATTGCATTCTTCGAAGTTCGTGAAAATCGGATGTATCGCACGCCCGATAATAATATTAAACAAGAAACAACAATTGAGCGTCAAGCATATATTTTAAAAACTTTCATCACTTCCTCCTGTATCCTTTACGGAAACTGGCTGTTTAAACCATTACCTGCTACCTGCTAGTGTTACATTTACGGAACGTTAAAAATAAATGTACATTTATTAAATTAACTATAAACTACCACTGTTTTGGGGTAAAAAATTTGCCCTATTTAAAAACAGATACTTAGATCATTAAATAAAGGGAAGATTATCTTTCAAATTTTGTGCTGGGAACGTTTTTCAGCAAAAACGTTGAAGATCCCTATTTTATAGTTTCTGCAGTTAATGGGATAATAAGCCAAAAAAGAACTCTAAGTAAACATTTTAGATAACTCGTAACACATTTGAAAACCACATTTCAGCAATTACCATCCATACCCGGAAAAGAAATCCAATTTTTTTGTGCAGCCCTGCATTTAATCTACAATTTGTACATATTTCACATAACATGCTTAACTTAGTTTAGAAAAAGATGCATAATAAGTTGAAAATTCACATTCAGCTATTTCTATCAATATAAGGAAACATACTTGAATTGTACAACCCTGCATATTACCAACAGATTTTTTGTATGCGCCATATGTTAAGCTAACGTTTCATTCAGGTTACAACATAGTTAAAATGACTCAAAACACACTTCTAGCCTTTATTATCATTAGCAAGTCATGTATCCAGTTCTTTGCTTAATCCTGCATATGATTTTATTTGTATTGTACAAACATCTCTTAGTATACTAAATTTAGTTGGACTTGAAAATGCAGAACTTTATTAAAAGGCGGTTCTAAGACTGCTGATAAACTACAATACTTGCAAATTCTTTTGTATAGTCCTATATGTGATCTATAGCATTTACTATACACACTACATAGTAAGCAAAAATTTAGTTAAACTTAAACACTCATACCATAAAGGAAATTGCATTTCCAGCACTTATAGATAATAGACAGTATTTAAGCTATAGTACTGTATCTGAATCTTTTGCATGTCCCTGTAAATGGAAGATAATTGCTACGCACATCGTGTTATACAACAAGTGTATCTTAGTTAGCCACAGCAATGTATATCGAAATTCATTATACTATTCGAAATAGTGTTACAGAACAAAATTCGATGCAAAGGATTTTTCTCCTTAGACCATTATGTAACGGAATTCTTTTTTGTGACTTTGTAAATAAATAGTAAATGCTTTGCAAACCGTATTCTACAGAATGCATGATTCAGTGTACAACATAAATATCATTATGTCTGAAAATATCTGACATCATTAGAATGAACTTGAAACGATTTTTCTTTCCATCGGCTGTAATGTAACAGAAAACTTTTGAACGCCTCGTAAATGAACTATAAATGCTACAGACTTCGTTTTCAATACCAATCATGCTATAGTAATCATCAATAACATACAAAACATTCAGGACAATCCGAGTATATTTACGACAGTTAGAGCTCGGCCAGACCGACAGACCATCCGAAGTCATAAACACTTTTCAACTATGTTGGAAAGTCCTAAAAGTCATTGGCAGTGTCATTCAGATGTTTCTATCGCCAAGCACTGAAAATTATTTTTTCCAATTAGTGTTGCCAAGTGTCTCGCGTAATCAGGGCTCCAAATGCTCTGGACACCACTAATTTCTTACAGTATATTGTGCCATTTTTAATCGCAGATAATTCAGTCAATACATAAGGCGCAGAAAATTAATTTAAAATTCTTGTGTCCAGAGCATTTTTAGCTCCGATTTACGCGGGACACGTGGCAACATTACTTCCCATGGTGATCCGCATGCATTATTTTTTACATAGCAATTCTTTGAGCCAGTGGCGTAACCAGATAAAAAGCGGAGGTGTGTCCAAATGTACTGGATACTAGTAATTTTTTAAAGTTTTCTTCGCCTTATCTAATCGGAGAATTTTCTACTATTAATCCGTTCTGATCGACTTGGCATGTTCGGAAGTTCGCCCAATCCGAATTTCCTACCTCCACCTGACTACGATGATTGTTCCCTGTTAACCCCTTGAGGAGCAGTGGTATATATTATATACCACCTACGATTAATGAAGTTTTACACCAGAAAACTTTTATTAAATTTTACTTTTCTAACTTTGGTGGAAAAAAGCCGTAAAATTGCTTTTACTTATTTTGAAATAGAATTTTTCGAAGATTCCGGTGGGAATTCAGCATTTCACAAACGTAATTGTTTGCCCCTCAAGGGGTTAATTACCAAAGCCTGTTCTGCTTCCTTAGATGTGCAGCAATGGTGCCATGTTCCTCAGTATAAATTCTTCGCATTATCGTCGTCCTGCTATTAATCAAGACGAAAAAAAACTTTTGAATTTTAGTGGTATGAAGATTATTTGGACCCCCCCCCCCCCCTTCTGTCTATGCCACTGCGTCGAGCATGTTTCATGTCGCTGTTGCCAGATTCCCGATTTTGTGTCCTATTTGAGGACTTTTGAAGCTTAGGGGAAGATTTTTGGAGCACAAATTTCAGAGGAGAAAGTTTAGGAAATATCAACATTTTGGTTGGGAAATTTGGAGAAAGGTTTTCTTATTTTACGTATAAGGGTTAAAGCTTATTATAAATAATCTGGGAACCCTGGATCTGTATTCGTCGATTTGGAAATGGAAGTTAATGGCTTATCAATCATTATCCTCGTGCTTGTCGTTTGCAATTCTAATGTATAATTTAACCAATTCTAATATCTCTTTATCTTGTGATAATTCCTGTTATTTCCTTCAAGAAGATATGATTGATCTCAACAAAAATGTCAGTTCACTAATTTTTCTTTTTGCTGTTGATTCATTCTTTCCTTTTCTTTTCTTTATTTTTTGCATGTGGGAATTTTTTTCAAAAAAGGCTTGATTTGGGGAAAATTTTTTAGCTTAAATTTGTTAAATATTTTAAATATTAGTAGTAACAATAAGATTAAAACTTACTTTTTGAGTAGAAACTAAATAAGGGAATTTTTCGAAAATAAACATTTATTTGGGGAAATTTTTCAGAACGTTAGGAACATTGTCGTTCAACTATCGGACAACACTGAAATAAGACATCCTGCACTTCAGAAGTGGACAGAGTTTACTCTTACAAAAATGTAAAAACCAAGTAATACGTAGTATCTGCCATCCTTAGTTGGACTTAGTTAGATACTTAGTTGTATGGTTTTCTCGCAATCGAATAAAGCATATTTCATAAAAATCGTCGGAATTGTTTTCGATTGGTACCACCATTTTGAGTAATGAGTTTGTTTCAACAATTGAAAACGAGTTTTCTCGAATTAGCGACCTTGCTAGATCAATCTCTTGTGCTCTAATTAGTGTAAGAACCAAGTTTTATGAAAATCGTTAGAGCCGTTTAAATATATAGCAACATTTTCAGTGCTGAATTCGTTTTAATCGATTAAAACAAATTTTCTCGAATTCGAAACCTAGCTAGGTGTGTTTCTCGTGCTTGAATTAGTATAGGAAACACGTTTCGTGTAAATTGCATGAGCAGAATTCGATTTATAGCAAGCAGAAGTTTCAGTTCTGATTTTATCTTACCCTGTAAAAATGAATTTTCCTGAATTTGGGATTTTTCATTATTTTCTCGTGCTCTATTTAGTATAGGACGCAAGATTCGTGAAAATCGGTTCAGTCGTTTACGATACCATTCATAATCGAGAAAATTGCTTGCTCGTTTAACACCTTGAGGGGCGCTGGTATTTTTATGAAACCATTTAATTTTAATTACAAGATGACACAATGACACTAGAATTTTAGAAAAAAAAAATCGGTTTATTATATATGCGAAATACAGCTCTTTCTTATTTAGAAATAAATTTGTTTCCAAATTTCGGTGTCAATCATTAATATCAACGCTTTAGCAATGAAATTGCTTTGTCCCTGAAAGGGTTAACACATATGATGAAGGTTTCATATACAAATTAATTAAGCTCGGATTTCATCCCAGATTATACACATAATATTCTCATACCTTTGCGACCGCATTTTTAGCGGCTGCATAAACAACATTCTATCTGCGAAACAGCAAAACAGCACCAAAAACTGGCGATATGAAGCAATTAAAATAATAAAACTTTGTAAAAAATCACCATAAAATTAAAACAAAACACAGGACGCGTTTCGAGCTAAAAACATAACAGCTCGTCATCAGCTACAGCATACGCGTGTCCGTAAACGAACAAGTTCAAAAATGAACTGAAGATAAAGAATGTTGCGAAAATGCGACAGATGGCGCTACCTGATAGAGGGATATGCAAAAGGGAAATGTGTTGAAAAAAGATAGAAGAGAAAATGATTATTTTAATGATTATTTTAATTAACATTCTATCTGTTATTTTCCTCATCCTAGCAAGCAGCCTTCAGGGGGAGCGTGTTAGGCCAAATTTTGTTTAACATCTTCTTCAACGACATCCCACGCTCACTGCGCACATACCTCGCGCTTTCTGCGGACGATAATTGTATCTACACCTCAGCCCACCACCGGTACATTGTTTAATGTTACCTGCAGACTCACATTGATGATTTCCTATACTGGTGTACGCTATGGCGCGCCTTAACCCCTTGGGTACGAGCGACCGGTAAACGTGCCGCGTAAGGTGTTCAGAATCAGTGATTATTCTCACGAGTAAATTTTTATTGTAAATTTTGCCTTTGTAGATTTTGCTCGGATTAAATTCCGAGCATTTTCCAGGTGAATTAGACAAAAATTTCTGTTTTGAAAAACCAGTGATAAAAGATTAATAATTCTGTAAAAGACGCTCGCCCCGAAGGTGTTAATAAAGGAAAATAAAACTTCAGCAGTATTCTTCTCACGCAAACTAATATACACTAATAGAATTTTAATTAATACTCTGCCATTCAATGTTCAGACGATGCTAAATACCTAGGGGTCATCCTTGACCGCAGATTAACGTGGAGCAAGCACATTCATTCTATCAGGGGGGAAATCGCTGGAGCTTTCAACTCACTTAACCCCATAATGGTCGCATTAAATTACGGTTTAAAAATTCAATTTGATTATTGACACCACTTTTTTGAAAAAGAAATGTTCACCTTATTTAATGACAGGTAAAATGATACCATAACAATGCCAATTTCACTATTTTATAAAACTGGTGGAAATCACGGGAGTGATAATTAAAGGGTTAAATCTCCTGTAAATAGCAAAACCCTCTCAGTTCGTAATAAACTTATCCTTTGTAACTCCTGTATCCTCCCAATTATAACTTATGCTAGTCCTGTCTGGTGCTTCTCCTGCCCAGGTCAATGAACAACCTAAGTCGTCTGCATAATAATGTAATATTATGCTACTTTTTGGTTAAATTTGGTTCATTCGTTCCGAAAATGTGGAAGATTTTATTTTGCTCTATATTGTTTTTTTACGGTAAGTCAGACGATGTTCAAATTTTCATTTGTTGAATTAAAATGGCACGCTTGATTAATGGATTTAAATATTAAATTATGGATACTAAAATTTCCAAATAAGGGTTTTAAATCATTCCTAGTCTTTTGAATTGTGCACATGTATTCCAATTATTTAAAGCATTTTTTTAATTAATTTTCTTATTTTACATGACGCATATTTAATTTTTTTTTCTTTTCCTTTTCTCCGTTGCCTAGCGACTATTATTCGTAGCCTATCATTGCGTCAAATATGAATGAAGTTAGTCAATTACGTTAATTTGAATGTAGGTACCATTAAAAGGCTATCACAAAAATATTTTATAGCGCCAAATCGATGCAATTTATGCACTTAACAGTGAGCACGATAATGAATGATTTTCCAGTAGATTTATAGATCTTCAGATATGCCTATTTTGGAGAGCTTTTAGTATGTTATTGCTATCGCATGTATTAAGTTGTTTAAACTAATGTTTTACAATGCTATAAGTGAAAAAAAGTACAGTTAAAGGCATATAAATGTTTTTTAATACTTTCCAACATAGATAAAAAGTGTTTATGACTTCAGTTTGTCTATCTGTCCCGTGCCGTATATCTCTACGTGCTCTAACTCGCGTAAATATAGTCGGGATTACACGTAATTGGTATACGTTATTGAGGTTCGCCAAAGTATGCTCGGTATTGAAAATGAAGTGTGTAGCATTCATAGCTTAATTTCAGGGGCACTCAAAACTATTCCGTTACATTATAGTCTTTAGGAAAAATCATCTGCAGTGTATTTTAATAATGTTACACGATTTTAAACGTAATGAAATTTATATACATCATTAAGGTGCACTAGAATCCGGTTACTATAAATATGTTATGTGTAGCACTTACAGCATGCGTACATGGAACTCAAAAGCATTCATAATATTACAATCTTTGAAGAAAATTCTTTTGTGGCGTTTTTTAATAATGTTACCCTGCTAGAAAATAATAAAATTAATACGTATTTTTGAATCATTTTTGTAGTATATGGGGTGCAAAGCATATATTATTTTCAGGGTCACACAAAAGTAGTCGATTAAAATATGGTCTACGGGAAAAAACTCCTCATAGCTTATTTTAACACAATAGCAACGGGAAACGAAAATTCTCGTTTTTATTCAGAATACATCAAGGGAGTGACTAAGGGAGTGACTTCTACCTTACAGAAAAGGCATTCGTGACGTGTTGTCCATATTTTTTATAGATTCAAAGACATTATATATTACATGATATTTACTGCAGCATAAACATGAAAAACATATCTCAGAAACCAATTTCCGAAAGACTTTGAGAAGAAGGAGGAGCTTCTACTGTTTTAAACCCAGATTTAATAAAAAATTGTCTTTCGACAGTTTATTAATTGTGTTGCACTATTTCAAACATTATGAAATTAAAATACATTACTGTGGTTTGCTACAAGAAACTTGAATGATTATTTGTATCGCATTTATTGTTTATTTATAGAGTCACATAAAAGATTTCGGATACAGTTCTGGTCCATTAGGGATGATTGCTGAAGAGCGTTTTCGATCATGGTATGCGTTTTAACGTTAACTAAATTTTTGCTTGTGGTGTTTAAAAATTATTTAGACCATATACAGGGCTACACAAATGAATTCGTAAGTATTTATGAAAATGAGCGCAAATTGCTTCAGTGAGTTTTTTTTAATTTGAGTTATGCATTTTCACGCTCAGCTACATTTAGTATACTAACAGAATTTAAATAGAATCATATACAGGGGTCTGCAAAAACTGGATAAATGGTGCACGCTATGCATAGTAATGCCTGCAAATGTGATATCAGCAGATTTAAGAGGGGTTTTTTGTCTGCATTATGTGACACGTAAAAAATTGTCACGTAATATACAGGGCTGTAGAAAAGAATTCATGTACGTTTCCGTCTATTGGTAGAAATTACTAAAGGACATTATCACAATCAATTTAAAATTAGAAATGTAAATTAAATTACACTACGGGGGGTTCAGGGGGGCTAAGCCCTCCTGAAGAAATCTACTTTATTATCTAAAAATTACCAGAATAAGTAGCTCATGAGAATTTCAGAATACCATTACATAACAACGTGTTTAATTTAATGCTTCTAATGTTTGAAACCTTCGAAATATTTTTTTTCCTTTTATAGATGTTTGTGTAATTAAAAACTTTAAATTTCTTTTTTGTAGTAAGATTAATATTACTCAAAGTGTGCTAAAAACAACGAGTTGCAGAGCTGACATTGAGGCTCCTGATCTGCAGATTTACTAGCTAAACTTACTTTGAAAGAAATGAAGCGAAAAATACATTTACTCTCTTTAAATAAATCTGTAGGTTAGGGGATATTAGACCAGTACATTCTAGACGATGATGATCCATTACATGTTTGCCGGAAACCGCCCCTTAAGAGTTGACGGGCAAGTAAATGCAACAGTTCTCTCACCTCCGATCCATTATCGGTTTGGAGACAGCTGCCGCAATTAGCGGCGGGTCATTTACGATACAACATTGTTTTGTTACAAATGGCCATAACTCCTTTTGGCCGCGACAAATACGCTATTCGGCCACAAATCAAGTGTTTAAAAAATGGGGAAGGATTGTACTTTGTGCCGATATATTAAGAAATAGAAACAACGTATAAAGACACAAATATAAATATGTTTAAAAAGCATGCAGCTGTTTCGAAACCTCTAAGGTTTCATCATCAGTGCTTAAAAATCAAAAGTAAATTTAAAACTCTGTGTAAAAGGGGTGGGGGAGAGAGCGCCGGCATTTCACCGTTGACAGTAGAGCTGTAAGGTACGCTTTTCTGGCTCTCTGTCTCCCCCCTCCCCTCCCCTTTTTACTCAGAGTTTTAAATATACTTTTTATTTTTAAGCACTGATGATGAAACCTTTGAGGTTTCGAAACAGCTATATGCTTTTTAAACATATTTATATTTGTGTCTTTATACGTTGTTTCTCTTTCTTAATCAAGTGTTTGTTGGGAAATGAACTCGATTATGAATGAAGCGAAGTTTTACGGGACGATTTTATTGTGTTTGTTAGGTAATCTTTAATGGATGGTTTTAGTATATTGCATATCGTTTATAACCAAATCATACTGCAAAGGATTACTTAAATAATTTGATCCTTAACAGCCCAAATTTTGTATGACACTTACAAAAATATAATAGCACAATTACGTTCGTATCGCTTTAAGCAATGCAAAAGGACATTCCAGGTAAAGAACATTACTGTTTTAATCCCTTGAAGGGCACCGATATATGTTATATACCACTTAATTTTAATTCCCAAATGTCTCATTCACACCAGTATTTAGGAATTAAATTTTGTTTCATATAATGTAGGCGATGAAAAGCTCTTACTTAGTTTTTTATAAAATTGCTCATAAATACCGGTGTCAATCAATCATTTTACCATTTTCGAAACAGAAGTGCTTTGCCCCTGAAAGGGTTAAAACAAAATATCAATCGATATATTTCGATTGATTCAACGTTCGTTTGACGAAACCGAGTAGCGTAGCGGGCGAAGCCTGTGAGTTTACATAAAAATGTTTTCTTGGTGTTGTTAATGGGCAAGCTATAAATAATGATATTTAATTTAAAAAATCTATTAGAGTTCCCAAGTAAAACTAAAAAGAAATTTTATTTTATGTTCTTTAATGTGGACCGCCCAGGTTCGGTCCCCTAGTGAGTATAATGATTTAAAATAGCGTTCCCTTTTTTTTTTTTCCCCCGGAGATTGTTTCACTTTCATACTTGTACTTCGCGGTTCACTAAAATTCTGTACCCTTCCAACACAATTCTAACAACCATAATGTCTAAAGGTAAAATAAATCTATTCGTAAAGTTTAATAAACTAAAAGTACCGCATAAAATATTCAAGTAACTTATTAGATTATTTTTAAAAACATATAAACACTAACGCATTTCTGTAGACAGTCGTTGTTATAGAATATTTTGAACGACTTTCTTATCTTTGCAGGAGTAATATGAAACAATTTACGTAATAATTTTAAGCACAATATTACTATTTAAGCTTTGAAGATATTAAAATATTAAATTAAAAATTAAGCATTTGATTGAAAATCCAGATTGCTACATAGTAAAATAACTTAACCCTTAAATTCATGATTTTTCATTTTGTTTCGAAAATATATATATATTATTCTAAGAGAGGTTTATTAAAGGAGGAAAAATAATGAAAGATATAATTTTCGTATAATACGTTAACATACGTTCCACATCTACAACGGAAGCAAAAACTACTGTTATAGCTAGATTTTTAAGTTTAGCATATTTTTGTAATTTTTACAGGATTAATATTCCTATATAAATATAATGGTTGCTAAAAGTTCAATAAACAATTATGCAGATATGCATCACTATGAATTTAATGGTTAATTATTCGATCAATTTAATCCTCTTGATTGACCAATTTGATAAATTTATTTCATAATCTCCTGATAGTAAATACCTGCAGAAATATGAAGGATTTATCTTCGGTAAATGTTATTACATTTTTCTCTTGATTCTTACATACAGGTATTTATTCTGTTAGATTACATTATCTATCAAACATAATTTTTAAATGTGTACTACAAATTATATCCATTTATTATAAAACTGACACCGTAATATTATAGCAATGAAATTTATCTGTAAATGAAAACTTTTTATAAAAGGCACAGCGTCAACGTCAACAATATAAGTTCATGGAAATCGGCTGTTTAAGGCAGCCGATAATAATAAACAAGGTAAGAAAAACCAACCACTAAGCATAGGTTATAAAACACTTTTCCAACACTCCCTGCAGTCTTTACCGAAAATTCGCTGTTTAACGAATTACCTGCTAGTGTCGCGTTTACTCAACGTGAAAAATGAATGTGCATTTCTTAAATTAACTATCAAAATACAGCTATTTTGCATTTAAAAAAAACTGCCTTATTTACTACACTGTTAAAACTTTTGCAGCATTCGGGCAAGTCATTCGACCGTTTTTTTGAAAAAACGGTTTCATAACCATAATTCAACTACATTCTGACCATAAAATGGCCAATAATATGGTCAGAATAGTGTTAAAATTACGGTTGTGTAACCGTTTTCGGAAAAAAACTGTCAAATGACCTGCCAGAATGCTGCAAATTTTTAACCCTTTCCGGCACGGACAATTTTTGTTGTAAAATGATGAAATGATTGACATACACCGGAATTTTAAAACGACTTTATTAGAAATTAAAAACATGTTATTTTAACTATTCATTGTAAAAGCAAGATTTTACTAATATATTCTTGGTGCCATTCGTAAGTTTGGAATTAAAATTAGGTATCCCGACCCGGGCACACTGTGCCGGAAAGGGTTAACAGTGTAGTAAAATCTTTGACCATTAAATAAAGTCAAGATTATCTTTCAAAATTTGTTGGTGGGTACGTTTTTTCAGCAAAAAAGTTGAAGATCCCTATCTTGTAGTTTCGGCAATTAACGGGTTAACACCTTTAAGGACGGTTGGATATAATATATCCCACTTAATTTTAATTGCGAAATGCCACATTGACATCATAATTTTGAAATGAAAATTTAAATTTTATTAAGTACGTTAAGTAATGCTTTTACCCATTTTGAAATAAACTTGTTTTTAAATTCTGGTGCCATTCAATCATTTAAGCAATTTACGAATAGAAGTGCTTTGCCCCTCAAAGCGTTAATAAGATAAAAAAGAACTCTAAACATTTTAGAATACTCATAACATTTGAAAACAAGATTTTAGCAATTACCGTCCATAGTCGAAAAAGTAGTCCAATTTCTTTGCACAACTCGATATTTAATGTACAATTTGTACATGTTCTAGATAATATGCTAAAACTTAGTTTAATAAGAAAATGCTTAGAAGTTGAAAATCCACTTTCAGCAGTTTCTATTAATATAAGGAAACATACTCGAATTGTGCAGCCCTGTTTATTACCACCAGAATTTTTGTATGCACCATATGCTAAACTAACTTTTAATTCAGGCAAAACACAGTTAAAACTACGTAAAACACATTTCTAGCCATTATTATTATTGTCATGTATCCAGTTCTTTGCATAACCCTGTATATGATTTTATTTGTATTATACAAACATCTCTTAGTATACTAAATATAGTTAGACTTTAAAGTGCAGAATTCAATTAAAAGGCTGATTGAAGACATTCACGCTGATAATCCTCAATGGTTGCGAATTCTTTTGTGTAGTCCTATATATGATCTATAGCAGCATTTATACACACTACACAGTAGGCACAAATTTAGTTAAACTTAAACACGTATACCATAAATGAAATTGAATTTCTTGCACTGATAGCTAATGGACAGTGCACTTCACATACAGTACTGAATCCGAATCTTTTGCGTGTCCCTGTAAATGAACGGTGATTGCTATGGACATCGTGTTTTACAACAAGCATCTTGCAGTAAGCCTCAGTAATGTATATCAATTTCATTATATTTGAAATAGTGTAACAGAACTAAAATTCGATGTGAAGAGTTTTTCTCCTTAGACCATTATGTAACGGAATTTTGTGTGTAGCCTTGTAAATGAATAGCAAATGCTTTACCATATTCTACTGTATGCATGATTTTGTGCACAACATAAATGGATATCAATATCATTATGATTGAAATTTTGTAACATCATTAAAATCAACTTGAAATGATATTAGGTAGATTTCATAAGAAATACTACCTATTCCAGTCGTTAACATGGTGCGACTATTGAAAATTTCCTTCATAACTTTTCATTACATGATCCCAGGAACTGAAATCCGTCCCCACCTAAAAAGTTTATGTATGCATATATATCAGGGATGAGAGCGCTCCGACCCAAATGACCAATTACTACCATTAAATTTTAATAGTATTCTTTGCTTTTTTAAATCTCAGAAATTCTATCTTTAAATAATGTGAGAAATACTATTAAAATTTAGTGGTAGTAATCGGTCATTTGGGTCGGAGTGCTCTCATCCCTGATATATGTATGTACTGAATTTTGTCCGCACGCTAAATGTCGCCATTATGCACGGATCGTCTTCAAACTCGCGAAACACATTGAGATGGCTAATATCTCGATGCAAATGAGCAAAATTGGCCGAAGGGGTTGGAAATAGGGGAGGATTAAAAATTCTGAATACCGCCTTAACATGATTCTAATAAAACCAACTCTTACAGAAAAATGACAGGAAAATTTAAACATTTTTTGCTATAGACAGTTGCAAACAATAAAAAAAAAAAAAACCCATAAAATTTCTTACCACAACAATTACTTTTCTATTGCTAGATTTCCACGTGAAAAATGAAAATTAAATAAATAATTTGACGAATTAAAAGAAAGTGAATATTACGGATTAGTGAATATTGGAAATATAATGGACGTCAGTAGTAAATATGTAATGACACGTGAGTGTGTAAAAACGTCTTGAAACATGATAAAATCCCGACTATGGAAATATTGGCGTATTTTAACATTTTGAGGCTCTAATCTTGAATACCGCCTTAAAATGCTTCAGATAAAACCAGCTCTTACAGAAAATGAAATTATAAACTCTTCAAAAACCGCCAGATGAAATTGTTAAACAGTGTTTTTAGATCTATTCTTCATTTAGTTTTTGTTGGTGAAATTAATACTTAACTTCGAAATTTACCTCCGCCTGTAGGCCACAAGCAGGCAGGGATTTTTTCTTTTACAGACCGTAATGTAATCGAAAACTTTTTAATATTTGATGAATTATAAATGCTATATAATTCATTTTCAACACCGATCGTGCTAGTAAGGATCAATAACGTAAAATAAATTTTGGGTAATCTGATGGTATTTACAAGAGTTAGAGGTCGACCAGATGGCCACACAAACCGAAGTGATAAACACTTTTCAACTGTGTTGGAAAGTGTTAAAAAGTCATTTGCAGTGCCATTCACAAGTTTCTATACCCAAGCGCTGAAAATTTTAGCTTCAGATTAGTGTTGTGAAGTGTCCAGCGAAAATCGATGCTCAAAATGCTCTGAACAACACTAATCTCTTACAGTTAATTTTGCAAACTTTAATCGCATATTATACTGTCATTATATAAGGCGATGAAAATTACTTTAAAATACTGGCGTCCAAAGAATTTGGAGTCCCAATTTACGCGGGATAGCTGGAAACACTACTTCCGATGATGATCTGCATGCATTATTTATTACATAGCAAATCGTTGAGCATGTTTCAGGTCACTGTTGCCAGACTGCGATTTTATCGCCATTTGGGGGAAATTGAAGCTTTTTTTTGGGGGGGGGGATTTTTCGTGGACAAGTTTTAGTGAAGCGGTTTTGGGAAATATCAATATTTTGGTGAAAAACTTGGATAATTGTCTTCTTATTTTATGCTTCCGTGTTAAAGTTCACTCTTAACCCCTTGAGGGGCGGTAGGATATATTTTATCGCACCTACGATTAATGAAGATTTGCACCAGAAAAAATTTATGAATTTTCACTTTTCTAACTTGGGTGGAAAAATGTCGGAAAATTGCGTTTCCTTATTTTGAATTTTTTTTCTAAATTTCCGGTGGGAATTCAGCTTTACACAAACGTAATTGCTTGCCCCTCAAGGGATTAATCCCTTGGGGACGGTACACCTGTATACGTGCCGCGTAAGGTGCTCAGAATCCGTGGTTATTGTCACCAGTAAATTTTTATTATAAATTTTGCCTTATTTAATCCGAGCCTTTTCCCGATTCCACTAGGCAAAAATTTCTGTTTTGAAAAACCGGTGATAAAAGATTAAAAATTTTGCAAAAGACGCTCTTTCTGAAGGGGTTAATAATCTGACAACAATGGATCTGTGTTCCTCTTTTCTAAAATAAAAATCTATCACTTATTATTCATTATCCTTGGGCTCTTCATTTACATCTCTAATGAATAATTTATCTAATTCTAATATATATTTATCTTGTGATAATTCGTGTTTTTTCAACAAGAAAGTATCATTCACAACAAAAATATGAGTTCGCTGATTTTTCTTTTCTTTTTTTTTTTCTTTTTTTTTTTTTTTTTTTTTTTTGGATACATATGGAATTTTTTCAAATAGTCTTGATTTGGGGGAAATTCTTGAGCTTAAATTTGTTCAATATTTTAAATAGTGTTAAATATAAAATTAGAATATTTTTAGAAGCCACTCAAAGCGGGCATTTCTTTCTTAAAAGTAATCGCCTTGACAAATTTCGATTTCCTAGTCCCTACGGTATCCCCAAAATCGTAATTTAGAACTATATTTTTCCTGCACCCTTTTAAAATCCAATTTTTTAAAACTGTTCTCTCCATGTATTTGCATCCTAAAAGTAGCAGCCATGTCAAATTTCAAAATTTTATCCTTAACAATACGTACAAACGTATTGTTAAGGCACAAACGTAATTTAGAACAATTTAAAGCGCTTTTCATGAATTTCACTGTCGATACACTGTTTTCTGCGACTATTTAAGTCTTAAAAGTAACAGCCATGTACAATTTTCACTTTCTACTTCTAAAAATTGCATAAAAATCGTAACTTAGAGCATTTTTAAAACGCTTTCCGCTCATTGAAAAGGACGACTTTAAACCCCCAAAGATGTTTTCAGATATGTAAAGACTCCGAATTTACCTTTCCCAACGTCACAAGATTTGTATAATTTATGATATTACAACAAATATTATGCATAAGAAAAGTGGAAGAAGAGAACCATGAATATTTAGAAAGAAAAAAACAGTTTATTGTTCATTTAAAAAATAAAAATGCAGTGAAAAACAATTTTCAATGTTTTAACTCAATAATATATCCATAGTTACAGTAATACATACTAGTACTAGCATTATTCAAACAAGAATAAAAAATGTCGAATGTATGAAATGTCAAATTTGAGTAGCTCTACTTCGAAAAACGCTTTTAAATGAATTTTATGTATTTTACACATATTTGCGAAAATATTTACATTTTATATCTATTGCACACTTTCGGCCTTTATATAAAACTAGGGGATCAAACCCGAGCTCCTCGGGTTACAGAATATAGGTGAAAACCAATTTTTTTTAATCTAAATATTTTTTTACATGTAATATATATTTTAGATTGGCCACTAATATCAAAAAGAATTTTTATATGAAAAATATCAATTATGCAATCAAATAAAGTTTTGAAATTTATTAAAAGCGATACTTTCACATGTCACCACATGCCAGGAGTTATTAACCCAAGATTTTGCGACTTACGTCAGTCTTTCCCATCATTTCGGTGCATAAGCGCGTGGTTCAGTCACATGTCTGTTAAATATGTTTCTTACTTACATTAATTTATTTATTTTTCTATAGAGGAAGTTTTAACTTTGTTATGAAACATTAGCCGGAAACATATGCTAAACTTTGTACATTGCTTTAAGGGCAAGCGGATTAACCTTCCGTAATCGAGCTACACGTGACAGAGATAAATTAAAAAATAATTTATGCTAGAGAATCTGTATATATATTACGCTATCGTACGTGGCACAGAAATCGCGATTAATTGTTGGTTAATTGTTCAATTGGTTAATTGTAAACAATTGGCGGTTAATTGTTTAATGGCAATGCCCGAATGAAACGCATCTCATTGGTTATTGTGTAATATTTTTAAAAAAGTGAATAACAATAAATAAAAAAAAATTTAATTAATTACTATAGAACAAAACAATTTATACAAATTTAAAAAATAAAATAAAAGTAAATAAACAATTTATTAATAAATAAACAACAGCATCCGGGTTACCATATCAAGCAAAATAACGGCACTTTGGCGCCAGTTAAGTCCCCCGGTGCGTATATGACATTGGCGTCAGAAAAATGTCGTGCCAAAGTAGTGCGTATATGACACCTGTGCCGTCTTTTATTCGTCTAATTTAAAATACAATAAATAAAAAATAAATGAAGGCGCCTTTCCAGTATAGGTACTTGGCGAAATAGAGAAAAGGTCCTTGGCGAGAAAAGAAATTTTTTTCTGTCAACCGATTTAATCAAAACATTTTTTTCAAATAAAACTATACAAAAGTGTCCATGATCCCAAAGAGTTCGTACTTTTATGTTAGCTGGGTGCAATTCTCGCCAGTAGCATTTTTTAACTCGCCAGCAGCATTTTCTATTTTTCGAAGGGTAAATTAAAACAATGCTTTGATGTTGAAATTAAATGGTTTACTGTATTATTTATTTTTTTCTTTTCTTTTTTCTTTTTTTAAAGATTTTTTTTTAATTGAAAGTCAAGAATTTTAAAGGTTTTATTTTTAAATTAAACTCATCCATTCTAAATAAAATGAGTGAAAGGATTATATTTTAATCTGAATTAACGAAATATGAAAAAAAAATGCGACGGGTACAATGTTTGACGATTTACCACATGTGCCCGACTAACATAACTGTAGGGAGTTCTCGATTTCTCTATCAGAATCTTCAAATTTGGCGAAGGATTGAGCAAGTAAATTAAATTATGAATAAAAGTAACATGATACAAAATGCCTAGCATACATATAAGGGAGGCCAAATTGGCCGCCACGGGTGGCTAGTTATTTTAAAAAACATAATAACTCAGTCAATTAAGATACAATTTTTAAACAAATTGCATTTGAAAGTAGATTTTTTTCTCTATTTGACGGTTTAAAAAATAAAAAATGTGCAATATTTAGAAATTTAAAAAATCGCTGACATAGCACGTATTTTAATTTCAATTTATTTTTTCAGTTTTTATGAGAAAATGGCAACGAAAAGGTACAGTAATGTATTATTTTCTTTCTTCTGTGATTAGTTTCCCTTTACTTTCAACCCTCCACGACTTTCAACAGAAAGGGAGCTCTTCAGTTGCCACTATTACAAAAAATGTATTAAAAACTACAAAAAAATTAATATCTCAAAATTAAATTGAGATACAGCTTTCAAACAAATTGCATTTTAAAAGAGCATTTTTTTGTTACACGATGGTGTAAAAATTTAAAATGTGCTATGTTTAAAAATTTGCAGTAGAGAAAATTGAAAAACCAAAATTTTACTTCAAATTTCAAAGTGTTGCCATTCGCAGAATAACGTATGCGTTACGCACAGATATATTTGTCCTATAATATAGATATACGTTTTGTTATAATATAGATATACGTGCAAATATGGGAAATTTTTGACAGTAGCACCTATAATCAGTAAATTATAAACATCAGTATAACTTCAGTACAGTCAATCAGGGTAACTTTGAACCACGGGGTGTAACTTTGCACCACCTCCTATTTTTCAATATTTTTGACTCCTAAAGACTAAATAAACTCCAGAACTGTGCTCTGTTGGCAAGGTTCTAAAGTGGGATTTCTACTCTCTATTTTAGAAAATAAATTAGCAACATTATACACTATTAAAGGCATCATCTATTTTTGTGAAGTACTGTTTTCAAGGTAATTTTGAATGCTGTTTTGAAGTTGTCGTAATCCAATTAAATTTTCATGGTAAGTAACAATATAGTCATTTATCAGACAAATTATTATCTAAATGTTGTAAATGTGTTAATATTTTGTGATTATTTATTTATTAATAGTTAATAAAATGTAAAATAAGAAGGCACTAGCATTTTACCTCATTTTCAGGGTAACTTTGAGCCGGCTCAAAGTTACACTGATGCTTATAATTTACTGATTATAGGTGCTACTGTCGAAAATTTCCAATATTTGCACGTATATTTTATATAACCCCCTGACCGCCGAGCAAAAGGGCACAATTGTAATGTTGTTTTCTCTGAAATTTTTAAAAAAGTCTAAAAAAAGATTTTTTTTTAAAACCAGATATAAAAAATTTAATGACGTATTGGAGTATGAGCCTCGAGGGTGCAATTCTAACAAAATATTTTAAAACTGCATTGTATTTGTAGAGTTATATTAATTAAAATATGCTTCTACTGCAGTGAAACCTGCAGCGTAGTGAACGGATATATCACCTCGTGGCGGTGAGAAGGTTAAATGCCGAAAGTGTGCATTAGATATCACATGTAAATATTTTCACAAATATGTGTAAAATACATAAAATTCATTTAGAGGCGTGATTAGGAGCGGAGGTACTCAAATTTGACATTTCACACGTTCGACGTTTTTTATTCTTGTTTGAATAATGCTAGTACTTGTATGTATTACTGTAACTATGGATATATTATTGAGTTAAAACATTGAAAATTGTTTTTCACTGCATTTTTATGTTTTATATGAACAATAAACAGTTTTTTTTTTCTAAATCTTCATGGTTCTCTTCTTCCATTTTTCTTATGCCTGATATTTGTTGTAATATCTTAAAATATACAAATCTTGTGATGTCGGAAAATGTAAATTCGGAGTCTTTACATATCTGAAAACATTTTTTGTGATTTAAAGTTGTCCTGACTACAATACTTTTATTATAATGAATTATTATATATAAAAATTTATCATATGGTGCAAAGTTACCCTAAATGGCTGAGTAACTTTGAACCAGGCTAAAAATTCATTTTTTATTGCTTTTATCCTTATTATTCCTTAATTTTTGATAGTCAAACAATAATTTAGGATCATTTCTTCTCTTTTATGCCCCTAGTTACGACAATATTCCATAGCTGCCAACTTGTACGGATTTTTGCTACCACTAAAATTTAACAGAAAATTTTCGCTTATTCGATCGGTGAATTGCAGTGAATGTTAATAATTAAATAAGGCAGAAATGTCTGTTAAATTTTAGTGGTAGTTAAAATCCGTACAAGTTGGCAGCTATGATATTCTTCAAATAAGAGTGTGGCATATGAAAATAGAGAAAATGCGGATCAAAGTTACCCTGATTGACTGTAACAAAGTTACCCTGAAAATGTGGTAAAATGTTAGTGCCTTCTTATTTTACATTTTATTAACTATTAATAAATAAATAATCACAAAATATCAACACATTTACATCATTTAGACAATAATGTGTCTTATAAATGAGTATATTGTTACTTACTATGAAAATTTAATTTGATTACAACAACTTCAAAACAGCATTCAAAATTAACTTGAAAACAGTACTTCACAAAAATAGTTAGAGGATGCAATTAATTGCGCATAATGTTGCTAATTTATTTTTTAAAATAAAGAGCAGAAATCCCAGTTTAGAACCTTGGCAATAGAGCACAGTTCTGGAGTTTACTTAGTCTTTAGGAGTCAAAAATATTGAAAAATAGGAAGTGGTGCAAAGTTACACCTCATGGTTCAAAGTTACCTTGAATGTCTGTAACTACTACGGCACATTTCAAGTTTCCTGCCGCTTTCAGTATCACAATTTTAAAGTTTTCCGGCTCCGAAACCCTCCTGACGGTAGTGGCCCCGATTAATATGTATATATATATATATATATAATACATATAGCCCATGTTTGAGCAGGGGACTGACGCTATTAGTTTTACACCATTAATTTTGATATCGGTTCGGTAGTTCCAGAGATTACTCTCTCCAAACATACACATAGCTGCCAACTTGTACGGATTTTTGCTACCACTGAAATTTAATAGAAATTTCTGCCTTATTTAACCCTCCGTCTACCAGACGGGTCCATTGGACCCGACAGGTACATACAAAATATTCATTCAAACCAGAAATTTCTTTAAAATAAACTAAGTATATGAACCAGACAAAAATAAGGTAAATAAATAAGTTAAATAGTTTTAAATAAAAATTCTGGTGTAGAACGTTTTATTAAAACTTGAATAAAATTCCCGGTAGATCTAGGGTTAATTATCAACATTCACTGCAGTTCAGCGATTGAATTAGGCAAAATTTTCTATTAATTTTTAGTGGTAGCAAGTTGGCAGCTATGCATACACATAAACGTTACTTTTTTATAGCATTAGTGTAGATAAATATGCTGAAAATATTTTAAAACGTTATTAATTTTCATTAAAAAAATGCAAATGAAAAGTTCTTTTTAAATTTAAAATAGAAATATTTTTGCACTCTTTTATTTATCTCAATATCGTTTCCATTTGTAAAGATGAAATTTTGCAACCTTTTTTTAAAGCTTGTCTCCTCATAGGCTAGAACAGGGATGGCGAACATTTTTGAGTATGCGTGCCAAAAATTATAAATTATTATGTACCAACATTCTAACGTGCCAGAAACATTTCCACCAATAATATTGCCATGTCGCATAGAATTCCGTATTAATAATCTATAAATTAGTTTTTCTTTTATTGTATGCTTCCGAATCAGATCATTTTTAGATCTTCAGGTAGAAGCAGGTTTAATAGATACATAATTATTTACAATAAGAGTTAAAATTCAATTTTCAAAAGTAAACTAATTAAAAAAAACCCTAAATATATTAAAACCTAAAGTAACTTAAAGCCCTAAACCTAAATAAAATAAAACCTAATGTGTAGTAGAAGCGTGTCAGTTAGGTATATTACTATGCAAACTAACTTTTAAAATTCAATTTTCAAAAATAAAACCTTTGAAATTTGATAGAGAAGTAAAATGATTTAGAAAACAGTATATGTCGAATGGTTTGGCGAGAAAATGACGCTACAATTGAAATGTATAATGCCTGAATTCAATCAAAAGTAACGGATTATTTTAAAGCAAATTATATAGCTGTTACACAAAACTATACTTTTTGTTAAAAAAAAAAAAAAAAAAAAAAAAAAAAAAATCTTAAAGGGGATTGTTCCCCATAAACTGAATATGATCTGTAAGTTTTTTCGCGTGCCAGAGAAGTTTTCTTACGTGCCAAGTTCGGCACGCGTGCCATAGGCTCGCCGTCCCTGGGCTAGAATTATACTGGGGTAATTCCACGAGCACTTGTCGTGTAAGTCACATACTATTCTTGTTGGCCACCGTTATTTTATAAAAGTTTGCTTCGCCTTGTTCAATTAATGAGATATCTCATATAAAATAAGTCATATTTTTCCGTTCTAAAATACTGGTAGCCCAAATCTAATATGTGACTTACACGACAAGTGCTCGTGGAAATGCCCACTGATTATGTACAAAGGTGTGTTTCCAGTGACGTTTCGAAACAGATTTTTTTAAAGAAATGAAGTCAAATATATTTTATCGAGAAAAGTGATATTAACCACCCGAGAGGTGACTCTCACCCACCACGAGTACTGTCAGGTGTCTTGCGTAAATCGGAGATCCAAATGCTCTGGACACCAGTATTTTAAAGAAAGTTTCTTACTCTTATTTAATGGCAGAATTGTTTGTGATTAAAGATGGCGGAAAAACTATAAGAAATAAGTGGTGTCTAGAGAATTTGGAGTGCATATTTAACGCGTGACACCTGGAAACACTAGTGGTGAGTGAGAGTCACCTATCGAGTGCAAAGAGTTAAATGTACGACGATCCATTGCCGGAAAGAAAAGAGAACATTAATTATTATAGCTGAATTTATTTAATCTATGTCGATCACTCTAAACACCACCATCAAGTCATGTAGGTACAAATTCACTTTGTCAACATTAAAGAATGGTGATCGCAATTAAGAGAATCCCGTAAGGCATGGTGACGTCACGGCGACGTCGTTGTGAAGTCACACTGTGATTTTGTGACCGTCGATGTGACGTCATAGTGACTAGAATGCGAGGTCGTTATGGCCGTTTTAGAGGTCGTTTGTGACGTCACATTGTGACCACTCTGTGAAGTCACGGTGTGACAAATTTGTGAAAAGTGTGTCATTTGTGACTATTTTGGCATTAACTTTGTGACTAACCTGTGACGACAGCGACAATGCTTTGACGTCACACTGTGACTAATTTGTGAAATATGTGTCATTTGTGACGAACTTGTCATAAACAATGTGATGATTTCAAATGAAAATCAAATTTCAAATTAATTGCTTAAAAGGGCAAAGGCCAACATAGAGAAAAAGATTCCAAGCCGGGACTCGAATCCGGGCCATCAGTGTAGCGCACTGACATTCTACCGACTAAACCACATGGAACGAGACCCAGCCTGGAAAATTTCTTACTAGTACATGTTGGCAAGGCTACAAACGCAGCACAAGATGGAATATTTATCGTGAGCCGCCAACATCGGGTAAACACGAAACTTAATTAAATCCAGCATCGATTCAAACGATATAAATACTTGGAAAATTTTCCATAGAGAACCATTCGCCTTGCATACAATATTTCAAATAAAAATCAAATTTCAAATTAATTGCTTAAAATGCAATTTTAATTTGAAATTTGATTTTCATTTGAAATATTGTATTCAAGGTGAATGTTTCTCTCTGGAAAAATTTCCAAGTATTCATATAGTTTGAATCGCTGCTGGATTTAATTAAGTTTCGTGTTTGCCCCATGTCGGTGGCTCATGATAAATATTCCATCTTGTGCTGCGTTTGTAGCCTTGCCAACATGTACTAGTAAGAAATTCTCCAGGCTGGGTCTCGTTCCATGTGGTTTAGTCAGTAGAATGTCAGTGCGCTATACTGATGGCCCGGATTCAAGTACCGTTATGGAATTTTTTTCACTATGTTGGCTTTTGCGCCTTTTAAGCAATCAATTTGAAATTTGATTTCCATTTGAAATATTGTTTACAAGGCGAATGTTTCTCTCTGGAAGAATTTCCAAGCATTAATACTGTGATGATTCTTGTTATAAACACTGTGATGAATTTTAAAATAAAGTTTTGTTTGAAATATACAATATTATCTTTTTACCGTACTTTTTTGCAATGTGTCGCTATTTTGGAGTCCTATTCTTCTAAAATACTTTTAATTTTTACACTGAAAAAAACAATGCTTATCAACTGGCATCGTTTTTTATTAAGTTCTAAGCTTGATCTTGAGTTCAAGCTTTATATTAAGAATGTTTTGTGTGTTGTGATTTGTTATTATTTTATTAAATACGAACATGGAGTCTAACGGATATTAATACATTTCCTATTTAAAGAAGAATAAGATAAGCCATATTTATTTAAATTTTTTATTCCCGTGTATATTGTATTTTGTTAATATGAGCTAAATAGATTTGGTATGATTTATAGGAAATGACTGATCTGGGAAATAGAAAAAACAAGTAAGAAAAATCATGCGTTAAGCATAGATTATAAAGCACTTTCCAACGCTTCCTGAATGCTTTAACTAGACATCGTAATTTAAGGAAATAACGTAAATAAGATAACTAAGCAAATATTTTAGAAAACGCATAAAACATTTGAAAAACTGATTTCAGCAGTTACCGTTCATAGCCAAATATGTTTTCCAATTCTTTTGAATAGCCCTGTATTTAATCTGTAGGTTGATATATACTAGTATATAATGTGAAAATTTAGTTTAGCAAGAAAATGCATAACAGGTTGAAATTCTCATTCAAAAATTTATACTAATATATAAAAACATACTTGAATACTTTTGTACAAGCCTGTAGTTTACCTAGAATCTTTATTACACGCCACTATTTAGTTAAAATTTAATTCAAATTAAAACACTCTTAAAACTGCTGAAATCACATTTCCAGAAATTATAATTTATAGACGGCCATATATCCATTTCCTTGCGTGACCCTGTGTATCATTTTATCCATATTATACAAACATTTCTTAGTAAATTAAATGCAGTTCAACATAAAAATCCATAACACATCTAAAAAACACCTTTAAGCAATTTGCGCCTATACCCCTTAACTCTTACGTATACTTTTGTGTAGCCTTGTACATGAATTATAGCTTTTATATACACCATATACTATGCATAAATATAATGGATCATAAAAGCGCATATTATAATTAAAAATGCATTTCCAGCAATTATCGCTAATGAACAGTACAATATCAACTTTTATAAATATACTAAATTATAAATATTTTTTTATAAATATTATAAATATCAAATTTTAAAAAGTATAGTAAAGCAGTTTAATCTATAAACTTGTTATCAGGCATGAAAAACACTTTATTTCAATGCTTAATTGTCATATTTTATTTTTTAATGCGAAGTATCGAACGTGTATCGAAAACGTAGAAAATGAGTTTACAATCGAAGAAAATTTAATAACTGATTCTGAATGTCTACAATTAAATGTTTGATTAAAATCACGAACAGCAAAAACGTGCTTACATACAATTAAAAAAAATAAATATACCAATTTGAAAAACACTATATAATTAGTATTTATAATTGTACTATTAAACAACAACAAAGTACAATAGATGAATTAAATGTATTATTAGATTTAACAATTTCTCAAAAATCTCTCCATATGTTACAAGGAATTCCCATTATTTTATAATTTTGGCAAATGTTAAATCTGAAAACATTGATATGAATATCTAGGATTTTAAATAATAATTTAAAATATTATTAGCAATGAAAAAAAGTCTTTCAAAAGTTTCACTACTATAGTATGTAAAACGGCATTTCCCATTCAGTATAATGTTAATTTCTAATCTGAAAAACAATCCCAGAACAGTCTCTTTCTATAGGTATAATATAAAACTATTTAACTCATCTCACCAAATATACAAAACAGGAACAAACAATTTAAATTAAATAAGACTTACTTTTTGAGCTCCATAAATTAATTATTAATATCCGTGTGTATCCGAAAATGGCGACGTCTTTTTCTTCCATTGAAAAAAGCACACGCAAAAGCTTACATTTTAGACTAGTAACTTACCGCATCTGTTAGAACAAAAAGTTCTCTGTTTACCCTGCGGTATCGTGGCAGACGATTTGGGGCAGGTGTGAGTTTATTTCCTTTTATATAAACAGATATGGAACTTATATGTGCAATCATTTTATGAGACTGTCTGTATTTAAATTTTTGTATTTGAAGAATTTTCCAATGTATTTTACCTTTTCTTTTTATCAGTTTTAACCCCCCCCCCCCCTCCCTTTTTCTAAGTAAAGATTGTTTCACACAAATACAAAATATCTTCCTAAAAAATAAAAAGATATAAATAAATATCGAGGATAAAAAAAATTTCTTTGTCAATCGTCATTCTTTTCATGTTAATTTCCTGTAAAATAAAACAATTCGTAAAATAACTTTTTTTAGAGTCATATCTCTAAAACACAAATTTGAAATACGAATAATAAATTATATCATGGGTTTTGCATAAATTTTGTGTTATTTTTATTTATTCGGAAAATGCTAATTTTATTTTAAGTCTGAAAGAAGTAGAATTTTTAAAAAAAAATAGTTACTTAAAATAGGTACACTAACAGGAAAAAATATGACTTGAATGCAAATTATAAAGCAAGAAATGTATGTATGACTAAACTCTGAAGACTCTTTCTACGTGCTCATTAAAAGCTGCAGACTTAACTATAATAGAAATTTTTTAGTTTGAAGCCAAAAAAGTGTTTCGAATACCAGTGGTCGGTAAAAATAAATTAAAAATTTTCCTTCCTGCAAACTAAATATGTAAAGTGTATATATTTAAAATTCCTAATTCTAAATATGTTATCCAAATTGCTCCAGCACGTACCATTTTTCCGAGAAACACTTTTATAATAATAAGAATAAGAGAAGGATTATTATATTAAATTGCAATACTAGATAAAATTGAAATCAGGAAAAAAGTATACTTTCACACTCTTAGATATCAAATTGATAAAATATAGCATGGAAATCTAGTTTGTTGATACTTGTACCGTGCATTTTCCTTTATATGCCCCCCCTCCACCATCTTTTCGTGTCTGAATTTACTACTTGCTACCCACTAATATATTTTCATTCCTTATGCCGCTGTAACGCGGGCCTTTTTAAAACATTTCTCTAGATTTTCAAAGATTTTTGAAGTTCATATTTTTCTCACACTGTGCCTTACAATATGGGTTACAATTTTTTACAATTTATTACAATTTTTTTTGTGAGTGTGTCGTGACCTACGTTACACGCAGTGACATAACAATTCTTTTTTATTGCCAAAAAAATAAAATTTTACAGTAACAACATGTTTTGAAGATTTTTTGTAATTTTTTAAAGTTTTCTAAGAAGTTCACATCTCATTCACAATGTGACATCACTGAGTGGTGGCATTTCGGTCACAGATGTGACGTGACCACAGTGACTCACAGTGACGTTACAACGACGTCACTGTGACCATGCATGCTATGAGGGATATTATTCTGGTAATGGGTAACGCGAGCTTAAAAAAAAATAATAATAACAACAAACGCTCACGTTAAACATTAAGAAATTAAACTAATTAAAGGGTTGAATTGTGTAATTTTACGAAGTCCCATTACTTATAAATCTTCCGCCATTAATTATTAGTATTCGAAAACTAAATGTAATATTTAATACAAAATATCTATCAATTGAAATTTGGCTGCGAAAAATAAATCACACGTACCTGTAAAAAAATCAAGTTTAATAATATTAACATAAAAAATGATTACACACATACTCTAATAAGTACAAATAAAGATCAATTAAACTAAGTTATTTATTTACATTTAATCACATTAAAATTACAGAATATAAAAAAAATAAAATAATATTAAAACAAAACAATAAGGTAACTCATTCATTTCCCAAGAGAGGTTCTCAGCATTATTTGCGGCATTATTATTTGCTGGGCAAGCTAATAAGCACATTATTACAAAACATCATTATTTTAATTGCCATTATCTCATGGCTATTTGTTATTCACATCTCATATTTTATTAAATCCTTCATCTTGTTCACATATTCACATAATCTCAATTCTCCACACTATTAGGGGCACTCTATGTCTTCACCTCTTGCTAGACAATCTACCACACTTTCTTTCTTTCTTTCTTTTTTTTCTTTACTTTTTTATACTAATTTAAAATAAGCCTTTTTTATATGTGGGTGGTCCACACCAGATTTATTACATTGGTCTTTCTAATGTCGAATGATCAGATAGCTGCTTTTCGTCCCCTGCATATTATGACTTCCTCGGAATTTTCTCGAGAGCAGATCCCCTTTTACCGAGGTCAGAGTTTACCTGTCGTAAACATTTTCGGGACAGTTTTATTACCCTTGGGTGGTCGCTATTTATTATGTATAATAAATTCCATTGATGCTCTGTTGTTAGAGCAGTTGCCTGTATGTCTGGCACATACAATGCGCCTGTTTTCTGAATGTTGCTTCATAGATTGCCTAAAAAGTTACATATATAATAATAATTTTACAAAAATAAACATTTTTTATACACATTAATATGACAATAATTAATTTACAAAAATTTTCTTTGTTGCCTTAGTTCTTGGATAATACAAAATGTAGTTTCTTATACTTTTATGAATACTGTAATACTTTTGATAAAATAAAATACTCACATAAAGTTATAAAATACGCTACTGCTCAAGAGAAATTACAAATAGTTCATTTATTTAATTTAAAATTAATTTTATTTTACATTCAGAATCACTTTAATTTAAAATGCATGCATTAAATGTTGTACTATTAAACGAGCAAGTATTGTTAATTAAGTATTTGTTTAAATATTTTGCGAGTCCAGACAATAACTGCAAAAATTTTGCTAAAATCGCCAGATTAGATTTTTTTCTTGAAGCAGACAAAGCCATTTAGAGAATCCCTGTTAAAAATTCTATTACGAATTTCAGATTATTACTTACTCACAGAAGATGAATATTGTTTGCCAGATATATTGCATAATATTTTTGTTACAGCTTGTTTTGATAAAAATATGTGTATTTTAAAAAAAGTCGCAATATCATTTTAGTTTAAGGGCTAAAGGCAGTAATGCTTTCGTAGCATTAGTGCTTTTCTCCTGAAATTGAAATGATATTGCGATTATTTTTTTTAAATGTGCATAATTTTATCAAAACAAACTGTAATAAAAATATTTTGCAATAAAACTGGGAAACAAGATTCATCTTCCATAAGTGAGTAAGGAATCAGAAAATATGCGCATGAGATGCGCAGATAGTAGATATTCTGTCATATATGACGTCATACTGAAAACCCGCGTACGTGCATTATTCACTCCGTCCACTAGATGGCGCAGATGTGTCAATATACTCCAGATTCCAGCATTGACATTGTACGCTTACTTATATCGCTTTGCTCTTGTGTTGAATGGATATTGGGGAGCAGCAGTTACAGATACCCAGCAGTTGGTATGTATAAATTTTATAGATCATATACAGGATTGCAGGAATTATCTTAAGTACATCACCGTTTATTGACGTAAATTTCTGAAAGGTACTATTCAACTATGCTATGCGTTTAACTGAACTAACCCGTAGCATTCTATATAGTATACATACAAATTAATAGATACTATACAAGGTTGCACAAAAGAATCCGAATTTGTTTAGGGCTATTCATGATAATTGCAGAAATTGAATTTTCAAATGATGTATGCCTTTTACAAATTATTTATTGAGACATCATCTTTAACCGGAAATAAACTGTAAACTTTTGTTCAAGTATTCGGTAAGTGTTAGAAAGTGTTTCATAATCTATGCTGGATGAATGATTTTGCATTCTTGTGTAACTGAAATTGTTTTTTCCATGTAAAAAATTAGATTTTGTAATCTCTTTTTATCTCAATTCTTGATAGGCTATACCCATAAAGTTTATGTTCACGCCCTCATTTCTGATGACAATATAACATTTTAATATTTTTAAAATTTAATTTTGAATCAATACGTTCATTTTAAGAAATTTTTCAGTTAGTCTATCATAAGGGATAAATCGTGAATTATTCTTGAGGATTACGCGAATTAAGACAAAAATGTATTTAATTAGACGAAAAATCAAGGTCGCCAAAATATTCTTAGAGTAAAAGGGGAAAGAATATTTCTGATGTCAAATCCTGTGTACAAAACATAATATATATGCATAACATTGAAAAATCTATAAAAATCTATACAAATCATGTCTATTTTTTGTATTGAATAAAAGTCAAGGTAGATACCGGAAAAAAAGTAGCAAAACATGTTAAATTAAAAATAAAACATGTTTGTATCTTAACGACGTACAAGCATAACTTCTCTAATCAAGAAATTTAACCTGTCCATGCGAGACGGTTAAAAAAACTAAATTAGTTGTGTGAGATTCAATTGATGCTGCAACTGCAATTCTGCTTTGTAAAAACCTTCCTTACTCTGTACTTTAACGGTGTACATTAACCAATAATCAGCAAAATAATTATCTGCTATATTCTACACTGAAAGCAGTGTGAATCACACAAAAATTCATAACAGATAATTTAAAACACTCTTATCATTTTAGATGCGTTATTATCATCAAATAGTCAGCGAAATTATTTGTCATCCAGGTGCAATCTGCCTGTAAATTTAAATACATTCGATATTACAAGATAGCAGTGGCGTGGCGTGAAAATTTTCGGTGGTCATCGCAATTATTTAAGTTTGTGGTGAAAAATTATTAACTCTAAAATTCAATGGTTGAATGTTCAAAAAAGAAACTTTAAATCTTGCCTTCACTTATACATGAACTACAAATGTTCTGCTAAAACTGGATCGTAGAGTTTTAAAAGCTTATTAAGAGTTTTAAAATATTGCTTGGTCATCGCCGCATCCAGCGATGACCGGACGCCACGCCACTGCAAGATAGATTAAAATGATTCGAAACAAAATATTCTCCCAATTTGTAAAAATAAAATAGCCATTGTTTAAAATAACACAAAACACACACACGTGTATGTATGTGTTTTAAATTGATGGGCATAGTGTTACATATCTTTAAAACAATGTCCTTTATAAACTAGTTGGATGTGCCAATCCCAAAACTTTCTTCTATCTTATACATATTAATATTTCAAAAACTAGTTACACATATTAATACTTCAATATTACTAGTTCATTACTATACCAACTTTGATTTTCATCTTAAATTCCTGGTTCAGTCAATTAAATGAATTAAAAACGAGTTAATCTATATCATGATATTTGTTAAAATTAATATTTTTCCTTATTCTGTTGTTATCAGATGTTTGCGAATAGCCGGCTTAGCAGGGCGTGAGTTCCCGTCTTTGCACGATACGCCGATGGACAATAGAACTACGAAAAATCAAGAAAAGTATACAAAAATCGCTATCACAGAGCCCCTTTACCGCGCAATATTTCCAAATTCAAGGAGGACCTGTTGGCCAAAGCCAAAAACATGCACAAAAAATTTGGTTCAATTATATGCATAATTTTATACACTTTTCGACTGTACAATAAAGAAAATGGTGCATACATCGTAATTATAGCGCCCCCTTCCAGCGGAGTTTTTCCAAATTCAGATAGGACCTTCATGCCATGACCAAAAAGAAACACAGAAAATTTGGCTCAATTCTATACATAACTTCATACACTTTTCAATGGTACAATATTCAAAATGGCACAAAAATCACTATTAAAGCGCCGCCTACCATCGATTTTTTTCCAAATTCAGGGAGGACTTACCTGCCATACCCAAAAACTTAAAATAAAAGTTTGGTTCAATTCTATGCATAACTTCACATACTTTTGGATGGTACAATATTCAAAATCGCACAAAAATTGCTATTACAGCGCCCCCTACCGGCGAATTTTTTCCAAATTCAGGGAGGACCTACCTGCCATATACAAAAACTTAAAATAAAAATTTGGTTCAATTATATGCATAACTTCACATACTTTTGGATGGTACAATATTCAAAATCGCACAAAAATCGCTATTACAGCGCCCCTTACCGGTGATTTTTTTCCAAATTCAGGGAGGACCTACCTGCCATATACAAAAACTTAAAATAAAAATTTGGTTTAATTCTATGCATAACTTCATACACTTTTTGATGGTACAATTTCGACAGACAGACGGACACACGAATAGACGGACACACGGACAGACAGACATTTTCTATAAACATGTTTTTGGGATCTCTGACCCCTAAAACATGTAAATCCGTCGAAAACCGGAAGTCGAAAAAAATTTCGATTACAATACTTTCTTCTATTGAATATAGAAGAAAGTAAAAAAGTGTAGGAAGTGTTTTTTTTAATGCAACTTTTGTACTTAATTTCAGGCTAGCGCTCAAAAAACAAACAATGTTGAGAAGGAAAAATCTCTTTGAAAGTAAACTAAAAATATTTTATCTGTATTCAGTGTAAAGACATCCAAAGTAAAAAAAATATGAAATGAACTTTATGATAATGTTTGTTAAAGACTATTGAATTTCTTAACTCTATTGCTTTATATTAAACCATTCGGGACCAAGGGTGCATATATGTACCCTCAAAAGAGCATACAGAATTTGTTTCAGGCACCAGTAAAAAAGAAAAGTAATATTTAGGTTCTTCAATTAGAGTACTGTTGTGATTGTTTAAGCAAAGGTAACTTAAAAAAAATTGGTGGCAACCGAATAAAATTTGTTGCTAAGCCGCCGGTCCAGAAGGGGTCAACATATTGGTACATTCATACATGTTCTATAATACAATGTGTTTTTATAGAGCTTATGATATTTAATTATAAAAGCTAATAGGGTGTGTTTTATGAGATATAGTTTTTCTATTTATTCTTTGTGATTAATCTTATGCTAGACCTTAAAATAGAAAAACACCAGGGAAGGGGGATTTGCCTTCTACTAAATTAGTGTTTTTAAACCTGTGGCCAACGAGACACCAAAATTCCACTATTTCTGTATAGAAAGGTCATACTTAAGGGCATAAACATCGCGGTTAAATGAGATGAAAATAACTTTTCGGAATTTGTGGTTGCTAACACTTTTCAAGCAAAAAGATTGATGGCCCCTATCATAACTAAAAATATTTCATTTTTACTCATTTTAAATATTAAGAAGAACGAAAAATCATGCATCACGTCATAAATTCTGAAACACTATCCAACAATATCGAAAATTGTTAAATTGTTGAGAAATTTCATTTTTGTCCATACATGAAATGGGATATCGAAATAAAAATTAAACAAAACAAAACAAAACCAAAAAAAACGCAGCGCAGAAAATATTGCAATTGATATCCATAGCCGGTAGTATATTCAAATTATTCACGCGGCCCTGTATATGATCTACACATCACGTAATTGACTAAAATTAGTTAGGTTTTAAAATGTTTATCACTGACAAAATCGCACATCCAGTAGTTATGGCTCGTAGTCGGTCGGTTATCCGAATTCTTTTGAGTGCCTCTGTAAAATTAAGTCTCTGTAAACGATAAGTTAATATGTTTAATATGTATTCAATAATCTATAGAAAAGAAAAGGATATAGTACTCTTCAATAATACATATAAATTTTATTGAATTAGTGTAACATCATTAAAATACATTGCAAACGATTTTTCACCAATGATTGTAATGCAGTGAAATTCTTTTGTGCTTCCCTGTAAACGAACTACAATTTCTACTCACTCTACTCCTTTGAAAGCTTGTTGTCATACATCTGTGTCATGTATATCAATTTTATTAGGTTGTAAACTGTATAACATCATTAAAATGCACTGAAGACGATTATTCTTAATTGACCGTAATGTAACACAATATTTTTGAGTGTACCTATACACAAACTTTAAATGGAATACATTTCATTTTCAATACCGAACATATCATGATAAACCTCAACAGAATATATCAATTACATGGAAATTCGCGAATATTTTTACATGAGTTAGAGCACGGAAAGGTAGACAGATAAACCGAACTTTTCTATTACGTTGGTAAGTGTTAAAAACACATCCGAAATTAATAAAGATGAAATAAAGTTTATGATGGTGTGTCTTATTGAAAATTTCCTTACTAACTGTAATATAGTGGAATATATTTTTTGTGCCCCTTTAAACTAACCTTAAATGGAAAATACTTCATTTTCATCCAAGATAAACAAGACATTTTGCGACCAAGAAAAATATTGTAAAAATAAATATATAACTTACTGAAGTTATTTACAAATTCCTAATAAGACATATCTAGGAATGATATTTCAATACTTCCCTTTTAGCGAATGGCAACACTAATTCAAAGACAACCGTCATTAGCTGAATTATAATGCGACTAAAATACATTGACTTCAAAAGAACCTAATTTTGTTTTCATTTGTACCTTAAGAGTTTGCTGTTGTTATATGCAAGTACGTGCTATTGCAGTTTGTTATATGCATGGTTTTGGGAATTTTGCAGCTATATCAGTTATATTATTATCAATTAAATTTGCTATAAATTTATCTTTCTTTCTAGCCAATGACCAGCCCCCTACGGGCCGTTTGCCCTATCTGAACCAGTTTGCTACTTAACGTCAGGGCGGGTTACCGCCTAATCGCCACGTAGCTGCAATAAATCTGACGAATGACTAGTTCGTCTTCCTATCGGCATGGCCTACAGCTTAGTGGTGAACTTTTTTATGGCGGTTACTTAACATTTATATTTTGTTGTTTGACACCCGCGCATTGCTACCCAAGTTGATCTCGTAATTTAGAACCCTGATCAGGTGACGAGACCTTCACCTGGCAAGGCATCTCCAGAGGTATAATTCATAGGTAACATGGAGGATTTTGCACCCACGACGGATTTTACATGCACCATCCGCCATTGGCATCCATAACGGATTTTAGCCGGCAGTAAGCATTGATCCTCCTGCCTTTCAGCTACAAGTTCGATGCTCCGCACACTGAGCAACAGCTACAAATTCCATTTGCCTCTTAGGGTGTTTGCTAGATGATGCCATGTCGGCATCACCGCCTTTCTATAACATTTCATTGGTGTGAAGATGTCTCCAGGGAAAACATTCTAAAAGGCGTTAGGCGACTAAAATATCAAAAGAGATGTTACAAATTAAAAAATATATATTTTTTATTTAAAACTTCTTAGTACTTTCGGGCTTTCCCAAGCCCTTCATCTGAGAATATTTTAATAACTAATTGCTGTTTATTTATACAAATATGTCACTTTATTTTGAAATGTGAGAGCCAGTAATTATGAGGGTTGAAGTAGAAGTAGCATTCCCTCTTGAATTGAACTTAAGTAAAGAAAATATATATAAAATAAACATAGAAACTCTATATTTCAAGTTGAAATGACAAATTCACCTTAATAAACTAAATAAACAATATTAATATTAAATTCACAATAACCACAATAATTCACAACAACCTTTACTAAATGGGTGCTAATATACATAAATGTTTAAACATTTTAAATCAATCCAGATGTTAAAACATTGGAGTCAGACGATGTTAAAATCCGAGCTCTTTCGAAAATATATATGTATTCATTAACTGCAGTTCTATTTATTTTATTAAATCACTTTTTTTCTCATACGTCACTTTCATTTTAAATGTGTAGCTGGACTGTCGAAGAAGCAGTGTTTCAGATTAAATTTGAGTAGAAGAAAATATTTAACGGCCGTAGGATAAACTTTAATCTGTCACTTTCCTCAAATTTTCAAGATTTATGTTCAGAATATTTAACCATATATTGGGGATATTGTTCGATACGGCGTCGTTACATACTTGATTGTTTTTACACATGATTTCTACGGATTCTCTGCTAGTGCATGTGTATTAATTGGATGTTGGATATATAATTTTTGCATGATCAAAATCTATTGCGATATTCTGATTAAAACTTAAACTAGAAAGAGCTGTGGATTGACGACAAAATTTTATATCTACTATATTAACAGCTCTCTCTCGTTTAAGTTTTAAGGACATGGCTAGTAATATCTCGGCGGGGATTGAAAATGGGCAAAATCGCCTGAAAGGGTTAGAAATGGGGAAGGTTAAAAAAATTGAATACGGCTTAACATGATTCTGATAAAACAAGCTCAGAAAAATTAAATTAAAACTCGTCAGAAATGGCCACAAAAAATTGTTAACCCCTTGAGGGGCGGTGGTATAAAATATATCCCACCTAATTTAAACAAGATTCTCGCAAGAAAATTTTTACTAAATATTTTTAACTTTGGAGGAAAATTGTTGAAAAATTGCTTTTCCTTATTTAAAAATAAAATTTTTCGATTATTCCGGTGAGAATTCAATATTTAGAGTCATTTGTGCTTGCCCCTCAAGGGATTAAACTGTGTTTATCTCTAATCTTGAGAGTCTAAATCTGTTTTTGTTGGTGAAATTAGTACTTAACATAGAAATCTACCTCTGCTAAAGTATATCAGGCGAATATAACGAAGCAGCTTTATAATTTATATGCAATAGATAGTAGCTTCTACTAATTCATTGCCAGTAAGCTCTTGTTCTACTTTATATATATTATGGAATTACATTCATAAAATTACATTTTATATGTATTATTAATTCAGACATGCAAGTTTTTTTCATTTTCTACCCAATATGGACGTTGTAGAGTTTGAAATAAATTGGAAAACTGCCCTAATTTCAAAAATTTTTGAATGGTAAAAATTATCTGTAATGTATTCCTAGAAGTTTGATTGAATTTAAAATGAGATGATTTTATAACGTATTAAAAAGCAAAGTTCTTTCAAGTTTATAAATGTCTCTCAAAGTAATAATAATGATGAAGTTTAATAACTTTTGTGTTATAGAAAAGCTCTATTTGCCCATTTCTTATAATCGCAAGTGTTAGAGATTAAATATAACACTTTGCTGAAAAAATTATAATTAATTTTTTTAAACCCTTGGGGACGAGTGACCGGTATACGTGCCGAGTAAGGTGCTAAGAATCCATGACTATTCTCACCAGTAAATTTTTATTTTAATTTTTGCCTTATTTAATCCAAGCATTTTCCCGATTCAATTAGGCAAAAATTTCTGTTTTGCAAAACCGGTGATAAAAGATTAAAAAGTCTATAAAAGACGCCCGTCCCGAAGGGGTTAAAAAGTATAACAAATATATAATATCCAAAATATTTACCTTTTTCTGAATTTTATGAAAATGCATGAGTGAAAATTTATGTGAACAATTTCATTATGTAATCAAATACGCAAGGTATCGATTAATTATTGCTGGGATTTCTCATATTCAAAATATGCTAAGAAAAATCTATTTAACATCTAATAATACACCATATTTTAGATTTTTATTTCTAACATTTTGTCTTTTCAAGCTGATTACTGAAGTAAGTTATAAATTTCCAATTTTTTAATATGTGTCTATCAAGCAAAGTTAATTAATACCATTTAATGCTACTATTTTCCCCACTTTTTAAGGGAAAAGTACTCAACGTTGACCGTTTTTGAAAAAAAAACATCTAACACATACTTAATGTTACATTAAATCTTACCTGATGATATGAAATCTATTTTTTCTGCTGAAATCATAATTTTTGGTTCCTTTTTTATGTAACTCAAAAAAAAAAAAAAAAAAAAAAAAAAAAAAAAAGCTTTTATACACCGCATGTATATTGCTTGTGCTTTAGAAATGTGTTCGGGTTCTTTTTTTCGTCCCGAATCCGAAAATTGGAACCTAAGCCTCGACCAGCACTAAAAATTTTGTGTCATCACAGCCCAAGTTCGATACATAAAGTGCGCAAAAGAATAAAGAAATTAGTAAGGTTTTTAATTTGTTGCAAAGTTCTTTTTCTCATTTAAAATACAGTGATCCCTTAACATTCGCGAGTTTTGAAATAGAAAATGCAGAACATTTCAACATTCGCACAAATTTTTAAAAAGAAAAATCTTTTAAATTCGACTTGACAACATTTGCAAGAAAAGTATAATACGAAATGAATTTTTTTAAATAGTGGTGCGAAGAGAATATAAAACTAGCAATTTTGCGGTCGCGGTTTTGACAGTCGTGGAACATAACCCTCGCGAATGTTAAAAGATTACTGTACACTTCTGACACAAAAGTAAGCATTATCTCTATAACATTCTCCTGACAACATTTTCATCGCTCATGTCCCCGAAAACCCGTTTAAAATAGCAAATTTGTTATTTAAACACAAACAAACACTGGCAGAAATAGGTCAAAACTTACAAATTTTATTCATTTAAAATATAATTGTACAATAATTGCAAAAAGATATACCGTATATTTCCATGTATTAGCCGAGAATTATTGGACTTTTTCGGCTCGAAAGTGGAGGGAGGGGGGTAGGTTTATAATCTAAGACAGTTTCAAAATTTGATATTCTAAAATAAAAAGGATGGCAAATAAAAATTGAAAAAACTTTACAGATTTTTAAAATACTTTAATACCCCATTCTTTTAAAATGAAACAAGTCACCAATCATTTTTTACTCTCCAAAGCATTATCAGAATTTTTAAGCAACTCCTTAAAATTTCTTTCTCTCATTGGTACATCAAGATGAATGTCGTCAGTATCTAGTTCCTCATCATCGCCATCTTATCCAAAAATGACATCATCAGTTCCATCCATCGCATTACTGATGCAACATTTTTTAAAAGATCGGACGATCAATTCTTGTGGTAATTTAAGCCAAGCTTCTTTCCCCATTCAGAGATAACGACGGTGTCAACTTTATGTACCTCCGTTTGTTACAACTGCATCCCCGGATGACATCCATCCAGTCCATTTCGAACGGAGCCTGTCTTTAAATGACTTATTTACGAAAACGACCGAGTGTTGAAGAATAGAAGTAAGGCCGGCGGGGATATACCAAAGATCTCTAAGAGATATCAATAATTTTGGGATGGGCAGTTTTTTCAATAACTTACGCAAAAAAGTGCAAAGTTTTCGTTTGCTGAATTTTTCCTCACGTTTGTTTAACATCAGCTTATATACGGGTTTCTGATTTTGGACTATTTTTTACTGAGAAGTCGTATATTCGGCTTATACATAAACCGCCTTATACACGGAAATATATGGTAAGTTCTTTTTTTCAGTCATTCTGGATAAAGACTTCAAGCAGAAAGCAAGGATAGACAAGGGATAATTCAATGCTTCTTTATTTCACTGTACTGACCGTGGAAAGAGATATTTGTGATGAGAAATTTCTCGATTTTTTTCAGTTTTTGAATAAAAATAATTTTAACTTTTAAGGCCGAACTCGAAAATTATTATAACACGAAAGAAAAATCATGCGTCAAGCACAGGTTATAAAATACTTTCCAACACTTCCTCAATACTTTAACGAAACTTAGCTGCATAATAAGGTAAAATAATATATAAGTATACATTTTTAAAAGGCATAACACATTTGAAAACCTAATTTCAACAATAACCGCCCATAGCCGGAAAAGTACTTCAATTCTTTTGTGCAGTCCTACAATTAATCTACAGATTTTTATATATTTTACTCAGTATGCTAAAACTTAGTTTAATAAGAAAAGGCATAATAGGTTGAAAATTCACCTTTAGATATTCCTACCAATATATGGAAACGTACTTGAATTCTTTTGTATTGCCCTCTATATTACCAACAGATTTTTACAGGCGCCATACAGTAGCTAAAATTTAATTCAAGCTGAAACATGGTTAAAACTACTGAAATCACATTTCCAGATATTACCATCCCTTGGGGGCCATGTATTCAATACATTGAGTGGACCTGTATATGATTTTATTTATATTATACAAGCATCTGGTATACTGAGTACAGTTCAGCTTGAAAGGCATAAATGAATTAAAAACCACCTTTGACCATTCACGATGATACTGCGCAATGCTTCAGAATTCTTTTGTGTATACTTGTATATGATTTGTAGCATTTATACACACCATACAGTAATTAAAAAATTTAGTTAAACATGCATACCATAAATGAATTCGCATATCTTGCAATCATGACTATAAGACAGTATTGTATCCTAAACTTTTATGTGACTCTGTAAATCAAAGATGCTGTGCACATCTTGTTATGCAACAATTATTTTGTAGTAAGCCCCAGTAATGAATATCCATTTGATTATATTTGAAATTGCGTAACAGAATTAAAATACGCCGCAAAGTGTTTTTACCCATACACCATTATGTAAAGGAATTTTTTTGTGTCGCGGCACACTGACTGAGTAATCAAAAAGAGCAGTGACAGGCCGGCCAGCCGCCTGGCGACGGACGACAGCCAATATTCGAACTGCACTATGAGAGGGTGACTTATCATCTCAATAATTTTCGCACTGCGCCTACACTAACTTCGCGGAGGGAAGGACAATAGCGGGCGTAGACAGAATTATTATTTTACGAATCGCAGTACGTTTCCGTCTAAAATGTTTTTCTGAAATTCTGAAAGTGATTCGGATAGTCGGAGTTCGGACAATTGGAGTTCTACTGTATATATAATACATATTCATAGCTACCAACTTTTACGCTTTCTTCCTACCACTAAAATTTTACAGTAAAGATTGTCTAATTTAATCGTCGAAATCTCACGATTAAACAAGGCGAAAATCTTTATTAAATTTTAGTGGTAGCGAAAAAGCGTAAAGGTTGGCAGCTATGCATATTATAGGAGGGAAAATATCCGTGTAACACATTAGGAAGCGCAATTTCAGAAATTACCATCAATAATCAAAATAACATCCGAATTACATTGTGCAGCCATGTACATGATTTATAGATTTGTAGAGATACTGCACTATATAAAAAAAATTTTGTTCAATTGGAAAATACATACCACATTTTAAAATTCCTATTCAGAAATTTCCTGTAATAAGGAGAATGTTGCGTAAATTCTTTTGCGCAGCCCTGTATAGCAGGTATAAAATCTATACACAACGAGTAACTTGTAAAAGATGAGTTAAATTTAAAAGCGCATACCGATTTTGAAAACGCTCTTTTAGCAATTATTTCTCAAAGACAGTACTGTAACCGATTTCACTTGTGTGTCGCTGTAAATGAACGATAAAAGTTATGCACACTAGGGTGGTGCGAAAAAAGTCAAGTTGATATTTCCGAGTCGCTATAGTGCGGAAAAGTTGCGATTGGTAAATACAAGAAAGACAAAAAAAAAATTCTTCAAATCGGACTTTATCTTCCGATCCCGCAAACCGCCTAAAAATTCCAAAAAATTGAAAATTTCCGATTTTTTCAAAATTTTCCTTTTTTTTACGTTTATATATTTTTTATCGCTATAGGAAAAAATATTTGCAGTTTGTACTGTTTAATAATAATAATAATAATAATTGTGTTTAGAGAATATCTTCCGATCGCGCAAGCTCAATAAAAATCGGCAAAAATTCAATTTTGAGTGATTTTCATGCATTAAGAATATAATGAACTGAGGCCAGTTTGCAGTCTCAGGTTAAGATTTAAATGTTAATTGATACTATTGAGCATATTAAGTTATTTTTAAACAACCTAGAACTTACCACGAAGAGTTCGTTTCAGGTCTGAAAAGTTTAGCAGTGCACCCAACTGCCGTTAGCCACGTTGGAAAACAGCGCTGAAGTCGGCGTACGCGCTCCCACCTAGTCTCACCTAACTCCATAAAATTTACAGAAAAGTCAACTGGATTCAGATGAACTACATGGCATATACTATTTTGACGGAAGAAAGGACGATACCCCAGTTAAAGAAAGTATTGCATCTAAACAGGTTCGTCGAACTATTAAAGAGGAACACTTTCCTGTCATAAAAGAACGTGACTCAGTTTATTTAGGCCATGTGCCTCCAAACTCCGGGCCTGCTAAGGACATTGTAGCTTTCATAGTATCATGTCTTACTGAACAAGGGGTTTCACTAGAATACTTAGATTTGGTAGGCTGTGATGGTACAAATACCAATACTGGATAGAAAGGGGGTGCTATCAGAAAGTTTGAAGTTTATCTCTGACGACCACTGCAGTGGGTTGTTTGTTTATTCCATTTTGTTGAATTACCTTCCCGCCATCTTTTTCAACATTTGAATGTTGAAACTACTGGCCCAAGATCATTTATAATACACCATTTGGACACAATATCATTGTTGTGTAAAGCTCTCGGTGATAAATTTTCAATTGACTGATTGTGAAATTCCAGAAGTGGATAGGCAAATGTTGAGCAAGGACCAAAGATATCTTCTTGACGTGAATCAAGCAATTAACAGTTACAACTTTCCAAATGACTTATTAAAGTGTGACTCCGGTCCAATTTCACATGCCAGATTGCTCACTTGTGCAAATAGAGCCCTTCGACTTTACGCGAGCGTGGAAAACCCATCGGATGCCTTAAAGCCATATTGACATTTATTTTAAAATCTTACTTGCCAGTTTGTTTTGAAATAAAATTCTGTAAGTACATTACAGACGGGCCTATTCATCTGTAGAGAGCAATTGAAACATCTCGATACTTTCGTGACAACCTGAAGAAAGTGTAATCTTTGAAACTGAATGAAACTCGTTCTTTGCTCACCCGGAAAACCTACTGATGGCAATGGTCTTTTATAAAAGGAGGCACATAAGAGAGCTAGGGCTGTTAAAAGCCAGGCAGAATGTTTCAAAGGGTAAAGGCATCTGAATCTTTATCACTCCTACAATCCAAAATTAATTGATTGTAATGTAACAAAATTAACATTTCCACCGCTTTTTCGGAGATTAACCCATGAAGAAATACATTTCTTCGTTCAATCAGGTCATATCTCAGTCTAGGATGATAAAAAGTTTTTCAACCACACGTAAGATGTCCAGCGGTGCATTAAATCGGTAACGGAAGCATCATTTAAGGTATGTGGGCCCCGATCAAGAGAGCATCAGGGCCACACTGAAATCAATGTCCATAATACCAGACATTACCACCAAATCGCAGTACAAAGTTGCGTCTAAAAGTCAGACTTAAACAGATGACATAACAAATTGTATATCTTATACTGTCACGACACTAGTTTTTTAATACAGTGTTTTGATTCTATTATAACAAATTATGTATTTAAGTAATGTAAATAGCAAACACCCTCATTGGTTGGATGGAGGATAGGGTGTGGTTTGAACTCGAAGTGCAGCTACCTTCCCGTGGTGAGTTCTGGTTTGTTTAAACATTATCTAATATCTAAACAAGCAAAGAGTTGTACATTGTACAATTTATATGCAAATGTTAATATTGGAACGCAAACTGATCTCAGGTGATTATTTTCTTTATTCATCAAAATCACTGAAAATTGAATTTTTGCCGATTTTTATTGAGCTTGCGTGATCGGAAGCTATTCTTTAAACGCAACTGTTTATTTTTATTATTATTAAACATTACAATCTGCAAATATTTTTCACTATAGCGATAAAAAATATATATACGTAAAAAAAGAAAAAAATTCTGGAAAAATCGGAAATTTTCAATTTTTTTAAATTTTTAGGCGGTTTGCGGGATCGGAAGATAAAGTCCGATTTAAATAATTTTTTTTTTGTTTTTCTTGTATTTACCAATCGCAACTTTTCCGCACTATAGCAACTCGGAAATATCAACTTGACTTTTTTCGCAGCACCCTAATGCACACCCTATGCATTAGTAAGCCTCTTGTACTGCACCTCAGTGATATAAATCAGTTTCAATATGTATTAAATAGTGTAACATCATTAAAATACACCGAAAGCTATTTTTCCCGATAGACCGAAATGCAATGCAATTCTTTAGAGTGTTCAGCTAAATTTTCGCTTCGTTTCACCGCCAAAAAGACGCTATTTTGCATAAACAAGTTGACGTCTCATTAGTCTTTCTAAACAATGGAATCCGTATTCTAAACTTACTGTTTTTGTTTTTTGATTGCATTAGTGTCTTTCCTTTTCTAATAGACGTTAGTAGCTAAGAATCTCAGCTCGTAAGCAACCAATCAGAGACCGTCACAGGCAGCACTCGCCGGTAATTTGTTTTAAACTATTTAATATACTTTAATTATCAAGGAGTTTTATGAAATTAATTTTATTTTAACATTTAAATAGTTATGAAAGTTAATAATATTTATTATTTTAATTATATGTGTGTTTTTGTGGTTTTTAAGATGGGGAAACCGTAGAATTTCGACGAAGAAAAAATGTTTAAAATAGAATTGTTATATTCACATATAATAAACCTATAAAATGCACTATAGTAAAAAACCTATATTTCATTGATTAGTCTAACTATTAAACGAATATTATTTTAATCTAAAGTTACTAAAATACAATGAAAAATTAAATTTTATTCGTATAGGTAATCGGTAACGTATAAAAGATCAGTAATTGATGATGAAGTTATCAATTCAGGTTCTTATGCTTGGTATTACGGAATGGAAAGTCACCAACAATTATTTCATTTTGACACCATCATAGAATAATTTCCCGTGAAATCTAAACTCAACGTCATTTTCACCGTCTCTTAATTTCATACACACCTCTTATATTTGTATTCATCATTTACAAAAATCTTTTAATGCGCATTAGGTTATTTAAATATATTTCCAAATATGAAGCCTCGTTTATTAGCTACAACTTTGTATATGAACTTTCGTTCACTTAAGTCGAGGTTCTAATCTCAGTATCATAGAATAAAAATTACAGAAATTTATGTCTTTTAGACGCATTCGTAGTAAAATATCTAGTTTTACCAATGAAAATGATAGTTTTTTCTTAAATATGATGTCATTTTCACTTACTGAAGCATTTCGCCTAGCGTATCAAGCTCAGTATCATCGGAAAGAAAAAATGTGGATATTCAACAGATTTATGAGGGGAAAATGTGACTTATTTTAGAGCGTGACGTCATTTTCTTTTCAAATTTTGTTAAAAGTTAGTTTTTTTTTCATTGAGAAAATGGCGTCGATAAGAATATAATCAATAAAGATAAATAATATCCATTATTTCTCTTTTCTCTGCAACATTGGAAGCAATCTAATGGCCACCATTTTCAAAAAAATTCTTAAAAAAACCTTGTAAAATGAAAAATAAAACATAAAAATGGAAATCAATTTATAAAATAGCTAGTGCGGGCACATCTACAAATGAACAGCTTTCATAAAATAAAAATAATTATCAAAATGGGTTAGTAGAAAGCTTAGAGCAAAAGACTAAATAAAAGAATAGAGCTCAGTTAAACTGATGGCATTGAGCTCACAGGCTAAATCCACTCTTTGTAAATTATACTCTTATTTCAAAGAATAATGCATCTCGAAAAATAAATGAAGGGGGAGTTAACCCAGCCTCCTGTTTCCCATCTTTAATCCAATGAACCTCCAAATCTCATCAGGGAAGCGCCTTATCAGAATAAACCCGTACACCAAATTCGAATCAAATTGGATAGAAAACCCATTTATCTAAATTAAGGGGTATTATCCCCCCGTTCCCCCCTTTGTACTTAACCAATGAACCTCCAAACCTAATCAGGGAAGTACCTTATCAGAATTAACCAGTATACCAAATTTGAAGCGAACCCGATAATTCTGAATGAAAACCCATTTATCTAAGCTAAGGGGGGATCACCCCCCATTTCCTCCCTTTATACTTAACCAATGAATCTCCAAAATTAATCAGGAAGCATATTAGCAGAATGAACCTAGAAAATCCTTTGAAGCAAATCGGATATTTCTATCAAGAGTTATCGCGTTACGTACGTACATACATACGTACATAGATAGAGATCCTGCGGGCACATTAGCTCTCAGGCTTTGATAGTCTGTGAGCTAAAAAACAGCCTTGTCTTTTAATTATATAGCTTATCTTCCCGGGTATTACGAGTAACGGTCAATACGAAGACTTTTATAATTCCCTTGCTCCTCGTATTAACCGATTTTGATTGCGAATGAATTCTTTAAAACAAGGAATAGGAAAGACACGTTTCCCTCCCGGTGCACGGCGGAAGGACTCTTTTTCTTGAAGAGAGAATAGGTAGCATTTATAGTTATTTTATGGGATTATACAAAATAATTCGGTTACACTACCCTCTATGGGTGGTATTTATTTACATTTTAGTGCCATCATGCTTTTTGAAACTCTACGAAAGTTACTACTTTTGTCTGTGTTACTAAAAGTGCTATTACTCAAGGCGTCAAAGTTGACTCTAATGGCCGTATCAGACGGGGAACGATAAACAACAAACATTTCCAGTGGCGCAGCCACGGGAGGGGTTTGGGGGTTAAAACACCCCCCAGAGCTAAGAAAAAATACTATAATTGCCTCTTATATGAATCAAAACCAAAATTAATATTTAATCATTTTGGCTTTTTTCGAAATCCGCTGCTTTGAGAAATTAAACTCTATTCAACAAAGTGATTCAATTAAACGGCGAAAATTCTACTTAACACTAGAACGGCGGGAGGGGTCATTTTGACACCTGAGTACTTTCGCCCGTTGATTACATTTGTTTGCTTGGGCGAAATCATTTGAAAATCTTTGACTTTTCCTAAATAGATAACATATATTTCTAAAAAAAAATTCAGTTTTCTAGATTTGTTAGTTTTTGAAATATTGACTTGTATTCCTAGAACGGCGGACGGGGGTCATTTTGACCCTTTTAGTAAAATACTCTTTGTACTCGAAGTTGCTTTTGTTGCTGTTCTATATGTTCGAGGAGCAATAAAAAAAAGGGTTTAGATTTTAATTCATTGTCGTCCAAGGCATGAGGAATACTATTTTGCAAAGAAACTATCTCAAGAGATAGATTCAAAGAAAGAAAAAGATTTTTTAGGTTTGATGAAAAGACAACGAGATCTAGCAGACTACAGACTGATAAATTTGCTCTTGCATTTGAAATATGGAATAAAGTTATTGAAAATTGCAAAACATGCTACCGACAGTTGATGAACAATTGTTCCCAATCTCAGGATATATATAAATTTACGCAATATATGCCAAATAAATTGGATAAATTTGGAATAAAATTTTGGTGATCTGTGGACGTTGATAATAAATACCTCTTGAATGAATTTATTTATCTAGAAAAAGATGAAACAGCCAATCCTTAATTACGTTTATAGGAAAATGTTGTCATGAAATTAAAAGATCCCCATCTATACGAAGGGGGGAATATTACGAGAGATAGCTATTTTACTAGCATCAAGTTAGCAGAAATGCTAAAAGCTAAAAATACAACTTTGGTTGCACAATGAAAAAGAACAGAAGAGAAATTCCTATATCATTGAAAAATATGCGCAGTACTCTTTATTCATCGAATATAGTGGAATGTGATAATATGACACTTACCATCTATCAAGCCAAAAGAAAACAAAGTATTTTTCTACTGAATTCATTACATTCTACTATAAAAACTGAAGACGGTCTCAAGAAGTTCCCCGATTCAATAAAATATTACAACGCAACGAAGTATGGTGTGGATATCCATGATCAGATGTGCCGAAAATACTCCGTGAAATCGGCTTCTAGACGATAGCCTGTACATATCTTTTCAATATTTTGGATCATGCAGCTTTAAACATCCGGATAATTTATAAAAGTGTAACGGGCAAGCCTATCAGTAGAAGAGATTTTCTATTAAATTTAGAGGATGGGTTCAGAATGGATCTTATGGTTTCAAAACTCCCAAAGATCTTTTCTGAGTCTTCAGAAAAAAAAAGAAACGAAAATAAAATAGATATGAAGAGAAAAAATGTCAAGTACAGACATGCAATGGAAACAAATCTCAAGAATTTTGCGCACCATGTTCCAAAGTTGTGTGCAGAAAATGTACTGGAAAAATTGCTATTTTTTTGTTACAACTGAATTAATTCCTAATACGTGTGCACAATTTGGAGTATTATAAGCATTAAATAAAATTAAAACAGAATGCTTAACATAATAACAATTCAGCTACACTTATAATGAAATAACGGAAACAACAGAACAAATTTCTCATTTATGGATTTAGAGAGTGAATCATTCGGCGAATAAGTTAGTTGAAAAAATGTATATATATATATATATTATTTTATAAATTGTGTTTTATTTTAGTTAACATTAGTTTTAATTTGTGAAAACATTAATTTTAAATCGATTTTTATATCAAATTAATGAGCTTTTTGAGTAGTTGCAGTATGATCCAATTAATCGCCATGTAGGCGTTACATATACAATACTTCTAAAATTCAATAAATTATCGAGTAATATTAAATATAAATTATGAAATACACGGAAATTACATATTTTTGCCAATGTATGGCATTTAAAATTGTTTTACAGTTGTTATTTCAGTATTTTCATCGAGGGGCCAAAATGACCCCTTCCCGCCGTTCCAGTAGGTAAGATTTTCCCGCCGTTCTAGTGTTAAAACTGTGAAAGTGCATATTACACGCATTGGTTTTGTGAAAATTGGTTATTTGGACTAAGTCACTTTTTCGAGACGTCTTATGCTAAGAGAATGGTAATTTCCTGCCACACAGACGCTTTGAGTTTAAGTATTACACAATGGGCCATTTCTTAATTGCACTTCTGTCATTGTTCCATGTTTGAAACAATAAAAGACCATCGAATTTCAGAAAAAACATGAAACATAGACTTTGCAGATCTCTCTCAGTTTCAAACGCCCTATTTTACGCTTTTTGCTCCCAATTATATCGAAGACGAAGCTTTTTGCGTACCCAAGTAAAAATCTTTGTAAAATAAGAATTAAAAAAGTAGTAACTATAAAGTTGTAAAAAGCTGTTTTTGATTGTGATTGAATAAATTATCGCAATCAGTGTGTCTTTCGAACCATTTGTTCCTTAGGAGATCTGTACACAAATTTAAAGAATGTATTCCATTAGTTAGTAATGTAGCAACGCGTAATGGTGGCTTGCTCTCGGAGAAGCATTGCGACCCTTGTCACGTAGAAAAGAAGCATTTATTGTAATTTCATTGAGTTATAGACAATATGTCTGTGAGCATGGATTTTGAAAAGAGAGGGGTTAAATGTAAAACATTTTCTTAGACTGTATAAAATATAATTATACACAATTTTATGCTAATCATGCATTAATTTAAATTAAAAAGCACATTGTTAAAAATCTGCAGTTTTAGCTTTATAGTCACTCGCTATTATAGAAAACGGTTACTTGAATATATTATGAAATATTCTCATTATTTTTTATTATTCTCCTTCTCATTATACCTTAAAAGTAACCACCATATCAAAAAACAAGCTTTTATACCAACTACACTATATGGCCGAAGGTGACCGGTCACTTGCAATTTTAGACGTTTTGTTAAATATCTATAAAAATACATGAGGAATTAACCTGAAACTGCAGGTGCGTAAATAGTGTAGTATAGGTCATATATTTCCGCGAAGATTTTTTTTTCCCGAAACCCCATAGGGGACCGTCAACAAATTGAAAAAGAACGAATATCTTTTGGATAACCCTGTAAAAACTCATGCAGCAAAAGCGTTCAAACTCGAGATTATTAATAAGTGGCTTATTGTAATATACTGTGTTCATTTTTATGAGGATAACATGGATACTCGTAGAGAAATGACGGTTTTTATAAAAACAGTCCCAAATTCCATCAAGTTTCTTGCTTATAATGTGCAGAGTACTTATTATAAAAAAAGTTCTTTTCAGAAAATATGACAAACAGCATTGTACATAATACCCAGCAATCAGAATTAAAAAATAATAAAAACTGAATGAAAAATGAGTAGGTTTACTAAAAAATGTTTCACTGCGCATGCGCGAATGCAATCAAAATATAATGTGCATAATGTATTAGCTAATTATATAGAGCAAGTTTTGTGAAAGTCTCAAAATCATAGCTTGAAAATTCTGAAAATTATCGTCAATAGAATAAGCTTGAAATCCGTTGTTCCCAAAAGGAAGCAAAAAGATGAGGGGTTGTATCCAAATATAGTAGTACGTGCAATATTGTGTACGCTATCTTGGCACTAATCAACAGATATTTGATACAACCTCTCATCTTTTTACTTCTTTTTGGGAACAACGGATTTCGAGCTTATTCTATCGACGATAATTTTGAGAATTCTCATTCTATGATTTTGAGACTATCACAAAACTTGCTCTATATAATTAGCTAATACATTATGCACATTATATTTTGATTGCATTCGCGCATGCGCAGTGAAACATTTTTTAATAAACCTCCTCATTTTCCATCCCATTTTTATTATTTTTTAATTCTGATTGCAGAGTATTATGTACAATATTGTTTGTCATATTTTCTGAAAAGAACTTTTTTTTATATTAAGAACTCTGCAAATTATAAGCAAAAAACTTGGCGAAATATGGGACTGTTTTTATAAAAATCTTAATTTCTCTACTAGTATACATGCTATCCTCATAAAAATGAACACAGTATATTACAATAAGCCCTTTATTGATAATCTCGAGTTTGAAGATTTTTGCTACATTAGTTTTGACAGGGTTATCCAAAAGATGTTAGTTCCTTTTCAATTTGTTGACGGTCCCCTATGGGGTTTCGGAAAAAAAAATCTTCGCGGAAATATATGACCTATACTATACTGTTTACACACTTGCAGTTTCATGTTAATTCCTCATGCATTTTTCTAGATATTTAACAAAACGTCTAAAATCGCAAGTGACCGGTCACCTTTGGCCACATAGTGTATATCGCACAAAGCGCAGTTTTAGAACGTTTTTTGGCCTTGCATCCTTTTAATTTCGAATTTTTGTAAAACTGTTCTTGGTGATTATGTACGTTTCTAGAGTAACAGCCATGCCAAACTTAATGTATCTAGCTCTAACAATTCCTAATAAATCATAATTAAGGCTATATAATGCTGCTAGCATTGTGTAGGGATAATACGTAAGTAAAAAAGCGTGCAAAAAGACGTCCTTCTGACATTAGCCTTAGATCGTTTTCAGACCGTTTTCCGCTCATTTCATCCTTTTTAAATTGGTTTTTTTTTAAGGAACCGTTCTTGAGCATTTATACATCCCAAAAGTTATCACCTTGCCAGATTCTATAACCTTCTATACAAAATGTATCACACAAATCGCAATTTTAGAAAGTTTTTTTTTGCTCTTGCACCCTTTAAAATTTCGAATTTTTAAAAAACTGTTCAGGGCATACATTTAAGTCTCTAAATTAACAACCATGCCAAATTCCATGTTTCTAGCCGTTGTTTTACCGATGTAAAATATAGCTTATGTTGAAACGGAGATAGTTACCATAATTTTGCCATGATTATTAAGGTTTCACTCTACGCTTAAAAAGTACAATCGGAATTATTATAAGATCATTCGTGCGTCTTATTTTTCTGGTGGTCAGCGGGGGAGTTGAGGGCACTCGGTGTACCTAAGCGACGTAGAATCTTCCAAGGATTGTCGGTAATGATTTTCGAAAAAATGTGTCTGTAATGTGCCGAGATATTAATTAAAAACCCATGTAGAAAACAACGGTACGGATCAAAACAGTGTTGCTACTTTGTGACCTCCTTTCGAAGCGTGCTTGGCACAACAGTGCCAAGTTAAACTTTGCATAAGATCTTTGTTTTAGGTAAGGTGAAACATAGTGATAAGCACTTTTTATTCCAACTGAATTCAATTATTGAAGGCAAATATTAAAAAGATAATTCATATATTAATTCCAAACATTAAATGTCAGTAATTTTGAGACAAAAATTGCTTATAATTCAATAAATAATTCATTTATAAAGAAAAAAACTTTTCGATTAGAAATCATTTCATTAATTAAGTCTGAATATGCTTTTATTTTTAAAAATGAATAGAAACGTTTCACGTTATTAAGCGTACATTTTTTATTCCTTTAAAATTGTCCACTATTACATGAAATATGATTTACAAGTGACTTTTCGTGAGAATCTCTACAACATCTTTCCGAAGCGTGATTGGTTCTCTACCAAGCTTAAACTTTGTACAAAGTCTGTGTTTTAGAGGGAGAAATATTCATCGGTTTTCATTCCAGTAGAATTAAATTATGGCACGTGGTATACTTATGTGTACGCAAGTAAATATTATCTTTGAACAGTTCTGATATTTTGTATGGAACCTGTACTTTGTATGCGAGTTAAGTTCGCACACGACCGATTATCTTTTTAAATCCTTTCGGTAGTTCCAAAAGTAACCCCTACAAAGAAAAAGTTACTTCTTTATAATATTAGTACAGGTACGACTTCAATTTGAACCCGGATATTTTTAGAGAACTTTAACAATAATAAAGATGTTTTAACGAAATTTTCAACAGATTTACGTTACCTAATGGCAAATTCGATGTCACTGGAAGTGCACAAAAAAAAAACAAAAAAAAACAATAAAATACCATGTTTAATATCAACTACATTTCAAAATATGTATTACCTAACTGAGCACTAATTGGACATAAATGATGATAAATTCCACCAATTTTCGTGATGTTGTTACATTTGACAAAAGCACGATAAGTATATTGAAAATTTTGTTAAAATGGCTTCATTATTATTAAAGTTAAAAACAAGAATTCGAGATTGTCTTGGAATGAAATCCTGTGTATTTTTGGTTGAACAAGTGGATTGGAATTCTGTTATTTTCTATGCAAAAATTATTTGCTGGACTGTACACTTACAACTCTTAAAGTTTGCCTCATCATCTTTAAAAACTTTTTATAAATCTAATCTAGTTTGGGGTTATTTCATTGGTGCATTTTATGTTTTCTAACTCTAATACTGTAAACGCTGTTTAAAGGAAGCACAACCAATGTAACTGCGGGTAAAAAGCATTATGATTTGATTCATTAAAAAGACAGATAATCTTAACCGGTGTTTCAAATAACCGGCGAACACCTTTATCAAAAAACTCAACCCCCCCCCTAGAAACGAATTCTGGCTGCGCCACTGAACATTTCCGCAAACATTTTACGAAACATGTTCGTCCAGCTTGTTGCATGCACGGTAAATAGGTTCTTCAAACTTTTTGTAGGATTATATATTATGTGGTGATGTGGAAGGGTTAACTGATAGGCTTACATATCTCCCTGCTATCCATTCATATAAATATTATCTTCCTAGCTTCGTTCCTATTGGCTCAGTTCATCCAGCGCTGAATGAATACCCAACTTTTCCAGTGCGATGACGGTAAAGTTGGGTGAGCAAGAATAGCCAGCAAAATTCTCTCCTTCATCAGGGTCAAGCAACTTTTACTGAGTACAATGCTCTGTTGGGGAAAATGTTCGGCGAACGACTTTCGTGTGATACGGCTCTAATTCCAAGCAACTCCATGGTAATCTATGTGTTCAAGAAAGATGCTCGAAAAGCAAGCAAGTATCTTGTGTCGGAGCGATTTTGACGCCTGAAACGAAACGAGACGCCAGGAACAGCCAATCAAATGCTTGAAAAACTAGCGATGGAAAATGATATGCTTGGAAAACAAATAGGACAATACAAAATAATTCAGACGCATTACACTTTATCGCCCATTACTGTTAGAAGTGCTGCTTTCTTATTATCTATATTTAAGGTACGATGTTTCATGCATCTCTATATATAACTCCGCCTGTTTTTGAATCACATTTCACGAGCGCCTTTCACCCAAATTCTCAAAATAAACTTCTTGCATTGTCAAATTTATGTATTAAATAAAATTTTCCTTTTAAAGTTTTTTTAGAATGATAGCGCACTTGGAAAAAAATTTCATATCTAAAGTTTTGAAATTGATTTTTGCTTTCGTTCTTTCTTTGTAACCGCTGAACAGGCCCCTAGCTACCGGGCTATGGTCCAGTTTTACGGGCAGAAAGTATTGGATTCGTGAACATTTTAGAATTTCGGTTTTCGACGGATTTACACGTTTTAGGTATCAGGAAACCCGAAAAATTTGTTTTTAAAAAAGGTCTGTCTGTTTACATGTGATGCAAAGTTTGTGGGCTCTCTATCTCAAGAACTAATCCACGGATTTTCATAAAATTTCAGATTCAGTTATACCTTGATATAATTGGTGTTGATTACGTTTAGGTATAAATCGTCCAACAGGTGGCGCTGCTAGGCTGCATTTTTCACGATTTTAGCATAGAATTTAATCAAATTCCCTATTATGTTACATCACATAAATGGATTCTTTAGAATCCTCATGTTGGGCACAGACTGTAATTTAATTTTGGCACTATGATGGCAAATTTTGAAATATTAGCGTGTATGAGATAGAAGAATGTTTTGGGATTGGCACATCCGAATAATTTCTTATGTTTTCTCACATAACATCCACACACAAAGTTAAAATTAGGTAGAATACTTTAATATTTTTATCCAGTACTGAATCAAACATAAATAAATTTATTTATTTATTTATTGAACAACAAACATATGACTTGTGTCCTTGACATGAGAGCCCGCTTATAAGTCGGAGACAAGATAGCACAAGGAAATATTACAACACAAGAGAAATACATCCTGGGAGTTCCACACAAAGAGTGTGTGCAATAGAACCAGCGGGAATCGAACCCACAATCTCTTCCGCTCGCAAGCGATTAGCAGCGTGGTACTTCGACCACGCTGCAAAGAACCAACATAAATAAATGTACTTTGTTGTTATCTTTTGCTGTATGGCGGCATTTTCAAAACAACATTAAGCGACACAGAAACATTTTAATTTTTGCTCATTGTTACGTAATGTAGTAAAGCAAAGATTTGTAATTAATAATGTTTTGTAAAAGCTGCCTAATAGAGGCACCTTATTAACGTGATCTATTTGCATTTTGCAGTGCACTGTAGCAAAAGAAAAGCTTTTTCTTAATTTAGGAAAACATAGTACAACACAAATGAAATTATACAATAACCTCTACCAAGCAAATCACTATTTCGAAAAGCGTTTTTTACCTTTAGATATCACAGAAACGAATATGCTCTCGAGATTTAAAAAGAATTTATAAATAAAATGTTTCTTTTCCTGCCACTGATTTTCAGAAACATTTTTGAGTCGTTTTCACGGTGTATTAACCAGTTTTCTAACCCTAGTATAGAATATAGGTTTTTCGAATTCTATTTATTTTCAAATAAACATCTTCGCGGTTAAAAATGTTTAGTGACAAACATTATAAATTAACAACATTAACAATAGAAACTATATTATTACTTAGAAATTTTTTCAGAGAGAAACATTTGCCTTGCATACAATATTTCAAATGAAAAACAAATAAAGTGCTCAAAAGGCGCAAAGGCCAACCTAGTGAAAAAGATTCCATGTCGGGACTCGAACCCGGGCCATCAGCATAACGCACTGGCATTCTACCTACTAAACCACATGGAATGATACCAAGCATAGATCTTCTCACTATTACAGGCTGGCAATTCTACAAACGCAACACAAGAGGAGTATCGTGGAATATCGTGAGCCACCGACATGGGGCAAACACGAAACGCAATTAAATCCAGTATCGATAGAAACTATATTAATATTTGGAAATTTTTCCAGAGAGAAGCATTCGCAAGGCGTATTGTATGCAAGGCGAATGTTTCTCTCTGGAAAAATTTCCAAGTATTAACATAGTTTCAATCGATGCTGGATTTAATTACGCTTTGTGTTTGCCCCATGTCGGTTGTGCAGGATAAATATTCCATCTTGTGCTGCGTTTGTAGCCTTGCCAACCTGTAATAGTGAGAAGTTCCAGGCTGGGTATCGTTCCATGTAGTTTAGTCGGTAGAATGTCAGTGCTCTATACTGATGGCCCGGGTTCGAGCCCCGGCATGGAATCTTTTTCACTAGGTTGGCCTTTGTGCCTTTTAAGCAATTTATTTGATTTTCATTTGAAATTAATAATATAATTTAGGTTATTTTGTTACTGTTACATGTATAAATTCAGTTACTCAACTGGAAATGTTTAATTAAGAATTGAGAGCATCCCATAATCCTATATTCCGATTTGAGAAAACTGTTTATTACTCGATGAAAAAATACTCTGAAACATTTCCGAAAATCAGTGGCAGCATATGGAACTGTGTTTTGATATATGTACCTTTAAATCTCCTTAATACGTTAAATTCTGAAGTCGAGCGGCACTTATGCTTAGAAACGGGGACAAATTTGGCGAAAGCACGGCACAATATATGGCCGGAAAGAGTTTTCGACAACGGCGACATCAATGATGAGAAAAAGTTTTCAGGCTGTCACATTTCCCGTGAAAAGACCGCAATTTAGGAGCTGATTGAACACGCGAAATCTGAAAATGCATTCAGTGTCAAAAAAAAAAAAAAAAAAAAAAAAAAAAAAAAAAAAAACGGACGGCGAGATCGCTGATGCTGTGATAAATAGAACCGACGATAATGCTAGTAGCAGCTCACAAAATGAAGATGAACAACCGGCAGAAGAAACGGTGTCACTGGAAAAATGCATAAATTTGCAGGGATAATTAACATATGCTTTAACCCCTTGGGGACGAGCGACCCGTATACGTGCCGCATGAGGCGATCAGAATCCTTGTTTTTCCTCACCAGTAAAATTTTACTGTAAAATTTGCCTTATTTAATCAGCGCATTTTCTCGATTCAAGAAGACACAAATTTCTGTTTTTAAAAAACGGTGACAAAAGATTAAAAATTTCGTAAAAGGCTCCCGTCGCGAACGGGTTAAAGAAACGAGATGGTCTTTCCGAAATAGACATTCTTCATTCGTATATATAAAAAAAATAAATAAATAAAAAAATTGTTAAAGAACGGACAAGGAAATTGAAGCAAACAACGTTGACATCGATGTTTCCAAAATTACAAAAGATGAAGTAATTTCACTCTTTTTTAGAATTTTTTTTTTCTGTAACAGAAAATATTAAGTTTTTTTTTATATTTAATTTTCTTTTTTCTTTCATAATAATCACTTAATAATGAATTAAATTATGTCTAAAAGCATCCTTCAAAAATTCGGAATTTTCCCAAAATCCGGCATTATCTCGGTCCCGATGATGCCGGATTTTTGAAGTTATACTGTATGTATATATATATATACAAGTATATATTTCGTCGAGGGTGATACTAAATTCTGAAAAAGCAGAATTCCTGTTTTCTAGTATTGAAATTACTTCAGTATTTTCATCATAAATCCGCAAAAAGTTTAGGATTGGCATTCTAATTTTTAAGTGTAACTCAAAAATGTAATAAAATCCTCCATCCCCTAAAAAAAGGAGCCTTTGAGCATCTTGAACTTTTTGCTAAAATTGTGTTCTGAATTAACAGCAAACCTCGAAAACTTCTTGAAATGTTTCGAGTTTTCTTAATTGGTTAGAATAAATTCTGTTAAAATCATGTTTTTCAATTTAGTTTTATTTGCACATTTGTAATAATAGTTTTTATTCTGTGGCACAGTCTAATTTTATAATTAGAGGGCATTTATGTAGGGTATTTTATTAAAGGGCATTTATGTAGGGTGTAGGGTAAGCCATTCAATTAAAGTTACGCTGATGGGAGAAAATGTTTAGTGCTCTGGGTAAAGATCGAAGATTTTTTTTTTCTTATGTATTTTAGTGTTCCAGTCTTTTAACCAATAAACGGTGTGAGGCGTGATTCCGAGTGCGAAATACGTTTTCTTAAAAAGGCTTTAAAAAAGTCTATTCATTTTCTTGGATGAATTTTATGGTGGGGGAGGGGGGCATCTCACCGCATCCACTTTAGTCGGCCATGAATCTGTCTATGTCTTTATATTATCAATTATTTATACCTATAATTTATTTAAATAGTTTTAATCTTCTTATTTTCTTTGTACTGTTTCGCAAATAATTTGTTTAATGATTAAAATCTAGCTTTCACAAAATATCTGTGAAAATTCATCGTACAAAGCTACTGAATTTAAATTGCAACTATTGACACCAAAAATAAGTTGAGGTATAGCTTTGGGTTTATATATATTGTTAGATGCCTACGTATGTTTGGTGGTCCGAGTGTCGGGTACGCAGTCAGAGAAAAATGGCGGGCCCTCAAATGTGTTAGATGTAAATAAAATCAAAGCAAGTAAAATCTAATTAATGTAAATGAACTTATCTTATAGATACTATATTGTGTACCTGGCTAATGATGACCGGACTTTTTTTTTCTTTTGTATAAATAAATATTTCTGTTTCAGATTAATGTGAGTGGCAATTAAACATATTTAACTTTTCCGACGCAGTGGTCCCGACTAAAAAATTCGTTTGTAAATTCTGGTGTAAGTCAATCATTTCATAATTTTAAGAGCAGAATGTTTCTGTGCCGGAAAGGGTTAATCAAGTTCAATAGGTTTTTTTCCTTGGTAGTGTGAATGGCTTGTAAATACTTTATCGTGATTCTAAGGGCTTATGCCTAATAAAAATATCTAGTCTGATGTGCCAGTCCCAAAACTTTCTTCTATCTCATACATATTAATATTTCAAAAAGTTGCTACACATGTCATAAGTTCAATCTTATAACTACTCTAACTTTGACTTTCATCTTAAATTTTATCTTCTATTAAGCAGAGTAAAAAGGAGTTAATCGCGATCTTAAAATTTAATAAAATTATTATTTTGTAGCCCCCGGTACGGTATACTATTTCTTTCTCCCAGCTTATTTTGGGCCGTCTCCAAAAAATAACATTACCTTACAGAAGCCAGCCGCAAAACAAAGCAGTACGATTAAATATTCTAATAGCATTTTTGTAAACTTCTAAGCATCGCACATTTTCAATTTTTATGCCGTCGTATTGGGAAAAAAGTACTTTTAAATGCAATTTGTTTGAAAACTGTATCTCCATTTATTTTTGAAACATTAATTTTTTTGTAGTTTTTGGAGCCATTTGCTTTACAACGCTTGGGCAACGGAAGTACCCCATTTCTGTAGAAAGTAAAGGAAAAATAGTTGTAAAATATTAATCATATATTTTTGTTGCCATTTTTTTATAACAACCGAAAGAAAATCTAATTAAAATACCTGCTATTTTGAAAAAAAAGTAAACGAATGATTTCTGTTAAAACATGGAGCTGCTGTAAACTATATTTAAAGTATCTATATTAATGTCACAAACAAATGAAGGCCTATGAATCACTAGACAGCCGGTTTTTATGTCGAGTTACTTTAATGATGACATCTTTTTGCTGCATTTGTGTATTATTTCGCGATAGTGACGTTCTATACATACCTATCTGTAAGATGTTTTAAGAGTGGATCGTAAATGTGGAATTCTTAAGTGTATGCGAATGACGTCATTTGACGTAAAATAAAAGTGTGTGCTGTAAGTCTTAAAATTGAAATATGTTTTGTACTATTTATATATACATATACATATTTTCATCGCGGGCGATACTAAATTCTTAAGAAGCAAAATTCTTGTTTTCTAGTTGTTACTCTGTTGCATATCAGTTGCAAAGTGCCGTCGCTAGACGAGCGATTGATTTTCCCATAATCTAAAACACCAGTACTCTGACCTACCTATGTATCGTCCTATTCGGCGTAAAGGCTACACATGTTGTGTACATACTATTCAAGATATGGGAAAACGGATTACGCAAAAGAAAAAAAAAATAGTTCCAGGAACATAGATAATTGGCTCTGTACACATTAAAAATATTGTTTATCGAGGACTTCTATTACGCTTAGCATATTTGAATAATTATTTTATTTTCGTAATAATATGCTTACCGATAAATTTTGTTGACTTTTTTATTAATTTTATGGTTCAAATTATAGTAAACTTTTTCGTCCGATTTGAATTTAAAGAAAAAGTCATTTTTTTCCCCTTTCCTTAAAGTTCTTATACGCCTTGTAAATGTTGCGTAGATGTTTTAACCTGTAGCACGCACGTTGGGGTAAATCTCAATCCAATCACATTTTTTCTTCATAAAAAGGGTATATTTTTGAAGGACGATTTTGACCTGCCTTGTATCTTTGAAGATCAAGGTGAAGAAGGGGTGGATGAAGGAATGTCTTTTCTTTATTTACTAGGAGCGGAGAAACATACCTCTTGGGATTAAATAATCCCTCGCGTGTACGAACGTTTCATTTCGATATTTTCATTCATTATCGGATAACACACACTAAAATAATTTTATGAAAGAATAACTTAAAAGCTATTTGAATATACTGATGAAAGGGTATTAAATGTAATTAATATCTATTTGTGAAATAACCTATGTTTTAAGGTGTAAAATAAATCGTTTGCATATTTTAAAAAAAAAGACGCAATTTTTACAGAAACTGCTACAAAATCTGAAAATATTTTTAAAAACAAGATTTTTTTTCCCTAAAAAGAAGTAGAACTGATGCATTTTACAATATAGAGTAGAATATTTGTTTTTAAAACGCATTTAGCCCAAAATACAATGGAGACAAAATGGTGTGAGATTTATCCCACGCGTGTGCTAACGTTACAGAAACAGGCGTGTGTGCGTGAAAAGACACTAAGTTAAAGATATTTTACCAAGTATTATACTATTAGCTTCATACACAGATAGTGATAGTCTCTGATACCATGGCAATAGGAAAATACATTTATTATTGATCGTACATAATAAACTCTATTTATTAATTTAAAAAGTATCATACAGCACGGTCGTGCTGTATAGTAGAGCTCAGCCGCATCTTTTACGTTTTGAAACATGATGAAAAGGCAACAACTCAATTACAATCCAAACCACAAAACATTCAGTGATGAATAATGGCTTGTTGGAAAGGTCTTAATTTAGCGATGTGCCTTTTGAAGGTTGGGTAAAAAAATGTCCAATATTAAGGGAATAGCACCCATTTAAACTTTACATAGCGTTCCAAAATTTAACAATATAGAAATATCTCTTTCAATCGTTTCTTTGCTGTTGCCACATCTTAAAAAGCGGCACAATAATTTGAAAAACAGTAATAACACGCGTATTTTGTTTTAAATAAAAATCAGACTTTCTCGCTATATTTTTGCATTTTTCAAATCGACGTCATTCTAATGAGAAAATGAAAATTTTACCTATATATATGTAAAACCTTTAACTAAACACGTGTTAAAATGATGTATTATCTTCACTTGAATGTTTTTAATGTTTAAAAATCTATTTTAATACAGGAGTTTTAATTTCAAGAAAACAATTTAGGAAAAGGTAATAATAAAAAAAAATCGTTTGCTAGGTATGACGTCAATTTCTGTTTAACTGACATAAATTTGTAATGATGTTTTATTCTGAAAAGAGACTCCTGATATTCTGAAATTAATCCTTATTAATATCATCCATAAAGTGAAAGATTTATTTTTAAGTCATACGAAAGAAATTTTCGATAAATGCTAGTTCATTTGGTTGTATTTATTGCATTTTCCTGCGTATTGTCAAGGAAATCGTATACTCCTATTGCACGCGCCAAAGAAAACATGCCTTTTAATTTTAAAAGCTGAAACACGTTACTATAATTACGTCATTATAACGCCAAATGAAATTCAATTTCGCGAGTCTAAAAAAAAAATAATATTGTTGGACCGAAAGGCAGGTGTCATCACGTAAATTATCACATTTGTTCGCATCACCATGCCAGCTACTTGTTGTGTAAAAATGTGCGTTAATCGTTCGAATAGGGAACGTAATAAATCCTATTATAGATTACCAGGCATTCCAAAGACAGATAATATAATAAGAAAAAAGTTGTATGAAGAAAGGCGAGAGAGATGGTTGTCATCGCAATATTGTGTGAATTAATTTTAGGATTTTTATTATGAATGAAATCACAATCACATGGAATTTTTATTAATTTATGCACAGAAATGTATGTTTACTTTTCCAATAACAAGATGAAAATCTCCGATTTTTAAAGAATGCACTTCTCTTACCCAGTCGCAGGCAAATTGCTTATAAGATTCAAGGCTTTTATAACACCTGAAGTATTTCTCAGTATAAAAACTTTGCCCATAAACTAAATAGTTTACGATGTTAAAATAACTAACTTCGTGTAAATCCGCTACATATTTCTTCAAATCATTTTTTTTCAAACTATATGTATCTACACCGGAAATAACACTAATTTTGGAAGCACATTGTTCCTTAGCTTTAGTATCATTCACTTCTTGGCACAGATGCAATATTGGTGCAATTTTTTCCTGACGCCAATTTGCCGAAAACATCAACAGCATAAACAACAATATCCAGGATACCATATCAAGGAAAATGCCAACATTTTGCGCCAGTTAATTACCCGTTGCATATATAACATTGGAATCAGAAAAAAATCGCTCCAATATGGTGCGTATATGACATCTGTGCCACAAAAACAAAGAGGTTCGTCTTGCGACCAAAGTAGAATAGAAGTAGGAGTACGAGTACTGTATTATTATTTGTTTGCCCACCAAAACTGGTTGCCACGGGTGTTGCCAGTTTTGTGATCACGTGGTTGAAAATGATCTATAGTCTAAGAGCTAGCAACGTTTTCGTCACTTGATTTTAGCAAGGCTCATTTTTCTATTCGCTCTTCCGTTTAATGGTATAGTACGTATGCGGACGGTCTGGCTGGCGGGAGACGTTGCGTTTACCTGCGGTAGAAGAGTTTATACAGGTGAAAAAAATTCAAAATTACGTCATTTTAGCAAAGCTCAATTTTCGATATGCTCTTCCGTTTTATACTTTAGTACGTATGCGGATGGTCTGGCTGGTCGGAGACGTTGCGTTTGCCTGGGGGAGAAGGGGTTATGCCAGTCTAAGAACTTCAAAATTACGTCATGAAACGCTTCTGACCTTCCTTACCTTTCAAGGCCAAGGTTGAGATAGGTTGTATGGAGAAATGTCTTTACTTTGTTGGCTAGAAAAATAGAAATAGGGCTTTTGGGATTAAATAATCCCGTGCGTGTACAAATGTTACATTTCGATATGTCCATTCGTTACGGGATAACACATATTAAAATAATTTTACTGAAAGAGTGAAATAAAAGCCACCTGTATATGTTGATGAAAGTGTATTAAATGTAATTACTGTAAATTTTATAAAATAATTCATGTTTTAAGAGGTAAAGCAAATCGTTGCATATTTTCTAAAGAAAAAAACCGCCAGTTTTACAGAAACTGTTATAAAATTGGAAAATAAATATGAAATGCTTGATTTTTCCCTAAAAAGAAGTAGTACTGATGCATTTTACTATATAGAGTAGTAGACTTGTTTTTAAAACACATTTAGCCAAAAATATAATGGGAGATAAAATGAGGTGAGATTTACTCCACGCGTGTGTTAACGTTACAAAAATAGGAGCGTGCGCTTACGGTTCAGTCAATTATGCCCTAAACGATGCCCGGTAACATGCGCCAACTGTCTGTAGGCTCAATTATATAATTTATCCGTACCAAATACGCCAATTGTCAATAGACTCGTTTACGTAATTTATCTCCTTAATTAATGCATACTTTACAAAGGACACCTACTTTCCAAATTTCCTGATTTTTTTATCAATGGTTACAGTTAGATGCAAATATGTCAGTCATTATCGCGATATTTTAGTTTGACATCCGAAATATTATTATAAACTAGGGGATCGTACCCGGGCTTCCCGGGTTAAAGAATATAGGTGAAAACATTTTTTTTAAATTGAAAACTAATAATTTTTTATGTGCAATAAATTTTTTAGATTGACCATTTACATTAAAAAGCAATTTTCATATGGAAAATACGAATTATACAATCTAATAATTTTTTGAAATTTATCAAAAGCGATATTTTTTATAAAATGACATCATTTGCATCCGCTAAAGCAATTCACTTTTACAATCCAGTCTTAAATTTCGTCTATAAAAAAGTGTGCCTATGACGTCATTACCACGGAATAACAGACAATATTCTTGACATAGCCCATATTTAAATTTCAACTTTTTTTTAAGGTTTTATGTGAAAATGGCAACAAAAACATACTGTATCTCCTATTTTCAACTATTTTCCGTTTACTTTCAATGACTTTCAATAGAAATGAGGTACTTTTGTTGCCACGATAAGAAAAATGGTATTAAAAACTGCAAAAAAATTAATATCTCTAAAATTAATTGAGATACAGCTTTCAAACAAATTGCATTTAAAACAGATTTTTTTCCCTTATACGACGGTTTAAAAATTTAAAATGTGCGATGTTTAGAAGTTTAAAAATTTGCAGTAGAGAAAATTGCAAAACCAAAATTTCATTTCAAATTTCAAAGTGTTGCCATTCGCAAAATGACGTATGCGTTACGCACAGATATGTTTGTCCTTTATAATATAGACTAGAAAGGTAGCCCGTCAAAAATGACGGAAATTTAGATATAAAGATATATACAACTCATGTGCAAAAATATGAGTTTTCTCATTTGTTCCGCAGTGATAGATGAAAATAACACATTTTAAGAACGAAACACATTTATGAAAAACTGTGTACAGTAGAAGATCTAATCTGCACAATTCCAAGTTTTCTGCAGATTTTTGCGGTCATGTCTATTCAGTCTTTGTTTACATTTTTTTTAAATTCATATATTGGACAATTTAGATTATTAAGCCTTAAAAATAAATAAATTATACACTTGAAGTAAGGTAAAAACTATTAAATTATCGTATACGATTTCATAAAATGGTATTATATGGTATTATATGTGTGTGCTTCACGATCTTGGTTACGACTTTGGCGAAATTGGCTGCAACTTGTCATAATTCTAATAGTGTGGGCCTCTATAACAAAAAAGTAACCAGTTTTTAGTAAAATTTCTGATATAAAGTAGTTTTCAAAAACTTGTGTAAAATTGCAGGCCGTTCTCATGTTATGCCAGTCCTGGGAATAATATTTCTAACACTGAAGAGTTTCCATGTATATGTGGAATTTAGAAAAGCTTCTCCAAAAGAAAGGTCCTGAAATGACATTGTAATTCCTCTAACTTCAAAGTTTAATCGGGCCCTGATGTTGATTACTGAAATCTAATAAATACAGTTATTTTGAATATTACAACAGAATTAAACAGCTAAACTTATTTAACTTAAACTCGCTGTTACTTCCCGATGTTATTTTTTAGTATTAAGAAAGAAAATTATTTAAATTTTTCAAATCATGCACATTTATAATTTTTTTCCGTCTTTAATAACTAAATAATGAAAAAATATGCTTGTTCTGATCTCATAAATACGACAATAAAATAATGTAACTAAGAGACATTGCAAAATTAAATCTTTGTGATTTCAAACCATAAACAAATGATACCGCCACCATTTTACATACTATGACGTCATTAGAATATTGTCCATTGATTGTTGGAGAACTTACTTTGTGAATGATTACCTCAATGATTTAATATTTTTTACGGTTCACGATGAATGAATCACTTGTGTTTGTTTAGGTTTATGGAAGGAGATATTAAGCCGTGAACCCAATTTCAATTAAAGTTATCCAAAGATGGTACAGATGTCATATTCGCCCCATATTGGCGCGATTTTTTTCTGTCGCCAATATCATATAGGCAACAGGTACTTAACTTGCACTAAAGTGTCGTTATTTTGCTTGATGTGGTAATCCGGATTATGTTGTATATTCTGTTGATGTTTTCGCCAAATTGGCAACCGAAAAAAATTGCGCCAATATCGGGCGAATATGACATCTGTTCCCCAAAGATATAAATAATTTTTAATCGAAATGAAAAACAATGCTTTAATCTCGAAATAAAATGTTTTAGTTTGTATAATTGGTTATTTCCGTTAATTATTTATTTAGGTACTTTTCCATTATAGCGCATTTAAAAAAAAAAGCTTGACGTAATTCGGGCATCAGAAAGTGAGACATGTTGCCAAAATATACAGCTATGAAAACAAATCTAATGAACTTTTATTTTTGTTTATATATGCACTTATATACATAAAAAAATCGTTTCTAAATATATATAATATTTTTTTATATACAAATTACGGCACAGATTTCAGATATGAACCGGGATACCAATGGTGCTAAAATGGTGTTATTTTGCCGGCTATTGTTTTTTATTTATTAATAAATTGTTTAGGCACAGATGTCATATTCACCCCATATTGGCGCGATTTTTTTCCGACGCCGATTTGGCGAAAACATCAACAGCATAAGCAACAACATCCGGGTTACCATATCAAGCAAAATAACGACACTTTGGCGCCGGTTAAGTATACATTGCGTATATGACATTGGCGTCAGAAAAAAATCGCGCCAATATGGGGCAAATATGACATCTGTGCCATTGTTTATTTACTTTTATTTTCTGTTTTTGAATTATATAAACTGTTTTGTTCTATAGTTACTATTCAAACTTTTATTTATTTATAGTTATTTCCTTTTCAAAATGATAGCAAATAATTTAAAAATATATAAGTAACTGGTATTCGAAAGCGAGATTTCTGCCGAATTGGCGTCAGAGAAAAATCACGCCAACCTCGATGCGTATATGACATCTGTGCAAAAAAGACTTCTGTTTCTTTATAAAAATGGTTAAATAGTTTTTTTTACATTAAATAAATTGTATACATATGCAAAAAATTGCTTGTGAGTATGAAGCAGTAAATAGGTTGTCAGAAAATACGTTGGCAAACTTCTTTCTCGCCAAGAAACTTTTCTCCGAAGTATTGTACGTACATAAGTAATGATTGCTAGAAATGCATTTTTAATTATGATATGCGCTTTTATGTTTCACTACATTTATGCATACTATACCGTGTGTATAAATGCTACAGTTCATATGCAGGGCTACACAAAAGAATTCGTAAGGGTTCCTGAGTATAAGAATAAATTGCTTAAAGGTGGTTTTTAAAGGAGTTATGCAGTTTTACGCTGAACTGCATTTAGATTACTAAGAAATGTTTGTAGAATATAGATAAAATGATATACAGGGTCACGCAAAGAATTGGATACATAACCATCTATGGATGATAATATCTGGAAATATGATTTCAGTAGCTTTAAGAGTAGCTTAAATTAAATTTTAGCAAATAGTGGCATGTAATAACGGTACTATTGCTATGGACGGTAACTGCTGAAATCAATTTTTTTTTTAAATTATGCGTTTTCTAAAATGTTTACTTAGTTATCTTATTTACCTTATTTCCCTAAATAACGAAGTTTTGTTAAAGCATTCAGGATGTCTTGGAAAGTGTTTCATATTCTATGCTTAACGCATGATTTTTCTTTCTTCTGTAGTCTTATTTTGCATTTATTTTATTCTTAATTTTTAGTCTTATACTGCTTTATAGAAACTTTGGCACAGTTGTCATATATACCCCATATTGGAGCGATTTTTTCCGACGCCAATTTGGCGAAAACATCAACAGCATAAACAACATCCGGGTTACCATATCAAGCAAAATAACGACACTTTGATGACAGTTAAGTACCCGTTGTGTATATGACATCTGTGCCGAAACTTTAATATTTAATGTTTAAACTCTTCGCTCCACTCACCTTGCATATAGTATAAACTATAACACAGATAGCGCAAAATAATAGACAGTTTGATACTTTTCCACTGTAGGGGCTTTGGCATTTTTAAAAAAAAGTTTGGTGTAATTTGGGCATCAGAAAGTGAGATTTGGGTACTGTTCCGTTATGCGGATACCATTGTCGCCAAGCGTAATAGTTGGCGCAAAATGAAAGTCACGTGAATTAAGGCATTTGAAAAATAAAAGAAAAAATATTGTCGTACTAAAGTGAGCATTTAATAAATATAACATTTGAAAATTCCAGACTTTTACGAACTATTTAATTAAATCACAAATATATACTTAAAATAATTGAACAAATAACTGTTATAAAATAAAGCAATAAAATAAAACTCATATTAAACTGCTGGCATAAAATTACAAATATCTTTTAGCACTTTGAAATAATTGGCGCATTAGCATACATGGTACTTTTCCGTTATACGTATGCTAATGCGCCAATTATTTCAACCTTGATCGTAGATTTTTATTGTAAACCATGCGAAACATTGTGATTTGTTATTTATGAAACGTGAATCACGTGAATGATTATTGTTTAACCTTAACCTTGGAAAGCTTTTTAATCTCCTATTAATCGAATTAAAAATGCTTTTTTTTTTATAAAGTTGTAGTTTACTTTTACTGCTGATGCTGAGAAGCTGAGAGGGATTTTATCATTTGGCAATTACCAGATGATGAGAAAGTTGTGATAAAAATGTTTCAGGAATTTGGAATTCTGCATAATAAAAGATTGTGTTCAAAAAATCATGAAATGAAATTATGGATGAGTTCTGGAAATCCGAAATTGAGTTGTAGCTTACAATCATGCGAAGAAAGCGTAGAAATACGACAAAAAACTTGGTTTAAAGGATCGGGGGTGAATTTTCTTAATGCTTTGAGGTTTATACGAAAGAGATGACATCGATTGAGTTTTGTGAGCTGCAACTTGATATGAACCACAACACAACAGTGGAATGGAATAGTTATTCGAGAGAAGTTTGTGCAAATGCTTTATGTTCTCGACCAAATAGAAAAATCGGTGGACCTAATAAAATTATAGAAGTAGATGAAAGTCATGTATTATTTATGCAGATTGTTGGAAAGGATATAAAACAGATGAACTGCTAAGTGCTGGTTATGATCATTTCACAGTAAATCACAAATACAATTTTGTCGACCCTAATACTGGATGTCATACTCCAAATGTTGAAAGATTATGGGGCATCGCAAAATGGCGCAACAAAAGACATCGGGAAACTGTTCGTCATCATTTAGAGTCGTATCTCATAGATTTTATGTGGCTACGCCTTCATTCAAAAATTGAAATGTTTACTGCAATGCTGAAAGATATTTATAATTTTATGGCAGCAGTTTAATATGATTTTTTATGTTATTACTTTATAGTATAACAGTTATTTGTTCATTTATTTTAAGTATATATTTGTGATTTAATAAAATAGTTCGTAAAAGTTTGTAATTTTCAAATGTTATATTTTTAAAATGCCCACTTTACTATCGAGAATGCTTTTTCTTTTATTTTTCAAATGTTTCAATTCACCTTATTTTCATTTTGCGCCAACTATTGAGCTTGGTGACAATGCTGTCCGTATAATGGAAAAGTACCGCATACATTTTGGCATGGTGTCCGTATAACGGAAAAATATTGAGAATTGTTGTCAAATCATATAAACAGCTATGAAAACAAACATGATGAGTGTTTTTTTATATGTTTATTTTATATGTATATTATTCATGTTTTTATGTACAAATTACATCTGTTTCTGTATAAAATTAGAGAAACGGCTTTTTTAATCGTATAAATAAATCGTATAAATATCGAAAAAAAAAATGCATGTGCATATAAAATGAAACAGTGGATAGGTTCCGGGAAAATGTTGCCAAATTTCTTTTTTCGCCAAGGCACTTATACTGGAAAAGTACCTAAAGCACATTAAAATCGCGCAGTTAGGAGCTCATACAGTACAGCGTCGTCTATTGGCGGTTATTTTATTAGTAGCATCGGGAGGAAGATGTAAAGATGTACTTTAAATTCTCACCCATAGATTTTGAAAAAATATCTTAAAAGAGCGGAGTTTAAATTAAATTTTGGTGACCTCCTTTATGAAAGATTAATAGTTATAAATGGGAATTTCACCAAATCAGCCAGCTATTGCCAAGTTGGCCAACATTTGGCGCTACTGTGGTAACCCTGCATTAGTATTTTTCAACAATTACTCATTTCAATGAGGTGGTCCTACCGGAATCGTGAGGGACACACAGAGACTTGGATTTTATATAAATAGATAGATAGATATCCAATATTATTAATATTTCTGATATTATTTACAGTTGTATTGTGTAATATTTTCAGTCACTTTTGATCATTTTCTGCATTCAGTCGTTTTCAGACTTTTTTAACCATAGATCTACCGGGAATTTTATTCAAGTTTTAATAAAACGTTCTACACCAGAATTTTTATTTAAAACTATTTAACTTATTTATTTACCTTATTTTTGTCTGGTTTTTATACTTAGTTTATTTTAAAGAAATTTCTGGTTTGAATGAATATTTTGTATGTACCTGTCGGGTCCAATGGACCCGTCTGGTAGACGGAGGGTTAATTTTAAATTCCCATTAAGTCCCAAAAACAGAAATTTTCCCATTTTATAGTTTTTTCGCAGTTTAATTCATTTCTTATGACTGTTTCTTACCCTAGGTTTTTGTGTGTTTGAGGGGTTGGCCTAGGATACTGCATAGTCCCTTAAACCAGAGGTGCGTAGGTACATAGCAGAAAAATTCAAGAGATCACACTATGTATAAAACTTAATCTAAGGACAAGTCTGGCGGCCAGTCCTGAGTAAAGTATAGGTCAATATCCCAATATGAGGTTTAGTTATAAGTATGGGGTCATCAGAGCTCTTGAAATGCACTGGTGAAACAATGTTTCTGTTAGTTTTTGATTGGGACAATTGGTTGGACCGGTTAATTGGGATTATTGGATGATTAGTTGGAGCGGTTGTTTGGTTAGTTGAATTGATTAAGTTCCTGAAAGGATCTGAAAAAGATGTGAAATGATATAAAAAACTGTTGGAACCAGAGAGAAAAGTAAAGCTCGATCTAAAAAAGGTACAGTAAAAAAATTGTCAAATAGTTTCAGTTTAAAATAGTAAGTAGTGCGTAGAAAAGTAATGGAATCAGATTATCTGTAAAGCTCATGAAATTACCCAAATTTTTGTTGATAGCTGAAAATGTGGACTGAGCTTTACTGGTGCCTTATATTCAAAATCATATTATCCACTCAAAATGAGTACTGGGTATAGTAAACAGAATGTGTAGTTATGTGCTAAAAAATTTTTGTCAGGCCCAGAATTGTGGACATGATTGCATCAATTCAAGCTAAACACCACAAACTAAAAGAATGTAAACCATGAAGTAATATTTTAAGTATAACATTCATATGGTCACGTTGTTGAGGATTGTTGTTATTAACATTTCACTGACATAACACATCTAGCGTAATAATTTTTATATCACGTAATTACTGTGAAAAGGGAGCCTTATGTCAATGGACTTAAGCCAAACAAGTAGTTAGCATATGGTTGAATCCTACATGCTTAGGGTTTTGGGCTTACTTTGGGCTTTGATCTTCCAGGCTTATCAGTGACCCCTGGAGTGGAATTTTGTCCATACTTCGTACTGAACGATCTCTCATGTTCTCGCTCATTTTCAAATCAACCTCTAACCTATTCTTATGAACACAAATTTTTAAACTGGTTATGAATGATTGGAATTCAGAATGAGTTAAAAATGCCTTTACTTCCCTGATTGATTTTAAGGCACCAGTAAAGCTCAGTCCACATTTTCAGCTATCAACAAAAATTTGGGTAATTTCATGAGCTTTACAGATAATCTGATTCCATTACTTTTCTACGCACTACTTACTATTTTAAACTGAAACTATTTGAATATTTTTTACTGTAACTTTTTTAGATCGAGCTTTACTTTTCTCTCTGGTTCCAACAGTTTTTTATATCATCTTATATAGGATGCAAAGGAAAGTCCCTTTAACCTGAAAATACTTGTGAATGGAGAGAGCTACAGCTATGCAAGTGAGGTAACGGTATAGTAAAGTGACTACGCCCGACTTAATGCAAACGATAGCAACGCCCCTAGTGGCGAAATTTGGAAGATAACCATTGCAAATCGAAAACGAAAAGCGTTAGAGCAAAATTTCCAGTTAGAAAAATTTAGAACATCAATTAATTAGTACGAAACGACGTTTAGTTTACATGGATAAGATAACTCTTCGCCTGCATACCCAAAAAATGTCCGAAATCGATGCACTCTATTTTGTGTAAATGTTTGAATGGAATAGCCAGAAGTATGAAGAAATACGCACAATTTATTGTATAAATACGTACTTATCTCAATAAATTTTGATAATATCATACAAAAAAAACAAAAAAGACAAACTGTCTCACAGTGATAAAAAGTTAATATTCAGTATGTTCGAAAAGTTCGCCATTGCTCATGATGTACGTTTCTAATCGTGAGAGTAAATCTGCCTGGAAATTTCTCAGCCTGGAACGTCTATTGCGAGCCTGTTCAATACGACGACATAGATTTAACCCTTTCAGGGGCGGTGGATAGACGGTCTAGCCACCTATTTTTAATTCCGATAGTAACAAATGACACCAAGAATATTTTAATAAAATTTTGCTTTTCTAATGGAAGTGCAAATTAGCGGGTTTTTACTTTGTACGAAATTCGTTTGAATATTCTGGTGTAAGTCAATTATTTCATCATTTTACGAACAGAATTCTACTGCCCCTGAAAGGATTAAACTAAACTTTTAAATGCATTGGAAATTGATTTTTTACAGACATTACAGCACAGTACAACGTCACAACTTGTAATTGCGCACTGATACATTTCCCGAATATGAATATGCAAAATAGAATCGTCGCACATCGATTTCGGACATTTTTGGGTATACAGGTGACGATTTATCTCATCCATGTGAACCAAATGTCGTTCCATACTGATTAATTGATGCTCTAAAATTTTCTAACTGGAAATTTTGCTGTATCTCTTTTCGTTTTCGATTTGCAATAGCTATCTTCCAAATTTCGCCACTAGGGGCGCTGCTGTCGTTTGCATTAGGTCGAGCGTAGTCCCTTTACTATACCGTTATCTCATTTGCATAGCTGCAGCTCTCTCCGTTCACAAGTATTTTCAATGGAGTTATTAATAAAGAGGAGGAGACATACAGTGTATTGTCTACCAGTTGCGAATGAAGTAACTGAGGAGGTTCTCACAAGATGGCGGCTGATTTTTTACATCGGATCAAGAGTTTCCGATTATCGCCGAAGGAGACTTCCACCAGTATATTTTGAATAGAAAATTTCGAATTATTTTCGCAGGTTATTCATGCAAAAATTCTCTCATAAATCTAGTAAAATTTTTTGTTCGTTTTTTCTGGTGGATGTTGCCCGTATATTTTAATATCTTTCAGTGACAAAGACAGGGGATGGTTAGGTTGTCACAATATGGCGGAAACGCAGTGCATGACTACCACAGAAGTATACTTCTACCAGTGAAAATAAAAATCTGTTTTGTTCATAATTATTCTGCATTAATGAGCCTTTTAAATAAGATTTCAAATATTTCTGTTAAAATATATTGGTGGAAGTTTTATCTGCGGTAATGACCCACTGCAAAACCGGTTACAGTTGAAGCTTCACCATTTTGAGGATATGTCAATTCCTCTTTATTCATAGTTCCATTGTATTTTCAGGTTGAAGGAACTTTCCTTTGCACCCTGTATAAAATCCCCTATCATAATAACATAGCTGCCAACTTGTACGGTTTTTTGTTACCACAAAAATTTAATAGAAATTTTTGTCCTCTTTCATCGTTAGAAATCATTTGATTTCGACGACTGTTTTAGGCAAAATATACTATTAAATTTTAGTGGTGAGAAAAATACTTACAAGTTAACAGTTATGTAATAATCTTCTGCTTTTAGTTTTTTAATATTATTTCTGCATCATTTTCTTACTTTCTCCCTTTAGTAATTATGTATTACTACAGTATTATTTTCACTATTCCCTATTATTTTATTTACAATTATATTAAAAGAGGTCGAATAATTTTGTAACAAAAGCTGAATAAGGTTTGTCAGTTTATAATACAATGAATCACTTCCATGCAATGCAATTACGCTTTATTTAAGTCGAGAAAAATCCATCGTTAATAAGAATCTAAATAACATCCCCCAGACTGTAGAGTAGTTATGCAAACGTGAAATACTAATGAGCTATTTACACAACACGTTTCAAATAAATGTGGGAAAATTAAAAACACAGTTACGACAAATTTTGATACCTGGTACTCATATACAATTTTCACATTCGGGGGTAGTTTATTCCAAAATTTATCTAAACCCTGTTCTTTTCCAGTCATCTAAACTTATTTGAATAATTAAAGAAATGATAAATTATCTTATGTGATGGTATCTTTTATAATCAATGTAAGCAACATTTGTACCTAATCAATGCAAGAACAAAATAATTTATAATTTAAATGATTAATATATGTTATAGCATTTTCAAATCTTAGTTATGCAAGCGTTAACTTCTAATTATCTTTTGGCACATAATCTCTTCTCGTGAATTCTGAAAATTTCAAATATTAATATTAAATTAGTACTTGAAACAGACCACAACTAGCACTCAAGTACAGATGATATATCCCTAAATATTTCCTCGTGGAATCCAACATTAATCATCTAAACTGTGCTTTATTCCAGTCATCTCACCTTATTTTAATAAGTAATCTATTATATATATAAAATCCAAACGGAAATTTCGTTCCGAACGCTTAGATTTCGAGTTCTACTGTATGGATTTTTACAGAACTTATACCGTTAGATAGGTATTTTTTCAGGGAAGGTTTTAAGCTATAACACATCAGTCTACCTAGAATAGTTATAGAATTATGACGGAAAGTTCTGTTATTTTGGACGATAATGTTTACCATTTTATTTCTTGGCGAAATTTATCGTTGATAACAAAATTTGAAACAGCTATTACACCTCGAAACATAAAAGGAAAAAACAATTACTAATTTTAATTTTAAAAAAAAGAAGGAAGAAAAAAAGAAGAAAAAAAATCCGTTTTAATGAGTGATAATATTAAAAAACGAAAATATTTAATTTAAACATGAAAGGGAATGTTCGTAATGCTTAAAAAATTACTCAGTTAAAATATTGCAATTGAAATAAGATTTGACTCTTTTTCTTTTGCGTCAGGTTAAGAAAAATGCATCTGAAAAATTAATAGGATGATATCAAGGAAGTTTCGATAAGTGTATGATCAGAAATATTTGAAAAAATTATATAATATTCTTCTCATGAGGAATATATAGAATATTCTTCTCGTGATATATAATATGTTTATAACAAAAATCTGCAGAACCACGATTTAGCGTTTGTAAAAAAATAACGAAAATTTAATTTTTTTTGGCGATTTAGTACTGGTTGGCGGCACATTAAATTTTGAATGATATATTTTTTTATGATAAATAATTTTTAAGTAAAACCTTTTTCTACTCTTCATACGAAGATAGTTAGATTAAGTTTAACGTAATAAATACATTTTTATTACTACAGTTTTGTCATATACCTATATATGTGTATATATTAAAATTTTATTATCGTAATTATACGGTTTAAAACAAAATTTCAGTTTATTAAATTTTTTCCAAATTCAAAATTAATGTCCGATTCGGAACATTGGCAATTTGACTTCGACATTGTTAGTGTCAGAAACAAGAAATGAAAGTTATTGTTGCCATGGAAACAAGTATTAAATATAAAATGTTTAATGGTAGCATTTTTAATTAGCCAGCTACTTTTAAAACAAACTTAAAACGGTACTACTTGATTATCCCGTCGACAAAATAACTATCGCCAAACTATAAGATTAAATACCAATAATAGCTGATCGTAAATTTTACATTCACTTGACATTAAACACGGTACACGTGTTTGTTGCGTCATCAAGTGATTTTTAATTTCAATTCATATTTGTAATTTTACTAATGTTTACAAATTTATTTATTCTTTCGTTGTTTAAAATAAAAATTTTGTCAATTTGTATAATTTGGCGAGCAGTTTGGCAATTTATATAATTTGGCGAAGCGTTTGGCAATTTATATAATTTAGCAATAATATTTGGTAATTTATATATTGGCGAAATTGGTTGAATGAATATTCAAATAGTACCCTTAAAACATTTCCAGCCGGTGAAGCCATGTAAAATTAAATAACTACTGCAACACGCAATTTGTATCCTTATCTATCTATACTTATAATCTATCTATACTTCCTATTATAAAGAGGAAAAAATTGTTTATTTGTCGGTGATAAGCTCTGGATCTACCGAACCGATTCCAAAAGTAATGGTATCAAAATGATGGTGTTAGTCCAACTTAGAACATAGGCTATATCTTATGTCGGTGCCACTACCCCAAAGGGGGGTGTAGCAGCAAAAAACGTTCTAAAAATGCGATTTTAGCGTTACTGAAGGGCTTAGAAATATGAAATTTTGAATATTAGTTACTTATAAGATATAAATGATGTCTAAGAACAGTTCTTAAACAATTCGAAATTTAAAAGGGTTCAAAATGCACAAAAAGTGTTCTAAAAAACTTCTAAATGGTAGTTTCTACACAATCTCAGGAAATACCAAACCGATTTAAAAAAAATAATGGTGTCAAAATAAGTGTGTCAAAATGACGGTGACAACCCTAACATAGGTGCTCTAACATAGGCTATGTTTTATGTCGGTGCCACTACCCCATAGGGGGTGCAGGAGCAAAAAACGTTCTAAAAATCCAATTTTTGCGTTACCGATCAAGGGCCTAGAAATATGAAATTTGAAATATTAGCTACTTAGTAGATATAAAGGATTTCTATGAACAGTTCTTAAACAATTCGAAATTTAAAAGCAGTGAAAATGCGCGAAAAGCGTTCTAAAAAACGTTCTAATGGTGGTTTCTACACAATCTCAGGAAATACCAAACTGATCTAAAAAATAATGGCGTCAAAATGATGGTGAAAACCCTTGCTCCAACATAGGCGATGTTTTATGTCGGTGCCACTAACCGAAAGGGGGTGCAGGAGCAAAAAACGTTCTAAATTGCGGCTTTTGCGTTACGGAAGGGCCTAGAATCGTGAAATTTGGAATGGTAGTTAGTTATAAGATATGAATGATCTCTAAGGACATTTCCTTAAAAAAATTGAAATTTAAAAGGGGGTCAAAATGCGCAAAAAGCGTTATAAAAAACTTTCTAAATTTCGATTTCTATGCAATCTCAGGAAGTACTGAACCGATTTCAAATATAATGGTGTAAAAATGATAGTGACAGATCTTGCTTCAAGATAGGCTATATTTTATATCTGTTTCCACTACCCCAGAGGAGATGCAGGAGCAAAATGCGCGAAAAGCGTTCTAAAAACGTTCTAGATGCCGATTTGTCGGCAATATCTCAGGAAGAATGATTCTGATTTCAAACGTAATGGTAGGAAATTGATGCTGACAGCCTCTGCTCTAACATAGACGCTATTTTATGTCGGTATCACTATCAACAAGACGTTGCAGGAGCAAAAAAGCGTTCTAAATTTCGATTTTTGTGATCGGCAGGGGCTAGCAACTTAAAATTAGGCAAGGTACATATTTATTAGCTATAAATGATCTTTAAGTACAGATTCGAAAAAATTGGAAATTTAAAAAGGGGTGAAAATGCGCGAAAAGCGTCCTAAAAACGTTCTAAATTGCGATTTCTACTCAATCTAAGGAAATACCAAAGATATTTCAAAAGTAATGGTTGCAAATCAATGGTGACAGTTCCTGCTATAACATAGGTTATATTTTATGTTGCTGTCACTACCATCTGAGGGTTGCAAAAGCAAAACATGTTCTAACTGAGGGGTCAAACACTTTGAAGTATGGCATGGTATTTACTTACAAGATGCAACTGCTTTCTAAGAACAGTCGTAAGAAAATTCCAAATTTTAAAAAAATGAAGTGTGTGAAAAGCGTTATAAATTACAATTTTTAAGCAAACTTATAAATTACCAAACCGATTAAAAAAATAATGATGACAAATTTTGGTGATAGAACCTGCTCAAACATAAGCTATATTTTATGTCTGTTCAACTACCACCAGAGGGTTGCAGGAGCTAAAAACTTTCTAAATTGCGATTTCTGTGATACTGAAAAGGCTAGAAATATTAAATATGACATGGTACTTTTTTATAAAATATAAATGCCCTCGAAGGAACGTCGAAAATAAATCCGAATTAACCCTCCGTCTACCAGACGGGTCCATTGGACCCGACAGGTACATACAAAATATTCATTCAAACCAGAAATTTCTTTAAAATAAACTAAATATATAAACCAGACAAAAATAAGGTAAATAAATAAGTTAAATAGTTTTAAATAAAAATTCTGGTGTAGAACGTTTTATTAAAACTTGAATAAAATTCCCGGTAGATTTAGGGTTAAAAAGGGGTGAAGCAAAGGGGAGGTGCGAAAAGCATTCTAAAAAAGTTCTAAATTACGATTCTATGCAATTTCAGGGAATATAAACCGATTATAAAAGTAATAGTTGCGAATCAGTGGTAACAGTCTCTGATCCTACAGAGGCTCTATTTTATGCCGGTGATTCTACCACCTGGGGTTCACAGGAACAACAAACGTTCTAAAAAAGGTCTTTAAAAGCTTTTTAAATTACGTTTCTGTGGAATATTAGGAAATAACAAACCCATTTCAAAATTAATGCAGGCAAATTAATGGTGACAGTTCCTGTTTCAACATAGCCCTTTATGCTGAGAGAGGTGGTAGGACTTGAAATTCGACATGATGGTTTTTTTTAAGATGTAAGAAGATGACTTCTAAAAAATTCAAAACTTCAAATGAATACTGAAATGAGCGTATTAATTGAGCAAGAAAGTTTCAAAATATTTTCTAAATTATCGTTTATTTAGTTTTATTTCATTTTTATTAATTTAAGTCTCATTTCTGCCTAATACAGTGTGATAATGATGTTTAGTCAAACTGTGTTTTAAATAGTAATTTTTGAATTATTCCTAAAAGTAATAAGTACCTTTTAATAAAATAAAATATTACCTTTTAATAAAATAAAAATTTAGTTAGTACCTTTTGATAAAAATTAGATATATAAATATCACTTGGCATATTTCAAATATTACACGAGCAAAGCCGCGGTGTTTGCTAGTCTATACTTCTATACTCCTATTATAAAGAGGAAAAAATTGTTTATTTGTAAGAGGTAAGCTCTGGAACTACCGAACCGATTCCAAAAGTAATGGTATCAAAATGATGGTGTTAGTCCAACTTAGAACATAGGTTATATCTTATGTCGGTGCCACAACCCCAAAGGGGGTGTAGATGCAAAAAACGTTCTAAAAATGCAATTTTAGCGTTACTGAAGGGCCTAGAAATATGAAATTCTGAATATTAGTTACTTATAAGATATAAATGATGTCTAAGAACAGTTCTTAAACAATTCGAAATTTAAAAGGGGTGAAAATGCACAAAAAGCGTTCTAAAAAACGTTCTAAATGGCAGTTTCCACAAAATCTGAGGAAATACCAAACTGATTTGAAAAATTTTGGTGTCAAAATGATGGTGACAACGCTTGCTCCAAGATCGGCTATGTTTTATGCGGTGTCACTACCCCAAAGGGGGTGCAGGAGCAAAAAACTTTCTAAAAATGCGATGTATGTGTTACTGAAGGGCCTAGAAATATGAAATTTGAAATATTAGCTACTTATTAGATATAAATGATGTCTAAGAACAGTTCTTAAACAATTCGAAATTTAAAAGGGGTGAAAATGCGCGAACAGCCTTCTAAAAAACCTTCTAAATGGTGGTTTCTGCACAATCTCAGGAAATAGCAAACCGATTTAAAAAATAATGGTGTCAAAATGACGGTGAGAACCCTTGCTCCAACATAGGCTATGTTTTATGTCGGTGCCACTACCCAAAATGGGTTGCAGGAGCAAAAAACATACTAATAATGCGATTTTTGCGTTACTGAAGGGCCTAGAAATATGAAATTTGAAATATTAGCTGCTTATTAGATATAAAGGATTTCTAAGAACAGTTCTTAAACAATTCGAAATTTAAAAGGGGTGAAAATGCTAAAAAAGCGTTGTAAAAAACGTTCTAAATTGCGATTTCTATGCAATCTCGTGAAGTACTGAACCGATTTCAAATACAATGGTGAAAAAATGATGGTGATAGATCTTGCTCCAAGATAGGCTATATTTTATATCTGTTTCCACTACCCCAGAAAAGGTTCAGAAGCAAAAGGCGCGAAAAGCGTTCTAAAAACGTTCTGAATGCCGATTTTTCAGCAACATCTCAGGAAGAATCAAACTGATTTCAAACGCAATGGTAGGATATTGATGCTGATAGCCTCTGTTGTAACATACATGCTATTTTATGTCGATATCACTATCACCAAGACGTTGCAGGAGTAAAAAAGCGTTTTAAATTTCGATTTTTGTGATCGGTAGGGGCTAGCAACTTAAAATTAGGCAAGGTACATATTTATTAGATATAAATGATCCTTAAGAACAGTTTCGAAAAATTTGGAAATTTAAAAAGGGGTGAAAATGCGCGAAAAGCTTTCTAAAAACGTTGTAAATTGCGATTTCTACGCAATCTCTGGAAATACCAAAGCTATTTCAAAAGTAATGGTTGCAAATCAATAGTGACAGTCCCTGCTATAACATCTATCTATATTATAAAGGACAAACATATCTGTGCGTAACGCATACGTCATTCTGCGAATGGCAACACTTTGAAATTTGAAACGAAATTTCGGTTTAGCAATTTTCGCTACTGCAAATTTTTAAACTTCTAAACTTCCCACATTTTAAATGTTTACACCGTCGTATGCAGAAAAAAATGCACTTTTAAATGCAATTTGTTTGAAAGCTGTATCTCAATTTATTTTTGAGATATTAATTTTTTTATAGTTTTTAATACCAATTTTCTAATCGTGGCAACTGAAGTACTTCATTTCTATTAAAAGTGGTTTAGTTATCTTTATTCATTATATTCTTGCTGCTGCCATTTTCTCACTGCAATTAAAAATATCTTTAAAAAATTTTGAACAGAAAATAATGTTACGCTTTAAAAAAAAGACACAATTCCCCTGATGATGCTGTTATATTTCACCATTTTTTTATCATTTTGTTGATATTGAGTTTGAAACAATAGGCAAAATATTTCAGCGACTGAAAATGACGCCATATTTAGCAGAAAGCAATAATTTTATTTGATAAAACGAGACATTTCCCTACGTCTAAAAGTTATAAATTTCTGAAATTTTTACGCGCAGGTACAGAGATTATACTAAGACCTCAAATCACGAGTGGGAATTTTAACGTGGAAAGTTGTAATAGTTGACGAACGTGACTTCAAGCTTGAAAATATATTTATTACTAACCTATCGCGCGTTAAAATGTTTTTAAATGGTTAATATGGATGTTAAACGTGGAAAATGATTGATTCGGTTTAGATTTAAAGGGGTGAGGGGGAGGGGATTCTATGATTATGTCAAGCTGAACTTATTTTTGCTGATTGTTCATTCCGTAATACCAAGCATCAATTGATAACTTAATCAAAATTACTTATCTTGATCAAGACTCCCTTATCATACAGGAGACCTTGATCTTGATTATATGTTACTGATTACGTATGTGAATAAAGGGTACTACTTAGTTATCCGGTAGACCAATTGCGCCAAATTATATAAATCGCCAAACCACTCGCCAAATTATACAAATTGACATAATTTTTATTTTGAATAACGAAAGAACAAATAAATTAGTATAACATTAGCAAAAATATAGATAAAACGTCGAAATAAAAATCACTTGATGACGCAAACACGTGTAACTTGCTTAAAGTCAAGTGAATGTGACATTTACGCTCAACCATTATTGGCATTTAATCTTATATTTTGGCGATAGATTTTTGGTCGACGGGATAACGAAGTAGTACCGAATAAAGTTTGATTTTTCAATAATTTTAACAGTTGAAGTTTATGAAAAAAGTATTTTCTTAATCTTAGGTTAAAATATGTCTTTGGAGAGTTAAACTAACAAGTGTAAGATGGAATTTTTATTGTAATTACTGTTGTCGATGTATTTTAAATTTGATGCAACAGTTCCTTTGTAAACATTTTCTTTCGTCGAAATTCGACGGGTTCTACCTCGTAATAATAAAGAAAGAAGTTTGTGTGTGAGTGTGTCGACGGTGTTCTAAAGAGACCACTGCACGTAGAACTGCAAAATTTGGGCAAAAGGTACGTCTATATACGAAGTTTTGCACCTCGAAGCCCGATTTTCGATTTTTTGATTAGATTTTTTTTATTTAATTTTTTATGAGATTTTTAGCACTTTTTTAAGTTTCGAGGCGATTTTTCCACATTAGTGAAAATAATACTGTTTCTTTCTTTTAACCCAATATAGTAAATTTTGTTCTCTTTTCAAAAAAGTTTATTCGGAATTCGTACAGCGATTTTTGAATTTTTAGCGAATTTTTATGCGTTTATTGAACAACATTTAATGCATCTTCATACTTATAAGGGAGTTACCGCAGGGGGTGGGGGGGGGGGCACAGCTCTGTCGCCAAATACAGTCAAGTTTGTCGCCAACTTGGCGATATACCGCAAAATATGGCGGCCAAAATAAGTCGCCAAAAGTGACGTCAACTTGGCGATATCTCTGATATTTCGCCAAATTCCCATAGACTTCCATTGTAAACCTATCGGGATTACTTGCTAACAGAAAATCAACAAATTGAGATATTTTAGTGCAACAAAAACTAATATAAACGTAAGGGATTATATTTTGTTTTAGAGAATCCAAGTAATTTAAATTATGAATAAAAGTAGCATGATACAATGCTTAGCAAGTGTTATGTTGATATTTATCGTATAGGTGATTCTCGATGATATCTCAGAAACATCAGAAAGCCATTAACTAAATATTAATTATTCGAATAAAGGACAGGAGGCCATTTTATATCAATAGACGAATATTGAAAAATATCTGAACGCTGTTTATTAATCACTAGGTTCTTTAACACACTTCGAGAGATTTTCAGCCGCAAATGCCGATGCAGGAGGGGAGAGAAAACGTAGTACATATTTATTTTATCAGCCCGACAGTCAAAAAAGAAGTGATGCCATTCAAATTCTGAGAGAGCAGGGTTATTGGCGAGGGGTAATTTACAGAAAACGTTAACCAGTAGATATCTGGCGAGAATTAAGTTGAGATGAGACACGTATTAATTTCCGTTAACGAATTCCCAATGAGGAGGGCGAAAGGTCAAAATATGAATATTAATGCCAACAAGATAATCGGGAAAGTATGAACTACCGAAAGCCACAAAGCCGCATTTTACAGGGGGTTTGCCAAACCATTGGAATTAGGCCCGCGAGCCGTTTGAAGGCATATGCAATTGAAAATAAAAGATATTGCAGACAAAATTTATGACAAGAATTTATACGTTGGAAAAATATGATGCAACTGTAGAGACACAATCAAAAAATAAAGAAAGAAGGCATGAGAAAGATCCCGTCTATCAATCGAATTAAGCGTGCTAATGTAAAGTGTACATTGTTTCTATGCCAGATAAAAATAGCATGCCTCTTTTAATCCAATACAGTCTGATGCAATTTTTTCCATATTAGTGAAAGGAATCAACTTTCAATCTTTGAAGACAATACATATATTTATTTTCTTTTCGAAATTTGCGCATCGATTAAAAATTTTTTCGCGATATCTTATTGTGATTTTCAGAGCTTTTTCGCAATTCCTGCTGTTTTTTGACGTACCCGGGCAACGCCGGGCAAGTTCGCTAGTCATATTATAAAGAGGTAAAAATTGTTTATTTGTAAGCTCTGGAACTACCGAACCGATTCCAAAAGAAATGGTATCAAAATGATGGTGTTAGTCCAACTTAGAACATAGGCTATATTTTATGTCGGTGCCACTACCCCAAAGGGGGTGCAGGAGAAAAAAAACGTTCTAAAAACGCGATTTTTGCATTACTGAAGGGCCTAGAAATATGAAATTTGAAATATCAGCTACTTATTAGGTATAAAGGATTTCTAAGAACAGTTCTTAAACGATTCGAAATTTAAAAGGAGTGAAAAAGCGCGAAAAGCGTTCTAAAAAACGTTCTAAATGGTAGTTTCTACATCATCTCAGGAAATACCAAACCGATTTAAAAAGTATTGGTGTCAAATTTTGGTGACAACGCTTGCTCCAAGATAGGCTATGTTTTATATCGGTACCACTACCCTCAAAGGGGGTGCAGGATCAAAAAACGTTCTAAAAATGCGATTTATGTGTTATTGAAGGGCCTAGAAATATGAAATTTGAAGTATTAGCTACTTATTAGGTATAAAGGATTTCTAAGAACAGTTCTTAAACGATTCGAAATTTAAAAGGGGTGAAAATGCGCGAAAAGCGTTCTAAAAATGTTCTAAATGGTGGTTTCCACACAATTTCAAGAAATAACAAACCGATTTTAAAAATAATGATGTCAAAATAACGGTGACAACCCTTGCTCCAACATAGGCTATGTTTTATTTCGGTGCCTCTACCCCAAAGGGGGTGCAGGGGAAAAACGTTCTAAATTTCAGTTTTTGCGTTACGGAAGGGCCTAGAATCGTGAAACTTGGAATGGTAGTTAGTTATAAGATATCAATTATCTCTCAGGACATTTCCTAAAAAAATCGAAATTTAAAAGGGGGTCAAAATGCGTAAAAAGCATAGCTGCCAACATCTTACGCTTTTTCAGACCACAAAAATTTTATAGTAAATTTTAGCTTTTTAAATCGCCGTAATTTGCCGATTAAGTAAGGCAAGAATTTCTATTAAATTTTTGTGGTCTGAAAAAGCGGAAGAGTTGGCAGCTATGGTAAAAAGCGTTGTAAAAAACGTTCTAAATTCCGATTCCTATGCTATATCAGGAAGTACTGAACCGATTTCAAATATAATGGTGTTAAAATGATGGTGACAGACAGATCTTGCTGCAAGATAGGCTATATTTTATATCTATTTCCACTACCCCAGAGGAGATGCAAGAGCAAAATGAGTGAAAGGCGTTCTAAAAACATTCTAAATGCCGATTTGTCAGCAATATCTCAGGAAGAATCAAACTGATTTCAAAAGGAATGGTAAGAATTTGATGCTGATAGCCTCTGCTCTAACATACACTCTATTTTCTGTCGGTATCACTATCACCTAGACGCTGCAGGAGCAAAAAAGCATTCTAAATTTCGATTTTAGTGATCGGTAGGGACTAGCAACTTAAAATTTGGCAAGGTACATATTTTGTACGTATAAATGATCTTTAAGAACAGTTTAGAAAAAATTGGAAATTTAAAAATAGGTGAAAATGCGCGAAAAAGTTTCTAAAAACGTTCTAAATTGCGATTTCTACTCAATCTCAGGAAATACCAAAGCTATTTCAAAAGTAATGGTTGCAAATCAATGGTGACAGTCCCTGCTATAACATAGGTTATCTTTTATGTTGCTGTCACTGTCGTCTGAGGGTTGCAAAAGCAAAAATGTTTTAATTTGCATTTTTTGCATAACTGAGGGGTCTAACACTTTGAAGTATTGCATGGTATTTACTTACAAGATGCAACTGATTTCTAAGAAGAGTCGAAAGAAAATTCCAAATCTAAAAAGATGAAGTGAGCGAAAAGCGTTATAAATTACAATTTTTATGCAATCTTATCAAATACCAAACCGATTATAAAATAATGATGACAAATTGTTGGTGATAGAACCTTCTCAAACATAAGCTATATTTTCTGTCTCTGTCACTACCACCAGAGGTTTGGAGGAGCTAAAAACTTTCTAAATTGCGATTTCTGTGATACTGAAAAGGCTAGAAACTTTAAATATGGCATGGTAGTTACTTATAAAATATAAATACCCTCGAAGGACTGTCCAAAATAAATTCGAATTAAAAAGGTGTGACGCGAAGGGGAGGTGTGAGAAGCATTCTAAAACAGTCTTAAATTACGATTTCTATGCAATTTAAGGAATATAAGCCGATTATAAAAGTAATAGTGGCGAATCAATGGTAACAGTCTCTGATCCTACACAGGCTATATTTTATGCCGTTGATTCTACCACAGGAACAACAAACGTTCTAAAAAAGGCCTTTAAAAGCTTTCTAAATTACGTTTCTGTGGAACATTAGGAAATAACAAACCGATTTCAAAATTAATGTTGGTAAATTAATGGTGACAGTTCCTATTTCAACATAGCCCTTTATGTTGAGAAAGGTGGTAGGACTTGGAATTTGACATGATAGTTAATTTTAAGATGTAAGAAGACGGTTTCTAAAAAATTCAAAACTTCAAATGAATACTGAAATGACCGTATTAATTGAGCATAAAAGTTTCAAAATATTTTCAAAATTATCATTTTTTTTAGTTTTATTTCGTTTTATTAATTCTGACTTCAGTCTCATTTCTGCCTAATGCAGTGTAATAATGATGTTTAGTCAAACTGTGTTTTAAATAGTAATTTTTGAATTATTCCTAAAAGTAATAAGTACCTTTTAATAAAAAAACCTTTTAATAAAATAAAATATTACCTTTTAATAAAATAAAAATTTAGTTAGTACCTTTTAATAAAAATTAGACATATAAAAATCACTTGACGTATTTCAAATATTACGCGAGCAAGGCCGCGGGGTTTGCTAGTCTATACTTCTATACTCCTATTATAAAGAGGAAAAAATTGTTTATTTGTAGGAGGTAAGCACGGGAACTACCGAACCGATTCCAAAAGTGTTGGTATCAAAATGATGGTGCTAGTCCAACTTAGAACATAGGCTATATCTTATGTCGGTGCCACTACCCCAAAGGGGGTGCAGGAGCAAAAAATGTTCTAAAAATGCGATTTTTGCGTTACTGAAGGGCCTAGAAATATGAAATTTCGAATATTATTTACTTATAAGATATAAATGATGTCTAAGAACAGTTCTTAAACAATTCGAAATTTAAAAGGGGTGAAAATGCACAAAAAGCGTTCTAAAAACGTTTTTAATGGTAGTTTCTACATAATCTAAGGAAATACCAAACCGATTTAAAAAATATTGGTGTCAAAATAATAGTGACAACGTTTGCTCCAAGATAGGCTATGTTTTATGTCGGTACCACTACCCCAAAGGGGGTGTAGGAGCAAAAAACGTTCTAAAAATGCGATTTATGTGTTACTGAAAGGCCAAGAAATATGAGATTTGAAGTATCAGCTACTTATTAGATATAAAGGATTTCTAAGAACAGTTCTTAAACAATTCGAAATTTAAAAGGGGGTGAAAATGCGGTGAAAAGCGTTCTAAAAACTTTCTAAATGGTGAATTCTACACAATCTCAGGAAATACCAAACCGATTAAACAAATAATGGCGTCAAAATGATGGTGAAAACCCTTGCTCCAACATAGGCTATGTTTTATGTCGGTGCCACTACCCCAAAGGGGGTGCAGGAGAAAAACGTTCTAAATTGCTGTTTTTGCGTGACGAAAGGGCCTTGAATCGTAAAATTTAGAATGGTAGTTAGTTATAAGATATCAATGATCTCTAAGGACATTTCCTAAAAAAGTCGAAATTTAAAAGGGGGGTCAAAATGTGCAAAAAGCGTTGTAAAAAACGTTCTAAATTGCGATTTCTAGCAATCTCAGGAAATACTGAACCGATTTCAAATATAATGGTGTAAAAATGATAGGGACAGGTCTTGCTCCAAGATAGGCTATATTTTATATATGTTTCCACTACCCCAGAGGAGATGCAGGAGCAAAATGAGCGAAAAGCGTTCTAAAAACGTTCTAAATGCCGATTTGTCACCAATATCTCAGGAAGAATCAAACTGACTTCAAAAGTAATGGTAAGAAATTGATGATGACAGCCTCTGCTCTAACAAAGACGCTATTTTAAGTCGTTATCTCTATCACATAGACGTTGCATGAGCAAAATATCGTTCCAAATTTCGATTTTTGTGATCGGTAGAGGCTAGCAACTTAAAATTAGACAAGGTACATATTTATTACATATAAATGATCTTTAAGAACAGTTTCGAAAAAATTGGAAATTTAAAAAGGGGTGAAAATGCGCGAAAAGCGTTCTAAAAACGTTCTAAATTGCGATTTCTACTCAATCTCAGGAAATTCCAAAGCTATTTCAAAAGTAATGGTTGCAAATCAATGGTGACAATCCCTGCTATAACATAGGTTATATTTTATGTTGCTGTCACTACCATCTGAGGTTTGCAAAAGCAAAACATGTTCTAATTTGCGTTTTTTGCATTACTGAAGGGTCTAACACTTTGAAGTATGGCATGGTATTTACTTACAAAATGCAACTCCTTTCTAAGAACTGTCGAAAGGAAATTTCAAATTTAAAAGGATGAAGTGAGCGAAAAGCGTTATAAATTACAGTTTTTATGTAATCTTATCAAATACCAAACCGATTAAAAAAATAATGATGACAAATTGTTGGTGATAGAACCTGCTCAAACATAAGCTATATTTTATGTCTGTGCCACTACCACCAGAGGGTTGCAGTAGCTAAAAACTTTCTAAATTGCGATTTCAGTGATACTGAAAAGGCTAAAAACTTTAAATATGGCATGGTAGTTACTTATAAAATATAAATGCCCTCGAAGGACTGTCGAAAATAAATTCGAATTAAAAAGGGGTGAAGTGAAGGGGAGGTGCGAAAAGCATTCTAAAAAAGTCCTAAATTACGATTTCTATGCAATTTCAGGGAATATAAACCAAATATTAAAGTAATAGTTGCGAATCAATGGTAACAGTCTCTGATCCTACACAGGCTATATTTTATGCCGATGATTCTACCACCTGGAGTTCACAGGAACAAAAAATGCTCTAAAAAAGGCCTTTAAAAGCTTTCTAAATTACGTTTCTGTGGAATATTAGGAAATGAACAAACCAATTTCAAAATTAATGTTGGCAAATTAACGGTGACAGTTCCTATTTCAACATAGCCCTTTATGTTGAGAGAGGTGGTAGGACTTGGAATTTGACATGATGGTTAATTTTAAGATGTAAGAAGATGGTTTCTAAAAAATTCAAAACTTCAAATGAACACTGAAATAAGCGTATTTATTGAGCATAAAAGTTTCAAAATATTTTCTAAATTATTATTTATTTAGTTTTATTAATTTACGTCTCATTTTTGCCTTATGCAGTGTAACAATAATGTTTAATCAAACTGTGTTTTAAATAGTTATTTTTTTTAATTATTCCTAAAAGTAATAAGTACCTTTTAATAAAATAAAATATTACCTTTTAATAAAATAAAAATTTAGTTAGTACCTTTTAATAAAAATTAGGCATATAAATATCACTTGGCATATTTCAAATATTACGCGAGCAAAGCCGCGGGGCTTGCTAGTCTATATCTATATCTATACTCTATACTCTATTATAAAGAGGTAAAAATTGTTTATTTGTAGGAGGTAAGCTCTGGAACTACAGAACCGATTCCAAAAGTAATGGTCTCAAAATGATGGTGTTGGTCCAACTTAGAACATAGGCTATATCTTATGTCCGTGCCACTGGCCAGAAGGGGGTGCAGAAGCAAAAAACGTTCTAAAAATGCGATTTTTGTGTTACTAAAGGGCCTGGAAACATGAAATTTGGAATGGTAGTTACTTATAAGATACTAATGATCTCTAAGGACATTTCTTAAAAAGTTCGAAACTTAAAAGGGGTGAAAATGCGCGAAAAGCGTTCTAAAAAACGTTCTAAATGGGGAATATTACGCAATCTCAAGAAGTACCAAACCGATTTCAAAAATAATGGTGTCAAAATGATGGTGACAACTCTTGCTCCAACATAGGCTACATTTTATGTCGGTGCCACTACCCCTAAAGGGGGTGTAGGAGCAAAAAAACGTTCGAAATTGCGATTTTTGTGTTAATGAAGGGTACAGATATATGGAATTTGGCATGGCGGTTACTTATTAGATATAAATGATCTCTAAGAACATTTCTTAAAAAATTCGAAATTTAAAAGGGGTGAAAATGCGCAAAAGAGCTTTCTAACAAACGTTCTAAATGGCGATTTTTATGCAATCTCAAGAAGTACCAAACCGATTTCAAAAATAATGGTGTCAAAATGATGGTGATAATCTTTGCTCCAACATAGGCGACATTTTATGTAGGTGCCACTACCCCTAAAGGGGGGTGCAGGAGAAAAAAAAACGTTCGAAATTGCGATTTTTGTGTTACTGGAGGGCTCAGATACATGGAATTTTTGCATGGTAGTTACTTATTAGATATAAATGACCGCTAAGAACATTTCTTAAAAAATTCTATATTTAAAAGCTGTTAAAATGCGCAAAAATCGTTCTAAAAAACGTTCTAAATGCCGATTTTTTCGCAATCTCAGGAAGTACCAAACGGATTTCAAAAATAATGGTGTTAAAATGATGGTGACAATCCGTGCTCAAACATAGGCTACATTTTATGTCGGTGGCATTACTCCGAAAGGGGGTGCAGGAGCAAAAAAAGTTCGAAAATGCGATTTTCGTGTAACTGAAGGGCCTAGAAACATGAAATTTAGAATGGCAGTTACTGATAAGATATAAATGATCTCTAAGAACATTTCTTAAAATATTCGAAATTTTAAAGAGGTGAAAATGTGCGAAAAGAGTTCTAAAAAACGTTCTGAATGGCCATTTCTATGCAATCTCAGGAAATATAAACCGATTTCAGAAGTATTGATTTAAAATTGATAGTGACAGTCTCCGCTCCAACATAGACTATATTTTACGTTGATGTCACTACCACCAGGGCGTTACAGGAGCAAAAAAATGTTTTAAATTGCGTTTATTGTGTTAAAGAGGGGGTAACATTTTAAATTTGGAACGGTAATTACTTCAAAGATGCAAATGCTTTCTAAGAATTGTCGGAAAAAATTTCCAAATTTAAAAGGATGAAGTGAGCGAAAGGCGTTCTATACGAGTTCTAAATTACGATTGTTATGCAATCGTATGAAATACGAAACCGATTTCAAACATAATGGTTGCAAATTGACGGTGATAGAACGTGCTCAAACATTTAAGCTATATTTTATGTCGGTGCCACAACCCCTAGAGAGTTGCAGGAGCAAAAAAATTTCTAAATTGCGATTTCTGCGGTAGTGAAGACGCTAGAAACTTTAAATATAGCACGGTAGTTACTTATAAAATATGAATGTCATCTAAGAACAGTCGTATACAAATTCTAAATTAAAAAGGGTTGAAGCGAAGGGAAGGAGCGAAAAGCATTCTAAAAGAGTCCTAAATTATGATTTTTGTGGAATCTCAGGAAACAATAAACCGATTACACAAGTTATTAGTTGCGAATGAAGAGTGATAGTCCCTGATCCTTTACGGGCTATATTTTATGCCGGTGTCAGTACCACCTGGTTGGCAGGAACAACAAGAAAGCCTTTAAAAACATCTAAATTCCGTTTTCTATAGAATATTAGGAAATACCAACCGATGTCAAGATTAATGTTGGCAAATTAATGTTGAAAGTCTCTGTTTCAACATTTTTAGAGACATTCTATTTCAACTCTGTTTCGGTATTTTATGTTGGTACCACTAACACCAGAGCGGTGGTAGACTGTTAGACAAGAAACTTGGAATTTGACATGATGGTTAATTTTAAGATGTAAATGTGTTAAGATGGTTTCTAAAAAATTCAAAACTTCAAATGAATATTACTGAAATGAGCATAAAAGTCTCAAAACACTTTCTAAATTATCATTTATTTGGAATTAATTTTAGTTCTTCTTATTAATTAAAATCTCATTTCTGTCTGTTGCACTTTTATAATGAAGTTTAGTCAAACTGTGGCTTAATTTGTAATTTTTGAATTATTCCAAAAGTGTTGTTCTAATAAACAAGTAATATAAAAATTTTCTATTTAAAGCCAATTCCTACTTAGGTCATCAAAGAAAAATTTAATATAATCCCTTAAGATAATATTAGTTTTTGTTGCATTAAAATATCTCAATTTGTTGATTTTCTATAAGCAAGTAGGTTTACAATGGAAGTCTATGGGAATTTGGCGAAATATTAGAGATATCGCCAAGTTGGCGTCACTTTTTGCGAATCATTTTGGTCACCAAATTTGGCGGTATATCGCCAAGTTAGCGACAAACTTGGCGGTATTTCGCGACATAACAGGGTCCCCCCTATGGAAACTCTCCTTATAGAAATGAATGTGCATTAAATGCTTCAATAACCAATGGCCGCCATTTTGCCTCCCATGTAAAAAATTAATTAATTAAAATTTAATTAATGAATTAATATTTGGAAAAACTGTATTAACATCAATTGTCATCCAGTACAAGTTTAAAAAATTTATTTCAACTTGATAGGATGAATAATAAGTATTTTATTAACGATTGAAAATTTGAACAAGGTATATATATCATATCATATCATATCATATATATTATCATCTATATATATAAAAGAAAGTCTGGATTTTGTATTAATCAACGCGCAGCGCAAACTACTGAACCTAAAATCTTGAAAATCGGGGTAAAAATACTTCTTATAACATTGAGTGCCGCTAAGAAAGGATTTTCTGAAATTCCACCCCTAAAGGGGGTAAAAAATAGAACGAACTTTAAAAAAATTCCTTAAAAATCTGATTTTATAGTTATTTTTCAACTGATAACATATTTTAGTGTATTTTTGTATGCTGAATCGAATGGTACTAACTAATTTCTTTTAAGTCCAATAGTTCGAGAGATATTCATATTTTTCTAATTTGGCACTATCTTTGGCGCCAAAACCTGAATTTTTCAAACGATAATTTCTAAAAACTCATTCTTTTCATTCTGTTACTATAGCAAGGGAAAAAATTGAAATGAATAATTTTTTAACCAATCCTTTTGGTTAAATAAAAACAACTTCGTCAGTTAGAAAAAAAATTCAAACGCCTCAAAAACTAAAACAAAACAAAACAAAACAAAACAAAACAAGACAAAAAAAACTGCTACTTTTTTGTTCTAATTTTCGTCGCGATACCATGCCAAAATGTATGATATTGCGCCATTTATTTCAACACTAATCGTGCAAACGATTTTTATTGCAAACCGTGCCACACATTAACATTTACTAATTATTGAACGTGAATATTTTTATGCAGGAATTTTTAATGATGAAATTTATTTTATACCATCATAATCTCGCAAAACTTTTTGTTTTTTTTTAATAGAAAACATTTATTGCTGAAACTGATATAGATTTTACCACTTAATATATCTGATGATGAGGAAGCTACAATAAAATTATTTCAGAAGTTATAAATTATACATATAAAAATGTTTTGTTCAAAAAACCATGAAAGTCTTCATTGAAAGAATGAAATGTTTACTGCAATGTGAGACATACGTATTACGTACGCCATGCTTCAGTAGTAAAAGACATTTACAATTTCAAGACTGCAGTTTAAATTGACTCTATTTTATTACTTGCAAAATATTTATTTTTTCTGATATTTTAAGTATTTATTTTGGTACCCGTCGACCAATTTCGCCAAATTATATAAATCGCCAAACCACTCGCCATGTTATACAAATTGACGTAATTTTTATTTTAAATAACGAAAGAACAAATAAATTAGTATAACATTAATAAAAATACGGTACTTCTTAGTTATCCCGTCGACCAAATTACTATCGCCAAATTGTAAGATTAAATGCCAATAACGGTTGCCATTAATTAATTAAATGTAAGATTAAATGCCAATAATGGCCAATAAAACCAGTATTTCGACGTTTTATTTGTATTTTTATTCATGTTTTACTAATTTGTTTGTTCTTTCGTTATTTAAAATAAAAAATTATGTCAATGTGTATAATTTGGCGATAAACATGGCGATTTATATAATTTGGCGTATTTGGTCGACGGGATAACTAAGAAGTACCATTAATTGTAAGATGAAAGGCCAATAATGGACAATAAAACCATTAATTCGACGTATTATTTGTATTTTTATTAATGTTTTACTAATTTATTTGTTCTTTCGTTATTTAAAATAAAAAATTATGTCAATGTGTATAATTTGGCGATAAACATGGCGATTTATATAATTTGGCGAATTTGGTCGACGGGATAACTAAGAAGTACCATTAATTGTAAGATGAAAGGCCAATAATGGCCAATAAACCATTAATTCAACGTTTAATTTGTATTTTTATTAATGTTTTGCTAATTTATTTGTTCTTTCGTTATTTAAAATAAAAAATTATGCCAATATGTATAATTTGGCGATAAACATGGCGATTTATATAATTTGTTGAATTTGGTCGACGGGATAACTAAGAAGTACCAAAAAGACATTTAAAAACGTCGAAATAAAAATCACCTGATGACGTAAGTACGTGTAACTTGCTTAAAGTTAAGTGAATGTGACACTTACGATCAACCATTATTGGCATTTAATTTTATAGTTTGGCAATAGATTTTTGGTCGACGGGATAACTAAGTAGTACCAAAAATACATATGTAACTGATATTCGAAAACGAGGTTTTCGCTATATATGCTATATATGCTATGGTTATGGAAGTTGAGCTGAGTTCCTTAAAAAATTCAGAAGTGATGCAGTATATACCTACCACTACCTCCCACAGAGTTCTATAATCAGGTTAACGCGATTATGAAAGTTATATTTAACTATCTCAATATATATATAATGCAAAGAGAAATTTCATTTCGGCCGCTTATATCTTGAGTTCTGCTGAATAGATTTTGACGGGACTTACATTGTTAGTTAGGTAATTTTTCAGAAAAGATGTTAGTAAAGAATATAACGTTCTACGTTGCTTAGTTAAATAATAATGGGGAAAGCTCTAAATCAGATTAACCCAATTTTGAAAGATTTGATTTTGTTAAAGGTTCCACTGAATGAATTTTTATGGGATTTAAACTGTTAATTAGATCATTTTTAGGGAAGGTTTCGGTATATTTTCCAGTTTAAAAGATTCTGCTAAGTGGATTTCGATGCAACTTGATCGGTTAGTTAATTTTTCAGTGAATGTTTTAGTATAAAGCACATATCATTTGCTGTTGCTTGGTTGTTAGGTTGCTTGATTGTAGAATTATAGATGGAAGTCCTAGAATCAGGCGAACCCAATTATTATGAACGATCAGCCTTTTCAATAAGTCCAATTAACAGATTCTGATGAGACTTGAATGATAATTTTTCATGAACGCTTTTAGTATATTACATACTGTTCTATTGCTCTTTACCAAATCCTACACTAACAGATCAACTAAAGAAATTGGTCCTTAACACTCTAAATTTTGTATGACTCAATAAAAGATAGCGTAATGACATTCATATTGCTTTCAGCAATTCGGTTGGATACACCAGGTAAATGTTCATATTGCTTTAAAACGCATGATCAAATTCACAGATATATTTTGTTTCATTCAAGATTTCTTCAGAAAAACCGACCAGCATAGCGGGCGAAGGCGGCTAGTATCTATATATATAAAAGAAAGTCTGAATTTTGTATTAATCAACGCGCAGCCCAAGCTACTGAACCTAAAGTCTTGAAATTTGGTGTAAAAATTCTTCTTATGATATAGAGTGCCGCTAAGAAAGGATTTTCTAAAATTCCACCCCTAAGGGGGGTAAAAAATCGAACGAACTTTTAAAAAATTCCTTAAAAATCTGATTTTATAGCTATTTTTTAACTGATAACATATTTTGGTGTATTTTTGTATGCTGAATCGAATGGAACTAACTAAATTCTTTTAAGCCCAATAGTTCATGAGATATTTCTAATTTGGCGATGTCTTTGGCGCCAAAACCTCGAAATACCTAACATTATAAGTGATAATTCACCCATATTCATTCATCTTATACATCCGTTGCTGTAGCAACGGAAGAAATTCAAATTAAATCTGTTTGTTAAATCTTTTGGTTAAAGAATTGAACCGGCTGTATGAGTTTGATAAAAATAAATAAATACAAACGCCTTGAAAAAAAGAAAAACTAGTTGGATGCGCCAATCCCAAAACTTTCTTCTATCTTATACATCTTAATATTTCAAAACCTAGTTACACATGTTAATACTTCAATATTATTAGTTCAATACTATACCAACTTTGATTTTCATCTTAAAGTTCTGCTCAAGTCAATTAAACGGACTAAAAACGAGTTAATCTATATCATGATATTTGTTAAAATTATTAATTTTTCCTTATTCTGTCATTATCAGCTGTTTGCGAATAGCCGGCATAGCAGGAAGCGAGTTCCCGCCGCTGCATGAGCCGTCGATGCACAATAGAACTACGAAAAATCAAGAAAAGTATACAAAAATCGCTAGCACGGAGCCCCTTTACCGCGCAATATTTCCAAATTCAAGGAGAACTTGTTGGCCAAAGCCAAAAACAAGCACAAATATTTTGGTTCAATTGTATGCATAATTTTATACGCTGTTCGATGGTACAATAATGAAAATGGCACAGGAGATCGGAATTATAGCGCCCCCTTCTTTCGGAATTTTTCAAGTTCAGGGAGGACTGGTTTGCCATAGCCAGAAACATGCACAAAAAATTTGGTTCAATTATATGGATAATTTCATACACTTTTCGATGGTACAATAATGAAAATGGTACAGACATCGCAATTATAGTGCCCCCTTCCGGCAGAATTTTTCCAAATTCAGGGAGGACCTGCGTGACATGACCAAAAATAAACACATAAAATTTGGTTCAATTCTATGCTTAACTTCATACACTTTTCGGCGGTACAATATTCAAAATGGCACAAAAATTGTACAAAAATCGCTATTACAGCGCCCTCTACGAGCAATTTTTTTACAAATTAAGGGAGACCTCCTTGCCATAGGCAAGAACTTAATTTTTTTTTTTTTTGGTTCAATTCTATGCATAACTTCATACACTTTTCGATGGTGCAATATTCAAAATCGCACAAAAATCGCTATTACAGCGCCCCCTAACGGCAATTTTTTTGCAAATTCTTGGAGGACCTGCTTGCCATATCCAAAAACTTAAAATAAAAATTTGGTTTAATTCTATGCATAACTTCATACACTTTTGGACGGTACAATATTCAAAATCGCACAAAAGTCGCTATTACAGCGCCCCCTACCGGCGAATTTTTTCCAAATTCAGGGAGGACCTGCTTGCCATAGCCAAAAACTTAAAATAAAAATTTGGTTTAATTCTATGCATAACTTCATACACTTTTGGACGGTACAATATTCAAAATCGCACAAAAATCGCTATTACAGCACCCCCTACCGGCGAATTTTTTCCAAATTCAGGGAGGACCTGCTTGCCATAGCCAAAAACTTAAAATAAAAATTTGGTTCAATTCTATGCATAACTTCATACACTTTTCGATGGTACAATATTCAAAATCGCACAAAAAACGCATTTACAGCGCCCCCTACCGGCGAATTTTTTCCAAATTCAGGGAGGACCTGCTTGTCATATCCAAAAACTTAAACTAAAAATTTGGTTTAATTCTATGCATAACTCTATACACTTTTGGATGGTACAATATTCAAAATCGCACAAAAATTGTTATATCAGCGCCCCCTACCGGCGAATTTTTTCCAAATTCCGGGAGGACCTGCTTGCCATAGCCAAAAACTTATAATAAAATTTTGGTTTAATTCTATACATAACTTCATACAATTTTTGATGGTACAATGGCGACAGACAGACGGACAGACGGACGGACGGACAGACGGACACACAGACAGACAGACATTTTCTATAAACATGTTTTTTGGAATCTCTGACCCCTAAAACATGCAAATCCGTCGAAAACCGGAAGTCGAAAAAAATTTCGATTACAATACTTTCTTCTATTGAAGATAGAAGAAAGTAAAAATGTATTGAATTTATTTAAAATACAAGGAAGCGATCCACTTAGAAATTAACATTATAAAACGAAAATATTTAAAAAATGAAAGCAATGTTTGTACGACTTTAAAAATTTTGTGGTACTTACATCCGGGCCATGTCAGACACAACTCCGCCAAGCATGGCAATTACATTAATTACAGCAACCCTTATTTTTTGTCCATTTGATAGTTTATTTAGTACAGTTTTAAATTAATTTAATTATTATAATTTTTATTTATTGTAGTTTATAGTATGCAGTTTTATGTTTTATATTTTATTTATTTATTTACTTAAAACAATTTGCCATTTTTAACAAGGTTATGTATTTAAGAATGTTAAATTATTTTTTGAACGTAATTGGCAAACGATAAACAAGATTGGCAGTTGTCAACCATTTCTGGCGATCTATCTCATGGTCCGAATAATGCGTATTACTTTTTTTAATGGAAGAAATTGGAATTGAAATAATACATCGCTATTTATCACTTGCTTCTGGATAAGAAGAAAAAATGGGTACTTTTATGTCAGCCGTATCCGTATGTAAATATCGCCATTTAAAATTGCCAATAGCAGTAGTTACATTTCGCGTATGTAAATTAAAAACAATTCTTTATTTTAAGCTATGGCATTATTTCCTATTGTTTTACTTTTCATCTTTTTAAATGACATTAGTGTAAAGCATGTATTATAAATGAAATGAGTGGAATGTTTTTATTTTGAATGAAAATATAAAATAAAAATAAGATATGGAAACAATCTTTGTTGATTTATTACTTGCGCCCGGCTAGCATAAAAGTATCACAAAAGCCATATATTCACCTTTCTTTGGGTAGTTGTTCATGGAATTTCTGGTTAATCTTCCGTAATCGGATACTTCTTCAATCGGTGTATTAATTACAATGTTGAAAGCATCGTTTATGTATGAAGCGAAAACATCATGATGAATTCTATTAAAGAAAATCGTCTCATCATCATCTACTACATATCTAAAACGGAAATTTGCATTTTATTCCTATTCTTTATAATATTTTGATAGAATACGCCACTATTAATTAGGTAATGTTTTTGGAACGTTTTTTATGTATACACACAGTGTTCTACGATGCTTAGTTTTAGTTATAGAGCTATTGGAAAAGCTATACAGAAAGGTGAACGCAATTATGAAAGATACATCTACTGTAATTATATAAAATGCAAATTTGCTTTTCCTTCCACCCGTTTATAATTTGAGTTTTGCTGGATGTATTTTGATGGGACTTACACTGTTAGTTAGATTACTTTTTGTGGATGGTTGGTACTTCTCTGTAGCGAAGTTTTCTTCTGGGTTATTGTTTTTCTGAAGCACAAACTTGGCAACAAATCAGATTGCAGAAAATTGGATTAGAAGAGAAAGTTCCAAAACTAGGTGAACCCGAATGTGAAAGATTACCATTTATTTAAAGTTCTACTGAACATATTTTGATTGGAGTTGCACGGTTAGGTAATATTAGGGATTGTTGCAATATTTGAAATGTCATTCTACATTTTTAGTTATGGAAGTATGAGGAAAGTTCTCAGTGGTGTAGTTGAAAACAAAGTAGGATAAAATCTACAGGCAGAGGGTATATATTAGAGAGTATATATGTTATAGCTATTGAGTTCAGAGTTTCTAAAAAACACCAGAAGGTCTACGGCGTATAGTTTATGCTACATTCCTAAAAATTCTACAATCACGCGTTAACTTGATTATGAAAGATATATTTAACTATCAACTTCAAATCTATACTCCTATTATAAAGAGGAAAAAATTGTTTATTTGTCGGAGGTAAGCTCTGGAACTACCGAACTGATTCCAAAAGTTATGGTATCAAAATGATGGTGTGAGTCCAACTTAGAACATAGGCTATATCTTATGTCCGTTCCACTACCCCAAAGGGGGTGCAGGAGCAAAAAACGTTCTAAAAATGCGATTTTTGTGTTACTGAAGGGCCTAGAAATATGAAATTTTGAGTATTAGTTACTTATAAGATATAAATGATGTCTAAGAACAGTTCTTAAACAATTCGAAATTTAAAAGGGGTGAAAATGCACAAAAAGCGTTCTAAAAAACGTTCTAAATGGTAGTTTCCACACAATCTCAGGAAATACCAAACCGATTAAAAAAATAATGGTGTCAAAATGATGGTGACAACGCTTGCTCCAAGATAGGCTATGTTTTATGTCGGTGTCACTACCCCAAAGGGGGTGCAGGAGCGAAAAACGTTCTAAAAATGCGATTAATGTGTTACTGAAGGGCCTAGAAATATGATATTTGAAATATTAGTTACTTATAAGATATAAATGATGTCTAAGAACAGTTCTTAAAAAATTCGAAATTTAAAAGGGGTGAAAATGCACAAAAAGCGTTCTAAAAAACGTTCTAAATGGTAGTTTCTACACAATCTCAGGAAATACCAAACCGATTAAAAAAATATTGGTGTCTTAATGATGGTGACAACGCTTGCTCCAAGATAGGCTATGTTTTATGTCGGTGTCACTACAATAAAGGTGGTGCAGGAGCAAAAAACGTTCTAAAAGTGCGATTTATGTGTTACTGAAGGGCCTAGAAATATGAAATTTGAAATATTAGCTACTTATTAGATATAAAGGATTTCTAAGAACAGTTCTTAAACAATTCGAAATTTGAAAGGGGTGAAAATGCGCGAAAATCGTTCTAAAAACGTTCTAAATGGTCGTTTTTACACAATCTCAGGAAATACCAAACCGATTTAAAAAATAATGGTGTCAAAATAAGGGTGTCAAAATGACGGTATCAACCCTTGCTCCAACATAGGCTATGTTTTATGTCGGTGCCACTAACCGAAAGGGGGTGCAGGAGCAAAAGACGTTCTAAAAATGCGATTTTTGCGTTACCGAAGGGCATAGAAATTTGAAATATTAACTACTTATTAGATATAAAGGATTTCTAAGAACAGTTCTTAAACAATTCGAAATTTAAAAGGGTTGAAAATGCGCGAAAAGCGTTCTAAAATACGTTCTAATGGTGGTTTCTATACAATCTCAGGAAATACCAAACCGATCTAAAAAATAATGGCGTCAAAAAGATGGTGACAACCCTTGCTCCAACATACGCGATGTTTTATGTCGGTGCCACTACCCCAAAGGGTGTGCAGGAGAAAAACGTTCTAAATTGCGTCTTTTGCGTTACGGAAGGGCCTAGAATCGTGAAACTTGGAATGGTAGTTAGTTATAAGATATCAATGATCTCTAAAGACATTTCCTAAAAAAATCGAAATTTAAAAAGGGGTCAAAATGCGCAAAAAGCATTGTAAAAAACGTTCTAAGTTGCGATTTCTATGCAATCTTAGGAAGTACTGAACCGATTTCAAATATGATGGTGACAGATCTTGCTCCAAGATAGGCTATATTTTATATCTGCTTCCACTACCCGAGAGGAAATGCAGGAGCAAAATGCGCAAAAAGCGTTCTAAAAACGTTCTAAATGCCGATTTGTCGGCAATATCTCAGGAAGAATGAACATGATTTCAAACGTAATGGTAGGAAATTGATGCTGACAGCCTCTGCTCTAACAGAGACGCTATTTTATGTCGGTATTACTATCACCAAGACGTTGCAGGAGCAAAAAAGCGTTCTAAATTTCGATTTTTGTGATCGGTAGGGGCTAGCAACTTAAAATTAGGCAAGGTACATATTTATTAGATATAAATGATCTTTAAGAACAGTTTCGAAAAAATTAGAAATTTAAAAAGGGGGTGAAAATGCGCGAAAAGCGTCCTAAAAACGTTCTAATTTGCGATTTCTACTCAATCTAAGGAAATACCAAAGCTATTTCAAAAGTAATGGTTGCAAATCAATGGTGACAGTCCCTGCTATAACATAGGTTATTTTTATGTTGCTATCACTACCATCTGAGGGTTGCAAAAGCAAAACATGTTCTGATTTGCGTTTTTTGCACAACTGAAGGGTCTAACACTTTGAAGTATGGAATGGTATTTACTTACAAGATGCAACTACTTTCTAAGAACAGTCGAAAGGAAATTCCAAACTTAAAAAGATGAAGTGAGTGAAAAGCGTTATAAATTACAATTTTTAAGCAAACTTATAAATTACCAAACCGATTAAAAAAATAATGATGACAAATTGTTGGTGATAGAACCTGCTCAAATATAAGCTATATTTTATGTCTGTTCCACTACCACCACAGGGTTGCAGGAGCTAAAAACTTTCTAAATTGCGATTTCTGTGATACGGGAAAGGCTAGAAACTTTAAATATGGAATGGTAGTTACTTCTAAAATATAAATGCCCTGGAAGGAACGTCGAAAATAAATTCGAATTAAAAAGGAGTGAAGCGAAGCGGAGGTGCGAAAAGCATTCTAAAAAAGTTCAAAATTACGATTCTATGCAATTTCAGGGAATATAAACCGATTATAAAAGTAATAGTTGCGAATCAATGGTAACAGTCTCTGATCCTACACAGGCTATATTTTATGCCGGCGATTCTACCATTTGGGGTTCACAGGAATAACAAACGTTCTAAAAAAGGCCTTTAAAAGCTTTTTAAATTACGTTTCTGTGGAATATTAGGAAATAACAAACCGATTTCAAAATTAATGTTGGCAAATTAATCATGACAGTTCCTATTTCAACATAGCCCTTTATGTTGAGAGAGATGGTAGGACTTGGAATTTGACATGATGGTTAATTTTAAGATGTAAGAAGATGGTTTCTAATAAATTCAAAACTTCAAATGAATACTGAAATGAGCGTATTAATTGAGCATAAAAGTTTCAAAATATTTTCAAAATAATTTATTTAGTTTTATTTCGTTTTATTAATTTAAGCCTCATTTCTGCCAAATGCAGTGTAATAATGATGTTTAATCAAACTGTGTTTTAAATAGTAATTTTTGAATTATTCCTAAAAGTAATATGTACTTTTTAATAAAAATAAAAAATCCTTTTAATAAAATAAAATATTACCTTTTAATAAAATAAAAATTTAGTTAGTACCTTTTAATAAAAATTAGACACATAAATATCACTTGGCATATTTCAAATATTACGCGAGCAAAGCCGCGGGGTTTGCTAGTATAAAATAAAAAGGGCAATTTCGGTCCGACTGCTTATAACTTGAGTACTTTTCAATGGATTTTGAGAAGATTTGCATTGTTAGATAAATTTTCAAGAAAGTGTTTCATATATAACACATATTATTCTACGTTGCTCAGCTATAGAATTATGTGCGAAAGTTCTTTAATCAATGAACCCTATTTTGAAATATTAGCCTTTTTAAAAGGTTCTACTGGGTTAATTAGCACTGTTGTTAGATATTTTTTCAGGAAAGATTTTAGTATATAACACATATTGTTCTACATTGCTTTGCTACAGAATTATAGCTGAATGTTGTATTATCTGGTGAACCCGATTATGAAAAATTAGTCTTATTAGAAGGTTTTACTGAACAGATTTTGATGAGATTTGCATTTTTTAATTTTCAGGGATGATTTTAATATGCTACATATTGTTCTTCAGTTCTTTTTTATATTGAATTATAAATAATCAACTAAAAGATTTGCTTCATAACAGTCCAAATTTTGTCTGAGACATTAGAAGATATAAAACCGTAATGGCGTTCATATTGTTTTCAGCAACGCATATGATCATTAGAGATAAATGTATTTATTGCTATAAAACACAAGATCAAATACACCGATTTATTTCGTTTGATTATAGTTTCGCTTGGAGAAACCGACCAGAGTAGTGGGCGAAGGCTTTTACTACTATATGTAAAGCGTAAATTCCTATTTCATTCCGATTGATTATAACTCAGATTCTACTGAACATAATTTTGCAGAACTTACACTATTAGATAGTAAATTTGGTTTATAAATAGTTTAATCTAAAAACCATCGTTCCAAGTTGCTTAGTAACAGTTACGGGAGTTCTAAATTTAGGTGAACTCGATTAGAAAAGATTTCAAGATTTATTGAATGGATTTTAATGACAGTTGCACAGTTAGATAATATTTCAGGGATTTTTTCAATATTTATCATATCTTTCAAAATTGTTTAGTTACGAAGCTATGCGGAAAAAGTTTTCTGTGGTACAGTAAAGAAAATTGGAGGATAATACGCTACAGACAAAGGATGTATACTAGAATGCTATAGTTATGGAAGTTGTGCAGCTTTTCTTTAAAAATCCAGAAATGATGCGATGTATACCTACCTCTACATCCCTGAGAGTTCTATATAATCAGGTTAACGCGATTATGATAGCTATATTTAACTATCTGATTGTATATAAAATGCAAAGAGAAATTTTATTCTGGCCGCTTTTAAATTTACTTCTACTGAATTGATTTTCATGGGGCTTACATTGTTAGTTAGATAATTTACAGAAAAGATGTTAGTATAAAATATAATGTTCTACGGTGCTTAATTAAATAATTATGGGTAAAGATCTAAATCATATGAACCCAATTTCGAAAGATTGGCTTTTTTTTTTTAGGTTTCGCTGAATGAATTTTCACAGTATTTAAACTGCTAATTAGATTATTTTTATGAAATGTTTCGATACATTTTCCAGTTTAAAAGATCCTGCTAAGTGAATTTCGATGGAACTTGCTCGGTTAGTTAATTTTTCAGTGAATGTTTTAATATAAAGCACATATTATTCGCTTGGTGTTGCTTGGTCGTCAGGTTGCTTGATTATAGAATTAAGGCTGAATGTTTTAGAAGCAGGCGAACCAAATTATGAACGATTAGCCTTTTCAGTATGTCCAATTAACAGATTCTGATGAGATTTGCACTGATAATTTTTCATGAACCCTTTTAGTATATTACATATTGTTCTATCGTTCTTCACCGAATACTACACTAAATGATCAACGAAAGAAGTTGGCCCTTAACAGCCTAAATTTTGTATGGCTCAAAAGACATAATAGCGTAATAACGTTCATATTGTTTTCACCAATTAGATTAGGCATTCCAGGTAAATGTCCATATTGCTTTAAAACGCATGATCAAACTCACAGATATATTTAGTTTCATTCAAGGTTTCTTTAGGAAAACTGACCAGCGTAGCGGGCGTTAGGCTGCTAATCTATACTCCTATTATAAAGAGGAAAAAATTGTTTATTTGTCGGAGATAAGCTGTGGAACTACCGAACCGATTCCAAAAGTAATGGTATCAAAATGATGGTGTTAGTCCAACTTAGAACATAGGCTATATCTTATGTCGGTGCCACTACCCCAAAGGGGGTGTAGGAGCAAAAAACGTTCTAAAAATGCGATTTTAGCGTTACTAAAGGGCCTAGAAGTATGAAATTTTGAATATTAGTTACTTATAAAATATAAATGATGTCTAAGAACAGTTCTTAAACAATTCGAAATTTAAAAGGGGTGAAAATGCACAAAAAGCGTTCTAAAAAACGTTCTAAATGGTAGTTTCTGCACAGTCTCAGGAAATTCCAAACCGATTTAAAAAATATTGGTGTCAAAATGATGGTGACAACGCTTGCTCCAAGATAGGCTATGTTTTATGTCGGTGTCACTACCCCAAAGGGGGTGCAGGAGCAAAAAACGTTCTAAAAATGCGATTTATGTGTTACTGAAGGGCCTAGAAATATGAAATTTGAAATATTAGCTACTTATTAGATATAAAGGATTTTTAAGAACAGTTCTTAAGCAATTCAAAATTTGAAAGGGGTAAAAATGCGCGAAAATCGTTCTAAAAAACGTTCTAAATGGTGGTTTCTACACAAACTCAGGAAATACCAAACCGATTTAAAAAATAATGGTGTCAAAATAAGGGTGTTAAAATGACGGTGACAACCCTTGCTCTAATAAATAGGCTGTGTTTTATGTCGGTGCCACTACCCCAAAGGGGGTGCAGGAGCAAAAAACTTTCTAAAAATCCAATTTTTGCGTTACCGAAGGGCCTAGAAATATGAAATTTGAAATATTAGCTACTTATTAGATATAAAGGATTTCTAAGAACAGTTCTTAAAAAATTCGAAATTTAAAAGGAGTGAAAATGCGCGAAAAGCGTTCTAAAAAACGTTCTAATGGTGGTTTCTACACAATCTCAGGAAATATTAAACCTATCTAAAAAATAATGGCGTCAAAATGATGGTGAAAACCCTTGCTCCAACATAGGCGATGTTTTATGTCGGTGCCACTACCCCAAAGGGGGTGCAGAAGCAAAAAACGTTCTAAATTGCTGCTTTTGCGTTACGGAAGGGCCTAGAATTGTGAAATTTGGAATGGTAGTTAGTTACAAGATATCAATGATCTCTAAGGACATTTCTAAAAAATCGAAATTTAAAAGGGGGTCAAAATGCGCAAAAAGCGCTATAAAAAACTTTCTAAATTGCGAATTCTATGCAATCTCAGGAAGTACTGAACCGATTTCAAATATAATGGTGTAAAAATGATGGTGACAGATCTTGCTCCAAGATAGGCTATATTTTATATCTGTTTCCACAACCCCAGAGGAGATGCAGGAGCAAAATGCGCGAAAATTGCGTTCTAAAAACGTTCTAGATGCCGGTTTGTCGGCAAAATCTCAGGAAGAATGAATCTGATTTCAAACGTAATGGTAGGAAATTGATGCTGACAGCCTCTGCTCTAACATAGACGCTATTTTATGTCGGTATCACTATCACCAAGACGTTGCAGGAGCAAAAAAGCGTTCTAAATTTCGATTTTTGTGATTGGTAGGAGCTAGCAACATAAACTTAGGCAAGGTACATATTTATTAGCTATAAATGATCTTTAAGAACAGTTTCGAAAAAATTGGAAATTTAAAAAGTGGTGAAAATGCGCGAAAAGCGTCCTAAAAACGTTCTAAATTGCGATTTCTACTCAATCTAAGGAAATACCAAAGCTGTTTCAAAAGTAATGGTTGCAAATTAATGGTGACAGTCCCTGCTATAACATAGCAGGGACTAACACTTTGAAGTATGGCTTGGTATTTACTTACAAGATGCAACTGCTTTCTAAGAACAGTCGAAAGAAAATTCCAAATTTAAAAAAAAATGAAGTGAGTGAAAAGCGTTATAAATTACAATTTTTAAGCAAACTTATAAATTACCAAACCGATTAAAAAAATAATGATGACAAATTTTGGTGATAGAACCTGCTCAAACATAAACTATATTTTATGTCTGTTCCACTACCACCAGAGGGTTGCAGGAGATAAAAACTTTCTAAATTGCGATTTCTGCGATACTGAAAAGGCTAGAAACTTTAAATATGACATGGTAGTTACTTATAAAATATAAATGCCCTCGAAGGAACGTCGAAAATAAATTCGAATTAAAAAGGGGTGAAGCGAAGGGGAGGTGCGAAAAGCATTCTAAAAAAGTTCTAAATTACGATTGTATGCAATTTCAGGGAATATAAACCGATTATAAAAGTAATAGTTGCGAATCAGTGGTAACAGTCTCTGATCCTACACAGGCTATATTTTATGACGGTGATTCTACCACCTGGGGTTCACAGGAACAACAAAAGTTCTAAAAAAGGGCTTTAAAAGCTTTTTAAATTACGTTTCTGTGGAATATTAGGAAATAACAAACCGATTTCAAAATTAATGTTGGCAAATTAATGGTGACAGTTCCTGTTTCAACATAGCCCTTTATGTTGAGAGAGTTGGTAGGACTTGGAATTCGACATTATGGTTAATTTTAAGATGTAAGAAGATGGTTTCTAAAAAAATCAAAACTTCAAATGAATACTGAAATGTATTAATTGAGCATAAAAGTTTCAAAATATTTTTTAAATTATCATTTATTTAGTTTTATTTCATTTTACTAATTTAAGTCTCATTTCTGCCTAATACAGTGTAATAATGATGTTTAGTCAAACTGTGTTTTAAATAGTAATTTTTGAATTATTCCTAAAAGTAATAAGTACCTTTTAATAAAATAAAATATTACCTTTTAATAAAATAAAAATTTAGTTAGTACCTTTTGATAAAAATTAGACATATAAATATCACTTGGCATAGTTCAAATATTACGCGAGCAAAGCCGCTGGGTTTGCTAGTCTATTATAAAGAGGTAAAAATTGTTTATTTGTAGGAGGTAAGCTCTGGAACTACCGAACCGATTCCAAAAGTAATGGACTCAAAATGATGGTGTTAATCCAACTTAGAACATAGGCTATATCTTTTGTCCGTGCCACTGGCCAAAAGGGGGTGCAGGAGCAAAAAACGTGCTAAAAATACGATTTTTGTGTTACTGAAGGGCCTAGAAACATGAAATTTGGAATAGTAGTTACTTATAAGATACTAATGATCTCTAAGGACATTTCTTAGGAATTTTGAAATGTAAAAAGGGTTGAAAATACGCGAAAAGCGTTCTAAAAACCGTTCTAAATGGCGATTTTTAAGCAATCTCAAGAAGTAAGAAACCGATATGAAAAATAACGGTGTCAAAATGATGGTGACAACCCTTGCTCCAACATAGACTATATCATATGTCCGTGCCACTGACCAAAAGGGGGTGCAGGAGCAAAAAATGTTCTTAAAAATGCGATTTTTGTGTTACTGAAGGGCCTGGAAACATGAAATTTGGAATGGTAGTTATTTATAAGATGCTAATGATCGCTAAGAACATTTTTTTAAAAATTCGAAATTTAAAAGGGGTGAAAATGCGCAAAAAGCGTTCTAAAAATGTTCTAAATGCCGATTTTTTCGCAATTTAAGGAAGTACCAAACCTATTTAAAAAATAATGGTCTTAAAATGATGGTGACAACCCTTGTTCTAACATAGGCTACATTTTATGTCGGTGCCATTACCTCCAAAGAGGGTGCAGGAGCAAAAATAGTTCGAAAATGCGATTTTTGTGTTAATGAAGGGCCTAGAAACATGAAATTTGGAATGGTAGTTACTGATAAGATATAAATGATCTCTAAGAACATTTCTTAAAATATTCGAAATTTAAAAGGGGTGAAAATGTGCGAAAAGAGTTCTAAAAAACGTTCTAAATGGCGATTTCTGCGCAATCTCAGGAAATATAGACCGATTTCAGAATTAATAGTTTCAAATTGATGGTGACATTCCCCGCTCCAACATAGCCTATATTTTACGTTGATATCACAACCATCAGGGGGTTACAGGAGCAAAAAATGTTTTAAATTGCGTTTTTTGTGTTAAAGAGTGGGTAACATTTTAAATTTGGAATCGTAATTACTTCAAAGATGCAAATGCTTTCTAAGAATTGCCGAACGAAAATTTTAAATTTAAAAGGATGAAGTGGCGAAAGTCGTTATATAAGAGTTCTAAATTACGTTTGTTATGCAATCGTATGAAATACGAAACTGATTTCAAACATAATGGTTGCAAATGGATGGTGATAGAACATGCTCATACATAAGCTATATTTTATGTCGGTGCCACAATCCCTAGAGTGTCGCGGAAGGAAAAAAATTTCTAAATTGCGATTTCTGCGGTAGTGAGGAGGCTAGAAACTTTAAATATAGCAGGGTAGTTACTTATAAAATATGAATGTCCTCTAAGAACAGTCGTATATAAATTCGAAATTAAAAAGGGGTGAAGCGAAGGGAAGGAGCGAAAAGCACTCTAAAAGAGTCCTAAATTATGATTTCTGTGGAATCTCAAGAAATAAAAAACCGATTACTGAAGTTATTGATTGCGAATCAAGAGTGATAATCCCTGGTCCTATACGGGCTATATTTTATGCCGGTGTCACTACCATCTCGTTGGCAGGAACAACAAGAAAGCCTTTAAAAAAATCTAAATTCCGTTTTCTATATAATATTAGGAATTATACCATCGGATGTCAAGGTTAATGTTCGCAAATTAATGGTGACAGTCTCTGTTTCAACATTTTTAGAGACATTCTATTTCAATTCTGTTTCGGCAGTTTATGTTGGTGCCACTAACACCAGAGAAATGGTAGACTATTAGACAAGAAGCTCGGAATTTGACATAACGGTTAATTTTAAGATGTAAATGTGTTAAGATGGTTTCTAAAAAATTCAAAACTTCAAATGAATACTGAAATGAGCGTATGAAATGAGCATAAAAGTCTCAAAATACTTTCTAAATTATCATTTATTTTGAATTAATTTTAGTTCTTCTTATTAATTAAAATCTCATTTCTGTTTGTTGCACTTTTATAATGAAGTTTAGTCAAACTGTGGCTTAATTTGTAGTGTTTGAATTATTCCAAAAAGTGTCTCTCTATTCTAAAAAAAAGTAACTACCGCTGTCACCGCCGCCGGTTTTGAATTTTTTGTGACCGGAGGTATTTCTTCGATAATATTAAGAAAAATAATGCATACAAAAATATGAAAATCGGTAGTATTATACAGAAATGTTTGATAAACACGCTGATGCAGACAGTTTTCAAATCGAAGAATTATTTTAAGAGATATTTAATGCTAAAGTTGGACAAAATCGTTCCACTAAAAAAGTTTTATAGGAGCAAAGACTATACATCAGAATTTAATAATTTTTAGATCATTTTATTCGTTATAATTTCCCGGTGTGCAGAATTTATTTAATTTTTTAATTTGACTCATTTTTCGAGGTTTCATTTCTATTTTAAATTAGAATTTTCAGCATTTCGAGAGATATTTTTTACTTATTTTAGAAAATTGTACTAATTTAACCTGTTGCCACCTGTATAAACAACGGAAACAACAATGTTTGCTTCAAATTAAAAAATTATTTACACGTGACTATTATAAACAGAAAAAATCATTTGGAATCAGAATTAAATAATTATGTACAAAAAGCAGGAACTTATTAAAAATTACGTCATAAAAAGTATACACGTGAAATTTAAAAGAGAAAGGATACTGTAAAATAATAAATTCATTAACATGCGTTAGAAGTCTTAAATAGGAGAAATTACATCATATTTACGTCACTTTACAGTTATTACATAAAATGAACACAAAATAATATTACAAAGCAGTTTAAATTTAGAAATTGCGCTAGACATTTATGTGATATTTTGAGAGGATCTTTTCAACTATTTTTGTTAGCAAAGCGCAAATAATATTTCCTTTCTAACAAAATTATTTTTACATGAATATTTAAAAGAGAAATAATAGCTTGGTCAAAATTACGTCAGATTAAAAACGATTAATTTAAAATGTCTCATTTAAAAGAACTTTCTTTTCGCTTTGTAAAAAAATACCAGGAGACAAAGACTCTGTTTACTTAATTCCTTTTATATTAGCTTATTTTGAAACGTTGTTACACGTGTCTACGTCATCAAGTTATTTTTATTTAGAAGTTTTATTTGTATTTTTATTAATGTTGTACTAAGTTATTTGTTCTTTCGTTATTTAAAATAAAAATTATGTCAATTTGTATAATTTGGCGATTTATATAATTTGGCGAAATTGGTCAACTGGATAATCAAGTAGTACCGCAGCGGATTTGGCGTTAAAATTCCCCAATCAAAGAGAAATGAATAGAAATCCGTTTATAGGGAGATCGCCACTGTTTTTAAAATTATAATTCAATCTTTCGAAATCTTTTTAAAGCCGATCAAATTAGCGTGCATTTAGAGTCTGCGGTGTCTGGACGGGGGTTGGCGAGCGTAGCTCGTAGGGGGCCGAGCCCCCTAGTTCTAATAAAAAATAGTTATGCAAATATCACTTGGCATATTTCAACTATTACGCGAGCAAAGCCGCGGGGTTTGCTAGTCTATATCTATACTCCTATTATAAAGAGGAAAAAATTGTTTATTTGTCGGAGGTAAGCTCTGGAACTACCGAACCGATTCCAAAAGTAATGGTATCAAAATGATGGTGTGAGTCCAACTTAGAACATAGGCTATATCTTATGTCGGTGCCACAACCCCAAAGGGGGTGCAGGAGCAAAAAACGTTCTAAAAATGCGATTTTAGCGTTACTGAAGGGCCTAGAAATATGAAATTTGGAGCATTAGTTACTTATAAGATATACATGATGTGTAAGAACAGTTCTTAAACAATTCGAAATGTAAAAGGGGTGAAAATGCACAAAAAGCGTTCTAAAAAACGTTTTAAATGGTAGTTTCCACACAATCTCAGGAAATACCAAACCGATTTAAAAAATATTGGTGTCAAAATTATGGTGACAACGCTTGCTCCAAGATAGGCTATGTTTTATGTCGGTGTCACTACCCCAAAGGGGGTGCAGGAGCAAAAAACGTTCTAAAAATGCGATTTATGTGTTACTGAAGGGCTTAGAAATATGAAATTTGAAATATTAGCTACTTATTAGATATAAAGGATTTCTAAGAACAGTTCTTAAACAATTCGAAATTTGAAAGGGGTGAAAATGCGCGAAAATCGTTCTAAAAAACGTTCTAAATGGTGGTTTCTAAACAATCTCAGGAAATACCAAACCGATTTAAAAAATAATGGTGTCAAAATGACGGTGACAACACTTGCTCCAACATAGGCTATATTTTATTTCGGTGCCACTACCCGAAAGGGGGTGCAGGAGCAAAAAACTTTCTAAAAATGCGATTTTTGCGTTACCGAAGGGCCTAGAAATATGAAATTTGAAATATTAGCTACTTATTAGAGATAAAGGATTTCTAAGAACAGTTATTAAACAATTCGAAATTTAAAAGAGGTGAAAATGCGCGAAAAGCCTTCTAAAAAACGTTCTAATGGTGGTTTCTACACAATCTCAGGAAATACCAAGCCGATCTAAAAAATAATGGCGCAAAATGATGGTGACAACATTTGCTCCAACATAGGCGATGTTTTATGTCGGTGCCACTACCCCAAAAGGGGCGCAGGAGAAAAACGTTCTAAATTGCGGCTTTTGCGTTACAGAAGGGCCTAGAATCGTGAAATTTGGAATGGTAGTTAGTTATAAGATATCAATGATCGCTAAGGGCATTTCCTAAAAAAATCGAAATTTAAAAGGGAGTCAAAATGCGCAAAAAGCGTTGTAAAAAACGTTCTAAATTGCGATTTCTATGCAATCTTAGGAAGTACTGAACCGATTTCAAATACAATGGTGTAAAAATTATGCTGACAGATCTCGCTCCAAGTTAGGCTATATTTTATATCTGTTTCCACTACCCCAGAGGAGATGCAGGAGCAAAATGCGCTAAAAGCGTTCTAAAAACGTTCTAAATGCCGATTTGTCAGCGATATCTCAAGAAGAATCAAACTGATTTCACAAGAAAACGTAGGAAATTGATGCTGACAGACTCTGCTCTAACATAGACGCTATTTTATGTCGGTATCACTATCACCTAGACGTTGCAGGAGCAAAAAAGCGTTCTAAATTTCAATTTTTGTGATCGGTACGGGCTAGCAACTTAAAATTAGGCAAAGTACATATTTATTAGATATAAATGATCTTTTTAAGTACAGTTTCGAAAAAATTAGAAATTTAAAAAGAGGTGAAATGCGCGAAAGCGTTCTAAAAACGTTCTAAATTGCGATTTATACTCAATCTCAGGAAATACCAAAGCTATTTCAAAAGTAATGTTTGCAAATCAATGGTGATAGCACCTGCTATAACATACGTTATATTTTATGTTGCTGTCACTACCATCTGGGGTTTGCAATAGCAAAACAGGTTGTAATTTGCGTTCTTTTTGCACAACTGAGTGGTCTAACACTTTGAAATATGGCATGGTATTTACTTACAAGATGCAACTGCTTTCTAGGAACAGTCGAAAAAATATTCCAAATTTAAAAAGATGAAGTAAGCGAAAAGCGTTTTAAATTACAATTTTTATGCAATCTTATCAAATATTAAACCGATTAAAAAAATAATTATGACAAACTATTGGTATTAGAACCTGCTCAAGCATAAGCTATATTTTATAACTGTGCCACTACCACCAGAGGGTTGCAGGAGCTAAAAATTTTCTAAATTGCGATTTCTGTGATACTGAAAATGATAGAAACTTTAAATATGGCTTGGTAGTTACTTATAAAATATAAATGCCCTCGAAGGACTGTCGAAAATAAATTCGAATTTAAAAGGGGTTAAGCGAAGAGAAGGTATGAAAAGCATTCTAAAAGAGTCCTAATTACGATATCTATGCAATTTCAGGGAATATAAACCAATTATAAATGTAATAGTTGCGAATCAATGGTAACAGTCTCTGATCCTACACAGGCCGATGATTCTACTACCTGGGGTTTACAGGGACAACAAACATTCTATAAAAGATCTTTAAAAGCTTTCTAAATTACGTTTCTGTGGAATATTAAAAATAACAAACCGATTTCAAATTTAATGTTGGCAAATTAATGGTGATAGTTCCTAATTCAACACAGCCCTTTCTGTTGAGAGAGATGGTAGGACTTGGAATTTGACATGATAGTTAATTTTAAGATGTAAGAAGATGGTTTTTAAAAAATTCAAAACTTCAAATGAATACTGAAATGAGCGTATTAAATGAGCATAAAGGTTTCAAAATATTTTCCAAATTATCATTTATTTAGTTTTATTAATTTAAGTCTCATTTCTGCCTAATGAAGTGTAATAATGATGTTTAATCAAACTGTGCTTTAAATAGTAATTGTTGAATTATTCTTAAAAGTAATAAGTAAAAATTTATTTAGTACCTTTTAATAAAAATTTGACATATAAATATCACTTGGCATATTTCAAATATTACGCGAGCAAAGCCGCGGGGTTTGCTAGTCTATACTCCTATTATAAAGAGGAAAAAATTGTTTATTTGTCGGAGGTAAGCTCGGGAACTACCGAACCGATTGCAAAAGTAATGGTCTCAAAATGATGGTGTTGGTCCAACTTAGAACATAGGCTATATCTTATGTCCGTGCCACTGGCCAGAAGGGGGTGCAGAAGCAAAAAACGTTCTAAAAATGCGATTTTTGCGTTACTGAAGGGCCTAGAAATATGAAATTTCGAATATTATTTACTTATAAGATATAAATGATGTCTAAGAACAGTTCTTAAACAATTCGAAATTTAAAGGGGGTGAAAATGCACTAAAAGTGTTCTAAAAAACGTTCTAAATTATAGTTTCTACATAATCTCAGGAAATACCGAACCGATTGAAAAAGTAATGGTATCAAAATAATGGTGTTAGTCCAACTTAGAATATAGGCTATATTTTATGTCGGTGCCACTACCCCAAAGGGGATGCAGGAGCAAAAAACGTTCTAAAAAGGCGATTTTTGCATTACTCAAGAGCCTAGAAATATGAAATTTGGAATATTAGTTACTTTTAAGATATAAATGATGTCTAAGAACAGTTCTTAAACAATTCGAAATTTAAAAGTGGTGAAAATGCGCGAAAAGCGTTCTAAAAACATTCTAAATGGTGATTTCTACAAAATCTCAGGAAATACCAAACCGATTAAAAAAATAATGACGTCAAAATGATGGTGAAAGCCCTTGCTCCAACATAGGCTATGTTTTATGTCGGTTCCACTACCCCAAAGGGGGTGCAGGAGAAAAACGTTCTAAATTGCGGTTTTTGCATGACGGAAGAGCCTTGAATCGTGAAATTTAGAATGGTAGTTAGTTATAAGATATCAATGATCTCTAAGGACATTTACTAAAAAAGTCGAAATTTAAAAGGTGGGAGGGGTCAAAATGCGCAAAAAGCGTTGTAAAAAAACGTTCTAAATTGCGATTTCTAGCAATCTCAGGAAATACTGAGCCGATTCCAAATATAATAATATAAAAATGATGGAGACAGATCTTGCTCCATGATAGGCTATATTTTATATCTGTTTCCACAACCCCAGAGGAGATGCAGGAGCAAAATAAACGAAAAACGTTCTAAAAACGTTCTAAATGCCGATTTGTCACCAATATCTCAGGAAGAATCAAACTGATTTCAAAAGTAATGGTAAGAAATTGATGCTGACAGCCTCTGCTCTAACATAGACGCTATTTTAAGTCGGTATCACTATCACCTAGACGTTACAGGAACAAAAAAGCGTTCCAAATTTGGATTTTTGTGATCGGTAGGGGCTAGCAACTTAAAATTTGGCAAGGTACATATTTATTACATATAAATCATCTTTAAGAACAGTTTCGAAAAATTGGAAATTTAAAAAGGGGTGAAAATGCGCAAAAAGCGTTCTAAAAACGTTCTAAATTGCCATTTCTACTCAATCTCAGGAAATTCCAAAGCTATTTCAAAATTAATGGTTGCAAATCAATGGTGACAGTCCCTGCTATAACATAGGTTATATTTTATGTTGCTGTTACTACCATCTGAGGGTTGTAAAAGCAAAACATGTTCTGATTTGCGTTTTTTTGCATAACTGAAGGGTCTAACACTTTGAAGTATGGCATGGTATATACTTACAAGATGCAACTGCTTTCTAAGAACTGTCGAAAGAAAATTTCAAATTTAAAAAGATGAAGTGAGCGAAAAGCGTTATAAATTACAATTTTTATGTAATCTTATCAAACACCAAACCGATTAAAAAAATAATGATGACAAATTGTTGGTGATAGAATCTGCTCAAACATAAGCTATATTTTATGTCTGTGCCACTACCACCAGAGGGTTGCAGTAGCTAAAAAATTTCTAAATTGCGATTTCTGTTATGCTGAAAAGGCTAGAAACTTTAAATATGGCATGGTAGTTACTTTTAAAATATAAATGTCCTCGAAGGACTGTCGAAAATAAATTCGAATTAAAAAGGGGTGAAGTGAAGGGGAGGTGCGAAAAGCATTCTAAAAAAGTCCTAAATTACGATTTCTACGCAATTTCAGGGAATATAAACAAAATATAAAAGTAATAGTTGCGAATTAATGGTAGCAGTCTCTGCTCTTCACAGGCTATATTTTATGCCGATCATTCTACCACAGGAACAAAAAACGTTCTAAAAAAGGCCTTTAAAAGCGTTCTAAATTACGTTTCTGTGGAACATTAGGAAATAACAAACCAATTTCAAAATTAATGTTGGCAAATTAATGGTGACAGTTCCTATTTCAACATAGCCCTTTATGTTGAGAGAGGTGGTAGGACTTGGAATTTGACATGATGGTTAATTTTAAGATGTAAGAAGATAGTTTCTAAAAAATTCAAAACTTCAAATGAATTCTGAAATGAGCCTATTAATTGAGCATAAAAGTTTCAAAATATTTTCTTAATTATTATTTATTTAGTTTTATTTCGTTTTATTAATTTAAGTCTCATTTCTGCCTTATGCAGTGGAACAATGATCTTTAATCAAACTGTGTTTTAAATAGTAATTTTTTTAATTACTCCTAAAAGTAATGAGTGCCTTTTAATAAAATAAAACATTACCTTTTAATAAAATAAAATATTACCTTTTAATAAAATAAAAATTTAGTTAGTACCTTTTAATAAAAATTAGACATATAAATATCACTTGGCATATTTCAAATATTACGCGAGCAAAGCCGCGGGGTTTGCTAGTCTATACTCCTATTATAAAGAGGAAAAATTGTTTATTTGTCGGAGGTAAGCTCTGGAACTACCGAACCGATTCCAAAAGTAATGGTATCAAAATGATGGTGTGAGTCCAACTTAGAACATAGGCTATATCTTATGTCGGTGCCACTACCCCGAAGGGGGTGTAGGAGAAAAAACGTTCTAAAAATGCGATTTTAGCGTTACTGAAGGGCCTAGAAATATGAAATTTTGAATATTAGTTACTTATAAGATATAAATGATGTCCAAGAACAGTTCTTAAACAATTTGAAATTTAAAAGGGGTGAAAATGCACAAAAAGCGTTCTAAAAAACGTTCTAAATGGTAGTTTCTACACAATCTCAGGAAATACCAAACCGATCTAAAATATATTGGTATCAAAATGATGGTGACAACACTTTCTCCAAGATAGGCTATGTTTTATGTAGGTGTCACTACCCCAAAGGGGTGCAGGAGCAAAAAACGTTCTAAAAATGCAATTTTAGCGTTACTGAAGGGCCTAGAAATATGAAATTTTGAATATTAGTTACTTATAAAATATAAATTATGTCTAAGAACAGTTCTTAAACAATTTGAAATTTAAAAGGTGTGAAAATGCACAAAAAGCGTTCTAAAAACGTTCTAAATGGTAGTTTCTCAACAATCTCAGGAAATACCAAACCGATCAAAAAAATATTGGTGTCAAAATGATGGTGACAACACTTGCTCCAAGATAGGCTATGTTTTATGTAGGTGTCACTAACCCAAAGGGGTGCAGGAGCAAAAAACTTTCTAAAAATGCGATTTTAGCGTTACTGAAGAGCCTAGAAATATGAAATTTTGAATATTAGTTACTTATAAGCTATAAATGATGTCTATGAACAGTTCTTAAACAATTTGAAATTTAAAAGGTGTGAAAATGCACAAAAAGCGTTCTAAAAGCGTTCTAAATGGTAGTTTCTCAACAATCTCAGGAAATACCAAACCGATCTAAAAAATATTGGTGTCAAAATGATGGTGACAACACTTGCTCCAAGATAGGCTATGTTTTATGTAGGTGTCACTAACCCAAAGGGGTGCAGGAGCAAAAAACGTTCTAAAAATGCGATTATAGCGTACTGAAGAGCCTAGAAATATGAAATTTTGAATATTAGTTACTTATAAGCTATAAATGATGTCTATGAACAGTTCTTAAACAATTCGAAATTTAAAAGGGATGAAAATGCACAAAAAGCGTTCTAAAAACGTTCTAAATGGTAGTTTCTAAACAATCTCAGGAAATACCAAACCGATCTAAAAAATATTGGTGTCAAAATGATGGTGACAACGCTTGCTCCAAGATAGGCTATGTTTTATGTCGGTGTCACTACCCCAAAGGGGGTGCAGGAGCAAAAAACGTTCTAAAAATGAGATTTACGTGTTACTGAAGGGCCTAGAAATATGAAGTTTGAAATATTAGCTACTTATTAGATATAAAGGATTTCTAAGAACAGTTCTTAAACAATTCGAAATTTGAAAGGGGTGAAAATGCGCGAAAATCGTTCTAAAAAACGTTCTAAATGGTGGTTTCTACACAATCTCTGGAAATACCAAACCGATTTAAAAAAGAATGGTGTCAAAATAAGGGTGTCAAAATAAGGGTGTCAAAATGACGGTGGCAACCCTTGCTCCAACATAGACTATGTTTTATGTCGGTGCAACTACCCGAAAGGGGTGCAGGAGCAAAAAACGTTCTGAAAATGCGATTTTTGCGTTACCGAAGGGCCTAGAAATATGAAATTTCAAATATTAGCTACTTACTAGATATAAAGGATTCGTAAGAACAGTTCTTAAACAATTCGAAATTTAAAAGGGGTGAAAATGCGCGAAAAGCGTTCTAAAAAAGGTTCTAATAATGGTTTCTACACAATCTCAGGAAATACCAAACCGATCTAAAAAATAATGACGTCAAAATGATGGTGACAACGCTTGCTCCTACATAGGCGATGCTTCATGTCGTTGCCACTACCCCAAAGGGGTTGCAGGAGAAAAACGTTCTAAATTGCGGCTTTTGCGTTACGGAAGGGCCTAGAATCGTGAAATTTGGAATGGTAGTTAGTTATAAGATATCAATGATCTCTAAGGACATTTCCTAAAAAAATCGAAATTTAACAGGGGATCAAAATGCGCAAAAAGCGTTGTAAAAAACTTTCTAAATTGCGATTTCTATGCAATCTCAGGAAGTACTGAACCGATTTCAAATATAATGGCGCAAAATGATGGTGACAGATCTTGCTCCAAGATAGGCTATATTTTATATCTGTTTCCACTACCCCAGAGGAGATGCAGGAGCAAAATGCGCGAAAAGCGTTCTAAAGCGTTCTAAATGCCGATTTGTCGGCAATATCTCATAAAGAATGAATCTGATTTCAAACGTAATGGTAGGAAATTGATGCTGACAGTGTCTGCTCTAACATAGACGCTATTTTATGTCGGTATCACTATCACCAAGACGTTGCAGGAGCAAAAAAGCGTTTTAAATTTCGATTTTTGTGATCGGTAGGGGCTAGCAACTTAAAATTAGGCAAGGTACATATTTATTAGATATAAATGTTCTTTAAGAACAGTTTCGAAAAAATTGGAAATTTAAAAAGGGGTGAAAATGCGCGAAAAGCGTCCTAAAAACGTTCTAAATTGCGATTTCTACTCAATCTAAGGAAATACCAAAGCTATTTCAAAAGTAATGGTTGCAAATCAATGGTGACAGTCCCTGCTACAACATAGGTTATATTTTATGTTTCTGTCACTACCATCTGAGGGTTGCAAAAGCAAAACATGTACTAATTTGCGTTTTTTGCACAACTGAGGTGTCAAACACATTGAAGTATGGCATGGTATTTACTTACAAGATGCAACTGCTTTCTAAGAACAGTCGAAAGAAAATTCCAAATTTAAAATATTAAGTGAGTGAAAAGCGTTATAAATTACAATTTTTAAGCAAACTTATAAATTACCAAACCGATTTAAAAAAAATGATGACAAATTTTGGTGATAGAACCTGCTCGAACATAAGCTATATTTTATGTCTTTTCTACTACCACCAGAGGGTTGCAGGAGCTAAAAACTTTCTACATTTCGATTTCTGTGATACTGAAGGCCTAGAATCTTTAAATATGACATGGTAGTTAATTATAAAATATAAATGCCCTCGAAGGAACGTCGAAAATAAATTCGAATTAAAAAGGGGTGAAGCGAAGGGGAGGTGCGAAAAGCATTCTAAAAAAGTTCTAAATTACGATTCTATGCAATTTCAGGGAATATAAACCTGTTATAAAAGTAATCAATGCGAATCAATGGTAACAGTCTCTGATCCTACACAGGCTATATTTTAAGCCAGTGATTCTACCACCTGGAGCTCACAGGAACAACAAACGTTCTGAAAGAGGGCTTTAAAATCTTTTTAAATTACGTTTCTGTGGAATATTAGGAAATAACAAACCGATTTCAAAATTAATGTTGGCAAATTAATGGTGACAGTTCCTGTTTCAACATAGCCCTTTATGTTGAGAGAGGTGGTAGGACTTGGAATTCGACATGATGGTTAATTTAAAGATGTAAGAAATTGTTTCTAAAAAATTCAAAACTTCAAATCAATACTGAAATGAGCGTATTAATTGAGCATAAAAGTTTCAAAATATTTTCTAAATTATCATTTATTTATTTTTATTTCATTTTATTAAGTCTCATTTCTGCCTAATGCAGTGTAATAAGGATGTTTAATCAAACTGTGTTTTAAAAAGTAAATTTTGAACTATTCCTAAAAGTAATAAGTACCTTTTAATAAAATAAAACATTACATTTTAATAAAATAAAATATTACCTTTTAGTAAAATAAAAATTTAGTTAGTACCTTTTAATAAAAATTAGACATATAAATATCACTTGGCATATTTCAAATATTACGCGAGCAAAGCCGCGGGGTTTGCTAGTAATAATATTATAAAGAGGTAAAAATTGTTTATTTGTAGGAGGTAAGCTCTGGAACTGCCGAACCGATTCCAAAACTAATGGTATCAAAATGATGGTGTTAGTCCAACTTAGAACATAGTCTATATCATATGTCCGCGCCACTGACCAAAAGAGGGTGCAGGAGCAAAAAATGTTCTAAAAATGCGATTTTTGTGTTACTGGAGGGCCTGGAAACATGAAATTTGGAATGGTAGTTATTTATAAGATGCTAATGATCTCTAAGGACATTTGTTTAGAAAATCGAAATTAAAAAGGGGTGAAAATGCGCGAAAGGCGTTCCAAAAAACGTTCTAAATGGCGCTTTTTACGCAATTTCAGGAAGTGCCAAACCAATTTCAAAAATAATGGTGTCAAAATGATAGTGACAACTCTTGCTCCAACATAGGCTACATTTTATGTCGGTGCCACTACCCCTAAAGAGGGTGCAGGAGCAAAAATCGTTTGAAATTGCGATTTTGTGTTACTGAAAGGCCTAGATACATGGAATTTGGAACGATAGTTAATTATTAGATATAAATGATCTCTAAGAACATTTCTTAAAAAAATCGAAATTTAAAAGGTGTGAAAATGCGCTAAAAGAGTTCTAAAAAACGTTCTAAATGGCGATTTCTACGCAGTCTCAGAAAGCACCCAACCTATTTCAAAAGTAATGGTTGGAAATTGATGATGACAGCCCTTGCTCCAACATTTGCTCTATTTCATGTCGGTGTCCCTACCACCTAGGGGTTGCAGAAGCAAAAAGCGTTCTAAATTGTGATTTTTGTATTGCTGAAGGGCCTACAATCCTGAAATTAGGCAGGGCAGTTATTTATAAGATACAAATGATATCTAAGAACATTTGCTAAAAATGCGATTTCTACGCAATCTCAGGAAGTACCGAACTTATTTAAAAAAATAATGGTGTCAAAACGGTGGTGATAGCCCTCGCTCCAACATAGGCTGTATTTCATGTCGGTGCCACTATCCCAAAGGAGTTGAAGGAGCAAAAAACGATCTAAATTGCGTTTTTTGTAATACTGCAGGGGCTAGCAACTTGAAACTAGGCATGGTAGTTACTTGTAAGATATAAATGGTCTCTAAGAACATTTCCTAAATAATTCGAAATTTAAAAGGGGTGAAAATGGACGAAAAACGTTCTAAATTGTGATTTCTCTTCAATCTCTGAAAGTACACAACCTATTTCAAAAGTAATGATGAGAAATTCATGATGACAGCCTTTGCTCCAATATAGGATCTATTTTATGTCGGCGTCACTACCCCCTTGCGGTTGGATTTTAAGAAACGTTCTAAATTGTGATTTTTGCGATACTGAAAGGGCTAGCAACTTGAAATTCGCATGGTAATTACTTATGAGATGTAAATGTTCTCTGAGAAGAGTTCCTTAAAAAAAATTGAAATTTTAAAGGGGTGAAAATGAACGAAAAGAATTGTAAAAAAGTTCTAAATAACGATTTCTACGCAAACTCAGGAACCGATTTCAGAAGTAATGGTTTCAAACTGATGGTGACAGTCCTTGCTCTAACATAGCCTATATATAACGTTGTTGTCACTACCATCTGGGGGTGTCAGGAGCAAAATATGTTCTAAATTGCGTTTTTTGTGTTACTGAGGGGGTCTAACATTTAAAATTTGAAATGGTAATTAATTCAAGGATGCAAATGCTTTCTAAGAATTGTCTAAAGAAAATTCCAAATTTAAAAGGATGAAGTGAGCGAAAAGCGTTCTATAAGCGTTCTAAATTACGATTTTTATGCAAACGTATGAAATACGAAACCGATTTCAAACATAATGGTTTCAAATTGATAGCCGTGGAACCTGCTCAAACATAAGCTATATTTTATGTCGAGGCTTGCAGGAGCAAAAAACTTTCTAAATTGCGATTTATGCGGTACTGAAGATGCTAGAAACTTTAAATATAGCACGGTAGTTACTTAAAAAATATAAATGTCCTCTAAGAACAGTCGAAAATAAATTCGAAATTAAACAGGGGTGAAGCGAAGGGAAGGAGCGAAAAGCATTCTAATAGAGTCCTAAATTACAATTTCTATGGAATCTCAGGAAATAATAAACAGATTACAGAAGTTATTGATTGCGAATCAAGAGTGATAGTCCCTAATCCTATACGCTCTATATTTTATGCACTACCACCTGGTTGCCAGGAACAACAAGAAAGTCTTTAAAAACATCTAAATTCTGTTTTCTATAGAATAATAGGAAATGCCAACCGATTTCTAGGTTAACGTTGGCAAATTAATGGTGACAGTCTCTGCTTCAACATTCTTCGAGACTGCTTCTTCTTCTGCTTCAACATTCTATTTCAACTCTGTTTCGGCATTTTATGTTTGTGCCACTAACACCAGAGAGGTGGTAGACTGTTACACAAGAAGCTTGGAATTTGACATGATGTTTAATTTTAAGATGTAAATGTGTTAAGATGGTTTAAAAAAAATTCAAAACTTCAAATGAATACTGAAATGAGTTTATGAAATGAGCATAAAAGTTTCAAAATACTTTCTAAATTATCATTTAATTGAAATTAGTTTCAGTTCTTCTTATTAATTAAAATTTCATTCCTGTCTATTGAACTTTTGTAATGAAGTTTAGTCAAACTGTGGCTTAATTTGTAATTTTTTAATTATCCCAGAAAGCGTTCTTCTAATAAAAAATAGTCATGCAAATATCACTTGGCATATATCAACTATTACGTGAGCAGCAAAGCCGCGGGGTTTGCTAGTAATTTATAATTTCGCAATAAAAAATTCTCCTGATGTCGTAGAATAAATAATAAGCGTTATACATTCATAAAGATGCATAGTTCAAGCAGTATAGTTCATTTCTCTGACAGAATTTTGATTGAAAATTTTAATTATTATGAAACCTGATTAACAACTTTATGCTTAATAACAGTTGGAGGCTTTTAATTTTCAATAAAATTGTGAATATTTTCCTCGTTTTCGCTTTTATTAAATTCTGTATTTCAATACTATTTCAATCATTCACATTTACTTATAAAATAAAGAAATATATATTTCAACAATTTCAACAGTATTCCCGATTAATGATGAATATTTTCTGCACAATATAATTAAACTTCCAAGTGCAAAAATAATTTTGAATTTTCCTTCCTTAATTAAATTCATATCACATCTTAAAGATTCATCATCTTCACTATTCAGTGATAAAGTCATTAGCTGTTTGACAATAATTTTAAAATAAATGTCGAATTTTTCAGGATTTAACATGTTTTAGCTGATAGTCACGAATACCTTTTACATACACAAACATTTATTTGTAGACTTAAAAATTAAATATTTTAAGGGCGGCGGCTAGACGGTCTAGCCACCTAATTTTAATTCCAAAACTGCCAAATGGCACCAAGAATATTTTAATAAAATTTTCCTTTTCTAATGAAAGGGTTCATGAGTGTGTTTTTATTTTCTAAGAAATTCGTTTGAATATTCTGGTCAGTCAATTATTTCATCAGTTTATGAACAGAATTCTTCTGCCCTTGAAAGGGTTTAATCCATTTAATCATCTAAGTGTTATTTCCTATTCATCTAAACTTACTTTTATTCGCGACAATAAATTATCTTATGGGTGTAAAATGTTGAATAAGGTCATGATCTCACGAAGGTACGTGATTCATAAACGGAAAGTAAATATCTTTAACACCATCATAATATAAAATTTCATTTATTATTTAGCATACATTTTAAAGTATATTTATTAAATCAATCATCATGAACAAAATTGATTAATTTAATGATATTTAGCTTTTAATGATTACTGATTTTCTGAATTTCATTATTTTCCATTTTAAATATCAGGGGCTCACAACAATAGTAGACCAAATCCATTTTGAAAATATGAGATAGTCTGTTTAGAAGGTTCATAAAATCTGTTTTATCGGCTACCACAGTGAACCAAGCCTGTTTTCACATACTTTCTCATATATGGCACCTGTTTACAGACTTAGTTCACTGTGGAAATCAATAAAACAGATTTTTATGCACCATCAAAATGGACTATCTCATTTTTTTTTCAAAAGGGATTCAGACTACTATGGTTGTGAGCCCCTCAATAATGAATTGTAATAATACTACCGCATTCAAAAGAATGGATTAAAGGTTATTATAAAACACTAGGGGGCTCGGCCCCCTACGAGCTACGCTCGCCAACCCCCGTCCAGACACCGCAGGCTCTAAATGCACGCTAATTTGATCGGCTTTAAAAAGATTTCGAAAGATTGAATTATAACTTAAAAAACAGTGGCGATCTCCCTATAAACGAATTTCTATTCATTTCTCTTTGATTGGGGAATTTTAACGCCAAATCCGCTGTGGTACTACTTGATTATCCCGTCGACCAATTTCGCGAAATTATATAAATCGCCAAACCACTCGCTAAATTATACAAATTGACATAATTTTTATTTTAAATAACGAAAGAACAAATAAATTCGTACAACATTAATAAAAATACAAATAAAACGTCGAAATAAAAATAACTTGATGACGTAGACACGTGTAACAACATTTCAAAATAAGCTAATATAAAAGGAATTAAGTAAACAGAGTCTTTGTCTCCTGGTATTTTTTAACAAAGCGAAAAGAAAGTTCTTTTAAATGAGACATTTTAAATTAATCGTTTTTAATCTTTTGTTAGCAATGAAATATTATTTGCGCTTTCCTAACAAAAATAGTTGAAAATATCCTCTCAAAATATTAAATAAATGTCTAGCGCAATTTCTAAATTTAAACTTTTTTGCAATATTATTTTGTGTTCATTTTATATAATAACTATAATGTGACGTAAATATGACGTAATTTCTCCTAAGACTTCTAACGCATGTTAATGAATTTATTATTTTACAATATCCTTTCTCTTTTAAAATTCACGTGTATGCTTTTTATGGCGTAATTTTTAATAAGTTCCTGCTTTTTATGCATAATTATTTAATTCTAATTTGAAAGTTTTTTTCCTGTTTATAATAGTCACGTGTAAATAAATTTTTAATTTGAAGCAAACATTATTGCTTGCGCTTTTTATACAGTTGGCAACAGTTTAAATTAGTACAATTTTCTGAAATCTGTAAAAAATATCTCTAGAAATGGTGAAAATTTGAATTTAAAATAGAAATAAAACCTGAAAAATGAGTCAAAATAAAAAAATTAATGCAATCTGCACTCCGGCAAATTCTAACGCATAAAATGATCTAAAAATGATTACACTGCCATGTATAGTTTTTGCTGCTATAAAACTTTTTTAGTGGAACGATTTTGTCCAACTTTAGCATTAAATATCTCTTAAAATAATTCTTCGATTTGAAAACTGTCTGCATCAGCGTGTTTATTAAACATTTCTGTATAAAACCACTGATTTTCATATTTTTGTATGCATTATTTTTCTCAATATTAACGAAGAAAGACCTCCGGTCACAAAAAATTCAAAACCGGCGGCGGCGGCGGTGACAGCGGTAGTTACTTTTTTTTAGAATAGAGAGATTATAAAGGAATCCTCAGTTTATAATGATTCTTTTGTATTCTGTGTAATTAGTATTTATCGAAGTGTAAAAATAAACTTGCACATATTTCGGCACTTTCGTTTTAAATCTTATCCTCCAGTTTTAAATTCTAGATACCTAAAGTTCAAAATAGTTATTAAAACGAAAAGTTTTAAATGAATTTTGAAATTTCGAAATTCACTTAATTGATTCGGAATTTGATGGTCGGTATTCATATGTTATTTTTACAGAAGGAAATATTTCCTTATTAAATCTAAAATGAATCATGTGTTTTCTTTAACCCATTGAGGGGCGGTAGGATATATTTTATACCACCTACGATTAATAAAGATTTGCACCAGAAAAATTTTATTGAATTTTACTTTCCAAACTTTCGTGGAGCAAAATTGTAAAATTGCTTTTTCTTACTTTGCAATAAAATTTTTCGAAGATTCCGGTGTGAATTCGACATTAGAGACACACAGTTACTTGCCCCTTAAAGGGTTAATTCATGTTACCTTATTTCAATAATTATAAATGCAAGGGGATAAATCCGGGTTTTCCGAGTTACAGAATGAATTGTCCTAAAATTTCAAGTACAGGAAATTTTTCCGTACAGTATTTTCTTATAGAAAATCTCTTTTTAAATAATGTGTGATTTCGTAGGCTTAACCTAGATGCTACATTTATCTACCCTATATATATAAAATCCTAATGAAACGAATTTATGAAACGAATATATGACACGGCTGAAATGTAACGATTCTTTGAATCGACTGATTAAACAACTGATTATGTTTCACGGCGATTTCTCCTAAAATATGGAATACTTTGCGATGAAATTAACACCAAAATCAATATTGATCCGCAGATTTAAAAACTGGTATTAGAATTTTTAAATTCGAATTAGTTTTCGAAATATTAATTTTTTTCTAATTTTATATACATTTCTCTAATGATGGCAACTCAAATTTTAATCAAACAGATATTTTTTTTTCAGATTTTAGAAAAGGTTACTATTTTAAACTAAATTGGCGAGAAGTTTGGCCTCCCTTAAATGTATGCAAAGAAATGGATCATGTCACTTTTATTCATAATTCAATTTGTATTTCATTATCATTTTATTTAATGCAAACAGAAACATTTAAAATAAATGGCTTTCACTTCTTTATTTTTACTTTCTTCTACCTCGACAAGAAGAAAGTATTGGTTTCATAAAAATTTTCGAATTCCAGTTTTCGACGTATTTATACGTTTTATGGGTCAGAGATTCCAAAAAACATGTTTTTACAAAATATCTGTCTGTGAGTCTGTCTGTCTGTCTGTATGTGACACAAATTTTGGGGGCGCTCTATCTCAAGTACTAATTCAAGGAATTTAATAAAAATTTATATTAAGGTAGTCCCTGATTAGTGCTGATTAGTTTTTGGTGTAAATCGCCCTGCAGGTGGCGCTGCTATGTAGCATTTTTCAGGATTTCCGCAAAAGCTCTATCTCAAGAACTAATGCACGGATTTTTATAAAACTTCAGATTCCGTTAATCCTTGATATGTGTTGGTGCTGGTAACGTTTTGGTGCAAATCGCCCAACAGATGGCGCTGTTATGCTGCATTTTGTAGAATTTACACGATTTTCGTAATAGCCCAATCTCAAGAAATAATGCACGGATTTTCATCAAACTTCAGATTCAGTTAGTGCTTGACATGAATTGACGTTTTGCCTCTTGTGATGTAAATCGCTCAACAGGTGACGCTGCTATGCTGCATTATTTGAGATTTCCGCAATAGCTTTATCTCAAGAACTAATACTTGGGTTTTCAACAAACTTCAGAATCAGGTATACCTGGATATGAATTAGTGCTGTTTATGTTTTGGTGTAAATCGCTCAACAGGTGGCGCTGCTATGCAGCATTTTTCACGATTTCCACAATAGCTCAATGTCCAGAACTAATGCACGGATTTTCATCAATCTTCAGATTCAGTTAGTCCTTGACATGAAATGATGTTTTGTACCTTTTCGTGTAAATCGCTCAGCAGGTGGCGCTGCTGTGCTTCATTTTTTGTGATTTCCACAATAGCTCTAGCTCCAGAACTAATGCACCGATTTTCATCAAACTTCAGATTCCGGTATACCTTAATATGAATTAGTGCTGTTTTTGTTTTGGTGCAAATCGCTCAACAGGTGGCGCTGCTATGCTGAATTTCTCAGAATTTCTCCTACAGCTCTATCTCAATAACTAATGCTCGAATTTTCATCAAACTTCGAATTCAGGTATACTTTGATATGAATTGTTTCTAAATTGATGCAATTTCTTATACTATTTAAATGATTTAATTGACGTGATTTATATAGAAGAAAGTTTTGTGATGGCCACAACATACTAGTTTTTAAACGAAATGAAAAGAAAAATATTAGACACAGATGTCATATACGCACCGGGGTACCTAATTGGCGCCAAAATGGCATTTTTTTGGTTGACATGGTAACCCGTCTTTTATTGTTTATTTAATAATAAATGTTTATTTTCTTTTTTTTAATTATATAAATTGTTTTGTTCGATAGTTAATTATTTTTTTGGTTACTTTCCTTTAAAAATAAAAAATAATAGAAAATAATTAAAAAATAACGTACTACTTAGTTATTCCATCGACCCATTTCGCGAAATTATATAAATCGCCAAACCACTCGCTAAATTATACAAATTGACATAATTTTTATTTTAAATAACGAAAGAACAAATAAATTCGTACAACATTAATAAAAATACAAATAAAACGTCGAAATAAAAATAACTTGATGACGTAGACACGTGTAACAACATTTCAAAATAAGCTAATATAAAAGGAATTAAGTAAACAGAGTCTTTGTCTCCTGGTATTTTTTAACAAAGCGAAAAGAAAGTTCTTTTAAATGAGACATTTTAAATTAATCGTTTTTAATCTTTTGTTAGCAATGAAATATTATTTGCGCTTTCCTAACAAAAATAGTTGAAAATATCCTCTCAAAATATTAAATAAATGTCTAGCGCAATTTCTAAATTTAAACTTTTTTGCAATATTATTTTGTGTTCATTTTATATAATAACTATAATGTGACGTAAATATGACGTAATTTCTCCTAAGACTTCTAACGCATGTTAATGAATTTATTATTTTACAATATCCTTTCTCTTTTAAAATTCACGTGTATGCTTTTTATGGCGTAATTTTTAATAAGTTCCTGCTTTTTATGCATAATTATTTAATTCTAATTTGAAAGTTTTTTTCCTGTTTATAATAGTCACGTGTAAATAAATTTTTAATTTGAAGCAAACATTATTGCTTGCGCTTTTTATACAGTTGGCAACAGTTTAAATTAGTACAATTTTCTGAAATCTGTAAAAAATATCTCTAGAAATGGTGAAAATTTGAATTTAAAATAGAAATAAAACCTGAAAAATGAGTCAAAATAAAAAAATTAATGCAATCTGCACTCCGGCAAATTCTAACGCATAAAATGATCTAAAAATGATTACACTGCCATGTATAGTTTTTGCTGCTATAAAACTTTTTTAGTGGAACGATTTTGTCCAACTTTAGCATTAAATATCTCTTAAAATAATTCTTCGATTTGAAAACTGTCTGCATCAGCGTGTTTATTAAACATTTCTGTATAAAACCACTGATTTTCATATTTTTGTATGCATTATTTTTCTCAATATTAACGAAGAAAGACCTCCGGTCACAAAAAATTCAAAACCGGCGGCGGCGGCGGTGACAGCGGTAGTTACTTTTTTTTAGAATAGAGAGATTATAAAGGAATCCTCAGTTTATAATGATTCTTTTGTATTCTGTGTAATTAGTATTTATCGAAGTGTAAAAATAAACTTGCACATATTTCGGCACTTTCGTTTTAAATCTTATCCTCCAGTTTTAAATTCTAGATACCTAAAGTTCAAAATAGTTATTAAAACGAAAAGTTTTAAATGAATTTTGAAATTTCGAAATTCACTTAATTGATTCGGAATTTGATGGTCGGTATTCATATGTTATTTTTACAGAAGGAAATATTTCCTTATTAAATCTAAAATGAATCATGTGTTTTCTTTAACCCATTGAGGGGCGGTAGGATATATTTTATACCACCTACGATTAATAAAGATTTGCACCAGAAAAATTTTATTGAATTTTACTTTCCAAACTTTCGTGGAGCAAAATTGTAAAATTGCTTTTTCTTACTTTGCAATAAAATTTTTCGAAGATTCCGGTGTGAATTCGACATTAGAGACACACAGTTACTTGCCCCTTAAAGGGTTAATTCATGTTACCTTATTTCAATAATTATAAATGCAAGGGGATAAATCCGGGTTTTCCGAGTTACAGAATGAATTGTCCTAAAATTTCAAGTACAGGAAATTTTTCCGTACAGTATTTTCTTATAGAAAATCTCTTTTTAAATAATGTGTGATTTCGTAGGCTTAACCTAGATGCTACATTTATCTACCCTATATATATAAAATCCTAATGAAACGAATTTATGAAACGAATATATGACACGGCTGAAATGTAACGATTCTTTGAATCGACTGATTAAACAACTGATTATGTTTCACGGCGATTTCTCCTAAAATATGGAATACTTTGCGATGAAATTAACACCAAAATCAATATTGATCCGCAGATTTAAAAACTGGTATTAGAATTTTTAAATTCGAATTAGTTTTCGAAATATTAATTTTTTTCTAATTTTATATACATTTCTCTAATGATGGCAACTCAAATTTTAATCAAACAGATATTTTTTTTTCAGATTTTAGAAAAGGTTACTATTTTAAACTAAATTGGCGAGAAGTTTGGCCTCCCTTAAATGTATGCAAAGAAATGGATCATGTCACTTTTATTCATAATTCAATTTGTATTTCATTATCATTTTATTTAATGCAAACAGAAACATTTAAAATAAATGGCTTTCACTTCTTTATTTTTACTTTCTTCTACCTCGACAAGAAGAAAGTATTGGTTTCATAAAAATTTTCGAATTCCAGTTTTCGACGTATTTATACGTTTTATGGGTCAGAGATTCCAAAAAACATGTTTTTACAAAATATCTGTCTGTGAGTCTGTCTGTCTGTCTGTATGTGACACAAATTTTGGGGGCGCTCTATCTCAAGTACTAATTCAAGGAATTTAATAAAAATTTATATTAAGGTAGTCCCTGATTAGTGCTGATTAGTTTTTGGTGTAAATCGCCCTGCAGGTGGCGCTGCTATGTAGCATTTTTCAGGATTTCCGCAAAAGCTCTATCTCAAGAACTAATGCACGGATTTTTATAAAACTTCAGATTCCGTTAATCCTTGATATGTGTTGGTGCTGGTAACGTTTTGGTGCAAATCGCCCAACAGATGGCGCTGTTATGCTGCATTTTGTAGAATTTACACGATTTTCGTAATAGCCCAATCTCAAGAAATAATGCACGGATTTTCATCAAACTTCAGATTCAGTTAGTGCTTGACATGAATTGACGTTTTGCCTCTTGTGATGTAAATCGCTCAACAGGTGACGCTGCTATGCTGCATTATTTGAGATTTCCGCAATAGCTTTATCTCAAGAACTAATACTTGGGTTTTCAACAAACTTCAGAATCAGGTATACCTGGATATGAATTAGTGCTGTTTATGTTTTGGTGTAAATCGCTCAACAGGTGGCGCTGCTATGCAGCATTTTTCACGATTTCCACAATAGCTCAATGTCCAGAACTAATGCACGGATTTTCATCAATCTTCAGATTCAGTTAGTCCTTGACATGAAATGATGTTTTGTACCTTTTCGTGTAAATCGCTCAGCAGGTGGCGCTGCTGTGCTTCATTTTTTGTGATTTCCACAATAGCTCTAGCTCCAGAACTAATGCACCGATTTTCATCAAACTTCAGATTCCGGTATACCTTAATATGAATTAGTGCTGTTTTTGTTTTGGTGCAAATCGCTCAACAGGTGGCGCTGCTATGCTGAATTTCTCAGAATTTCTCCTACAGCTCTATCTCAATAACTAATGCTCGAATTTTCATCAAACTTCGAATTCAGGTATACTTTGATATGAATTGTTTCTAAATTGATGCAATTTCTTATACTATTTAAATGATTTAATTGACGTGATTTATATAGAAGAAAGTTTTGTGATGGCCACAACATACTAGTTTTTAAACGAAATGAAAAGAAAAATATTAGACACAGATGTCATATACGCACCGGGGTACCTAATTGGCGCCAAAATGGCATTTTTTTGGTTGACATGGTAACCCGTCTTTTATTGTTTATTTAATAATAAATGTTTATTTTCTTTTTTTTAATTATATAAATTGTTTTGTTCGATAGTTAATTATTTTTTTGGTTACTTTCCTTTAAAAATAAAAAATAATAGAAAATAATTAAAAAATAACGTACTACTTAGTTATTCCATCGACCCATTTCGCCAAATTATACAAATCGCCGAACTACTCGCGAAATTATACAAATTGACATAATTTTTATTTTAAATAAGGAAAGAACAAAGAAAATGGTATAACATTAATAAATATACGAATAAAACGTCGAAATAAAAATCACTTGATGACGTAAAGACGTGTAACTTGCTTAAAGACAAGTGAATGTGACATTTATCAACGATTATTGGAATTTAATCTTATAATTTGGTGATAGATTTTTGTTCGACGGTATAACTAAGTAGTACCAAAAATACATATGCAACCGGTATTTGAAAACGAGGATTTCGCCAAATATTCGTTAAAAAAAATCACGCCAAACCGGGTGCGTATATGGCATCTGGCCAAATATTAAATGATGTAACAAACGATGACATTTAATTTCAACTTCAAAGCAATGTTTTAATTTACCACTCGAAAAATAAAAAAAAATGCTAACTGGCGAGTTGAAAAATAGTTATTTGCGAGATTTGCACCCGGTTAGCGTAACAGTACCAAGAAATCTTTGTGACAATGCTTTTATGTAGTATTATTCGGGAAAAAATTGATTTTTTTCAATCGAAATGGAAAACTTTCGGCGCAAATGCCACATACGGCCCCATATTGGCGCAAATGCCACATACGGCCCCATATTGGCACTATTTTTCTCTGACGCCAATGTCATATACGCAACGGGTACTTAACTGGCGCCATAGTATCATTATTTTGCTTGATTTGATAAGCCGGATGTTGTTGTTTATGCTGTTGATCTTTTCCCCCAAATTAACGTCGGAAAAAAGTCGCGCCAATATGGAGCCGTATATGATATCTCGGCCAAACTTTCATATGAAAAGCGAAGGGATCAGAGCGTATTTATTTATGGCAGACTTGGACTATTATAATATAGATGAAATGATGGCGATAGAATAATATTTGGCGACTTATCACCTGTACCTGGCTAATATTTAAGTACCAAAAAGGCACCAGGAATATAAAAAGCGACGTGGTTCGCCCGGAACTCTTGATGATAGTCACATGACTTAGGCTATTGTTATAGAAATTGTTTTAAAATACCGGGAGACAAAGATATTGTACACTTAATTCCTTTTATTTTTAGCTTCTTTTCAAACGTTTAACTGATCCTCTTTAATCAAACACGAAAACAACCATTGGATGTCTTAACAGCAACTGATTCGGCCTTAAACTTTTTAAATCAAAGGAAATTGAATGGAAACCCGTTTACAGGGAGATCTGCACAGCTTTTTTGAGTATAATTCAATCTTCTATAATATTTTTTAAACCGATCAGATTAGCGTTTTTTTAGATTCTGCGGTGTCTGAACGGGGGTTGGCGAGCGTAGCTTGCAGGGGGCAGAGCCCCCTAGTTTTTCTATGAAAATATGCTGATATTTGTGCTGAAAAATTCCCTGAAACCTACGCCCCTAGAATACAGATGAAAAACATCATATGTATTATTTCTGATGTTAACGTCCCTTTCTCTTTTCACATACTAAACGCACAGCGATGATTGAGATATTTTTCTAAAGGTATTCAAAGTATTTTCAAGCGGCTTTTGAAATAGTATATATATATACATCGTTAAGATTCGGTGTTTGATAAAAAAAAAGAATTGCAGTTAATCAAAAACTAATGAAAAAACGTGCCAACAAATAATCTCAAAGATTGCGGTGAGAAAGCCTCACACTGGTCTACCGTTTTCGTTTTTTTATTATTAACTCTATTTTTTTTCACATGTAACTAGGGGGCTCTGCCTTCACCAAAGTTTTGTTTCTCTTTTTAATATTCTCATGAAAATACTTTTGATGTTAGAAAGGAAATATTATTTGCGCTGTCTTAGAATTCACGACAATAGTTGAAAAGATTATCTCAAAACATGAAATAAATGTCTCGCGCAAATATATTTTTTTATTTAAACTGCGTTGCCAACTGTCAATTATTTGTCCTTATTAATTATGACGTAAATTTCCTCCATTTGCGACTTTTAACGCATAATAATGAATTTATTATTTTAAAATTTTCTTTCTCTTCAAAATTCATGTGTAACTATAGTTTTTATGACGTAATTGTCAATATTTTGCTAATTTCTAACACGTTATCACTTAATTTTCATTTGAAAGTTTTTTCTGATTATAATAGCCACGTGTAAATTAATTTTTAATTTGAAGGAAATGTAATTCTTCGCGCTGTTTTTAAAACTGGCAACAGTTTAAAATAACATCCTTTTCAAAAATACGTAAAAAATATCTCTCGAAATGCTTAAAATTTCAATTTAAAATCGAGATAAATCCTCAAAAAATGAGTCTAATTAAAAAAATAAATGTAGTCTGTTAACCGGGAAATTCTAATGTATTAAATGATGTAAAAGTGTTTAAATTCCTAGGTATAGTTTTTGCTCATAGAAAATTTTTTAATAAAATGATTTTGACCAACTTTAACATTAACTATTTCTTAAAATAATTATTCGATTTAAAAACTGCCTGCATCAGCGTGTTTATCAAACTTTTCTCTATAATAGCACCAATTTTCATATTTTTGTATGTAACAGTTTTCTTACTATTAACGAAGAAATACTCCCGGTCTCAAGAAAGATGGATGTCGATCTAGGAGTGTACCGGGAAAATCTAAGCAGATTTTTATTGGTCCATATCCAAAACGTTACTTTTTTTTTTATAGTTCCACCATATAGTTCCATAGTATAGAGTTCCACCAAAATTCATTTACCTAATTTTAAAAATCCGGCAAATATATTGAAAAAATCCCAAAATAATAAAATAATTTAAAACCCTTAATTGGTAATTTCAGCAATCCATTTATAGAACCACATAACACATTGAAGTAACTTATTCGATTTTATATTTAAAAATATATAAACATGAGCACATACTTCTGTTTTCTTTTTATTGAATATTTTTAATGACTTTCATATTTCTGTGCAGACATAACATAAACAGGGCTCCCAAATGGTCCGCCAACTGAATACCAATATTATTTTAGAAAAATTTTCTTTTTAGATTTTTCTTATAAACCGCCCCGGAATCACCTTTGGAAGTTAATTCTGGCGCAAACCTACCATAAAGTTTTCTGTTAAAATTTATTGGTATTCAGTTGGCGGACCATTTGGGAGCCCTGCATAAAGCAGTTTACGTGACAATTTTACACCCATTATTAGTATTCACTTTTTGGAGACATTAAAATATTCAATTACAAATAAAACAGTTTATTGAAAATCCAAATTGCTACATAATAAAATAACTTAATTATTCGACCAATTTAATCCACTTGTTTGACCAATTTCATCAATTTATTTCATCATCATCTAGTAGTAAATAACTGGAGTAATAAGAAGAATTTATATTTCGGTAATCATTATTAAATCTTCTCTTGTTCTTCCGTACAAATATTTATTACGTTAAAATACATGATCTTACAAACATAATTTTTAAATATGTGCAACAAATTATATCCAATTATTCAAAAACTCACACCGTAAAATTAAAGCTATTAAATATGTATACAAATGGAAAAATGTTGAGTAGGGCTATCTAAATCTGAGTAGATTAAAGTTTCAGTTCATGGAAATCAGCTGTCTCACGCAGCCGATCACAAAAATTATTAAAAAGTCATGCGCCGACTGTCAAGTGTAGTTTGTGAAACTAAGGATCGGCTGAAGCAGGTTTTTAAAACCGAAACCGAATTTCGGTAATCTTCCTGTTTTCGGCCGAAAACAAAAATGTCCAAAATTTTTTAGTAGATTAATTAATACATACATAAATGTACATAAGTATTTGTTAATTATATGAGCTTATTAAATATACATAATTTTTAATTAATCACACGTGTTTATTAAATATACACAATTGTTATTAAAGTATGGCCTAATTTGGTTCTCTGTATCTCTGACCAAAGCTTTTTATTTTCTTTTAAAATAAAATGTAATTAATTCATCAACGACACAGACGAATTTTCTATTTATACGCATTTTATCTAATTGAAAAAAGTTTTATGCAAACATACCTCGATTTATATTTTATAATGATCTTTGTTAATGATCATGTGTTATACCACAACTTATCAGAGAGTATTCGAAACACTTCTGCGGTTTCAAGCTAAAAAATTTCTATTACTGTTAAGTCTAGAGCTTTTAATGCGCACGTGAAATGCGTTTTCAAAATTTAGACATATATCCATCGCTTGCTTTATAATTTTCTCTCACGTCTTGAGTCAGTCATGACTGATAATTATAAACAGTAAAGCTCATAGCAATAAATAAAATGTGACTCATTTGAGCCAATACAGCTCAAATTAGTGAGAAATATTGAAAACTGTCGAAGGAAGAAACGGCATTTTTTAAATACAGATTGTTTCTGTCGAGTTTCGGCCCGGCTGAATTCAGGCAGCAGTTTCTCTTTAGGCGAAACTCACATATTGAGCCAAAATCAAAACCGAATTTTCTGTCAATCTCTATATAAAACACTTTCCAACACTTCCTGTATTGTTCACCGAAACTTCTCTGTTTAACCCATTACCTGGTACTGTTGCGTTTCGCAATGTTAAAAATAAATGTGCATTTCTTGCACAATGTGCTTTGTTTAGCTTCGGTAGTTAATGGGTTAAAATGGGAAAAAAGAACTCTAAGAAAACATTTTAGGAAACTCATTACATATTTGAAAACAATATTTCAGCGAAATGTAGCCCAATTTTTTGTGAAGACCTCTCTTTAATCTGTAATTTGTACACATTCTACATAATATGCTAAAACTTAGTTTAGTAAGAAAATGCATAATACGTTAAAAATTGACCTTCAGTATTTTCTATCAGTATAAGGAAACATACTTGAATTGTACAGCCCTGATTATTACCAACAGGTATTACCATAGAAATTCTGTGCAAAAGCAATGAAGTATGTAGCGACGCACTATCATAGAATATCTCCAATATATCGTTAAATATCCTGAAAACTTGATCACACAGTAATTTTCCTCTACGTATGTTTAACACTAGAACAGCCGTCAAAAATGTATACCTATAACCGCCAAAGCGGTCATTTTGACCGATGTGGATTACCATGCTCAACTATTATTTACTTGCCATTTTTTAATCTTAGCATCGTTTATTACTATTATTACCATAATTGGTTATATAATAATATATATTTCATAATTTTTATTATGTATTTTTATATTTTAATATGTTATAATTATATTATATTGAGATATATATGTATATTATTTATATTTTTTATTTTAAGAGTATTTTTATAGTAAAAAATATTTTTCATGAGAAATCGAAATTGCTAAAAACAAGAATAAACTTGGTGAAAACAAACATTTATATTTATACCCTGAACAATACAACGTTCAGGGTGGCAAGTGGTCAGGGAAAAACATAGTCAAAAAAGAGGAAACTACCAGTATTTTATTCTAGAAAATAGTAGAATAATATAAAGGGATTAAACAAAGCGAATTCCTCTGTAACAAAATACTGGTGTTAAACACTTTTTTAGACTGTGTTTTTCAGAATTTATGCCCGCTAGATCAAGAAAATTATAAAACACTTATAGAGGTCATCGTCTAGAACTAGCTTTTGTAGAATACTCCCGTGCCGTTTGGTCAAGCACATCGACGCCAAATTTTATAGAATTATAGAACTTTATGTTTTCTGGTAAGTGTTTATCGCCAGTTTCAAATGTAACTGATGGATGTCGGGAACTTAGAATTAAACATATTTATTTTTCTTCCCTTTGTAAATTCAACGTAATGCCATCTCTGGCAAGAATTTGGCTGCTGTACAAAGAATTTTTTTTCAGATTTATGTCCTGTGGAATTTTGTTTTTCGTTCGCGATAGACTGTGCCAACAATGCTTGTTGTTCGCGACTTCAGCTTTTCTGCAAGGTGCAGTGAAGAAAAGAAGTTATCTGTGGTTGTAACATTTGTTGAAGTATGATTGTATGAATTATGGGCTGTTTTGACATCTACTAGATAAAATATGCATTAAAATTGATGGCGGTCATTTTGACCGTTTCGGCGGTTCTAGGTATACTACTGCAATACTTCATAAATTTTGGCTGACTGGAAAATTTATCACTGGCATATCATAGCTTTTCGAATTATAGGAAAAGTCACGGAAACAGAAAGTTATACTTTAAATAGAAAAAAAATGATACGGAATGAAAGTTTCGAAACGGTCAAAATGACCGCATTGGCGGTTCAAGTGTTAATACAAGGCACTACTACTACTGTTATTTGCCAGCTGGATGATACCAAAAATACATGTCCTTTTCATGTCCAAAACTTTAATTTTTTTTTTCATCTAATATACAAAGAAATTCCAATTTTTTTATGCCATCTTTTAGAAAAAACTATTCTTAACTGGTATGAAATATGCTCTAGCCAATTTTATTGTATTTATTGCACAATTTATGCACTTTATCTATTCTTAGCCATGAAAATTAGCTGTCCAAATGACTAGTGAGACAACTTTACACAGACTACAATTCTAAATATTATGAATAACAAAATATTTATCTGTTTTTATTTAAATAACAGATATAGTAGTTTAATAAAATATACTAATGAATTAAGATATGTATTTTGTAACTGCATGAGTTTAATTTAACATTTGTCCACGAACATGAAACCTCTGTTACTTTATTTACATTTAGCAGAATAAATCATAAAAATTTTGTCCAACAATGTGCGCTACTAATCTGTATTGCTCAAAGAACTTTCTAGAATAGAAGTCAAGTGCCATTTTCACTTTGTCTGCCCCATGTTTAGAGTATAGAGCACTATTATGAAGTTCTAAGGTGAGTGTGTTTTCTCTTTGTAACTTCTGTTACTCCAATTTTAGGTTTAAATATTGTTTTAAAAATAAAATTTTTCTGTAAATCACAAAACACTAAGTAAAATAAGTTTATATATAAAACATAGTTATTTTTTAGAATATTATTATTTAAGAAAAAAAAATATTTTTCCTTAAATGTAACCTCTGTTACAAGTAACCCCTGTTACAGCTTTTGGTAACAGATGTTACATACAAATAACAAAGGTTACATTTTATCCCAGAATATACATTTTTTGTGGTACTTATTGTCATTCTTATTACTTATTTATATTTATTTTTGCAGTAGTATGCATTATTTATGTGTGGTATTTTCCAGATCTAAAAATGTCCTCTAAGAAAACAAGTTTTCAAGTTCGTGAATCTACTGCTGAAGAAAATGAAATTAAAGAAATAACACTAGCTAAAATAAGTATTACTACATAGCCGTTACATAAGATGATTTAGAAGATGGTGAAGTGCAAGTTATGTTTTTGAAAACTTGTGATGATACATCATCTATTTTTAAATTAGATGACAATGATATTGCATACATAGAGTTCGAACAGATCCAAAAAATTTTGCCCATGCCAACTGTAGTACAAAAAGGGGGCGGATTATTTTCCAAGTTTCCCCACCCTGTTGACGTATTTGAAAAATAATTGCAACATTAAAAATTTGTGGACATTTCTTTGGAAAATAAAATTATGTCTGATTTATTCAGTGTGTCTTTGTTAGTTGCTAAAAAGTCAGTTTGTTTACATCTCGTAAATTTTTGTAACCTATGTTACTGGATTTAGCCTCTTTTACTAGATGTAACCTCTGTCACTTGAAGAATTTTTTTATTTATTTTTAATAATTGTAAACTGATAATAAACCAAACGTATTTAAAACAAAGAATATGTTATGTACTTTAAATACAATTAAAAAAATATTTTCTTTAAATCTAAAATAAGTGGTAAATATGAACTTTAACTTACTTTTTTTTTCTAAACGAGATAAAATTACATATGTAATAATAATTAAATTTTATTATTTATTATTCATCTTTCTAAAACTATTATTTTGAACTAAAGGACATTTTTGCTAAAGTAATATATAAAAGTTATATTTTTTGCTGAAATATATGTATCACAAATTAAGCAAATACTGTCCAGTAACAAAGGTTACATTTTTCACGCTAGATGTGACTTTGCAAGGTTATATTTAAATTGTAAAATTGATTTTTTTCTGTGCTGATGCTAACTTTGTACAGCTTAAATATATACTTAAACAATATTATTCTTATTTTGTAAAATCTAGATAATAAAAAATAACGAAAAAAAATCTTCAAAAGCACAAAGAAAATTGTTTTTACCCAGCTACCCATTTAAAACGAACTGACATATGTGACACCGCCCCCTGAATACTAGGTCTGAGCGCTGACACAAAAATGGCGGTTGCCGAAGTCGGATTTTTTTTAACGTAATTACGGTCCTTTGAATTTAAGCACCAGTATTTTATTAAAGATTTCTTTGACTTGTTTTATCTCAGAAAAGTAAAGCGGAAAAATATTTAAAAAATTGTTGGTACAAATATTCAAGGGACCGTTCACACACTGTAGAAAATCCGCCTTCGACAGCCGCCATTTATGTGTCAGCGCTCAGACCTAGTATTCAGGGGGCGGTGCATGTGAACAAAGTGATGTGTTTGAATGAATGGAACGCCAGTTAATGAAAATATTTTCATCTACACAAGTTTAATCTGTAGCAGTACTACTTCTACTTCCAGCTACACATAAGATTTACAAAGCCATTTATTAAGAATTATAGAATATATTATCCATTTTAAGCGAAGTGGCGTATTTGAATGAATGGAACGGCAGTTAATGAAAATATTCCATGACGAAGGATGCAGAGTTCGGAAATTTAAATAAAATATATATTCTAAACTTTTAACATCTATATTGTTATTTGTCATCTTTTAAGCAAACGGAGAACTTTTAAAGTTCAATTTGTGTAGTTTGCGTTGAGATCGAGGTGGAATATTGCATTTCATATTCATAATTTGGGTAGCACAGTCAGGGCTGCCAAGGCGAATATCTTTATATTCTGTTTGCACCACTATTTTTAAAATCGACATTATGTAGCATATTTCTCTTTCAAATGTTGTCAAAGCCTACGTAAAAAAATTTAGTTTTGAAAAAGTAGTGCGAAATAGAATTAAAAAAATAGTCGCCGGTGGCAGCCCTGCACAGTTTGGATTTATTCCAACTGAGTGAAAAATGTCCAGACTAGGAGTCGAACCTTGATACCTTGGCGTGCCGTGCCAATGCTCTACCATTTAAGCTATCCGGAGAGTACCTGGCTGACATAATTCACTCTTATTTGTTGGACATGGCTGCGAAATTCAGCGCTAGTTTAATTCGTCCGAGCTATAACTATAGCATTTACTGCTGTATACCATGTAATTATGTCATAATAATTAAGAGAAGAAATATTTTTCAACTGGATAAATCATATTCATAATTGGGATAGCACAATTGAGGTTTATTCCAACTGAGTGAAAAATTTAATTTCGTCAATGCAATAGAACGCCGATTAAACGAACAAATCGGGACTGACCCTAGTTCGGATAAGCAAAAGCTCGGATAAATGGACAGACCATTTAAGGAATGTTTCTGACTATACTAAAACCTTCACACTTTATCCAGGCTTACGACTGGGAGCACCAATTAGTTCTGGCGTGTTGAAATTTTTTTCTTGTTTACTTTTTTATCATTTAAAATTTTCTTATCTTTTTATCATTTTCTGTACTCCAGAGATTTTAATTTAAGCAAAAAAGCTTTCGATTGTTGCATGCTTCAAAGAAGACATTATTTTCAATGCTGCTATATTTCGAATTCTTCTTAAATACGTTAGTTGAATAGGATCAGCGTTCTTCTGATGTTCGAGCCATTTCTTATCTGTTTCCAAACATTCAAAGGCTTCGTTATGTGATGGAATAAAATATTCTTTCAAGTGCAATTTGTTGGAAAATTGGATATCAATTTACGTCTTTTTTAAGGTTTTTAAAATTATTGTCAAGCATGATTTTTTAAAAAATCTATATCTATCGCGTGCAACCCAATTACGAAAGATTAACCGGTTTGCATTAAACAATATGTATAATTCAGCATTTGCTTCCGGCTTAATTTCCATAACGAATTAAAAACTTCATCAATAAATAAATAATATAATATAAATAAAATACAAAATTAACAGACGTATAATACAGGATACGTGCGCTTCAAGGACTTTAAAGCCCAATTCCCAGAATTTTCGTAAAGAAATTTTTACCGTATTTAATGATAAAAAATTCTATTTTCAGATATAGCGACCAGTACTTTACCAAATTTCTGGTATTAAAACACCTAAACTCTCCTGAATATATTGATGCGTACGCACCCTGTAATAGAACTTCTTGCTTAAACCTCTGAAATGTCCCGAGTCAAAAACGTTGCTGTAATTGTCTGAGCGAAGCGAAGGCTAATACTCAGCGAAATATTACTGTCCGGACACTTTACTACTACGATGGATATTAACGCCATGTCCTACTAAAAAAAAAGCCTAATAAAAACCTTTCGTCAAGCATAACTCAAAAAATATTTGTCGGATTTCGTTTCTGATTGCACCAGAAGGTACCTATGAGGGTCGCCTACTGAATGCACCTACTATGAAAAATAAGTTCCAAACCGTTTAAAAATTATATAGAAAAAACTCTTTAAAAAGCACAATTTATCTGCATACGTCACAGAAATTTGGTGTGCGTCACTTTCACCGGTTGATGTTTTCGTAGACAACTGGTTTGAACACATGGAGCAAATAAAAAAAAAATACGCACGCAGTAATATTGAATAGATCAGTTTCAACCACGTGATCACAAACCTTGCAACAACCCGTGGCAACCAGTTTTGGTGGGCAAACAAATAGTAATACAGAATTCCGTACCACGGTGACCGTTTTTAGCCTGTTGTATAAAATCTGGCATGTTGTATGACATACAATTGTGGATGATTAAAACAAAAGACATGAGTGTTTATTGATCCGGAGGTTATCTTTCTCTGGATGTCTGTCTGTCTATCATACAGCATGCAATTTTCTTGTAAAGGATGATATTATTATGCAGTAAAACCTCCATAACGGACACACCCGATTAGTGGACACCTCTATTTAGCGGGCATTTTTTCGATTACCAACCCTTAAATAACTGTACATTTTTTACTCTCAGTAGCGAATACCTCCAAATAGAGGACAAATTCTGCCCTCCCGAGGTGTTCGCTATTCAGAAGTTTTACTGGTAAAACCTCCATAGCGGACACACCCGATTAGCGGATACCTCTATTTAGCGGACAGTTTTTCGATTACCAACTCTTAAATAACTGTACATGTTTTACTCTCAGTAGCGGTCACCTCTAAATAGAGGACAAATTCTGCATTCTCGGGGTGTCCGCTATTCAGAGGTTTTACTGTACATAATATTGATAATTATTTTACAGGGCCGCACAAAACAATAAGAATATATGAAACGAATATAAACTAAATTCTGGATTGGTAGATCGCTGATGGTAATGTAATTTTAGGATGTTGTTACAGTCATCCGCAGCATGTTTTTAGAGTTTCGTCCATCTAACGAAACCCTACCTGTCTCACTCCTTTGTCTGTCTGTTTGTCCGTCTGTCACAGAGCCCGCTCTCAGAAACTATATATGTCGGAGACTTGAAAGTTTGCATACTTATAGCTGAACATCACACATCAAACGGCAAATAATAAAATTTTGAAAAAGTCTAATATTTAACCCTCTGGGCTCTAACTTGTGTATTTTAAGCAATTTTTCTAACTCAGCCCCTAATTTAATTAAGTTGGAGACATGAAATTTTGCATACTTATAGCTGAACATCTCACATCAAACGACAAATAATAAAATTTTGAAAAAGGCTTAATATTTAACCCTTTGGGCTCTAACTTGTGTATTTAAAGCAATTTTTCCAACTCAGCCCCTAATTAAGTTGGAGACATGAAAGTTTGCATACTTATAGCTGAACACTTGCGATAACACGATAAATCATAAAATTTTGAAAAAGTCATATTTAACCCTCCGGTCTCTAACTTCTGTATTCTAAGCAATTTTTCTAACTCAGCCCCTAATTAAGTTCGAGACATGACATTTTGCATACTTATGGCTGAACACCTCACATCAAACGACAAATAATAAAATTTTTAAAAAGTCTAATATTTAACCCTCTGGCCTCTAATTTTTGTATTTTAAACAATTTTTCTAACTCAGCCCCTAATTAAGTTGGAGACATGAAATTTCGCATACTTATAGCTGAAATCCTCACATCAAACGACAAATAATAAAATTTTGAAAAATGTCTGATATTTAACCCTCTGGGCTCTAACTTGTGTATTTAAAGCAATTTTTCCAACTCAGCCCCTAATTAAGTTGGAGACATGAAAGTTTGCATACTTATAGCTGAACACTTGCGATAACACGATAAATCATAAAATTTTGAAAAAGTCATATTTAACCCTCCAATCTCTAACTTGTGTATTTTAAGCAATTTTTCTAACTCAGCCCCAAATTATGTTGGAGACATGAAAGTTTGCATACTTATAGCTGAACACTTGCGATAACACGATAAATCATAAAATTTTGAAAAAGTCATATTTAACCCTCCGGTCTCTTAACTTCTGTATTTTAAGCATTTTTTCTAACTCAGCCCCTAATTAAGTTGGAGACATGACATTTTGCATACTTATAGCTGAACACCTCACATCTAACGACAAATAATAAAATTTTGAAAAAGTCTATTACTTAATCCTCGGGGCTCTAACTTGTGTATTTTAAGCAATTTTTCTAACTCAGCCCCTAATTAAGTTGGAGACATGACATTTTGCATACTTATAGCTGAACACCTCACATCAAACGACAAATAATAAAATTTTGAAAAAGTCTAATATTTAACTCTCTGGGCTCTAACTTGTGTATTTAAAGCAATTTTTCTAACTCAGCCCCTAATAATGTTGAAACATAAAAATTTGCATACTTATAGCTGAACACCTCACATCAAACGACAAATAATAAAATTTTGAAAAAATCTAATATTTAACCTCTAATATTTTGTCTCGCGCAATTTTTAAATTTAAACTGTTTTGCAATACTATTTTTTGTTCATTTTGCATAATAAGTGTAATGTGACGTAATTTGTTCTATTTCAGATTTCTAACGCATGTTAATGAATTTATTTTACAATATCCTTTCTCTTTTAAAATTCACATGTAAATATAGTTTTTATGGCGTAATTTCCAATAAGTGCCTGCTTTTTATACCTAATTATTTAATTGTAATTTGAAGGTGTTTTTTCTGTTTATAATAGTAACGTGTAAACAATTTTTTTTATTTGAAGCAAACATTATTGTTTGCGCTGTTTATACAGTTGGCAACAGTTTAAATTAATACCATTTTCTAAAATATGTAAAAAATATCTGTCAAAATGCTGAATATTTGAATTTAAAATAGAAATAAAACCTCAAAAAATGAGTCAAATTAAAAAAAATTAATGAAATCTGCAGACCGGGGTCTTCTATTGAATAAAATGATCTAAAAATGATTAAATTCCCATGTAAAGCTTTTGCTCTTATAATTTTTTTTAATGGAACGATTTTGTCCAACTTTAGCATTAAATATCTCTTAAAATAATTCTTCGATTTGAAAACTGTATGCATTAGTGTGTTGATCAAACATTTCGCTATAATACCACCGATTTTTATATATTTGTATGCAATAGTTTTCTTAATATTAACGAAGAAAGACTCCCCGGTCACAAAAAATTCAAAACCGGCGGCGGAGGCGGTGACAGCGTTAGTTACTTTTTATAGAATAGAGAGATATATAAAAATGAAAACTTGTCTATCTGTCTATTTGTAATTCTATAAAAAATCCACAATTTGGAAGCCAAAATTGTGAAGAGATACGTACATGTGTATTAAAACATGGCCGAGACAACTAAAGTAATCCGGAATCGAAATAACTTATAGTTAATTTTTAATTAATAAAAAACCACCAATTTAACAGCAATTTCTTATCAAATTTAAACATATTTCGTTATAGCAGTTACCAACAATTAAAAAACGCAATAAAATTATTACTACAACAATTAATTTTCTACTGCAAGATTTCCACGTGAAAAATGAAAATGAAATAAATAGTTTGCCGAATTTTAAAAAAAGGTGAATATTACGTCATAACTTTTCTATTGCAAGATATTCACGTGAAATATGAAAATGAAATAAATGGTTTGACGAATTTAAATGAAAGGGAATATAACTTCATAACTTTTCTATTTCAAGGTTTCCACGTGAAAGAGGAAAATATTACGTCATATTGGAAATATAAAAGGCATGGTGGATATAGTATAACGTCATATGAGTGTGAAAAATGTATTGAAGCATAATAAATACCCGATTAGGGAAATATTGGCGTATTTTAACATTATTGCTCCAATTATAAATTGAGGTTCTGCTCTCGAAGCTGGTAGACGGGAAGTGCTGGGTTCGAACCCAATCGCGCCCGTCTGCCTAATCGTTCGGAGTTTTCGTGGTTTTCTTCGAACCGTGGATTTCCATGCGTTAATACGGATTAGGTTCCCTTAGAAAGACCTCCACGGAAGGCACTCCCCCTAGGGCCTATATCCCTCGTGTAGATAATTGGCCGTCAAAAATCAACCCAACCCAACCCAATTATAAATTGAAATAAGTTCATTTATAGCTGTATTCTTTTGCGTCTGTTATATACATTTATACATTTTTATATAGCGTTTTCATATGATTCATTCAACAACATTTCGACTGCTTTTTTTAGTGTTTGTTTTGTGTTGTATGTTAAATTTTGAAATTGATTTTTCAGAACAAACATCCTTCAAATTCTGGGCAACGCCGGCACTTTAGCTTGTAACAGATAAATGGCTTTTGTATCTGTACATCTAATGCTAATATTATAAAGCGTTATAGTATTATAAAGTATATAATATTATTAATGCTTGTACGTTTGTGAGGTGTTATCTTTGAAACTACATAGCCAACTTAAAAAAATGTTGGTGGCCATCTCTGCTCCGAAAAAAAGACTATTTTATGTCAGTGCAAGAACCTACATCGCTGCAGGAGCAAAAAAGTTCTAAAATTGCGATTTTTGCGATATTGATTGGGTTAGAAACTTTAAATTTGGTGCTGTAGTTACTTTTAAGATGTAAATACTCGTAATGAACGCTCTCTAAAAGGTTCAATTTGACGGATAAACGTAAAAATTTCTAGAAAGGTTCTAAACTATGATTTATTTGGAATACTGAAATTTTTGGGGTACTGTTGGGGTTAGAAACTAGAACTTTGGCATGGTAGTAATTAATAACATGTAAATGCTCGTTGTAGAACGAATTCTAAAAAATAGAAAGACTAAACAAAGCGGAAAAAGATCTAAAGATGATCTAAGTAACGAAGAACATGGAACTGTTAGGAATATAAACATGAAAATTGACATGGCTGTATTTATCATGACGTAAATTCTCGCAATAGAACAATTTCTAAAAATGTCGCTATAAAAAACAGTGCAGAAACAAAAAACTTTGAAAAATTTTCTATTTTTCTGTTACTGCTGAGCCCAAAATCTTGAAATTTTGCTTCGGGTTAGTTTTAAAATATACAATTGTCTCTATGAATGGTTTCTAAAAAATTTAAAATTTAAAAAGATGAAATTAACGGAAAGCGATCTCAATTACCATTAATTTGGAATTATTAGGTACAGCAACTTTAAATATTTCATAATGCTGCATTTCCTCCGCAAAACATGCGATTTGAATGCAACAAAACTGATAGATACCCACCTAGCATTAAATAAATTGTGTAAATATTGAATAAAGACCTGTATGAAACAGTGAGTAGGTTGCCCGAAAGTACTTGTTAAAGTGTTCCTTCTCTAGGCTTTTCTCTCTCTCGCCAAGGCCACTAACAGAGGGAAGTGCCGTTTTAAATCTTATATGAATTTTTCATCCGATTCATTTTTCTAGACATTTTATCATAAGGTCATATTCTCAATTATCATTAGTAGATTTTTTATATATTAACTTATTCTGGTGAAATTTTGTAATCGGGTTCATATTGGCGTATGTTAGCTTGCATGATTTGCTGAATAAATATGTATGGATTTGTAAATTACTTCAAATGACACTTTGACATTCTCAAAAGTTATGCAGACGATATATTCAGATCCTGTGTCATAATTTATGTTGTAATCATTGTCGATTTTTTTTATTTAATACATGCTAAATATAGCTCAACTTGTGCAGAATATGTTTGAAAACAAAACAATACAGCGTATGTAGTGTCCAGCATACACTCATCATTTAAATCCGATCGAGCATATCTAAAACACACTCTAACGAAGCATTGCATGCCACTTTTGGTGTATTCGGTACTTTGACACTATATTACATTTTGATAAGAGAATTCCTTAAATGTTATCGACAACCTCATTGCATCCGTGGAAAACAGATATTGTACAATATTAACTATTCCGGGGGAGCACACACCATATAAAGTGTAGTCCATTCTTTTTAAACATCATATATTTGTCATTTAAAGTTACTCAAATTGGTACGGAGCGTCTGATTATGCTCTTAACATCATTTTATACAGTTAAAATTCCGATATAAGTAAATTAGTGTTTCATTTTCTATTTTACTTTTAATATATTCCGTACTTTCAATTTTATATCCATGCATGGCTGCCTTGAATGGTTTGATTTCCCATTTTTTTAAACAGTGTATACGAATTTATACATACGATTTTGTAATTCTACAAATCGTTTATTTTCATCATTTCAATTTTTCGCAGTATATGGACAATTAAAGATAACATCTCATTTTCTTTGCTTACACATGTTATTATTAAATCTATGTTCTCAGTAATATCGCTCAGACTAATCCCTCTGAGGGAAGTCCTAGTTAGCGAAATCTTTGGTGATTGCTCAGGCTATTGACTTGTGAGATGCCTTTAATACAAAAGAATCGCTTTTAATAAATTTCAAAACTTTGTTTTAATATATAATTGAAATATCTCTTCCGATTATGAAAGATTACTCTTCTAACCCGTTGAGGGGCTGTGGGATATATTATATCACGCCTAAGATTAATGAAGATTCGCTTTAGAATTTACTTTTCTAACTTCGGTGGGAAAAAAGTTGTAAAATTGCTTTTCTTTATTTTGCAATAAAATTGTTCGAAGATTCCGGTGTGAATTCGACATTACAGAAACACCATTACTTGCCTCTGAAAGGGTTAAAAAAGTTTTGCTGAGTGGATTTTGATGAGTCTTGCACTGTGAATTTTCAGAGATGGTTTTGGTACATAACAAATCGATTTACATTGTTTAGTTATAGATTTATGGGGAAAAGGCAATCAAGTTAATATGAAAAATTAGCCTTTTTAACCCCTTCGCGACGGGAGCCTTTTACGAAATGTTTATTACTTTGCTACCGGTTTTAAAAAACAGAAGTTTGTGCCTATTCAAATCGGGAAAATGCTCGGATTAAATAAGGCAAATTTTACAGTAAAATTTTACTGGAGAGGATAAACGAAGATCCTTAGGCCTATTTCCGGCACGCATACGTGTCGCTCGTCCCCAAGGGGTTAAAAGATTCAGCTCACAGGATTTCGAATTGCTTAGTTATTAAAATTATAGGTAAAAGTTCTATAACAAGATGAACCCGATTATGAAATAAACCAAATCATATTGCAAATGATCAAGTAAATGATTTGATCCTTAAGAGCCCAGATTTTGTCTGATACATAGGAAAATAGCGCAGTGGCGTTCGTATAGTTTTAACCCTTTAGTGCGCAGCTTTGCATATCCTCCTGAGACCCGCGTCCATTCTATTGGACATTTTTATTTTTTATGTAAAATACTTAATTTCAGTTGAAATTTATAAATACTTGCTGCCCATTATACTAGATAGTCTGGTGCTGCTATCTGTACGCCGAAATAATAAAAAAATTGCAACTAAATATGTATTTTAATCATTTTAAAGTGGCAGGCAACAAAAGAAAGACTGTTGAAGGTAAGCAGACAGTTTTAACGCTAATTTTTTATATTTTTAAAAAGTATTTTGATATTAATGCTAGATACATCTAATGTTAAGTGTTGTATGAATGAAATTACCTCGCAGTTAAAGTAATCTAATGTATATTTTAGAGAATAAATAACTTTTTTTAAATGTCCATTCTATTGGACGTTGGGTCTTCATCAGTTGTTTTTTTCATATTAGACTCTTTTTGTATACTGAAGAAATACATTAGTTTTTACTCAAAAATCAACACAGTATTGAAACAAATAATAAGTACCAAAGTAGATAACATATATTCTTAAATAAATAAAAAAAAAATATTTAAATATTATCCTAAAAATGTATAATTTTACTGAAAAAATGCTTTGTCTGAATCAGTATATTGTTAAATTTTGGATTTCAATAATATATATATATATATATATATATTTCTTTTGTGCAGCATTTGATAAATATAGAAAATTAAGCCTTTATTATGTTTTATTCTTATTCATAATTATTTTTGGTATTATTTTTTTTGTTAGTATGCTATTTATAATTTAATTAATAAATTTAAATATATTTAAATAGCAAAAAAACTTTAAGAAACTATAATTAAAGATAACGTTCTAATATTCTAAATAAACTCATGTTGATTTCTTTTAAATTTTTTCTTTGCATTTACTTGCCAATTGTGGTAGCTGTGCCACTATTTATTATCATTATTCTAAAGAACAAATTACTTGTGTTGAGAAGAGTTAAAAACAAACAAAATGTTATTAATTTTTTATTATTATTACTAAACTGATTAATACGTTTCTTAGTTAAAATACACTTTTTCTACTTGATGATGCAAAAGTTGAATTTATGTGATATTTGGAAGTGACGTATAAACGATAAAAACACACTTCTGATGTCAGCAAAGTTTGTAATGAAAGAAATAGGAACGTGACGCTAAAAATCTAGTTTTTGAAGCCTATGTAGCGATCTCATCTTACTTGATAAGTATAAAATAAAATAAGAAAGCATGTAAAATAAGTAAGCATGAAATACAACTTGTATTAGTATATTCGTTTAACTACAAAAAATAAATGCAAGCTTTTTATATTAATTTACTGTTTGTAAGTCGTGTATAAATAAATTAGTTAATTTAATTGAATTTAACCTTCCGTCTACCAGACGGGTCCATTGGACCCGACATGTACATTCAAAATTCAAACCAGAAATTTTTTCAAAACAAACTAAATATATAAATCAGACAATAATAAGTTAAATAAACAAATTAAATAGTTTTAAGTAAAAATTCTGGTGTAGAATGTTTTTATAAAACTTGAGTAAAATTTCCGGTAGTTCTAGGGTTAAACAGAAATAAAAATTTAAAGAAACTATAACTGAAGATAATAAGTTAAGAGCATAAGTAAACTGCATTTTATTTCTTTTTAATTCCCTTTGGCATCCAAATGTGAATTGTGATAACCGTGTCACCAATTTTTTTTTTTTTTTTTTTTTAGAAAAAACTTTTATTGGTGTGTTATTTTTTTTTAATTCCTTTAAAAAAAAAACTATTTTAAAAGTCACTAAATTGATTAATACTTTTCAAATAAATTTCATCCAAAAATACTTTTCTCTTTGATAATAAAAAAATTAAAATTGTGCAATATTTACAGGTGATGTATAAACGATAAAAGCACATTTATAATGAAAGAAAATATAGCTGAAGATAATAATTTAATATTATAAATTAACTGCGTTTTATTTCTTTTTAATTTCCTTTTGGCATCCATATGTCAATTGTGATAACCCTGCCACTAACTATTTATAATTTTATTTAGAAAAAAACTTTTATTGATGTGATAGATTTTTTTTTTGTTCCTCTTAAAAAACTATTTAAAAATCATTAAATTGATTTATACTTTTCAAGTAAATCTCATCCAAAAGTACTTTTTCCTCTTTCATAATGAAAAAAAATAACTAAATCACCAAATTGATTAATACTTTTCAAATAAATTTCATCCAAAAATACTTTTCTCTTTGATAATAAAAAAATTAAAATTGTGCAATATTTAAAGGTGATGTATGAACGATAAAAACACATTTATAATGAAAGAAAATTTTACAATTAAGAATTTTTCATTCAGAATCATGAAATTCAATAATATGGTTTTTATAGGACCCAATGTCCATTATATTGGACACCCCAAAACTCTATATATTTTTGAGTTTTAAAAATAAATGAATATATATAAAGTTTTCTAGCCCCAGAAAGAGCCTTAATTCTAAAAATGGTAAAATTTGCACCAAAAATGGGAGCTTGGGTCTCAAGTGGATGTACGCAAACAACAGTACTTTGAATTTAATAGATGTTTTTATTTGTATATAGATAATTCACACCAGAAAATTAAAATAGCAATATTTGCTGTAATTAATAACAGGCATTCGTATTTAAATAAAAAGAAATTAACCATAGAAACTTTCTGGTGTAAAGTTAGATTCCCCGAATTACGTAATTTCTAGAACGTATTCTATCATGGGAATTAAAGGGTTAAAGGTTAAGTTTTATAAAATAAATAACTAGATAAAATAAGGTATTTGGAGACATACTTATTAAAATATTTATTAATTTGCAATATTTTAGCGTAAATCAGCCACACGACAGAAGTTTTTACTTGTCTTGCAGATGTGCAACAGAAGAAAAGCTTGACGTATTACATGAAAAAAAGTATCTCTGATTTTTTGTTTTTTGTTTTTCCTGCGTAATAAACCTTTAACCCCTTGGGGACTCGTATACGTGCCGCATGAAGCGCTCAGAATCCTTGTTTTTTCTCACCAGTAAAATTTTAGTGTAAAATTTGCCATATTTAATCAGCGCATTTTCAAGACACAAATTTCTGTTTTTAAAAAACGGTGACAAAAGATTAAAAATTTCGTAAAATGCTCCCGTCCCGAAGGGGTTAAGAGAATCATATATAATTTTTCCGGGACGAAATAAAAAAATTCTCATTTATGTGTTAAGCAGTGCAGAACGACACACCAGATAAAAGACGAAACTGTTTTAAAACAAAAGGACAAATTCACATATATGTTTCGCGTGAATCAACGTTTGTTTTGCGGAACCGACCAGCGTAGCGGGAGATGCCGGCTAGTTTCACATAAAAATGCTTTTTGGTGTTGTTAGTGGGAAGCTAAAAATAATTATATTTAATTTAAAAATTCTATTAAAGTTCTCAATTAAAAAAAGAAGTTTTCATTTATGTTCTATAATATGGACCGAGCGGGTTCGGTCCCCTAGAGATTATAACGATTTAAAATAGCATTTCCCATCTTCCTCCGTAAATTGTTTCACTTTCATACTTGTACTTCGCGTTTCACTAAATATTTTACTGTTCCAATACATTTCTAACAGCTATAATATCTAAAGGTAAAATAAACCTATTCGTAAAGTTTAATAAACTTGAAATACCACATAAAATATTCTAGTAACTTATTGGATTATTTTTTTAAATATAAAAAAAACATTGACACATTTCTGTAGATATTTGCTATTATTGAATATTTTTAACGACTTTCCTGTCTTTGCAGGAGCAATATGAAACACTTAATGTAATAAATTTAGACCTATTATTAGTATTCACCTTTTGAAGATATTAAAATATTAAATTAGAAATTAAGCATTTTATTGAAAATGTAGATTGCTACATTCTAAAATAACTTAATTATTCGATCTTTTTAATCCACTTGATTGACCAAATTGATAAATTTATTTCATCATCTACTGGTAGTAAATACGAAGAATTTATCTTCGGTAAACATTATTAGATCTTCTCTTGATTCTGTAATGCAAATATTTATTCTGTTAGTATACATAGTTTTACAAAAAAATTTTAACCCTTAAATGCGCAATTATTTATTTTGTTTCGAAAAAAATTATATATGATTCTTTGAAAGGTTTGTTACACAGGAAAAAATAATGAAAAAAATCAGAGATACATTTTTCATATAATACGCCAATCTTATCTTCTGTTGCACTTCTGCAATATAAGTAAAAACTACTGTCGTTTGGCTGTTTTACGCTAAAATATTGCAGATTAGTAAATATTTTAATAAGTATGTCTCCAAATGCCTTAATTTATATAATTATTTATTTTGTAAAATTTAACATTTGACCCTTTAATTCCCACGATAGAATACGTTCTAGAAATTACGTAGTTCAGATAATCTGACTTTACACCAGAAAGTTTCAATGGTTAATTTCGCTTTATTTAAATACGGAATGTCTGTTTTTTAATTAAAGCAAATTTTGCTATTTTAGTTTTCTGGTGTGAAGTAGGTACATGCGAATAAAAAAAAATCTATTAAATTCAAAACAGTGTTGTTTGCAGATATGCAAAGCTGCGCACTAAAGGGTTAAATGTGTACTACAAACTATATCAATTTATTATAAATTTTACACCGTAAAATTAAAACAATTAAATATATATAGAAAAAAAAAATTAAAGCATCAACCAGTTACAAAGGTAATTCATTCTTTAAAGTTCGTGAAAATCGGCTGTATCACGCAGCCGATAATAATAATAATAATAATAAACAAGAAACAAAAATTATGCTTCAAGCATATATAATGAAAACTTTCCAACACTTCCTGTTTTCATTACCGAAACTTGCTGTTTAAACCATTACTTGCTACTGCTAGCGTTGCGTTTACGGAACTTTAAAAAATAAATGCACATTTCTTAAATTAACTATCGAACTACCATTTGTTTTGGTATAAAAATTTTGCCCTATTTAAAAACAGAAACTTAGACCATTAAATAAAGCGAAGATTATCTTTCAAATTTTGTGCTCGGAACGTTTTTTTCAGCAAAATAGTTGAAGATCCCTATCTTATAGTTTCTGTAGTTAATAAGGCAAAAAAGAACTCTAAGTAAACATTTTAGATAACTCATAACATATTTGAAAACCATATTTCAGCAATTACCGTCCATACCCGGAAAATAAATCCAATTTTTTTGTGCAGCCCTGTATTTAATCTACAATTTGTACATATTTCACATAATAAGCTAAAACTTACTTTTGACGAAAATACAAAATAAGTTGAAAATTCTCATTCAGCTATTTCTATGGATATAAGGAAACATACTTGAATTGTACACTGTACAGACCTGCATATTACCAGCAGATTTTTTGTATGCGCCATACGTTATGCTAACATATAATGCACGATAAAATATGGCTAAAATTACTCAAAACACACTTCTTGCCATTATTATCCTTACGAGGTCATCTTTGCGTAATCATATATATGATTTTATTTGTATTATACAAACATCTCTTAATATGTTAAGTATAGTTGGACTTCAAAGTTCAGAACTCTATTAACACCAGAACGTCCAGCTGGTGTCAATTCGACACAGATCAAATCACAAAATGTCAATTCGAACCAGAATTTTTTTCATAAAATTAATTAAATTGCAATAGAGAAAACTCGGTTGAATAAATAAGTGAAATTGTTATAATTTCTTTCATAAAAATAATTAAATTGTACCTAGAGAAAACTCGGTTGAATAAATAAGTGAAGTTGTTCTAAATAAAAATTCTAGTGATAAAATGTTTTTATTAAGATTGGGTAAAATTTCTGGACGTTCTAGTATTAAAAAGCGAAATTAAGTCATTCACGCTGATAATCTGCAATGCTTGCGATTTTTTTTGTGCAGTCCTATGTAGGATGCATAGCATTTATACACACTACATAGTCGGCAAACATTTAGTTAAATTTAAATACGTATACCATAAATGAAATTGCATTCCCAGCACTTATAGCTAATAGACAGTATTTGAGATGCAGTACTGTATCTGAAACTTTTGCATGTCCCTGTAAATGAACGTTAATTGCAATGCACATCGTCTTATACAACAAGTATTTTGTCGTAAGCCTCATTAATGTATATCAATTTCATTATATTTGAAATAGTGTAACAGAACAGAATTCGCTGCAAAGCGATTTTACTCCTACGTATTGTGACCCTGTAAATGAATAGTAAATGCTTTGCACCTCATATTCTTCAGAATGCACGATTCAGTGTACAACATAAATGCATTTCAATGTCATTATGTTTGAAAATATCTAACATCATTAAAATGAACTTGAGACGATTTTTTTTCCATCGACTGTAATGCGACAGAAAACTTTTGACAGCCCTATAAATGAACTATAATGCACTTCATTTTCAATACCAATTATGCTATTGTAATCATCATTAACATACAAAAAATTCAAGGCAAACCGGGTATATTTACGACAGTTAGAGCTCGGACGGACGGACAGACCAACCGAAGTCATAAACACTTTTCAACTATGTTGGAAAGTGTTAAAAACTCATTGGAAGTGTCATTCACAAGTTTCTATATCCAAGCACTGAAAATTGTGGTTTTCGATTAGTGTTGCCAAGTGTCTCACGTAATCAAGGTTTAAAATGCTCTGGACACCACTAATTTCTTACAGTTTATTTTGCCATCTTTAATCGCAGATAATTCTGCCATTAGATAAGGCGAAGAAAATTACTTTAAAATTCTAGTGTACAGAGAATTTGGAGCTCTTATTTACGTGGGGCACCCGCAACTCTACTTCCACTATTTCCCTTCTACTTCTCCTTGCATGTATTATTTTTTACATAGTAGCGTAGCCGGATGAAAAGAGGCGTCCAGATGTACTGCGATTTGTGGATGGGAATGCACAAGTTTCAGTTATTGTGATTGCCGTGTTACTTCGTTTTAATTTATTTTACCTGGAAGGCTCCTTATAATTGACACGGGCGAAGCCGGGTAGTTCTGCTAGTATAGAAATATTTTCGAATTGAAAAATTATCCGCCCCCCTCCCCAACGCAATGACATCTCAAAAGATGCGAAGGCAAAAGAAATCATCCTCTTAAAAATATTTTTGTTTTTTGTAACAAATAATGCTTTCGGAACAAGATAAAGTAATGTATCTATAACTCATTATAAACTGTATTACGACTAATAGATGTATTAAAAGAATTTTATAACAAGTTATTTTAATGGTGCTTATAAGTAGCGTCAGTAGATAAAGAGTTAACTATCAAAGTACAACTATTTTGGAATATTAAAAATCGCCTTATTTAAAAACAGAATCTTTGACTATTAAATAAAGAAGATTTTCTTTCAAAATTAGTGACGGGAAAGTTTTTTCAGCTAAACATTTAAGATTCCTATCTTATAGTTTCGGTAGCGAAAACGTTTTGACATATTTAAAAATTCATTTTTTAACGGAAAGATATAAAATTGGAAAGCCTGGCCATGGAAGCGATTTGGAATGGTACTGTTTTTTCCATTTTTTGTTCAATCAATTACCTATTGAGTTATAAGCGAATTCGATCACGAGACAAACCCGTTTATCGCCCGCTCTTGAGTGCTCTTTTCCCTTCCTGCGGAAATTCGGTTCAAAACGCCCACTTTGACATTATTTTCTGAAAAATCTATTGCGTTTGCAAAAAAATGAAAAAAACAGCTCAATTACATAGTTTCTGAACAACAACACCAGCTAGTTTCATGCATTTTAGAACAAAAATGAATTAAAACTTATGTCAGAAAATTGTCCTTTTCGATTTGAGAACACCCTTAAGGGGTTAATAAGGTAAAAAAGAATTTTAAGAAAATATTTTAGACAACTCATAATACATTTGAAAATCAGATTTCATCAAATAACGTCCATACCCGGAAAAGTACTCAAAGCAGTGTCTTTAATCTACAATATATACATATTTTTCATAACATGCTAAAAGTTAGTTTAGTAAGGAAATTCATAATAAGTTGAAAATTCACCTTCAGCAGTTTCTATGAATTTAAGGAAACATAATTGAATTGTACAGCCCTGTTTATTACCAAGAGATTTTTGTATGCGCCATATACTAAGCTAATGTTTAATTTAGGCTAAAACATGGCTAATACAACGTAAAACACACTTCTAGCCATTATTATCATTACGAGGTATGTATCCAGTCCTTTGCTTAACACTAGAACGCCCGGAAATTTTACTCAAGTTTCATAAAAATATTTGACACCAGAATTTTTGTTTAAAATTATTTGACTGATTTATTTAACGTAAATTTGCGTGGTTTAAGTTGAACTTATTTTATGAAAAAAATTATGGTTCCAGTTGACATTTAATCAGATGGTCGGAGTCGGATCGACTCCTTCCGGGCGTTCTAGTGTTAACAATGTATATGATTTTATTCGTATAAAAGTTCATTTTATATTTTCGAAAATGTTACAGATTTGGAGCTTATTTAATCAGTTATTGATTAAATATCAGTTATATAATTGATTAGATATCAGTTATTACCACGTTCTTGTATAAATCTCATAATATATAAAATATCAAAATATTCGCAAACTACACAATCACTTTTTTATTTAACTTCACTTGATTTTTGTATGTAAAACTGGAATTTATAAGCGATTTTTCCTATTCGTTAATAATAAACAACGGTTCCATAAAATTAGCTTAACCCTTAATTGCATAGTGATGTAAATTTCCATCACCTTTGGCTATTTCCATGCGAACTTGTTAGTCTGTTACACAGCTGAAAATCGCTATGCTTGTTGGCCACCGTTATTTTCAAAAAGTTTCCTTCGCCTTATTCAATTGATGAGATATCTCCGACAAAATAAGTCACATTTTTCCGTTCTAAAATACTGGTTGACAAAAATCGTAGTATGTAACAGACAACAAGTTCGCATGGAAATAGCCCTTTTTATTTAATTTTTAATACATAAATTAAGTTCTTACAACCACTATATTTATATACAAATATTAATCCTATAAAAATTACAAAAATATGCTACTAAATAAAGTTATAATGTATCGTAAGATTTCTGGTGTCTAATCCTTAATATAAAAATAAAAATCACAATTATAAAAGAATAATTCATGTAATTAAGAGTTAACACTTTGCACTCGAGAGGTGACTCTCACTCACCACTAGTGTTGCACGCGTAAATCAGGACTCTACATTCTCCTGACACCACTTGTTTCTTATAGTTTATTTCGCCATCTTTAATTGCAAATAATTCTGACATTATATAAGACTAATTTCTTTAAAATACTGGTATCCAAATCATTTGGAGCTCGAATTTACGCAAGACACCTGGAAGCACTAGTGATGAGTGAAATTCACCTCTCGAGTGCAAAGGGTTAATATATATAAAGTGGCACCAAATGGATTAAAACATACACCAATTATAATAAAATTTACAAATTATTAAAAAATTCTGTTACTGAAAATGCAAACGAACTTTACGGGGTGAATCTTCAAAACAGAATTAGTCACAGGGATTTTTAAATATGTGAATGTTTATCATATCGATGCTAAATGCGGTTCATATTAATGATTGTTGAAAATATTGATTGTTGGTTTAGAAAATACAAAGAAGTGAAACCCTAACAACTCAAATATACAGAATGCATCTAAATCGGGAGAATATTGGAACGCAAATAAACACAATGTGTTATAGTGAGTAATAACTCTAGCGCTTTTTAATGTACACAGTGCATTCAAAAAGTTCCTGGACTGACCGCACACTGAACATGTAACAGAGAAATAATTATACTACATTTGATATTAACCCTCTCGCTGCGAAATTTTTTTTTATCAAAATAAGTTCAAAAATTCCGCAATTTTTTATTACATATGTGAAATCTATATATATTTTAGAATTTAAATATGTAGACATTTTTTGTAAAAGAGTGCAGGATCTTAGATAGTATAGGATATTAGAAATCGGGCTAAATCAGTGCTGTCACTGGAGATTATTTTAATATTTTCGCACAACTATTTTAAGAAAATCAATTTTGAGTATATTTCTCTTGTAGATGTTGTTAAAGTCAGTATGGAATTTTCTGTATTTATAAAGGTGGTCCAAGTTGAATTGAAAAATAGTCGCCAGCGGAAAAAATGAATCTCCGAGGAAATCTCGGGTTGCGCAGCGAGAGGGTTAAGCTTCTAAGTAGTTTCTTAACCCTTTCAGGGGCACGGTTTGCAGTCTGCAAACAGTTAATTTTAATTCCCAAACTGCAAAATGGCACCAGTAATTTTTTAGTACAATTTCGATCTCATAATATACGTGAAGAAAAATTTTTTGATTATTTTCAAATAAATTTGTTCGTAAATTGTGGTATGAATTAACTATTTGGACATTTTTGGAGCAGAAATGCCTTGCCCCTGACAGGGGCCCTTTCGGCTCGATAGTCTGTTACACAATTTTTTTCAGTTGACATCACTTTATTTAAGACAAGTTTCTTTGAAGAAGAAAATTTCAAAAATACTGTAATCAAATTAGGCAAATTTTATTTCGTTTATTACTGGTGCCAAAACCAAATACATTAATACCTCTACTTACGTCAGCAATTCGTTCCAAGACTAGCGACATAAGTCGAAAACTACGTATGTCGAGTGACATTTAAATAAGTAAAAGAGTATAAGTAATAAAAAATCTCCAAAATATAATGAACATATTCTGTTGTATTTAGGAATAACATTTCATACTTTTAATATTTTGCAATACAAGAATTTGGAATAAGTCCATAAGTTGTTAACTTACAATTTATTGCTCTTCTATCTTCCTCGTTCGAGTCTTTGAGCATGTGTGAAAAAATCTTGCAGTGAAGTTTTAACCGGACTAGTTTTCTTTTTCACTTTTAGCTCTTTATAACAACAGGTGATTTTCAAGTGACTTTTTTATTTGTTTGTCACTATCACTTAACAGTCACGGGAAATTTCCCCTTCATGAAACCAAAAATGATTTTAAAAAAGTTCAAAGTGCGTCTTAATTAAAGAATTTTTTTCTTCCAGGCCCGACGACGTAAATGCGGTGTGGCGTAAATCGAGGGGTTGTAAGTCAGGGTACTACTGTAATGCAAAGAAAGATGTCGTCCAGTCAGACTGAACAGACTCGAGCAAAGGTTTAACAATTTAAAAAAACGCTTGCTACGAGTGTACAGGTACGCGTTTGAGATATTTTCAGGAACAGATATAACTTATGCATGAATTCTTTTCTCTATTTTAATGCACTATCATACATATTTTCATATTATTTTTAAATCATAAATTGTTTATTTTATTTAATAACTATATGCGAATTTTCTAATATGTATTTATCGAATGGTAATTCGTACAAAATAAATCGAAAGTATTTTGCGCATCCATTTACCTATATTTATGCTGCATCAAGTGACCAAGTATATAAACGAGTTTGCCAGTCGCAATACATTTACTTGTGATTACACATGAATGTTGTCCTTAAGAAAATCATTTTGATTGTATCGTTTTAATACATTATGTAATTTTCGCCATTAAATACGTTTCGCGTGTAATAATTTAATTATTTCAAAGTTTTTTTTTTCTTTTAAGATTCATGTGTACATATATTATTCAATTTAAACGTGTTTGCGTATATTATTATTTTAGCTGTTTAAATACGACCTAATTTTCCCCCTAACCCTTTGATGGACAAGCAGTAATGTCTCTGTAATATTGAATTCTCACCGGAATAATCGAAACAAATTATTTTAAAATAAGGAAAAGCAATTTTTCAAAATCCTAATCCTCCCCCCCCCCCCACCCAAAGTTAAAATATAAAATTTAGTTTAAAGTTTCTGGTGCGAATCTTGTTTAAATTAGGCGGGATATAATATATCCCACCGCCCCTCAAGAGGTTAAAAGTTTTACACGCAATAATTTAATTATTTTACGCATTTTACGTATGACGATATTTAATAGTTGGAAATCGTCACTTAAATCGTCACTTATATGTGACTTAATTGCCTGTATTAAATGCGTTAAGTGTGCATTAATTTAATTATTTTAAGATTTTCTTACTTTTTTACTTGTCACGCGCAAGTGCAATTTGATGACGTAATTTTCCCTATTTCCTGCTTTTAAGAAATGATCCATTTTAAAGTTTTATTTATGTTTTTAATAGTGACGTGTAATAACATTTTTTATTTGAAGGAAATTGTGATTCTTTGCGGTGTTTTACGAATTGGCATCAATATAAACTAGTCGGATGTACCAATCCCAAAACTTTCTTCTATCTCATACATGTTAATACTTCAAAATTCGCTATCACACTGCCAAAATTAAATGGCAATCTATGCATCTCATGAGGATTCTAACGATATGACATTCCGTGCATTAGTTCTTGAGATATGACTATCGCTGAAATCGTCTAAATTTAGCAAAATGCTGCCTAGCAGCGCCACCTATTGGGTGATTTATACCAAATCCTAATCAGCAACAATTTATGTCAACGTCTGACTGAATCTGAAGTTTGGAGAAAATCCGTACATTAGTTTTTGAGATAGAGCAATAGCGAAAATCGTGAAAATTTCTGCATAGCAGCGCCACCTATTGGGTGATTAACACCAAAACCTAATTAACAACAACTTGTGTCAACATACAACTAAATCTGAAGTTAGATGAAAATTGGTCCATTAGTTCTATTGATAGAGCTATTGAGGCAATCGTGGAAAAGGCAGCAGAGAAGCGCCACCTGTTGGGCGATTTACACCAACACCTAATCCGTAGCAAGTCATATCAAGGACTAACTTAATCTGAAGTTTGATGAATATCCGTGCGTTAGTTCTTATGATAGAGCTATTGGGGAAATCGTGTAAATCCTGCAAAATTCATCATAACAGCGCCACCTGTTGGGCGATTTACACCAAAACGTAATCATCATCAATTCATATCAAGGACTAACTAAATCTGAAGTTTGATCAAAATCCGTGCATTAGTTCTTGAGATAGAGCTATTGCGAAAATCGTGAAAAATGCAGCATTGCAGCGCCACCTGTTGAGCGATTTACACCAAAAACTAATCAGCATCAATTTGTATTAGGCACTAACTGAATATCAATTTTTATTAAATTCCGTGCATTAGTTCTTGAGATAGAGCGCCCACAAAATTTGTGTCACATACACACAGACAGACAGACAGACAGACTCACAGAGTCACAGACAGACATTTTGTAAAAACATGTTTTTTGGAATCTCTGACCCCTAAAACGTGTAAATCCGTCGAAAACCGGAATTCGAAAATTTTCATGAATCCAATACTTTCTTCTTGTAAAGATAGAAGAAAGTAAAAAAATGACTATCTTAAAAATGAAAAATATATCTATTGAAATAATCAAAATGTAAATAAAACATTGAAAAAAATCCCTAAAAATTAGTCAAATTAAACAAATAAGCGCTGTCTGCACACGGCTAGTTCGTGGAGAACTCTAGAAAAAAAAATCAAATTCTGATGTATAGGCTTTGTTCCTATAAAACATTTTTAATGGAATGATTTTGAACGACTTTAACATTCCACAGCTCTTAGAGTAATTCTGCTATTTAAAGGCATTCTGGTACAGCGTGTTTATCAAGCATATTTTTACTCCCTTCTATCTTCAATAGAAGAAAGTATGGTAATCGAAATTTTTTTCGACTTCCGGTTTTCGACGGATTTACACGTTTTAGGGCTCAGAGATCCCAAAAAAACACGTTTATAGAAAATGTCTGTCTGTCCGTCTGTTTGTCGCCATTGTACCATCAAAAAGTCTATGAAGTTATGCATAGAATTGAACCAAATTTTTATTTTAAGTTTTTGGCTATGGCAAGCAGGTCCTCGCTGAATTTTGAAAAAAATTCGCCGATAGGGGGCGCTGTAATAGCAATTTTTGTGCGATTTTGAATATTGTACCATCCAAAAGTGTATGAAGTTATGCATAGAATTGAAACAAATTTTTATTTTAAATTTTTGGCTATTCCAAGCAGGTCCTCCCTGAATTTGGAAAAAATTCGCCGGTAAGGGGCGCTGTAATAGCAATTTTTGTGCGATTTTGAATATTGTACTATCCAAAAGTGTATGAAGTTATGCATAGAATTAAACCAAATTTTTATTTTAAATTTTTGGCTATGGCAAGCAGGTCCTCCCTGAATTTTGAAAAAATTCGCCGGTAGAGGGCGTTGTAATAGCAATTTTTGTGCGATTTTTAATATTGTACCATCCAGAAGTGTATGAAGTTATGCATAGAATTGAATCAAATTTTTATTTTAAATTTTTGGCTATGGCAAGCAGGTCCTCCCTGAATTTTGGAAAAATTCGCCGGTAGAGGGCGTTGTAATAGCAATTTTTGTGCGATTTTTAATATTGTAACATCCAGAAGTGTATGAAGTTATGCATAGAATTGAACCAAATTTTTATTTTAAGTTTTTGGATATGGCAAGCAGGTCCTCCCTGAATTTGGAAAAAATTCGCCTGTAGGGGGTGCTGTAATAGCGATTTTTGTGCGATTTTGAATATTGCACCATCGAAAAGTGTATGAAGTTATGCATAGAATTGAACCAAAAAAATTGTTAAAGTTCTTGGCTATGGCAAGTAGGTCCTTCTTTAATTTGTAAAAAAATTCGCCGGTAGGGGGCGCTGTAATAGTGATTTTTGTGCGATTTTGAATATTGTACCATCCTAAAGTTATTCATATAATTGAACCAATTTTTTTGTGTTAGTTTTTGGTCATGGCACGAAGGTCCTCCCTGAATTTGGAAAATTTCTGCCGGTAGCAGGCGCTATAATTGCGATGTCTGTACCATTTTCATTATTGTACCGTCGAAAACTCTATGAAGTTATGCATATAACTGAACCAAATTTTTTATGTATGTTTCTGGCTATGACAAGCAAGTCCTCCCTGAACTTGAAAAAATTCCGCTAGAAGGGGGCGCTATAATTGCGATCTCTGTGCCATTTTCATCATTGTACCATCGAACAGTGTAGAAAATTATGCATACAATTGAACCAAAATTTTTGTGTATGTTTTTGGCTTTGGCCAACAGGTTCTCCTTGAATTTGGAAATATTGCGCGGTAAAGGGGCTCTATGATAGCGATTTTTGTATACTTTTTTTGATTTTTCGTAGCTCGATTGTGCATAGGCGGCTCGTGCAGCGGCGGGAACTCGCTTCCTGCTAAGCCGGCTATTCGCAAACACCTGATAACAACAGAATAAGAAAAAATTTATAATTTTAACAAATATCATGATATCGATTAACTCGTTTTCAGTCCGTTTAATTGACTGGAGCAGAAATTTCAGATGAAAATCAAAGTTGGTATAGTATTGAACTAATAATATATAAGTATTAACATGTGTAACAAGGTTTTGAAATATTAAGATGTATAAGATAGAAGAAAGTTTTGGGATTGCCACATCCAACTAGTTTATAATGCTACCAATTTTAATTTTTTTTTTTCACTCTTTCTTAATATTAGCGAAGAAAGACCTCCGGTCACAAAAAAATCATTTATGGTGTCGGTGGTGACATCGTTGATTACCTTTTTAACACTTTCCAACAAAGTTGAATAGTGCTTATGACTTCAGTTTGTCTGTCCGTCTGTCCGTCTGTACCCGCTCTAACTCTCGCAAATATTCTCGGATTGCACTGAAATTTTTGGATGTTATTGATGCTTACCATAGAACGATCCCTATATCAAATGAAGTTTGTAGCATGTTTAGTTCATCTACAGAGACTTTCAAAAGTATTCCGTTATATTACGGCCAATGGGAAAAAATCGTTTCAAATGATTTTTAATGATGTTACACGCATCCAAACATAAAAAAAAAAAAAAAAAATTATATGCATTTATGAAGTGCAGTAAAATATGTATTTTGTAGAGTATGCGGTGCAAAGTATAGTTATTATTCATTTACAGGGCCACACAAAAGAATTCCGTTACGTAATGATATAGGGGGGACGGGATTGTTTGCCTCGTATTTGAATTATGTTAAACTATTTCATATACAATGAAATTTATATATGTCGTTGATGTTTACTATAAGTTATTTCATGTATAATACGAAGTGTATATCATTTACAGGGACACACAAAAGATTTCAGATACTATATTGTATCAGAAGTACTGTACATTAGCGGTGATTGCTGGAAATGCATTTTCAATTATGATATGCGCTTTTATGTTTCACTATATTTATTCATACTATATGGTGCGTATAAATGCTATAATTTATATACAAGGCTATACAAAAGAATTCGTCAGGGTTACTGGGTGTAAGCGCAAATTGCTTAAATGTGGTTTTTAAATGAGTTATGCATTTTTACGCTGAACTGCATTTAGTTTATTAAGAGATGTTAGTAGAATATTAATAAAATGATATACAAGGTCACTCAAAGAATTTGGATACATGCCGTTTATGGATGATAATTTCTGGAAATGTGATTTCAGTAGCTTTAAGAGTGTTTTAGTTTGAATTAAATTTTAGCTAAATAGTGGCGTGTGATAAAGGTACTAGATAAGCTACAAGGCTGTATAAACGTACTCATGTATTTTTCCATCTATTAGTAAAATTTTCTGAAAGAGAAATTTCAACCTCTTATGCGTTTCTTGCTAAACTAAATTTTCCCATTATATAGCATATAGATAACATACAGATCAAATACATGGCTGTTCAAAAGAATTGGAATACATATTTGACTATGTACGGTAACTGCAGAAATCAATTTTTTAAATGTTTACTTAGTTATCTTATTTGCCTTATTTCCCTAAATAACAAAGTTTTGTTAAAGCTTTCAGGGAGTGTTGGAAAGTGCTTCATAATGTATGCCGTACGCATGATTTTCTTTTTTTGTTTTAGGATAGAGAGATAACAAAACGATTAAAAAAATACACATTTTCCACAAATGATTGACCAACAATGAGTTTTTTCAGCTAACAAGAATAAAAATTATTGCACATTAAAATTTTCTTTTTATGGCGAAATTTTCAATATTTTCCTTATTTTAACCCTTTGAGGGGCAAGCAACGAATGCTGAATTCCCACCGGGAATATGGAAAACATTTAGTTCAAAATAAGGAAAAGCAATTTTCCAATATTTTCCCTCCAAAGGTATAAATGTGAAAACTTAATTAAAATTTTATGAGGCAAATATTTATTAAACTTAGGTGGGATAAAATATATCCCACCGCCCCTCAAGGGGTTAACACATGATCAACATTTCTTATTTTATAGTTTTTTTTCTTTTTTTAATAGGCACATGCAAATGCATTTTTAATTCAAAGGAAATTGTATTCTTTGCGCTGTTTTTACATTTGGCAACAATTTAAAATAATGATTTTTTCTAAATGTGAAGCAAATAATATTTATTTAACTGATGAAAATTTGAATAAAAAATTGAGAAAAAATCCCCTAAAAAACAATCAAATTAAAAAAATAAATGCATCTGCATAGAAAAGAAAAAACTATTAAATTCCTATTATTTTTTTTTCCTATAAAATTTTTTTGACTGAAGCATTTTGAGCGAACTTAATACTGAATATTTCTTAAGATAAATTTTCGTTTTGAAAACTCTCTGCATCAGCGTGTGAATCATTTCTATATAATACTACCAATTTTCATATTTTTTGTGCAATAGCTTTTTAATATTAGCTAAGAAAGACCTTCGGTCACAAAAAATTCATTTTTGGCGGCAGCGGGACAACGATAGTTACTTTTTTACTAACGTATATTAGTTAATTCAAAAAGTTATAGCAAAAATGATGACAGCGCTCTGTGACAACAAATAATTTTATTTGAGAAACTAAGGTCATAATTCTTTTATTCAGTCAAAATTACACGGTTCTCACTAATTTGAACACTGATGTTTATTCATAATACTAAAAATATTGAAGATTTTATATATATATATATATAATTTGCAGAAGATGTACACTGTAGAAAAAAAAACAAAAAAAACATTGCAGATCTGCTAGCACAAACTGCCGGCGTCCGAATTGCCAGCACATTGTGCTGCTAATTTTAAGCAACTACTGCATTTTTCATGTTTATATAGTCAAGAAACCAAAGAAAGCTACAGCACATTCGACTGTGATCGAGTTTGAGCGCGAGATGAAGAGTAGTACTTTTTACTGTAAAAATGTCATTTTCCTTTTTCAGTGTATCTTAATTTCTATTAAAAATACAATTTTACGTGTAGTAATGAAGTAATCACCAAGAGCATCAAAATAGCGTCGAATTGCACGCTTCCTGCTTCTTAATGAAGTTCAAATTAGGCAGGCTGTCACATATAAAATTCTAGCGTTCTTGCACTTTTCGTAATAACACTTCACACAAAACAAGGTATGTCTGTTGAAAATTTCTTTTAAAAATCATTGAATTAACATGAGATTTTTGTATTCTTGAACGAATAAATGGATTGCGAAACCTAGATATCTATAAGAAAATTATTTATAATAATGTGCTCTACCACTCTTCAATGTTTGTTTAATCTTTCTTTAAAAGTTACCCTGTAATGATTAAAATATATCGCATGAAGGAGTATCGAAATTTATAATTTGCGTATTTCCTAAATGTTAAATTCAAAAAGTTAAAAATTGCAATAATTGCAATAATGAGTTGGTCTTTCGTACTCTTTTGTGAGAATTTTAATAAATTAACGCATATAAAAAATAGTGCTATTTCATATAAACTTCAAGGGCTTCATTTGCGCCGGAGCCCACCGGAGCTCAGCTCCGATACTTCTCTGTTTTCAGTAAGTAATAAAATATTGGTCGGAATTCACCGGAGCTCATAAATACAGGGCTCCGGAGTTCAGAACAATCGCGATTCCGACAAAACCAGAAGCCTAAATTACCCTTTCCTTTCCCTCTCATCCCCAAGTTTCTGCATTCTTTTCTATCAAACTACTTATATGCGACGCATGTTTTCGCACAAGTAGGAGATTGTGATGAAACGGCGCGTAAGATTGTCTGAAAATTTATTTTAAAAAAATGCTATAAATTTTGCAAATAATGTATGAAATATAAATATGCGGATTGGAGTGATGGCGGGTGGGCGTTTCGGTTTTAGTACTGCAGAACATTAGGGCTCCGGTACTTTTGTGTTAAAAATTAAGCCCTGATAATAACAATGGTAAAATTCCAATTTTTACAAAAAATACGTCCTGTACCAGAAATATTAAGAAGTTATATTATAAAAATGTATGTTTTTACTTTCGTTAGTGTGTTAAGTAAACATTGGCAAAGCATTCTAGAAAGACTGTTCTCAGGGACAGCTTGGTACAAAAAAAAAAGAAAAATTGTATACTTCAAAGGCAAGAGCGACATAAGAGAAGACGGGCGTATTATTAGAGGCCAGACCTTGAGGAACTGCTAACACTGACGATCTAATACGAATAAAAAATGCAATACTAATGGATTGACAAGATATTTTATTATATACTATAATATCACACACAACAAAATATGTACGCTATTCATTATATACGTTAGCCCTTACAGGCGCGGAGTATTTCTGTTGATAAACTGATGAAATAACGAATTTATTAAAAAAATACGAATTTGCTTAATTTCGCGTACATTATAATAGGAACATTTTAATTAAATATTCTTGGTGCCGTTTGTCAGTTTTGGAATTAAAATTAGGTGTCCTTTTTTAAGGACAGCACCCTCGAAAGGGTTAAAGTGAGAAAGCTATTAATGTGCACATTAAATCGTTAATTTGCAGATTACCGGATTTTTGATTTAAAGTGCAAGGTTTTCAGCATTTTAATCTAGTGGTGTCCACATTAACGTATTCAGAATCGTTAAAATGTTGTAACAAATTTGTTTCTTCATTTTTTAGCCCCCGATATTCTATTTCTTTCGGGCAGCAATTAAAATGTCGTCTCTAAAAAATAACTTTACGTTACAGAATTCAGCCGTAAAATAAAGCAAACATTGTACTGTTAAATACTGGTAATATCTATTTCAATTTTTTTAACTTCTAAGTATCGCATATTGTCAATTTTTATACCATCGTATTGGGGAAAAAGTTGTTTTAAATGCAATTTGTTTGAAAACTACATCTCCATTTATTTTTGAGATATTATTATTATTATTATTATTATTTTGTAGCTTTTAACGCCATTTTTTAAATTTTGGCAACAGAAGTACAACATTTCTGTAGTATGTAAAGGAAAAAGAGTTAGAAAATAAAAGATTATTATATTTTTTGGCTGCCATTTTCCCATAACAAGAGAAAAAAAATAATTAAAATACGTGCTATATTGAAAAATATAAATTTATGATTTCAAATAATATGATTGCAGCTATTATAAACTATATTAATTTTATGTATCTATATTAATGTTACAACCATAGGAATCATTAGATCCTTTTTTTGTCGAGGTTCTTGAATGAGGATATGGGTTTTTTTTTTTTTTTTTTTTTTTTTTTTTTTTTTTTTTTTTTGCTGGATTTGTGTATTATTCTGCGGTAGTGAAGTAGGGTGGGTGGGTTTATTTTTGACGGCCGGTTATCTACTCGAGGGATATAAGTCAGACGGGGAGTGCCCTCCGTGGAGGTTTACTAAGGGAGCCTAACCCGTACTTACGCAAGGTTTCCCAAGGTTCGAAGAAAACCACGAAAACTCCGAACGGTTAGGCCGACGGGCGCGATTGGGTTCGAACCCAGCACCTCCCATCTACCAGCTTCGAGTGCAGAACCTCTCAGCCACTGGTGGGGCACGATAGTGATGTAATATGCATGCTTTAATATTTATAGCTCCATGGTTTAAAATTTTTTTCAATGAATCACAAAAGGAATGACTCTCTATCACAGCTTCTTATTTACGTTTTATTTACGTTTCTGAAATGGCTGCATAAATCCTTGAAATTTTGTTATTTTTTAATCTTTTATAGAAAATTATTTTGAACTGAAGGGATTCCAGGTAGAAAAGATTTGTATTTAGGCAGATAAGTTTTCTCATACAAATCTCAAATCAAAATTAAGCCTAACGTGGTTCCATCTTATCGGAGACTGGTAAGATTGGTGGGTTCGCCCCGGATGCATTACACTGCTTTTTATTATATAGAGCTATATTTTTTTTCTTTTCTTCGGGGTTCGAATTCAACACTAAATTCTGTAAAAGCAGAATTCCTGTTTTCTAGTTAAAGTATTACGTCACCCACGTTTTGTTTTCTGTATCACTCTTATTAGCTGGGAGCATTTAGGACTAGCACTTCTATTTTCAAATTCGTTACCTTTTTTTATTCCTTTTTTTTCCCGGAAAGTTGGTACCTTAGTTTGATGAATGTGAGCAAGCACCAAATGGCCCAGTAAAATGACGAACAGATTCTATTCTACCAAATTTAGCAGATTCGGAATAGGGCTTTTAGCGAAAAAGTCCGATGTCACCGTGGACTGTCGGTGTTAGAAGTGCGCTGTACACTTTTACATAGCTGCCAAAAACCTGTTGCAATATTTTTCGCTGATACATCACTTCCAGATATCACGTAATTTCTTTTTTTAACACTTTAAACCATATCGGCACGCTAGTTTTTTTATACATGAATCACAACTTTGTTGTAATTGTATTCAGTGAATACGACGTGCCATACGACCAATACGACAAAGTACCGATGTCACGGGGAGATGAGATATGACCGGAAAGGGTTTTTCCAACCTAATTTCAACCTAAAAAATTTTCCAACCTAGTTGAAAAGTATTTATGAATTCGATGTGACTGTCCGCCTGAATTGCCGCCTATCTGCTTCGCTGCCGATGCTGTAAAGCGCATTAGTATAGCCCTATTACTACATAATTGAAGTATATTATTGAGAAGTACTGTGGCATGTTCGATATTAAAAATGTGGTATGTAGTGTTTATAGTTCGTTTACAGAAATACTAAAAAGAGTTTCGTTACATATGGTCTATGGGGGGAAATAGTTTGCAATGTATCTTAATGATGTCAGACTATGTCAAACCTACAGAAACTGATATACAGCTCTGAGGTGCACTAGAAAAGGTTCATTCTAAAATATGAATGGCGTGCATAGCATTTACCGTTCATTTAAACATGGAAACAAAAAAGAATTCGTTTACAGTACTGCCTATGAGAAATAATTGCTGAAAGTTTGTTTACAATTGCGGTATGCGTTTTTAAATTTAACTATCCTATTACTTTGGTGGATCTAAATTCCAAAAATCATATACAAGGCTGCGAAAAAGAACTCAAGAACGTTTTTGTTTATTGACGTGAATTGCTGAAAGAAACTTTCCAACTGTGTATACTTGACGCATGATTTTTCTTTCGTGTTTTTAAATTCTCAAGAATCTTTTAAAACTAAGACTTCCCTCAGAGGGATTAGTCTGAGCGATATTACTGAGAACATAGATTTAATAATAACATGTGGAAGCAAAGAAAATGAGATGTTATCTTTAATTGTCCATATACTGCGAAAAATTGAAACGATGAAAATAAACGAATTGTAGAATTACAAAATCTTATATATAAATTCGTATACACTGTTTAAAAAAATGGGAAATCAAACCATTCAAGACAGAATTGCATGGATATAAAATTGAAAGTACGCAATATATTAAAAATAAAATAGAAAATGAAACACTAATTTACTTATATCGGAATTTTAACTGTATAAAAGGATATTAAGAGCATAATCAGACGCTCCGCACCAATTTGAGTAACTTTAAATGACAAATATATGATGTTTAAAAAGAATGGACTATACTTTATATGGTGTGTGATCCCCCGGAATAGTTAATATTGTACAATATCTGTTTTCCACGGATGCAATGAGGTTGTCGATAACATTTAAGGAATTCTCTTCTCAAAATCTAATATAGTATCAAAGTACCGAATACATCAAAAGTGGCATGCAATGCTTCGTTAGAGTGTGTTTTAGATATGCTCGATCGGATTTAAATGATGAGTGTATGCTGGCCACTACATACGCTGTACTGTTTTGTTTTCAAACATATTCTGCACAAGTTGAGCTGTATTTAGCATGTATTAAATAAAAGAAATCGGCAATGATTACAACATAAAGTATGACACAAGATCTGAATATATCGTCTGCATAACTTTTTAGCTGTCAAAGTGTCATTTGAAGTAATTTACAAATCCATACATATTTATTCAGCAAATCATGCAAGCTAACATACGATAATATGAACCCGATTACAAAATTTCAGAATAAGTTAATATATAAAAAATCTACTAATGATAATTGAGAATATGATAATTGAGACCTTATAATGATAATTGAGACCTTATGATAAAATGGCTAGAAAAACGAATCGGATAAAAAATTCATATCACATTTAAAACGGCACTTCCCTCTGTTAGTGGCCTTGGCGAGAGAGAGAAAAGTCTAGAGAAGGAACACTTTAACAAGTACTTTCGGGCAACCTACTCACTGTTTCATACAGGACTTTATTCAATATTTACACAATTTATTTAATGCTAGGTGGGTATCTATCAGTTTTGTTGCATTTAAATCACATGTTTTGCGGAGGAAATGCAGCATTATGAAATATTTAAAGTTGCTGTACCTAATAATTCCAAATTAATGGTAATTGAGATCGCTTTCCGTTAATTTCATCTTTTTAAATTTTAAATTTTTTAGAAACCATTCATAGAGACAATTGTATATTTTAAAACTAACCCGAAGCAAAATTTCAAGATTTTGGGCTCAGCAGTAACAGAGAAATAGAAAATTTTTGAAAGTTTTTTGCGACATTTAGCGAAATTTTTAGAAATTGTTCTATTGCGAGAATTTACGTCATTATAAATACAGACATGTCAATTTTCATGTTTATATTCCTAACAGTTCCATTTTCTTCGTTACTTAGATCATCTTTAGATCTTTTTCCGCTTTGCTTAGTCTTTCTATTTTTTAGAATTCGTTCTACAACGAGCATTTACATCTTATTAATTACTACCATGCCAAAGTTCTAGTTTCTAACCCCAACAGTATCCCAAAACTTTCAGTATTCCAAATAAATCATAGTTTAGAACCTTTCTAGAAATTTTTACGTTTATCCGTCAAATTGAACCTTTTAGAGAGCGTTCATTACGAGTATTTACATCTTAAAAGTAACTACCGCACCAAATTTAAAGTTTCTAACCCAATCAATACCGCAGAAATCACAATTTTAGAACTTTTTTGCTCCTGCAGCGATGTAGGTTCTTGCACTGACATAAAATAGTCTTTTTTTCGGAGCAGAGATGGCCACCAACATTTTTTTAAGTTGGCTATGTAGTTTCAGAGATAACACCTCACAAACGTACAAGCATTAATAATATTATATTACTTTATAATATTATAACGCTTTATAATATTAGCATTAGATGTACAGATACAAAAGCCATTTATCTGTTACAAACTAAAGTACCGGCGTTGCCCAGAATTTGAAGGATGTTTGTTCTGAAAAATCAATTTCAAAATTTAACATACAACACAAAACAAACATTAAAAAAAGCAGTCGAAATGTTGTTGAATGAATCATATGAAAACGCTATATAAAAATGTATAAATGTATATAACAGACGCAAAAGAATACAGCTATAAATGAACTTATTTCAATTTATAATTGGAGCAATAATGTTAAAATACGCCAATATTTCCCTAATCGGGTTTTTATCATGCTTCAATACATTTTTCACACTCATATGACGTTATACTATATCCACCATGCCCTTTATATTTCCAATATGACGTAATATTTTCCTCTTTCACGTGGAAACCTTGAAATAGAAAAGTTATGAAGTTATAGTCACTTTCATTTAAATTCGTCAAACCATTTATTTCATTTTCATATTTCACGTGAATATCTTGCAATAGAAAAGTTATGACGTAATATTCACCTTTTTTTGAAATTCGGCAAACTATTTATTTCATTTTCATTTTTCACGTGGAAATAATGCAGTAGAAAATTAATTGTTGTAGTAATAATTTTATTGTGTTTTTTAATTGTTGGCAACTGCTATAACGAAAAATGTTTAAATTTGATAAGAAATTGCTGTTAAATTGGTGGTTTTTTATTAATTAAAAATTAACTATAAGTTATTTCGATTCCGGATTACTTTAGTTGTCTCGGCCATGTTTTAATACACATGTACGTATGTATTCATAATTTTGGCTTCCAAATTTTGGATTTTTTATAGAATTACAAACAGACAGATAGGCAAGTTTTCATTTTTATATATCTCTCTATTCTGTAAAAAGTAATTAACGCTGTCACCGCCGCCGCCGGTTTTGAATTTTTTGTGACCGGAGGTCTTTCTTCGTTAATATTAAGAAAACTATTGCATACAAATATATGAAAATCGGTGGTATTATATCGAAATGCTTGATCAACACACTAATGCATACAGTTTTCAAATCGAAGAATTATTTTAAGAGATATTTAATGCTAAAGTTGGACAAAATCGTTCCATTAAAAAAAACTTATAAGAGCAAAAGCTATACATGGGAATTTAATCATTTTTAGATCATTTTATTCAATAGAAGATCCCGGTCTGCAGATTTCATTAATTTTTTTTAATTTGACTCATTATTTGAGGTTTTATTGCTATTTTAAATTCAAATATTCAGCATTTTGACAGATAATTTTTACATATTTTAGAAAATGATATTAATTTACTCTGTTGCCAACTGTATAAACAGCGCAAACAATAATGTTTGCTTCAAATAAAAAAAATATTTACACGTTACTATTATAAACAGAAAAAAACCTTCAAATTAGAATTAAATAATTAGGTATAAAAAGCAGGCACTTATTGGAAATTACGCCATAAAAACTATATTTACATGTGAATTTTAAAAGAGAAAGGATAAGGTAAAATAAATTCATTAACATGCGTTAGAAATCTGAAATAGAACAAATTACGTCACATTACACTTATTATGCAAAATGAACAAAAAATAGTATTGCAAAACAGTTTAAATTTAAAAATTGCGCGAGCCAAATATTAGAGGTTAAATATTAGATTTTTTCAAAATTTTATTATTTGTCGTTTGATGTGAGGTGTTCAGCTATAAGTATGCAAATTTTTATGTTTCCAACATAATTAGGGGCTGAGTTAGAAAAATTGCTTTAAATACACAAGTTAGAGTCCAGAGGGTTAAATATTAGACTTTTTCAAAATTTTACTATTTGCTGTTTGATGTGACGTGTTCAGCTATAAGTATGCAAAATTTCATGTCTCCAACTTAATTAGGGGCTGAGTTAGAAAAATTGCTTAAAATACACAAGTTAGAGCCCAGAGGGTTAAATAATAGACTTTTTCAAAATTTTATTATTTGTCGTTTGATGTGAGGTGTTCAGCTATAAGTATGCAAAATGTCATGTCTCTAACTTAATTAGGGGCTGAGTTAGAAAAATTGCTTAAAATACAGAAGTTAACGACCGGAGGGTTAAATATGTCTTTTTCAAAATTTTATGATTTATCGTGTTATCGCAAGTGTTCAGCTATAAGTATGCAAACTTTCATGTCTCCAACTTAGTTAAGGGATGAGTTAGAAAAATTGCTTAAAACACATAAGTTAGAGCCCAGAGGGTTAAATATCAGACATTTTTCAAAATTTTATTATCTGTCGTTTGATGTGAGGTGTTCAGCTATAAGTATGCAAAATGTCATGTCTCCAACTTAATTAGGGGCTGAGTTAGAAAAATTGCTTAAAATACAGAAGTTAGAGACCGGAGGGTTAAATATGATTTTTTCAAAATTTTATGATTTATCGTGTTATCGCAAGTGTTCAGCTATAAGTATGCAAACTTTCATGTATCCAACTTAATTAGGGGCTGAGTTAGAAAAATTGCTTAAAATACACAAGTTAGAGCCCAGAGGGTTAAATATTAGACTTTTTCAAAATTTTATTATTTGCCGTTTGATGTGTGGTGTTCAGCTATAAGTATGCAAATTTTCAAGTCTCCGACATATATAATTTCTGAGAACGGGCTCTGTGACAGACGGACAAACAGACAGACAAAGGAGTGAGACAGGTAGGGTTTCGTTAGATGAACGAAACTCTAAAAACAGGCTGCGGATGACTGTAACAACATCCTCAAATTACATTACCGTCAGCGATCTACCAATCCCGAATTTAGTTTACATTCGTTTAATATATTCTTATTCTTTTGTGCAGCCCTGTAAAATAATTATCAATATTATATACAGTAAAACCGCTGAATAGCGGACACTCCGAGAATGCAGAATTTGTCCTCTATTTAGAGGTAACCGCTACTGAGAGTAAAACATGTACAGTTATTTAAGAGTTGGTAATCGAAAAAATGTCCGCTAAATAGAGGTATCCGCTAATCGGGTGTGTCCGCTATGGAGGTTTTGCCAGTAAAACTTCTGAATAGCGAACACCTCGGGAGGGCAGAATTTGTCCTCTATTTGGAGGTGTCCGCGACTGAGAGTAAAAAATGTACAGTTATTTAAGGGTTGGTAATCGAAAAAATGCCCGCTAAATAGAGGTGTCCACTAATCGGGTGTGTCGGTTATAGAGGTTTTACTGCATAATAATATCATCCTTTAGAAGAAAATTGCATGCTGTATGATAGACAGACAGACATCCAGAGAAAGATAACCTCCTGGATCAATAAACACTCATGTCTTTTGTTTTAATCATCCACAATTGTATGTCATACAACATGCCAGATTTTATACAACAGGCTAAAAACGGTCACCGTGGTACGGAATGCTATACTATTATTTGTTTGCCCACCAAAACTGGTTGCCACGGGTTGTTGCAAGGTTTGTGATCACGTGGTTGAAACTGATCTATTCAATATTACTGCGTGCGTATTTTTTTTTTTATTTGCTCCTGTATTCAAACCAGTTGCCTACGAAAACATCAACCGGTGAAAGTGACGCACACCAAATTTCTGTGACGTATGCAGATAAATTGTGCTTTTTAAAGAGTTTTTTCTATATAATTTTTAAACGGTTTGGAACTTATTTTTCATAGTAGGTGCATTCAGTAGGCGACCCTCATAGGTACCTTCTGGTGCAATCAGAAACGAAATCAGACAAATATTTTTTGAGTTATGCTTGACGAAAGGTTTTTATTAGGCTTTTTTTTTTAGTAGGACATGGCGTTAATATCCATCGTAGTAGTAAAGTGTCCGGACAGTAATATTTCGCTGAGTATTAGCCTTTGCTTCGCTCAGACAATTATTTTCCACTCATTTTAGCTTCTTGTGTTTGAGTAAAGTTTCCCGAATTCTTAAAAATAAGAATTATAGGAGCTACTTTTCCTTCTGGTACAGCCTGGAAGGACTTTATTCAAGATTTTTCATCGGTTTTACATGCTCGTTTTTTTAGCTCATAGGCTATCAAAGCCTGAGAGCTTGTGTGCCCGCCGGTTCTGTATGTATGTACGTATATACGTAGCGCGATAACTCTGGATAGAAACATCCTATTTGCTTCAATTTTTTTTTTAGTTTCATTCTGATAAGGCGCTTCCCTGATTAGTTTTGGGGGTCCACTGATTAAGGATAAAGGGGTAAAAGGGGGGTTAGTTCACCCCCCTTAATTCAGATAAATGGGTTTTTCAAGCAGAATTATTCGATTTGCTCCTAATTTGGTACACCGGTTTATTATGTTAAGGAACTTTCCTGATTAATTTTGGGGGTTCATTGGTTAAGGATAAAAGGGGAAAGGGGGGCTAATCTACCCCCCTTAATTTAGATAAACGGGTTTTTCATGCAGAATTATTCGATTTGCTCCAAATTTGGTATACCGGTTTATTATGTTAAGGCGCTTCCCTGATTCGTTTTGGGGTTCATTGGTTAAGGATAAAGGGGGAAAAGGAGGGTTAGTCAACCCCCCTTAATTCAGATAAATGGGTTTTTCATGCAGAATTATTCGATTTTCTCCAAATTTGGTATACCGGTTTATTATGTTAAGGAGCTTCCTTGATTAGTTTTGGGGGCTCATTGGTAAAGATAAAGGGAGGAAAGGGGGGTTAGTTCACCCCTTAATTCAGATAAATGGGTTTTTCATGCAGAATTATTCGATTTGCTCCGAATTTGGTATACCGGTTTATTATGTTAAGGAGCTTCCCTGATTAGACTTGGAGGTTCATTGGTTAAGTATAAAGGGGCTAATCCTCCTTCACTTATTTTTTGAGGGGCATTATTCTTTAAAATAAGAGTATAATATACAATTAGTGTGAATAGCCTGTGAGCTCAATGCCATCAGTTTAGCTGGGCACTTTCCTTTTTTATTTTATTATTATTTTAACTGTGTTTCATTAGCATCTGATACCTGGAACAACATTCATGCATAATATCGATTTTCTAATTTATTGAAAAAATTCAGTAATATTTGGGTTCTATAATACAGGGTGTGGATTACGTTAAATCACCTTTTTTTTATTATTACTTATCGATACGTAGTTAACCCTCTAATTCCCAGGATAAAATTCTTTTCAGAAATTGCGTAATTTAGAGAATCGGAATTCATACCAGAAAATCTAATAGCAACTTTCGGTTTACCTAATAACGAAACGTCGGCCGTTAGTTAAATTAAAAAAATATTTTTTAAATTTCTATTTTAAATTTCTGGCGTGAATACGGAATATACGAATAAAAAAATCCACTAAATCGTGAACGATGATGGTAGCAAATATGCTACCATGGGCAGTAGAGGATTAAGGTGGGAAACCCCCATTTACAGAGTTGCCAAGTCTCCAGCTTTTCACTATTCTTATCACAAGCACTATTCTTCACTATTCTTATCACAAGCACTATTCTTCACTATTCTTTTCACAGCTTATCACAACATCACTATTTCATCTGAGAAAAAAATATTGTTCTTTTAAATTGCCCAAATGTTCCAATCAAACAGAAGAACATTTTCTGTATTAAAATACTGGTATCCAAAAAGCCGGAGACTTGGCAGCTCTGCAGTTATTGAAACCTAACAAGTAACTGACTCTTCACCAAAAATTTAAATCAAGTAAGGATTCTCTTGTAAAAGTCTGCAAAGTACTGTCATCTAGTAGTAACTGATTTGTCTTAACTGTTATAACTCATGTCTTACTTTTGGTTTTCAAAAATGGTGAATTTTTAGTAATAAAAAGTACAATTTCTCAAAAAAAATTCAACAATAATTTTTTATTATTTATTTAATTAATTATTATTTTTTAGAGACATCCTTTAAGAAGAGTACGCAGTAAAAAGAAGTTAAAAATATTAATTTTCCCAGCAGATATTTAAAATATAAGAACGCATCAAACGCCCATAAACTTAACATTACCGAAGTGAATTCGGAAGCTGAGTGACTAGCAGTCTTAAAGTGTCAGTTACTTGGAATTTCCACCCTAAGTACGGAAAGCTCGTAATCAAAACTCAAGTGTTAGCTCTTTCGCATATTAAACTAATAAAGGTTTGTTTCTAAATGTACACTCGTTTTCAAATATTTCAATGAAAAATCTGTTTTTGGTATTTCTTTTCTTTTGTTATGTACAAGAGAAGACATTTTTTCCAAAGGATTTCTATTTATGGTTGCAAATAAAAGCTTGACTATTTATTTTATTATATTTTATTTTATTGCATTGCATTTCCATTGGTCAAATTTAAATTATCATAAAAAACTAGCTAATAATTCATGCTACTAATTGATTAATGATTGTAAATTTATCAGAGGATCGTTTCACATATTTTTAAAATGTAATAATTTTTAAATGTCAACGTGCTTACTACATTATAAACCTGTTTTTGCTGCAACATGTCATTTTCATCAATTTAAAAATAATTTATGTGTGAAAATGTGACTAAACAGTGAACCAAATAAACTAAGGGATTGTTAGGTGGTGCTAAATCAAGGTTACAGCAAATTGACATTTAAAGACGGCGTAAGTTTAAAATAGTAAGTTATGATTTTCCTCACAATGAAACTTCTCGAAGTTCCATAACGTCGGGCACCGTATGGAATCTCGGATGCTCTGAAATACGCCGGGCAACCGTCGAACGTTCGGGGTAGCAACGAGGATCTGCCATTTCAAATTGCCCTCACGCAGATAACCTAGCGCAGAACGCCCGTACTACTTCAAATCTACAAAACTGCAGATGGTAAAAACCGGCCATGTAGGCAGAAAACTTCATGGAACTTCATTATCAGGAAAGTCATGACTTATTTTCTTCTATCTTTACAGGAAGAAAGTATTGGGTTAGTGAAATTTTTCGAATTCCGATTTTTGACGTATTTATACGTTTTAGGGGTCAGATATCACGAAAAACGTATTTTTACAATATGTCTGTCTGTGAGTATGTCTGTGAGTCTGTCTGTGAGTTTGTCTGTCTGTCTGTGTGTGGCACAAATTTTGTGGGCGCTCAATCTCATGAACTAATGAACGAAATTTAATAAAACTTTAGATTCAGTTAGACCCTGATATAAATTGGTGCTGATTACTTTTTGGTATAAATCGCCCAGCAGGTGGCACTGCTATGCTGCATTATTCATGATTTTCACAATAGCGATATCTCAAGAACTAAAGCACAGATTTAAAGAAAACTTCAGATTCAGTTAGTTCTTGATATAATTTGGCGCTGCTAACTTTTTGGAGCAAATCGCCCAATAGGTGACGCTGTTATGCTGCATTATTCATGATTATCGCAATAGCTCTACCTCAGGAACTAATGCACAAATTTTCATCAAACTTCAGATTCAGTTAGTCCCTGATATAAATTAGTGCTGTTTAGTTTTTGGTGCAAATCGTCCAACAGGTGGCGCTATTATGCTGTATTTTTCCCGATTTCTGCAATAGCTGTATCTCAAGAACTAATGCATGAATTTTCATCAAACTTTAGATTCAATTAGTCCCTGATATAAATTGATCCTGATAAGGTTTTGGTGTAAATTGCCCAACAGGTGCCACTGCTACGCAGAACTTTTCACGATTTCCGGAATAGCTCTATCTTAAAAACTAATGCATGGATTTTCATAAAACTTCAAATTCAATTTAAGTTGTTACTGATTAGAATAAGATGTAAATCACCTAACCGGTAGAGCTGCTGTGCTGCATTATCAGGAAGTATTAACATGTATGAGATAGAAGAAAATTTTGTGGTTGCCACATCCGACTAGTTTTTTTAAGCTTGTTTTTAAAAATTTATATTTTAATCTGTAAAAGGCAATTTGCTATCATGATCATTCGGTACCATCTAACAACCCTCCTATCTCGTTAGGATTGCATTTCCAACCCAGCATTGCTATGTGATACCTAGCCGTATACCCCAGCCCTCCTAGAAGCTTGTTCCTCGAATTTTGTATCACCCCATATTGGCTTCTTATTTTAGGAAAGAATTAGAGGAGAGTAGCCTAATTTGGACCACTTCACTTATTTTCAGTTGTAATTCACTTAATTCTTGGGAAAATCTGCAAAATATCACTACACGGGGTCAATCAATTCATCTACTAACTAAATAAAACTTTAGATCATTTTCTTTTTGAAAATCTTAAATTTTATTTTAATTTGAAAAATTTGACAAAAGTGGTCCAAATTCAGCAACTGGTCGCCTAAGTTGGACCACCAGTCTCCTAAATTGGACCAATAAAATCAGGTTGTTTTAATGACGAGGGAATGAATATAACTAATTTTATTAAAAGCAAAGTTTGCGGTTACTGGAACAATCAAACAAAATAGCAGCAATGAAATATAACGAAATAAAATATCTGAAAATAAGAGTAATTTTTTTAATTCAAAATGTATTCAAAATATAAATCAAAGTTATCAGTAATTAAGAATAGAAATTATGAAACTAATTGCCAGTTACTTGAATATCATGTAAGGAGTGATGCAAAGATTACACATGAATTTCGTTTATTGATTTTTTCCAGTGCACATAACATGGAACCGTATTTGGCAGTCTGAACACTGAATCATTTCTGCTGTTTTATTTTCTTACAAATTAGGAAAAAACAATCATCATTATCTAGATTTTTCTTTTTAGGTTCTGAATTATTAGACTTTCTTTGCAACAGAAGTTTTCTTTACATTATGATTGTAGTTCTTCCCTTCCATCATTTCCTTGCTAATTGCAGTACGACTACTTTTTAAAACTTGATGTTCTAATTGCTTTTATGCTGTGATAGCTTCTTTTTAGTCAATTTTTTGTGTTTTTTATTTGTTTGTTTCAAGGTTTACTTTATATGGCGAAGATGTTAACACAATTGTTTTTTGGCTCCCTCTGTACTTTTATTTAACTAAATTTAAGCAAAGGATATAACATTTCTAAAGATTTTTTGGCTTTTGGGGAGGATTTGTAGCTACAGCCTTATTGCAGGTCAATTTCTTCACAACTTACTCTCTCCTTTTTGTTTCCTATATCTTTAACAGCTTTTACTGTCACCTATTTGTTTTTTTATTCCAGACAGTTTGTCTGTGGCTTTTTCAACATTATATTATAAAAGTGTTAAAAAAATGCTCAATTGAAAAATACGCTACGATTAATTATACGCAAACCTTATACATTCAAACAGTGTTGAATTCAGCCCCCTTCCCCCGGAAGGATTGAGGTTTTATGCGTTTTAATGGCAAAAAAATGTAATTCCACCCTCCAGAACTGTAAAAAGTCTACCCTTCCTCACGGAATCGCAAATATCCCCCAGGGGGAAAATGTTTGGATTCAACTCTGTAAACCAAATACGCCATAGGAATAAAGAATTCAAAGAAAATAAATACAAATACATACGACATAAAAGAAATTGAAAACAAAATTTAATGCATAAACATGTTAAAATATTTTTATGTTTATATAGGCCTAAGCTGTATAAAAAAATTAATCCAGATATACCAAAAAAAAAAAAAAAAAACTTGCATGGAGATAGTAATCTATTATAAAAAAATTAAAAAAAAAATAGTGTACAAAGCGTACCGTCCTCGAAATTCATTACTTACTTTTCAAAATTTATGATCACATATCTGGTCCAATTTAAGCCACTTAATTTGGTCCAATTACGGCAACTGCGCCCTTTTTTAAAACAGATAATCTCAAGACTAAGAACAAAAACGAAATCAAACAAATCCGCATGAAAAATATGCGTAATAAACAGATGAATTTATATATGTATATGAAAACATAACAACTTACCTTAGTTTTAAAGTATTCACTTACGTTTAGCAGGAAAATGTAGATCAAAACAGCTAACTTTAGGTTTTTTAAAATTGTCTGAAAACAACACGTGGTGGGCGGTTGCTTCTTCTAATAATGAGTGACGTCATTCTGATGAGTAGGATTTCAGCGGTAGATGGCGTCTCTTCCTGTAATTAACGGCAGAATGGCAACGGTCCAATTAAAGCGGCGGTCCAAATTAGGCTACTCTCCCCTATCGCAACAAAAATGCCGAAACATCATTCATTAAATTGCATTATTTGAACGACTGAGAAGTTTTTACTGCATCTGTTAATAGAATTTGTCATTTATAATGTATAGCACAAATAAATTTTATTTTTTTACATAATATTTTTATTTAAAACTTAAAGCAATAAACAATATTTTTCTTTTTTGATTAAAATCAAGTATAAAAGTCTTTTTAATTTCAACCCTATTTTATTACAATCATATAAGTGGTACAGAAGAAATTGGAAAACTTTGGAGATTTTATTATTATTATTATTATTATTATTATTATTAAAATCAAATTTGAAAGAAAACACTTAATATTTTACTATAATTCATTACAAACATATACAAATGCATACATATAGAAAACCTATTAAAGAAAACACTGTTATCCCTTTTTCAGCAAACGTACCTTTTCAATATAAAATCTCTGCATTTCAGTCATTCATTAAAAGAGCATTTATGATTTGCTCAGATGACCAATTAAATGAAGAAATCGAGTTTATACAGAAAATAGCATTTGATCATGGTTTTCCATCAAAATATATAGATAAGATAATTCAGAAGTACAATGCTCCCCCTCCTTCAAGTCAACGACAAGATAATAATCAACTTCAGGCCTACAGAAAATTTCACTACATTCCAACTATATTCGAAAAGCTAAAAAAGATCATACAGAAATATAATATAAAGCTGGTCGCTATTCCGCTTCCTTACCTTATCGATATCATCAGTGATAAGATCGACAGGATCCCAATCGATGAAAAATCTGGTATATATGAAATCCATGTCACTTTATCTAATAATGCTGAAAAAATTTACATCGGCATGACAAAACGCAAGTTATCAGTAAGGATTATGGAGTATCTCAGGGACATTAAACAACGTAAACAGAATACAGCTCTTTCTAGGTTCTACTTGGCTAATGAAGTCTGCCATATTAACCCAGACAACACAAACACATCCTAAGAACATCCGAAAGATGTCATATTCAGGACAAGCTGATATCCTGCGGACCGATGAATTGGTCCTGCCGACCGTTTTAGGACGTCCCCTGGGTTTCGAAATGTCCCACCTGTCAACATCCTACGGATGTCATTTCATGACACCTTTTGGACGATTATAGGACACTTGTATGATATCCTCTGGATGGTCCTAATGACATCCTAAAATCATCCAAATAATGTCATATTCAGGATAAGCTGATATCCCGTGGATGGATGCAGTCGTCTTGCAGACAGTAATAGGACATCCCCTGGCTATCGAAATGTCACACCTGTCAACATCCTGTGGATGACTTTTTTATGATGGCTCGATAACCTCTGGATGGCTTAATGAATGTTACTGCCTACAATTTGCATTTTTGAAATTTATGGCAATTCATTGATGTCTTGTCACTTTTAATTATTATAATCAATTATAACAATTATTTAATAAATTATATAGCCTGTAAAAAGATTATTCAGTAAACCTTTCTTTAAAAAAAAAAAATCAATCTTCAAGATATTAGTTTATACAATTTATTAAGTAAAAAATGTTTTCAGTGACAATATAGGAATTTCAAAAATGCAAATTGAAGATAGTAATATATCTTACATATTTTTGATAAGATTCAAGAATATTTAAGAAATTTGGTAAAATTCCTTACTTGCATACAATAATAGTTTTACTTACTTTATTCTTAATTTAAACAAATATTATCCAAAATTGTGCAATTTAAAAATTTTCCATCATAGCTTCATCACTATTTAAGATGTCTTCCAGATATTTTTTAATATCTGGAGTTGAACATTTTTCTAATCTACTATTTTTGCCATAAGAACCATTTTTTCAATGACAATTTTATTCATTTTGCAATTATTCGATTTACTTACTAAAAAAATCATGGGACTACCTGATCCACTATGCACTTTAGGAACACCCAGTATCTGTAACAAATGTTATGCATTTGATTGTCCTGTGATGAAGTGCCACATGAAATTAAAAAGTATAATTTTGTTGCTCCGATGATTGTTTTACATTTTTTTTTTATAGAAAAAAGCTACTACATAAGACATCTTAATATTTTTGAAGTCAAAGTACAAAAAGTATGCCATTTTATATTTAGTGAACAAAGCACATTTTACTGTTGTGATAATTTGGCTGTAAAATACAACTTTAAATTTAATGTTTTACTTACCTTTAAATACATTACCTTACTTTAACAAAATATGATAGTGCCATGGATACATTTAACTTTATACAATTGGTAATAGCTCAGTAAATGCCTTTCATGAACATGAAGAATTAACACAAACTGCAGCAAAGTTAAGATACTCTTTTCATCCTTTGTTCTTATTTTAATGAATAAGAACTTCTATATTTTAATTGCATTTTAAATGATTGCACATATTACACTAAATGCTGAATATAAAACAATAAACTTAAATTATTTGACAAAGAAAAGTTTAATCTTTACGTAAAAATTATCAAAAGTGAATACCTGAAAATGTTATTCAAAATAAAAAGTCAAAGTTTACTCCTAATTTAATTTAAGACCAGTAAAGGAAAAAAAAAAAAAAGACAAAAAGAAATACTTCTAAAATATATTCTGCAGTGTTAAGAATGATAGTACGAAAAAATGATAATCGCTGTTGAATTATTTTGTTTATTAATTATTAAAATAATTCTTATATTAAAAAGCTTAAAGTTACGAATTACACAATAAAACAGTCACATTAAAAGCAAAACAAGTATTTATTTACAATTTTCACAACAAAATACAAAAAATATTTATTTAAAACTTTCACAGTAAAATACAAAACAAATATTTTTTACAACCTTCCACATTACAAAATATAGTTTCAAAACTTTTTTTTAACAACAATCCAACTTTCCAGTTTCTCCTGCCTGCGCTTGTCACAAAATAATTTTTACGCTGCACACATCTATAATGAAGAAAAGACAAAATATACATTTCTACTAAACTTTATTGGTGCATCACATTCATTCAAAATGAATAAATCAATATATATATACACAAGATATACAATAATTTCTTATTGTTTGTTTCTCCAAAAGATCTTTTTGTAAAATTTACAGTTATTTTTAGGAATTTTATTATTTTAAGACCTAGGAAATGCTTGAAAAAACTATTAAAAAGTACAAAGCAGCATAATTGCACGTCTTATTTTATGTCAAACATCAACATGAAGCACCTGTCTCATTTTGTATCAAAAGAGAGTTAATATTTATAACTGATGAGAATACCATTTTTAATAATTAAAAATTATGGTAATTACAAGCAACAGAACCATGCAAAGAGAAAACTGTGCCCAGGGTAAAGTTTAGTTTGCCTTCCCCCCCCCCCCACACAGACCTTCCCGATTAAGGAATGTAAAAACCAAAGTTCCCTGAACCAGAGCCAAGCGGATACATACGGTCCTCCTTTCTAGGGGATCACGTAGCAACCTGTCCCAAAAGGCATCAACTGATGCCCAATCACCACGACATCAACCTGCCATTCGAAACAGCTAAGCGAGGAAGACAGAAGGCCACAACACAACATAGTCTCTGCTGCAGCCTGATAATTTATTACACATGGAATATTTTGACGAGTCCGAGAGTCAAGGAAACATCTGCACAAGGGTGGCTATGTCGCAAAATAAATAAGACGCTGCCAAGTAGGCTAAAGCCAGTGGCCCTCCCACTGGTGAACAACAGATACCATCAAACCAACAAGTACTCCATGTTCAGAAACTTCTCACCATGAATTGCTAACATCGAGGGTACCCCTCCTCAAGTACTATAAGTGTCAAGCACAAGAGCTACCTCACTTAGAACTCTGCACATCAAACAGGGCAGAACCATTACTCCATAAAGCCGAAAGCTACATGCATCCTAGACTGTCACTAGGCATTATGCCTCGAGAGGAATGTAACAAAACACCTTCCAGGTAGGTACCGAACGAAAGTTCAAGATATCCTTTTTAGAGGCCTACAAGAGTAGAACGGGCAGCCCAATCGCTCCTCTAGACCACAAGCCGAGATCAAAGCCATGAAAGATTGCAGCTCTCAACCCCAGCCAGACACAAGGAGAAGCCACATAAGGCATGTCACACACTGCTAGAAAAGATAAGGTAACTGCTAATCCAACCAGCAGCGCAGTAACTTCCCCCTACACACAGTTCAGAAAATTAAACAAAACAGACCTAAACCAATTTCTAAAATGGAAGAAGCCCTTAGTCAGAAATTTGTTTTGGCATGTTGGGTAAGGAATGGTGCAATAACTTTGAAACTAAAAATAACTACTTTCATTGGGAAAAAAATTCTTGATGTGTATATATAATATATATAACCATTATATAATTACAATTCATCACTTTTCTCCGTTTATTAAAAATAAAATTAATAAATTGAGCATCAATACATTACATTGACATTATACAAAATAAAGCAGGATCATCTATTTTTAATTTAATGAATCATTAATGAATTGTGTCTACTATAATGTACCAATATACTGATCACCAACATATAATGAATTAAAATCTTTATGGAATTTTACGGATTGCTTAGGGCACTTCAGTTTTTATTATGCAAACAATTGTTTTAATGCCAAAAAGAGAAAGGGAAGATTTTGTCAACTGAGAGACAAGAAGCGTGCAAATTATTTGGATGAGCAGCAAGATAGGTGCTAATTTTTTGAAAGAGGGGCCAGAGAGGTGCTATTATATAAACCAAAAGACGGGTGGGGTGTTATTCTATTATATTTTTTCATAAACATAAAAAACTATAACAAATATCTTAAATAATACTAAATGAGTTTCATACTTTTCTGTTATACAAACTAGGGAAAGGTTTAGGAAAATTTTAGGTCCTTTAAAGGACCCTTCACAAAATTATTTATCTTAAAACAAAATTATTTGTCTCTTAAATAGAGATTTCATAGAATGTTTTCGCTTTCAAATTGAACTTTTCCACAAATTTAGTCATTTAAAAATAAAATCAGGCCTGTAAGTAAGCAGTTGAACTCACCAAAGAGCTTATTACTTAGCCTTTTTATACAAGAAGGATAGAACATGAAGACATCAATAATTTAAAATTCACAAAATTATGAGTAGAATTTTCACAAAAATAAGAAAAACTTCAGTTTCACAAAAACAGGACCCTGTCAGAAAAGTCTGGACAGATCCCTACAAACACCTTGCCAAAACGTATGCTGATATCACAATCCTATCCATGCAACAGATTTTTATTGCAAACCATGCCATTTTCTTGGGTTATAATTTACAAACAAAAAAAGTTTGTGAAATTGTGAAATTGTGAAAAAATTGTGAAATTCAAGTACCGATTATATGGAAAAAAAAAAAAGCCCCAAAAGTTTTGCAAATCAGTAGCAAAGGACAAAAAAAAGGCAAATTTCACTAATTGGTAGAGATAAAATATCATAAAATTCATCAATCGGTTGGATAAAAAAATTGCCTTTCAGTTTTCAAAAGAAACAAATTCACAAGTCGATCGCTGGGAAAAAAAAAAAAAAACTGTTCAGGAAGTTGCTTTGAAATACAGCAAAATTTGTTAATCAATCACAGGAAAAAACATGAAATTCAACAGTCAATCGTGAGAGAAAATCATGAAAATTTTCAGCTAGTTGCAGAAAAAAATGCAAAATTCATCAACTGATTCCACGGAATGAATCCTGAAACTCATCAATCAATAAGGAGAAAATTAGCAAAATTCACTCAACTGCGGGAAAATATAGCAAAAATCCACTGATAAAAAGGAGTCTAAACAAACAAATTCAAAAATATTTTTTGCAACACAAGTGCCATTTTTTTTTTTAATTTCCAATCCGAGAACCCTCCCCCCCCTTTTTTTTTTTCTCTAGAGTCAACATGAAGTTCATCTAAAATTTCATAATTACATTAAAGAAAAATATTTAATTTTTTTAATTTAATTGAAATGTAACAACACAAAATGTTGAGCAACAATGGAGTGCTTTATTTTTTTACTGACCTGTACATAAAAACACAGGATTGAATATTTTTATGTATCGAACAAAATAAAGCAAAAATATATTGTTTACAACATGTAATTAATAGAAAATTGATAATCCAAATCATCTTAAATTTTTAAAGTGACCTGCTACATCATTGTAAACATTTTCAAATTGATTTATTATCTGAATCTTTTAAACAGCCTTGCTACATCAAAAATACTAAAACAAAATTGAACAGATGCTGCAGCCACACCAAGGTTGGTGCTTTTTTTTTTTTTTTTTGAGCCATTTTGGCAAGAAAACCCTGAAATACTTGTTGGGCATACTGTGCAAAAACTACATGTTAGTTTTATTATATTTTGAATCAGTTTATTTTATAATGAAAACACACACACATGCACTTTAATATAAAACACACACATTTTTTTTTATTATAAGGCACACACATTTACTCTATAATAAATAAAACATTACACATTTTTTTTAAAATACAAATTGTTTCATAAAACAGACACAAAGTTTAATTTAATAAAAAACACACTATCTGTTTTGCCGTGTTGTCATACCAGACAAAACATTATGATTTTTGCACCAAAAAGAAATATTGGTGTATCTACGAGATAACTACCAAAACATATTTTCTACAAAGAAAACCATATAAAATAGTGTTCACACATTTCTTTTAAAAAACAGCCTGGCAGAATTATATCAGCATTTTTCTTGAATTTTCAGGAGAGGGAGAGGAATATCCCCTCTGGTCCACCCTCTGAATTCATCATTGACATGCATTATCAAGACAAACTGAAATCATATACATTTTAAAAGCAACGTTAAAAACGCCAGAATAAACAAAATTTTTTTGTGAATTTTTGCTTATTCTGGCGTTTTTAACGTTGCTTTTAAAATGTATATCATTCTGCGGCATGTAGCATCTTAATAATTAAGCTGAAATCATGCTATGTTTTGAGAGAAATGAACATATAAATCAAATAAGCTTTCCATGGATTACTAGATGTAATATAATAATGCATTTATAGTAAAATCGGCAATGCTAATTCAATTCAGTTACCCTTGAGTATTCGCCTGGAGATGGGCAAGATTTTTTTTGCCGATTTTAAATTTCTTCATTTGTAAATTTTTTATGTTAATATCCGAATCTTTTTTGCCTGTAAATTTGAAATATATACTTTTAAAAATGAATATTTCCTTTATTCTATTGTTTTAAAATTTATGTATATTTGCTGTCTGCTATTTACAAATTCCCCCTCCCTATTTTTCTTTTTACAAATGAGGTTTAGAATGCCGATTTCTGTTTAAAATTTTTCCATTTGGATTGTTTTGTTGTTGTTATTTTTAATCTTTGAATTTTCGAAAATTAAGCTTAAAGTGGTTATAAATGAAAAAAAAAAAAAAAAATAGTGGACTCAGGGCGAATACTCAAGTTATTCCTTTAATTCTATAGCACTTGAATATTAATGCCTGCAAATTTTATGCGCATATAAAAATGACTTTGTTAATGCACCAAGAAATTCACACTATTCAGAAGTATTATTAATTTTTTTTCAAGAAGTAATATTAATTTTCAGTAGTATTTTTTTATTTCAAGAAGTAATGGTAATTTTCAGAAGTATTATTTATTTTTTCTAGAAGTAATATTAATTTTCTGAAATATTTTTTTTTTCAAGAAAAGCCTTAAATGTATTTAATGTTTTGATATGCAAAAACACCTGCATAGAAATTAAAAAAAAAAATATCGTAATAAGAAGTTCAAGTTACCTACCCTGTTTAGAACCTAAATAAACATTGATAAATATTAAATTAATGTGAACAAATAGCGAAAAAGGGGTGTCGAAAAACGCGGCTATTTTTCAAATTTATTTTTAAGTGGTTAAAGAATGAATTTAAAATGTCAGCTTAAATTGATGTGTCTATAAAAAATCTTATACGCTTACTGTTTATTTTGGAATTAAGAATACAATTCATTTAATTCTGTCTGTTTTAACTGTAACATATATTGTAGTTTTAATTCAACTGACAAGAATTGCTGACATCTTTTTCCTTCTATTCCACGTTTTAATCGTGCGATCACTAGGCCTAATTTCTTTTTTAAATTTCATCTTAATAAAGTAAAAGTTTTTCTAACATAATATAAATATATAGACAAAATAGTTATAAAGAAATGCATTACAAAATGAAAGAAAATTCTTACCTCACATTCACTCTCTTCATATTTGAATTTGCCATGACCAGCGACAGATCTCATCTAAACATCGACGGAGGAATCAAAATAAACGCCATTTCTGGTAAGTAGGTTGGCTGGTTTCACGGTTGCATTCTCGAGATCCGTCTAGGAATATCCCCTGGTCGTTTTGAGGACGGTTGCAGCTGGACGGTTTCAATTGGTCCGTTCTTTAGTATTCTGCGGACATTCACAGGATAGTTTTATAGGATATGACGACTACAGGATTTTTAGGATCATTGTAGAGCGTCCGAAGGACGACTGTGGTTGTCTGGGAACTTTGATGAAGCAAAAATTATAGTTCCGTGCAATAACCCTTTTAAGAGTAAAATTAGAGAATCAGTTGAAATCATTGCACGTGAGAATAAGCCTTGTAACGATAATTTATCCTATAATATTCCAAAAATCTGGCATAATATCATAAAGTCATAATTCTGTATCTAATTGCAATATTTCAATTTAAACTTTAATCATGTTGCCAAAAACTTGAATGAAAACTTTGTTGAATGTGGTTCTGGCCCTCATGCGTATATGGCGACACTCGTGGTTTCTTCAATCGAACTTTTGATTTATTTGGACTCATTTCATTAATAAGTATTTATTTTCACTGGATGGCACCTCTACATTTTTGTTTTCATATCTTTAGTCAACGTTCGACAAACAGTCTCTTCCACAGGAAGCCTTCATCTCTCAGCTGTTAGCCATTTAACTATCATGTTTTTCCTGAAGTCGGCTGTAGAAACAGCTCGAAACGTAGAATTTAACTTTTAGCTTATTAAAGTTAGTATTTTGTGTACCATTATGCAAGGTTGTAAGACTTTATTTAATATACAAATGAATTTTAAACAAGAAAGAAAAATCGTGCGTTAAGCATAGATTATGAAACACTTTCCAACACTCCCTGAATACTTAAAAAAAAAAACTTCGTTATTTAAGGAAATAATGTAAATAAAATAATTAAGTAAACATTTTAGAAAACATATAAAACATTTGAAAAACTGATTCCAGGAGTTATCGTCCATAGCCAAATATGTATTCCAATTATTTTGAACAGCCCTGTGTTTGATCTGTAGGTTGATATATTTACTACATAATGGGAAAATTTAGTTTAGCAAGAAAACGCATAACGGATCGAAATTTCTCTTTCAGCAATTTATACTAATAGATAGAAACATATTTAAATACTTTTTTTACAACCCTGTAGACTACTGAAATCACATTTTCAGAAATTACCATTTATAGACGTGTCGCCGCGACAGTGACAACGGAGTGCAAAGGGTTATGCAAAAACACTAAAATCTAAACATTTGAATCTGGGGTAATTAGGGATGTGTTGTAATTTAGGCGTTCTACAATTATATTTAAACACGGAATAATAATTATAAAAAAAGTGTTGAAAAAAGTATATTGCATCATGATTAACCCCTTGAGGGGCAAGCGATTACGTTTGTGAAATGCTGAATTCCCACCGGAATCTTTGAAAAATTCTATTTCAAAAAAAGTAAAAGCAATTTTACGGCTTTTTTCCTCCAAAGTTAGAAAAGTAAAATTTTTCTGGTGTAAAACTTCATTAATCGTAGGTGGTATATAATATATACCGGTGCCCCTCAAGGGGTTAATTAAAGTTTTCGGAAGATCGGGAAAATATATAAATACTCATGCAATATGCTTTTCAGTGGGCGGAGCTACCGACACTGCTTTATGAATGAATTATTAGGTTAGTATTAACCTTCTCCCTCATTTTGAGTGTAACATATTGGATTTACATATGAGACTATCTTTGTCATCTAAAACAGTGGTGGCTAACTGTGGTACGCCTGATACCACTATTTTTTAGCTACCAGGTTATCAACGCCTGAGAGCTAATGTGCCCGCAGGTTCTGTATGCACTAATCATTTTCTTTTCTACTTTATCTAAACATTCTTTTCAAATCAAAACTAGTATCTAGGTGGTTCAGTGTAACTCATTTCTACGAATAATCAACATTCTTTAAGGCACTAAACAAACATTTAATTACAAAACGGAACATAAAAATCTATTAACTGACATTCGACAGTTACATCTAAAGAGTTCTGACATCAACAAAAAAATTAATTCGTTTCAGTTCAAAAGTAGACAGTTCAAAGAGAGCATGCGCTGGCTAATTAGCTGTTTTGAGAATTAGCCGGAACATCCCGCCCGGCGTTGGACGGTTGTCCAACATCATCATAAAATGGCAAAGGTACTACTTTGGCGATATTTTGACGTAACATACCTGTAGAGGTCTTGAGATCAATTACACGGACATGTCCATCATCTCCTTTATAAGTTTTCAGAATCCTAGCTAGTTTCCAGCCGATAAACTTATCATTTCCTTCCTTCAATAACACAAGCTGTCCAACTTTAAGATTTGGCGAGGACTTTTTCCATTTACTGCGGATTTGCAGCTCATTTAAGTATTATCGGCTCCAGCAGTGCCAAAATTGCATTTTTAATCTTTGAACTAGTGTCCACCTAGAAGAAAAAGGTAAAGAGTCTAAAATGGCATTATTTTCAGGAACATTCAAAAGAGGACCTCCACGAGGAAATGACCAGGGGTTAGTGGTTGTAGATCATTAACATCTGCAGACAAGGGGGTCAACGGACGTGAATTCATAACTTCTTCAATTTGCGTCACATGTGTTGACAGCTCTTCAAAATTTAAGACAGATGATTTAGTTATCTTCAAGAGAATTCGCTTCATGGTTTTTATGTTTGATTCCCATAATCCGCCGAAATGTGGGGATGCAGGGGGTATGAAATTCCATTGAATTCGTTCTTCATCACTAAATCGCTGAATTTCTTCAGAAGAACAGATTTGATAGAAGGATTTCAAAAGAGCACAAGTACCCTTAAAATTTGTGGCATTATCACTCCATATGACACAGGGTTTAGATCTTCGAGCAATGAATCTTCTCAAACAGGCTAAAAATGCTTCTGTGGTCAAGTCCGAAACCACTTCTAGATTAACGGCTTTGGTAGAAAAACAAATGAATATAGCAATATATGATTTTAGGGTTATCTTTGAACGTTTTAAATTAGGTTTTGTTATAATAGGACCTGCTAGATACCGCCTGTTTTCTCAAACGTCCAGATGGTACAATTCTATCACGGGGCAAGTCACCCATCAATTGTTGAAGAGTTTGGTGTTTTGTTCGAAGAGAAGTCACACACCTATTTATAATTTTCTTTACTTGACATTGACCAGGTGGTATCCAATAAAATTGTCTTAATAAAGATAGAGTTGTCCGAATACCTGAATGTAGGAATTTTTTATGGTAATAATCAATTAACAGTTCAGTAAAATAGTGAGACTTTGGTAAAAGTATTTGATGTTTCTGCGATTCTGATAAATTAGAAAATTTCAGTCTTCCACCGACTCTTAACAGTCCATCTGCATCTAGAAATACATTTAAGTTCAAAATCTTACTGTTATTTGGGAGTGGACGTTTTTCTTTAAAACATGGAATTTCAGTTTGGAATGCGAAATTTTGAACAATCTTCATCAGCTTCTTGGTCGCATTCTGTAACTCAGAAGTATCTAAATAATCATATTTTCTAATTCCTGATTTCAATTTACAGTTTTTCAGATATCTTAAACACCATGCAGCAATTCTTATTAACTTGATAAAAGAAGAATATCGATTAATCAAATCAATGTTTAACTGACTTTCATTTACAATAGTTGATTTTACAACAGTGTTTTTCTTTAGTTCTAACTGATCTTTAACTTCAGAAATATCTAATTTATCGAATGTATTATCCAATTTTGGCCAAAGAGATCTGTCTTGCTTTAACCACTGGGGGCCTTTCCACCAAATATGGTTATTTTTCAACTCTGAAACTTTCAAACCCCTAGTAACTAGATCAGCAGGATTATCTTTTCCAGGACAGTGGAACCAATTTAATGGATTACTAAGATTTCTGATTTCCTTTATTCTGTTTCTGACAAACATTTTAAATCTTTTTAGCTCACCTCTAATCCAAAAGAAAGTAATAGTAGAGTTGCTCCAAAAGTAGCAAGTTGCAGGAAAAGATAATTCTTTAGCAATTTTATTACAAAGTGTAACAGACAAAGGGGCTCCTAAAAGTTCCAGACGAGGTATAGAGACAGTTTTTAAAGGGGCGACTCGACTTTTTGCTGCCACAAAACTAGTAACAATGTTCTTATTCCTTAACACTGCTCTAAGGTACACTACCGTACCATATGCCTTCTTTGAAGCATCTGAAAAACTATGTAACTCAAAATAATCAACTTCATCAAGGGCAATATCAGCCAAATAATATCTGGGAATGCTAATACAATTTAGTTCTTTTATTTCTTCAAACCATTCATTCCATAAATTGTCTAGATGTTTGGGTAGGTTTTCATCCCAATCACGTCCTAAACACCAAATTTCTTGAATTAAACATTTAATTCTAATAGTATAAGGACTTATAAATCCAATTGGGTCAAAAATTCGACCAACAGTTTGCAATAAATAACGTTTAGTACTAAGTTTATTCGTAAGGAAATCTTCTAGATTTTGAGTCGTAAATGAAAACATGTCACTATTTGGGTCCCAAGCAACCCCTAAAACCATGGAAGGTATCAAATTCTGATTAGTGAGATTTAAGCTATCAGAAATTTCATCAATATGTAAACCATATTCTTTCCATTTCTCCCGCAGTTCATGCGAGTTGGTTTTCCATTTTCTAAAAATCATGCTAACTTCTTGAAATATTTCATAGGCTTCCTTACTAATTTTAAATGCGTAATCAAGATTCGGTTGACTTGTTATAAAATCATCAACATACAACGATGAAATTAAAATTTCAAAAGATTCAGGAAATGTTTCTACATACCTTTGTAGATGATGCTTGATGGTAGCAGCCAGAAGAAAGGGACTCGATTTCACACCGAAGAGTACCCTCTTTAGTCTGAATATTTTAAATTCCTTACCTGGATCATCAATCCATGGTTCATCGTCTTAAAAAAATCTGGTGAAGTCCCTATCTGGTTCATCAATCACGATCTGTAAAAAAGCTTGTTGAATGTCTGCAGTGGGGACATTCATTGGTATGGGGAAGTTTCTGAATTTGATTAAAAGGCTGAACAATTCGGGAATGAGATTTAATCCCGTATGTAAACAATCATTTAGTGACAGTTCACCCTTAGCATGGGCACTTCCGTCAAAGACAATGCGAACTTTAGTGGTGGACTTATCTTCACGAATTACTGCTCTATGTGGTAAGTAAAATGAGTTTACATCAGATGTATTGTCAACAGGCTCGATAATATTGTCTGCTAAATAACTATCTAAAATAGCCTTATATTCTGAGAATAACAAAGGGTCATTTCTAAAGGTTGTTCTTAATCTCAAAAATCTTCTGTATGCGACTTCGCGATTGTTATTAAGAGACATTTTCAAATTTGCCTTCCATGGAAATTTTTCTTTATACCGGTTATCCTTAAAAACAATATTAGACTGAAAAACAGTCATAATGTCATCGTCCACATTACTAACATTTTGAGTTTCGGATTCAATTCCTAGACTTTCCAATTGCCAAAAATTTCTGATTTGACCGGATATATCCTTTTCTTCAAAGATAATTTTCATATTGAACAATTCATTGGCTGACCCCGTATAACCCTGTAAGCACCAGCCAATAAGTGTTTCAGTAGCTACGAGATTATTCTTTAGTCTTTTGATTCTACCAGTTACAATATTATAATAATTATCAGTGCCGATTAAAACTGCAATTTGTTTACTACTACATTCATAACTATCAGTAAGTTGTAAACCTTTTAATTTATTATAAGTTTTCCTAATGTATTTATCAGGAGTGGGTAAGCAAGCAGCGGAAATTTTGTATAGGGTTGTACATTGTTGTATAGGGTTTAGTGTCGCAAAATCCCATTGGGAGCAGAATATTATATTAGGAAAATAATAACGGAAAATAACATACTGCTTTTGAAATCACGCATTTTTCCTCATAAAATTTCTACATTGTTTTTCCTTCTGCATGTATACTGATAATAAGTTTCAGACACTAAGCGCAATGCCTATTTAAGTGAAAATGAAGTCATATTTAAAAGAAAACGATCATTTACTTAGATAAAACTAAACATTTTAACACAAATGAGTCTAAAAAACATAAATTACGGAAATTTTTACTCTCCGGAATTGAGATTAGAATCCTCAAGTAAAGAGTGCGTCTGTTCACATAAAAGATGTTGCTGACAATCGTGACTTCATGTTTTGAGTTAAAATTATTTTTAAATGATCAAACATTTTTTTTTTTTTAATGATGAATATGAATATGAGAAGTGCGAATGCAAATTTTGAGAAGGTGAAAACTGCTGTTTTTTATTCCGGAATACCAAGCATAAGAGCCTCAATTGATAACTACATCCTAATAACTGATCTTTATTATATTTTACTGATTAAGTATCGATATTATAAAGAATAAACGTATCTGTGCGTAACGCTGACGTCATTTTGCGAATGGCAACACTTCACGATCAAATTTCGGTCTTGAAATTTTCGCTATTGCAATTTTTTAATCTTCTGACCATCGTGCATTTTCAATTTTCGTCGCATAGGAAAGAAATTTATTTTCAAATGCAATTTGTTTATAAACTGTATCTTAATTGACTGATGTATTATATTTTCAAAAATAATTTTAAAGCATGATTTTTTTAAAGTTTATCTTATCACGTGCCGGCTTCAATACTTAATATTAATAAACATTTTTCACATAAAGCAACAAACATTTTTCAGTATTTGTTTCTTACTATTTTTGCAAAACGAAATTAATACTTCTTTTATAATCAAATAAAAAAATAATATTTAAAAAAACCCACCAATCTAACATATTTATGAAAGACAAATTAACAAAATTAATACTTCTTTTATAAACAAACTAGCCGAACTACCCGGCTTCGCCCGTGTCAATTATAAGAAGACTTCCAGGTAAAATAAATTAAAACAAAATAATACGGCAATCACAAAAACTGAAATTTGTGCATTCCCATCCACAAATCGTTATAAAGACAATCAAAAAACATGGCGTTATTGTCTTGCAATCATAGTAAAATCCCTGAGCTTTAATAACAGAATGCACGTTTTCTTTGGCGGCTATAAGAGAAAAATGTGTGATTTTCCTGACAATACGAAAAAAAGAAATTCCTCCAAATCGCGCAGCACTTAGTGAAAGTCTCGTTTGAATGGTATTATCTACATTATAAATTAAAAACACTTGTCAGTGACCATAAATTGTGCCCCATTATATGTAACCCATAAAATGTGTCTTTACTGCAAGTTTTCTAACTTTTAAACATCACACATTTTCATTTTTTACAATGTCGAATAGAAAAAAGTTCTCTCAAATGAAATTTGTTTGAAAATTGTACCTCAGTTTTCTGATTTTAATGGATTTTAAAGTAATTTTTAAGCATGGATATTTTTAAAGTTGAGTGCAACCCGATTACGAAAGATGAACCTGTTTACATTTAATGCTATAAAGAAAAGACATGTCTATAAGTAACGCTGGTATCAGATTTTCGGTGGCAGCAACCTAACATAACAAATTTCCCTTTTATTGCAGTCTAACGTCTGAATATTGTGCATTCAATTGTTCCAACGTATTATGGAAAAGAAAAGTACTTTCAGTGATATTTGTTTGTAATGTTTATCTCAATTTACGAATTTTTTATGGGTTTTAAAATAATTTTTAAGCATGCATATTTTTTAAATATGCTTGCAACCCAAATACAAAAGATTAACTCAATTGTTCAAAAACATTGTAAATAATTCAGAATTTGTTTGCTTTCGCGTAATATTCAAAAACTAAATTGGCAAACGAAATTAAAACGCCAAAAATAAAATAAAATAAAACACGAATTTAACAGATATCAAATCAAACTACTCAAAATAACCTGATAAAAATATAAAATTCAAATGGGAATTTCGATCCGGGTGCATATAACTTGAATTCTTCAGAACGTATTTCCATGCGAGTTGCACTATTAGTTTTTTAGGGAAGATTTTAGTGCGTAACATATTGTTTTCCGTTGCTTAGTCATAGAATTATAGGGGAAAGTTATATAATCATGTGAACCCAACTATGAAGGATCAGTCTTATTAGCTGAATGAAAAATGCAGAACAATTTTTATCTCTAAGTATATTGACGGGTTTATCTTCGGTAATGGGGTGCTAGGGTATTCTTATTTTAATGAGTGTGCCTGACACCTATTATGGCGTGCACCTTTGTTTAAAACAATATAGAATGACTTATGTTTTAAGCGACTATCTGGCATGCAACTTGATTACAAAATACTAACCTGCAAATGCTTAAGGTGCTTCTGCAGTTTCCTGCTCAACAACGCGAAACTTTCTGACACATTTTCTGACTCATTAAATGTAAAGGCTTAAAATTTGTAGGCCTGACTATTAAAGCGATTTGGAATTGAAATGAGTTTTTCCTTTTTTCATAAATAAATTACTTATCGAGTTATGAGCAATTGTGGTTGCGTGACGGCCGGTTTTTATCCTTTACTGCACTGTTGCGTCCGAAATTCAGTTCAAAACACCAACTGAAAAATCTTATACCTTTACCAACAAATGGAAACTATCTTTCGATTACATAGTTTCTAAATAAGAACTCCTGTCAATTTCATGTGTTTCCGAACAAAAATTAATTAAAAAATATGTCAGAAAAAACCTCCTTTGGATTTGAGAACAGCCTTATCTTGAAGTTTATGAAAAAACTCACATTTTTAGTTTTAATTTTGGAACTCGCGAAATTTAAATTCAGAAAAAGGATGTTCTTTTGACACATTGTGGTAATTTTTTTCACTTTTAAAATTAAAATACTTGTTTTCTTTGGCGCGCGTAACAGAAGTATACAATATCTTCACAATACGGGGGAAAATGCAAAAAAATACATCCATATGAGGTAGTAGTTACTAAAACTTTATTTGGAAAATTTGAAATTTTATTGAAATTAAATCTACAATGATTAGATGAAATGGTGTCATTTTCCATAAATTTAAAATCAAGACATCTGTCAAGATTTTTTTGAAAACGTAAATAACCACTCTCTTTTTGCTATAAATCACAGAAAATGTTAGCACTGAATCTAAACCAATACAACACTTAGCGATAACGTATAGCTATAAGATATGGCTGTAGTATACAATCGAAGTAGTAAGCAAAATATAGGAGCCATATGTTTACAATGAGTTTGATTACGCGTTGAAAAGATTTGATAGAATGTGACGCCATATCTAGCCTTTTTTAGGTGCGTTCGTAATTATATAAATACGTAGCACCTATAGTCGTCGTTCAGTCCGTCCGTCTGTCCGTCCGTCTGTCCGTCTGTCCGTCCGTCTGTCCGTCTGTCCGTCCGTCCGTCCGTCTGTCCGCATGTAACAGAGCAAAAACTACCCAACCGAATGGTCTGAAATTTCAAATATATGATTGTTGCAAAATTTTGTCGAGCCATTTCAAATTTTATGAAAATCGGATGTATAGTTTAATTACAGGGACAGTCAAAAGTTTTTCTTTACATTACGGCCAATGGGAAAAATTATTGCAAGTGCATTTTAATGATATTACAGCCTTCCGAATGATCTGAAATTTTAAAGATATAACTGTTGCAAAATTTTGTAGAGCCCTTTCAAATTTTAGGAAAATCGGATGTATAGTTTAATTACAGGGACAGTCAAAAGTTTTTCTTTACATTACGGCCAATGGGAAAAATTATTGCAAGGGGATTTTAATGATATTAGAGCCTTCCGAATGATCTGAAATTTTAAAGATATAACTGTTGCAAAATTTTGTCGAGCCCTTTCAAATTTTAGGAAAATCGGATGTATAGTTTAATTACAGGGACATTCAAAAGTTTTTCCTTACATTACGGCCAATGGGAAAAATTATTGCAAGTGCATTTTAATGATATTAGAGCCTTCCGAATGATCTGAAATTTTAAAGATATAACTGTTGCAAAATTTTGTAGAGCCCTTTCAAATTTTAGGAAAATCGGATGTATAGTTTAATTACAGGGACAGTCAAAAGTTTTTCTTTACATTACGGCCAATGGGAAAAATTATTGCAAGTGGATTTTAATGATATTAGAGCCTTCCGAATGATCTGAAATTTTAAAGATATAACTGTTGCAAAATTTTGTCGAGCCCTTTCAAATTTTAGAAAAATCGGGTGTATAGTTTAATTACAGGGACAGTCAAAAGTTTTTCTTTACATTACGGCCAATGGGAAAAATTATTGCAAGTGGATTTTAATGATATTAGAGCCTTCCGAATGATCTGAAATTTTAAAGATATAACTGTTGCAAAATTTTGTCGAGCCCTTTCAAATTTTAGGAAAATCGGATGCATAGTTTAATTACAGGGACAGTCAAAATTTTTTCTTTACATTACGGCCAATGGGAAAAATTATTGCAAGTGCATTTTAATGATATTACAGCCTTCCGAATGGTCTGAAATTTTAAAGATATAATTGTTGCAAAATTGTGTTGAGCTATTTCAAATTTTAGGAAAATCGGATGTATAGTTTAATTACAGGGACAGTCAAAAGTGTTCCGTTACATTACGGGGAATGTGAAAAAAATATTGGAAGTGCATTTTAATGATGTATCAGACTATGCGCTTTATGAAGTTCAAAAAATTATACATTCAGTACAATATGGGGTGCAAAAAATAATTATAAAACTAGTTATAGTACGAACGCACCTCATTTGCCACGTTTGACGAGCAATTTCCAACTTGTTTTTCTTTTTGTTAAATTATTTTCATGAAATTTGACTGTTTGTATTAAAATAGATGTTTTAATAAAAAAAAAAAAAATTCAAATTGAGGTGCTACGTTATTTTCCTGCTCTTATAGTTAAAGTTTTTATTTTATATTAAAAAAAATGTAAATTTTCTGTTTAGAATGACGTCAATATCAAACACGCAAAAATATAGCAAGAAAATCTGAATTTTTATAGGCAAATAGAAACAAAATACACGCGTTATCCTTATTTTTTTCACATTATTGTGTCATTTTTTAGGGTTTGGCAACAGGAAAGAAACGTTTGAATTTAAAAAGATTTAAAAAGAGATATTTCTATAATGTTAAATTATGGAAGTGGTAGAAAAAAGGGATAAATAGTGGTCTGATAATTTTTTAAAGTAGACAGTGATCTTTTCCACGTTCTAAAACGTATGTACATTGAGTTTCGTGCAAATCGGTCTAAAATTAATGGTTTGTATAAAGGACATACACACAGAGAACGGCTTTTATATATACGAGTTGGAACCCGTCGAAACTCGACGAAATAAAATGTTTAGAAAGAAATTGTTAGATCAAATTTGTGATAAACCTACAAAAATAATTACCATAAAAAATTCATCTTACTTTGGTTGTCTAACTCTTAAAACAAATAATATTTTGAACCTAAAATTACCAAAATGTTATTTCCACAAACATCAACTGCTTAAATTATTGAAAAATTAAACTGTATTAGAATACGTAATCAAGATGAATAATTATGATGAAATTATCGATTGAGGCTCCTACATTTGTTTTTATGGGATGAAAAATCACTAAAAAGGATTTTGCTTTGTCACATCATAAAATTTTCTCCCATAAAATCTAAACTGTACGTTATTTTCACATTCTCAAAATTTACATACGCACCACTCAAGTTCACAATTTAAAAGTATTTTAACGCGCAATAGATTATTAATGAATGTATTTCCAAACTTAAAGTCCCGTTTGTTCGATGCAACTTTGCATGTGAACATTCTCACAAACTTTAAGTTCTAATCTCAGTACCCGCGAATAGAAAATTCAGAAATTTGCCTTTAGTTGTCATAGTATTGGTCATTTAGTATTGGTCAAATATTTAGTTTTGTCAAAGAAAATGATCGTCTTGTTTTAAATATGACATCATTTTTACTCATTGAATCATTTTGCCTAGTATCTCAAACTCAGTATCTGCGTGATGTAAAAATATTGAAATGTAACTGATTTATGAAGAAGAATGCATATTTTCTTTTAATGGCTGACATAATTTTCTGTTCATAAATTATAAAAAAAGTTACTTTTATTTGTGATGTGAAAATGGCATCAATAAGGATATAATCAATAAAAATAAATAAACGATGACTATTTTCCCTTTATTTTTAATGGAAATGGTGTACTTCAGTTGCCACAATTACAAAATTGGTACTAAAAACTATAAAAAAATTAATATCTCAAAAATAAATTGAGATAGAGATTTCAAACAAATTGCATTTAAAAGTAATTTTTTTCCCTGTATTACGGTGTAAAAATTGAAACTGTGGGATATTTAGAAGTTTGAAAATTTGTAGTAGCGAAAATTGCAAAACCGAAATTTCATTTCAAACTTCAGAGTGTTGCCATTCGCAGAATGACGTATGCGTTACGCACAGATATGTTTCTCCTTTATAATATAGATAGATAAAAGAATAATATTGAAAAAACACAAATCTAACAAATTTGTAATCGCACAGTTTAAATTTTTAGATCACCAAATAGGATTTTTTTAATGGAATTTGTTTGCAAAGTTCATCTCAGTTTACTGATTGTCTATGGTTTTAAAAACAATTTTAAAGCATGAAATATTTTTTAATTTACCTCTCGACTACAGAAGATTAATCCGTTTGCCCTTAACCCATTAACCGCCAAAACTATTACGATAGAAATATTCAAATTTCTTGTTGAAAGTAGTTTCCAACCACAAATTCTGTAAGGCAAATTTCGCTTTACTAAAATAGCAAAATTTCTGCCAATAAATAAGACATTTTTTTAAATTCTAAAATAGTGGTGCCAATGTAATTAATTCATTGCATGAGCAATTATTTTGACTGATGCGTGAACGCAACGTCAGCGGTTAATGGGTTAAAACAAAATAAAGAGTCCATCATTTTCTTACGGATAATATCCATTAAAAAACTTTCCAATGAATAAATAAATAAAATAATACAAAAAAATCCCTGCCGGCTCTGGCCTACAGGCGGAGGTAGATTTCGATGTTAAGTACTAAATTCCCCAACAAAACTTTAATCAAGATTAGAGATAAACCCAGTTCCTTCACTAAGAATGAACTCTAGGGAGCTAAACATTTTGTGAAAATTCTAATACACACACGCATGTATATGGAATAGGTTTAAAAATTAGCTAAGCAAATTCAGAGAACCTCAAAGTGTTAAAATATGTTCATATTTCCATAGTCGGGTTTTTATCCTGTTTTAATACGTTTCTTCAAACTCACATGACGTTACATATTCACCTGCTGAGGTTCATTATATTTCTAATATGACGCAATATATATATATATTTATTTATTATTCGTCAAACTATTTATTTCATTTTGAGTTTCCATGCTCAAATCTTGCTCTCGAAAACTTATGACGTAATATTCAATTTGTTTTCAATTCGTCAAACTATTTATTTAATTTATTTTTTCACGTGAAATTCTTGCAATAGAAAATAAATTGTTGTGGTGAGAATTTTATTGTTTTTTTTTATTGTTGGCAACTGCTATAACGAAAAATATTTATTTTTTCCTGTCATTATTGTGTAAGAGCTGGTTTTATCAGAATCTTGTTAAGACGGTATTCAAAATTTTTAAACCCCCCCCCCCCCATTCCCATGGGCCGATTTTGCCAATTTTCAATCCCCGCCGAGATATTAGCCATCTCAAAGTTGTTGGCGAGTTTGAAAACGATCCGTGCATAATTGCGACTTTTATCGTGCGGACAAAGTTTAGTACATACATACATACATATATATATATATATATATATATATATATATATATATATATAAACTTTTCAAGTTGGTGTGGTTTTGGGTTCCTAGGGTCATATAATGAAAAGTTATGTAGGAATTTTTTAAAAGTCGCACCATGGTAACGACTGCAATAGGTAGTATTTCTTACGAAACTACCTAATAAAATACAAATTTAACAGACATGTATAAGCTCTGAAATTATCAGAATATAAAAGGATGTCATAAGTAGCAAAATATTGGTCAAATAACTCTTAGAATGCGACTAATAAGAAAATATAGCTTTTGATAAATTTCAAAAATTTATTTTATTGTATAATTCGTATTTTCCATATGAAAAATGGTTTTTTAATGTAAGTGGGCAATCTAAAAAATTCATTGCATATAAAAAAATTATTAGTTTCCAATTAAAAAAAATGTTTTCATCTATATTTTTTAAGCCGGGAAACCCGGATACGATCCCCTAGTATTAATAATTTAAGGTGTTAAATATTCCGAGTCTGATCCAAGACGAACATCTTTTCAACCGGAAATTTTATTTAATCAAAAATTTCAAATGAAATCTAAAATGTACCTTATAGAAAAGAGGCATATTTCCTTATATATATTTTCCAGTTTAAAACATGCTTGTCTTGGACCAGACTCCGGAATAATTAACACTAGAACGCCCGGAAATTTTACTCAATTTTCATAAAAATATCTGACACCAGAATTTTTATTTAAAATTATTTGACTGATTTATTTAACGTAAATCTGCGTGTTTGAAATTTAACTTATTTTATGAAAGAATTTCTGGTTCCAGTTGACATTTAATGATATAGTCGGAGTCGGATCGACTCCTTCCGGGCGTTCTAGTGTTAAGACATGTTGGTACCAATGATAACGAAATATTTGTACTGCCCATCGAATGAAAAGTACGTGATCAGATAAAAACTTGTCTAAAACAGATTTTTTTTTCGTAACGAACGATTTTGTTTTTAGTTTGGTTCTATAGTACTTTGTTCATTAATATCCTTTGAAAATGAAACCTGTCTATAAAGGAATTTTGTCTATACGGAATTCTGTCTATAACGTAATCCTCTCTATAACACAAAAAATTCGTAGTCACTATGGAAAGAACACCATACAGTTATACTGTATATGCAGAAATATATACTGTAGTTATACTATAGTTATACGATATATACAGAATAATAACTGCTCAATAGAAAATCTCGAAATTCGGAATTTCGTTTCGTTCCTTACCGATTCCTCTTTCACTGAATTTACTGTCCAAGATTATACAATTTATATACTAAGACAGAAAGTGACCAATGAAAAAATTCTGTTTTAGATAGGTTTCCATCTTAGCCGGTCGATTCGTATGTTACTTTTTCTTTCGGGACTGGTGTTGCCAGGTGTCCCGCTAAAATATGGGTTCCAAATGCTCTGGACACCACTAATTTCTTATAGTTTATTTCGCCAGCATTAATCGCAGCTATTTCTGCCATTAGTTAAGGTGAAGAAAATTACTTTAAAATGCTGGTGTCCGGAGCATTTTGAGTCCGAATTTACGAGGGACACCTGGCAACACTAGTCAGGATCATGGATTTAAAGACAGGATTCGTTATGGACATTTTCATTTTTCATAGGATTTACTGCATTTTGATGTGCCGATTTAGAAGCCACTGATCCGCTTTTTTGTGATAGAGGACGTCACAATGCAATTTTCAAATCACTGTTTTAAAAGAACTGTATAGAATTTATTTACGCTAAATGTGTGAAATATTTTGCTGATTAAAAAGTATGTTTTGCTGGTTTTTATTAAGTATAATAGGTATTTAATGTGAAAAAAGATGTTGCGCCTGTTCATAATTAACTAAAAACAAATACATAAATACAGATAATTTAATTAAATACCGTCAACTGGGGTAACATTTGGCCAAATATGGGATAACTATGCCCAAATTTAGGAACTCTGGCCCAAGCTGCCACGGTGGAACCTGACGAATTATTTACAATGAGCTGCCAGCCTCACTTTAGTGCTGATACATATATTTTGATACCAAAACTTTGTGGATAACGTAATCGATTTAACAAATTTAATCTTCTCTTTTGGACCAAAGTATCCCTTAATAGGACAAAGTTACCCCAGTTGGCGGTAGTTAAAAAACTCATAAAAATCATGTAAGAATAACATTAAACGTTTCGAGGTTGCTTAAAATTCCCTTTCAGAATTTTCGCTCAATGAAACTGGTTTATATCCACCTGAATATACTACTTTCACGCTCCTACTTAACCCTTTACCTGTGAAATATATTTGAGAAAAACGTGCCAAAAGCGAAGGAAAAAAAATTCTCTCTTTAATTTTGGTCGTTATTATAATTAAACTATTAGAAATAGAAAAAAAATGAAATAATACTATATTCAATGTTTTCACATAAATGGACAATGTTAAAATGGGGAAGAAGTGAAAATTACAAAAATCCGACAAATGGCACGAAACTGCAGAACCTTTCGCGGGAAAGCATCGCCATCTTATTAAGGGTGTTCTCAAATCCAAAAAGGCAACTTTCTGACATAAGTTTTAATTTATTTTTGTTCGAAAATGCGTGAAATTCTCTGGTATTGCTCAAAAAATATGTTATCGAGCTGTTTTTTCCTTTTTTTTTTTTTTTTGCAAAAGCAATAGATCTTTCAGAAAAGAGTGTCAAAGTGGGCGTTTTGAACTGAATTCCCGCGCGAAAGAAGAAAAAGCACTCAAGAGCGGGCGAAAAACGGGTTTGTCACGTAATTCAAAAAGCTTCTAAATCAATAGGTAATGGATTGATCAAAGATCCAAATCGCTTCCATGGTCAGGCTTTCCAATTTTATACCTTTCCGTTAAAAAAGGAATTTGTAAATGTGTAAAAACCTTTTGCGCTTGTTGAGCAGAGCAGTTAAGAACAGCCTTAAGAAAATGGTAAATTACATATTATGTATATGACGAACTGATTTCGGGCTTCACGGAATTGAAACATCGATTTTTCTCTTGCCCGAACTCAGTTCGGGTATTCAAAAACTGGCGCATTTGCGTTACCCGAACTGAGTTCTAGCGCCACAAGCAAGGAGTTAAAACGGCTGCTGAGATATTGCCAAATGTTCTAAACTTTTCACTTCTAAAATCGTGAAATACACGTTTATTATTGTTTTAGCAGATTTATTTTCTGGAATTTCACTATCCTACCTAGAACGGCTGCTGAGGTATGCCTAAATGTTCTAAACTTTTCGACTCCTCTCCCTTTAAACCTCTTAGGAGGGGAATTTTCAAAAATCTTTTCTTAATCCGTGCCTATGTCATAAGAAGTATTTCCCCCTATATATATATATGTATATATATATATATATATATATACTATATATTATATATTATATATTATATATATATATATATATATATGATATATATATATACATATATATATATATATATATATATATATATATATAGGATATATATATATACATATATATATATATATATTTATATCTGAATTTTGTCATGCTGTAATTCTCGAATTTTTGAATTGATTTGGATAAAATTTTTCATATGCATAATACATACTAATGTCTCGACCGAGTTCATTGGCCAGCTTCATCCGCCATCTTGTTTCAAAATGAAGGCCATTTGAATTTTGTGAAAACGTTTGGAAATTTTTAAGTTTCTTAACTTTCTCTTTAAAATTATCTATGCTGTTAACTTACACTGTGTGACTCTTTAAAATATCTTTTAATGTTTCTAACATTCTGTTTAAAATGATACATAAGAGTTTTCATTTTGTGAAACGTAACATTATCTACAAGTATACAATGCTAGAAAACATAAAAAAAAATTCAAAAATTCCATTGGCCACCGTTTTGAAACAGGGTGGGGGGATGAAGCTGGCCAACGAACTTGGTCGAGACATTAGTATATACTATGCATATGGAAAATTTCATCCAAATCGGCTAAAAAATTTGAGAGTTACAGCATGACAAAATTCAGATGTATATATATATATATATATGTATATATATATCTGTCCTTAGTACTGTATAAAAATATTTAAATTAAATTAATTTACTTCAATATATTTCACTTGGTAATGATGGACGCTAATACAAGTTATAATATATGTATTTATATGTTTGTAGAAATGTTAGTATCTGTAGATATATACCCCCCCCCCCAACAACATAGAAACCTTAATTATATTAAGTGATTAATATAAACAAACTTTAAAATTATTATTATAGTACCTTATTTGGAATTATTATTAATTTACTTAATTTTACGTAAATAATTAAACATAAAAAATAATTATAGCACATTATATTAAAGATGTTAAATGATTATTATCTATATTCAGTTGTGCTGTTTTAGAATGATCTTGTTGTGCCGTCTTAAAGTAATTTTATAGGTTCAGATATTAGCAATATTTTAAATACGCATTTTTTCTACAAATTTTCTACCGTTATATTTGGTAATATATAATAGATGGCAGCACTATATAATATAACTACTGATTTTGACGTGAATTTATTCATATACAGACATTCTTAATTTTTAATTTTATGTAGAAACGCTAGATGGCAGCATTAAATAATTATTTATTTAGTTCTATATAATGTTGCCATCATCTATTATCTATATTATAAAGGACAAACATATCTGTGCGTAACGCATACGTCATTTTGCGAATGGCAACACTTTGAAATTTAAAATAATTTTTTTTTTTGCAATTTTCTTTACTGCAAATTTTTAAACTTCTAACCGTCGCACATTTTAAATTTTTACACCGTTGTATGAGGAAAAAAATGCTCTTTTAAATGCAATTTGTTTGAAAGCTGTATCTCAATTTATTTTTGAGATATTAATTTTTTTGTAGTTTTTAATATCATTTTTCTAATCGTGGCAACAAAAGAACCCCATTTCTATTGAAAATCATTGAAAGTAAACGGAAAATAGTCGAAAATAGGAGATACTGTATATTTTGTTGTCATTTTCCCATAAAAACTGAAAAAAAAAATTAAAATGCTTGCTATGTCAGCGATTTTTTAAATTGCTAAATATCGCGCATTTTCAATTTTTACGCCGTCAAATAGAGAAAAAAACGTACTTTTAAATGCAATTTGTTTGAAAATTGTATCTTAATTGACTGAGTTATTATGGTTTTTAAAATGGTACAGATGTCATATTCGTCCCATATTGGCGCGATTTTTTTCTGTCGCCAATATCATATAGGCAACGGGTACTTAACTTGCGATAAAGGGCTTGATGTGGTAACCCGGATTATGTTGTTTATGCTGTTGATGTTTTCGCCAAATTGGCAACCGAAAAAAATCGCGCCAATATGGGGCGAATATGACATGTGTTCCTTTAAAATAACTATCCGCCCGTGGCGACCAATTTGGTCTCCCTTAAATGTATCCTAGGTATAATGTCATGTAATCCCATTGTATCATGTTACTTTTATTCATAATTTAATTTACATGCTCGATCCTTCGCCAAAGAGGAAGATTCTGATAGAGAAATCAAGAACTTGATATTTTTATGTTAGTGGGGCACAGGTGATAAATCGCCAAACATTGTACCCGTTTTTCATATTTCATGATTAAAATATAATCCTTTCACTCATTTTATTTAAAATGGATAGCTTTAATTTAAAACTGAAACGTCTAAAATTCATGATTTTCACTTAAAAAGAAAATCTTTAAAAAAGAAAAAGAATAAATAATACCATAAACTATTTAATTTCAACATCAAAGCATTGTTTTAATTTACCCCTCGAAAAATAAAAAAATGTGCTGGCGAGTTAAAAAATGCCATTGGCGGGAATTGCGCCCAGCTAACATTAAAGTACAAACTCTTTCTGATCATGGCAACTTTTATGTAGTTTTATTCGAAAAAATATTTTGATTAAATAGGTTGCCAGAAAGTACGTTGCCAAATTTCTTTCCTCGCCATGGACCTTTTCTCTGTTTCGCCAAGTACCTACGCTGGAAAAGTACCTTTATTTATTTATTTATTTATTTATTGTATTTTAAATGAGATGAAGTCGTATGTTTGTTGTACGATAAATAAATAAATAAATAAATAAATAAAAGACGGCACAGATGTCATATACGCACCACGTTGGCGCGATTTTTTTCTGACGCCAATATCATATACGCACCGGGGTACTTAACTGGCGCCAAAGTGTCGTTATTTTGCTTGATATGGTAACCCGGATGTTGTTGTTTATTTATTAATAAATTGTTTATTTACTTTTTTTTATTATATAAATTGTTTTTTCTATAGTTAATAATTAAACTTTTTTTTATTTATTTATCCCTTTTGAAAACTATTACACAATAACCAATGAGATGCGTTTCATTCGGGGGTTGCCATTAAACAATTAACAAATAATTGAGATTTCTGTGCCACGTGCGATAGCGTAATATATATATATATATAGAGAGAGAGAGAGATTTTCAAGCATGAATTATTTTTAAATGTATCTCTATCACGTGTAGCTGGATTATGAAATATTAATCCGCTTGCCTTTAAAACAATGTAAAAATGTCATCATTTGTTTCCGTCTGATGTCCCATAACAAAATTAAAACTTCCTCTATAGAAAAATAAATAAAATAATGTAAATAAGAAACAAATTTAACAAACATGGGATTGAACCACGCGCTTAAAGCACTGAAATGATCGGAAAGACTGCCTTAAGTCGCAAAATCTTAGGCTAAGAACTCCTGGCATGTGAAAGTAACGCTTTTAATAAATTTTAAAACTTTATTTGATTGCATAATTGATATTTTTCATATAAAAATTCTTTTTTATGTTAGTGGACAAACTAAAATATATATTACATGTAAAAAAATAATAATTAGAGTTAAAAAAAAGAATTGTTTTTACTTATACTCTGTAACCCGAGGAGCTCGGGTTCGATCCCCTAGTCTATATTATAAAGGACAAACATATCTGTGCGTAACGCATACGTCATTCTGCGAATGGCAACACTTTGAAATTTGAAATAAAATTTTGGTTTTGCAAATTTCGCTACTGCAAATTTTTAAACTTCTAAGGATCGTTTACACCGTCGTATGCAGAAAAAAATGCACTTTTAAATGCAATTTGTTTGAAAGCTGTACCTCAATTTATTTTTGAGATATTATTTTTTTTATAGTTTTTAATACTAATTTTCTAATCGTGGCAACTGAAGTACTTCATTTCTATTAAAAGTGGTTTAGTTATGTTTATTGATTATATTCTTACTGATGCCATTTTCTCATTACAATTAAAAATATATTTTTAAAAAATTTGAACAGAAATTCACGTTATGCTTTAAAAAAGACACAATTTTCCTGATGATGCTGTTATATTTCACTATTTTTTCATTTCGCTGACATTGAGTTTGAGGCAATAGGCAAAATATTTCAGCGAGTGAAAATGACGTCATATTTAAAAGAAACCGATAATTTTATTTGATAAATCGAGATATTTCCCCATGAATACGTCTAAAAGTTATAAATTTCAGGAATTTTTACGCGCAGGTACAGAGATTATTCTAAGACCTCAAATCACGAGTGGGAATTTTAAGTTGGGAAGTTGTAATAGTTGATAAACGTGACTTAAAGCTTGAAAATATATTTATCAATAACTTATTGCGCGTTAAAATGTTTTTAAAGGATTAATACTGATGTGAAACGTTGAAAATGACTTGATTTGTTTAGATTTAAAGGGGGAAAAATTCTATGATTATGTCAAGGTGAAATCATTTTTGCTGATTTTTTCATTCCGTAATACCAAGCATCAATTGATAACTTAATCAAAATTACTTATCTTGATTATATGTTACTGATTACGTATATGAATAAAGTTTAATTTTTCAATAATTTTATCAGTTGAAGTTTATGAAAAAAGTATTTTGTTAATCTTAGGTTAAAATATGTCTTTGGAGAGTTAAATTAACAAGTGTAAGATGGATTTTTTATTGTAATTATTGTTGTCGATGTATTATAAATTTGATGCAACAGTTCCTTTGTAAACATTTTCTTTCGTCGAAATTCGACGGGTTCCACCTCGTATATATAAAATCCAAACGGAAATTTCGTTCCGAACGCCGAGATTTCGAGTTCTACCGCATGGATTTTTACGAAACTTATACCGTTAGATAGGTATTGTTTCAGGGAAGGTTTTAAGCTATAACACATTATTCTACCTATATTAGTTTTAGAATTATGACGGAAAATTCAATTATTATTGGACTTTGTTACTTCATATTTCCTTAAATATCTGGGCTCCTATTGGTCGTAGAGCTTAGATCTCGCGCCAAAAGTAGCTCCGAGGCACCCAAGCAAACTTTTCCCCGCGATTATTTTGCCGTCTTCCGATATCCTCTAACTCTATTAGGGGCCCGCGTAGAGCCCCTTTAAAATATTTTTCGTAGTAATTTCAGCAATTATCTTAAATTATTGGTTAAGACTGCCACCCTACCGATTCATGTATCTAAGTAAAGGTTGCATAAAGGAGTTTCGTTCAGATACGCTTTCGTTAAGAATAGAGTGCGCTCCCTGGTGATGGAATGTGGAACTAACATAACGCGATATTGTTAAAATTAGGAAATCTAACAATGCGATCTGTTTTAAACTTTGAGATAGTTCATAACACATAATCTATTATCTATTCTATTATATATATATATAATCTATTATGTATTCTATTATCTATTATATATATATAAAATCCAAACGGAAATTTCGTTCCGAACGCCTAGATTTCGAGTTCTACTACATGGATTTTTACGAAACCTATACCGTTAGATAGGTATTGTTTCAGGGAAGGTTTTAATCTATAACACATTATTCTACTATATCAGTTTTTAGAATTATGACGGAAAATTCTGTTATTTTGGGCGATAAGGTTACCATTTTATTTCTTGGCGAAATTCATCGTTGATAAAAAAATTGAAACGGCTATTAAACCTCGAAAAATAAAAGAAAAACTGTTACTAATTTTATTTAAATGAAAAAAAAAGAAAAAAAGAAGAAGAAAATCCGTTTTAATGAGTGATAATATTAAAAAACGGAAACATTTAATCAAAACCTGAAAGAAATATTTGTAATGCTTAAAAATTAATTTAAAAAGAAATATTACACTTGATATGCAATATTTGGCTCTTTATCGCTTGCGTTAGATATGGAAACGAATCTGAAAATTTGATTAGATGAAATTTTAACGACATTTTCTTTCTGTTCTGTTCTTTTCTTTTTTTTTATATCTAATTGTCCCATCACATGACTTATAGAACAAACAAGCAGATGTAATTGTGAGTCACATGTGTAATAACTATTTGTTTCTTTACAATTTTTTTATTTTTCTTTTGTCGCCAAACAATGTGATTTTAAGCCAAATATGCATAAGCGTGACATTAGCTTGAGGATGTTCTCACAAATGGTGTTTTTTTAGGTGAAAGAGATCATTTTTTGAGTACATTTTCATATTCAATTGTAACTTATATAGATATCAGTTAATATTTTAAAAATGGAATCGAATACTTAAATTTCAGTGTGAATTTCTGCCACACATACATATTGTAAAATAATTTCATACTTTTTAAAATGTTTTTCGCCGTAATTCCGAAAGCATGTGATATTTATAAACTCGAACTCAGATCAACGAATATTACCCATTTTATTTAAGCAAATATTATCTATATTCTCAAGTCATATCGCCAATATCATTTATAGGAAAATTCACTGATTCGAAATCTAGGAAATAAAGATAATTTTTAAGGAAATTTATGTTTTAATACGTTATTATTATGGAAAAATTCAACATTTTGAAAAAAAAAAATACACGTCTTTTGTAATTCGTCATTTCTTCTTCGTCTTTCTTCGTACTTTCTCCTCTGTTATGTAATATTTCAAATGATATTGGACTAATTTTCGATCATCGATTTACCGCAAAATCGCATATCTGATATAGTATATAAAATAAAGTCTGGATTAGGGGACTAATTAACGCACAGCGCAAACTACTGAACCTAAAATCTTGAAAATCGTGGTAAAATACTTCTTATGACATAAACTTCTGCTGAGAAAGGATTTTCTAAAGTGTCACCCCTAATGGTTTTTGCACGGGGGGGGGGGGGGGGAATCGAATATCAAAATTATGCGTCAAATGATAGCATATTTTAATGTAGTTTTGTATGCTGAATCGAATGCTACCAAATAAATTTTTATAAGTCCAACAGTTCATGACACATTTCATATTTTTCTAATTTGGCGGTGTCTTTATCATCTAAACCTCAAAATATCTATCATTACATCCGTTACTCGAGCAACGGAAAAAATTCAAATCAACCCTTTTGGCTAAAAAATAAAAACGGCTCTTTGAGTTTGAAATAAAAATGCAAGCATCTTAATTTTTTTTTTAATAGTGATTTTATGTAAAATAAAAGGGAAAAAATTACTGAGAATTTAGCGTTATAAAACAAAAATGGAAAAGGTACTACTTAGATATTCCGTCGACCAAAAATCTATCGTCAAACTATCTATACTAGGACTTCCCTCAGAGGGATTAGTCTGAGCGATATTACTGAGAACATAGATTTAATAATAACATGTGGAAGCAAAGAAAATGAGATGTTATCTTTAATTGTCCATATACTGCGAAACATTGTAATGATGAAAATAAACGAATTGTAGAATTACAAAATCTTATATATAAACTCGTATACACTGTTTAAAAAAATGGGAAATCAAACCATTCAAGACAGCCATGCATGGATATAAAATTGAAAGTACTCAATATATTAAAAGTAAAATAGGAAATGAAACACTAATTTACTTATATCGGAATTTTAACTGTATAAAATAATGTCAAGAGCATAATCAGAAGCTCCGCACCAATTTCAGTAACTTTAAATGACAAATATATGATGTTTAAAAAGAATGGACTATACTTTATATGGTGTGTGCTCCCCCGGAATAGTTAATATTGTACAATATCTGTTTTCCACGGATGCAATGAGGTTGTTGATAACATTTAAGGAATTCTCTTCTCAAAATCTAATATAGCATCAAAGTACCGAATACATCAAAAGTGGCATGCGTTAGTGGCTTCGTTAGAGTGTGTTTTAGATATGCTCGATCGGATTTAAATGATGAGTGTATGCTGGCCACTACATACGCTGTATTGTTTTGTTTTCAAACATATTCTGCACAAGTTGAGCTGTATTTAGCATGTATTAAATAAAAGAAATCGGCAATGATTACAACATAAAGTATGACACAAGATCTGAATATATCGTCTGCATAACTTTTGAGCTGTCAAAGTGTCATTTGAAGTAATTTACAAATCCATACATATTTATTCAGCAAATCATGCAAGCTAACATACGCCAATATGAACCCGATTACAAAATTTCACCAGAATAAGTTAATATATAAAAAATCTACTAATGATAATTGAGAATATGACCTTATGATAAAATGTCTAGAAAAATGAATCGGATAAAAAATTCATATCACATTTAAAACGGCACTTTCCTCTGTTAGTGGCCTTGGCGAGAGAGAGAAAAGCCTAGAGAAGTAACACTTTAACAAGTACTTTCGGGCAACCTACTCACTGTTTCATACAGATCTTTATTGAATATTTACACAATTTATTTAATGCTAGGTGGGTATCTATCAGTTTTGTTGCATTTAAATCGCATGTTTTGCGGAGGAAATGCAGCATTATGAAATATTTAAAGTTGCTGTACCTAATAATTCCAAATTAATGGTAATTGAGATCGCTTTCCGTTAATTTCATCTTTTTAAATTTTAAATTTTTTAGAAACCATTCATAGAGACAATTGTATATTTTAAAACTAACCCGAAGCAAAATTTCAAGATTTTGGGCTCAGCAGTAACAGAGAAATAGAAAATTTTTGAAAGTTTTTTGTTTCTGCACTGTTTTTTTATAGCGACATTTTTAGAAATTGTTCTATTGCGAGAATTTACGTCATGATAAATACAGCCATGTCAATTTTCATGTTTATATTCCTAACAGTTCGTTGTAGAATTCGTTCTACAACGAGCATTTACATCTTATTAATTACTACCATGCCAAAGTTCTAGTTTCTAACCCCAACAGTATCCCAAAAATTTCAGTATTCCAAATAAATCATAATTTAGAAACTTTCTAGAAATTTTTACGTTTATCCGTCAAATTGAACCTTTTAGAGAGCGTTCATTACGAGTATTTACATCTTAAAAGTAACTACAGCACCAAATTTAAAGTTTCTAACCCAATCAATATCGCAGAAATCACAATTTTAGAACTTTTTTGCTCCTGCAGCGATGTAGGTTCTTGCACTGACATAAAACAGTTTTTTTTTCGGAGCAGAGATGGCCACCAACATTTTTTTAAGTTGGCTATGTAGTTTCAGAGATAACACCTCACAAACGTACAAGCATTAATAATATTATATACTTTATAATATTATAACGCTTTATAATATTAGCATTAGATGTACAGATACAAAAGCCATTTATCTGTTACAAGCTAAAGTGCCGGCGTTGCCCAGAATTTGAAGGATGTTTGTTCTGAAAAATCAATTTCAAAATTTAACATACAACACAAAACAAGCATTAAAAAAAGCAGTCGAAATGTTGTTGAATGAATCATATGAAAACGCTGCATAAAAATGTATAAATGTATATAACAGACACAAAAGAATACAGCTATAAATGAACTTATTTCAATTTATAATTGGAGCAATAATGTTAAAATACGCCAATATTTCCCTAATCGGGTTTTTATTATGCTTCAATACATTTTTCACACTCATATGACGTTATACTATATCCACCACGTCCTTTATATTTCCAATATGACGTAATATTTTCCTCTTTCACGTGGAAACCTTGAAATAGAAGAGTTATGAAGTTATATTCACTTTCATTTAAATTCGTCAAACCATTTATTTCATTTTCATATTTCCCGTGAATATCTTGCAATAGAAAAGTTATGACGTAATATTCACCTTTTTTTTTTTTTTTAATGCGGCAAACTATTTATTTCATTTTTATTTTTCACGTGGAAATCTTGCAGTAGAAAATTGTTGTAGTAATAATTTTATTGTGTTTTTTAATTGTTGGCAACTGCTATAACGAAAAATGTTTAAATTTGATAAGAAATTGCTGTTAAATTTGTGGTTTTTTATTAATTAAAAATTAACTATAAGTTATTTCGATTCCGCATTACTTTAGTTGTCTCGGCCATATTTCAATACACATGTACGTATCTCTTCACAATTTTGGCTTCCAAATTGTGGATTTTTTATAGAATTACAAACAGACAGATAGACAAGTTTTCATTTTTATATATCTCTCTATTCTATGAAAAGTAACTAACGCTGTCACCGCCGTCGCCGCCGGTTTTGAATTTTTTGTGATCGGAGGTCTTTCTTCGTTAATATTAAGAAAACTATTGCATACAAATATATGAAAATCGGTGGTATTATAGCGAAATGCTTGATCAACACACTAATGCATACAGTTTTCAAATCGAAGAATTATTTTAAGAGATATTTAATGCTAAAGTTGGACAGAATCGTTCCATTAAAAAAAAATTTATAAGAGCAAAAGCTATACATGGGAATTTAATCATTTTTAGATCATTTTATTCAATAGAAGATCCCGGTCTGAAGATTTCATTAATTTTTTTTAATTTGACTCATTTTTTGAGGTTTTATTTCTATTTTAAATTCAAATATTCAGCATTTTGACAGATATGTTTTACATATTTTAGAAAATGGTATTAATTTAAACTGTTGCCAACTGTATAAACAGCGCAAACAATAATGTTTGCTTCAAATAAAAAAAAAATATTTACACGTTACTATTATAAACAGAAAAAACCTTCAAATTACAATTAAAAAATTAGGTATAAAAAGCAGGCACTTATTGGAAATTACGCCATAAAAACTATATTTACATGTGAATTTTAAAAGAGAAAGGATATTGTAAAATAAATTCATTAACATGCGTTAGAAATCTGAAATAGAACAAATTACGTCACATTACACTTATTATGCAAAATGAACAAAAAATAGTATTGCAAAACAGTTTAAATTTAAAAATTGCGCGAGACAAAATATTAGAGGTTAAATATTAGATTTTTCAAAATTTTATTATTTGTCGTTTGATGTGAGATGTTCAGCTATAAGTATGCAAGGTTTTATGTTTCAACATAATTAGCGGCTGAGTTAGAAAAATTGCTTTAAATACACAAGTTAGAGCCCAGAGGGTAAATATTAGACTTTTTCAAAATTTTATTTTTTGCTGTTTGATGTGAGGTGTTCAGCTATAAGTATGCAAAATTTCATGTCTATAACTTAATTAGGGGCTGAGTTAGGAAAATTGCTTAAAATACACAAGTTAGAGCCCAGAGGGTTAAATAATAGACTTTTTCAAAATTTTATTATTTGTCGTTTGATGTGAGGTGTTCAGCTATATGTATGCAAAATGTCATGTCTCCAACTTAATTAGGGGCTGAGCTAGAAAAATTGCTTAAAATACAGAAGTTAGAGACCGGAGGGTTAAATATTACTTTTTCAAAATTTTATGATTTATCGTGCTATCGCAAGTGTTCAGCTATAAGTATGCAAACTTTCATGTCTCCAACTTAATTAGGGGCTGAGTTAGAAAAATTGCTTAAAATACAAAAGTTAGAGCCCATAGGGTTAAATATTAGACCTTTTTCAAAATTTTATTATTTGTCGTTTGATGTGAGGTGTTCAGCTATAAGTATGCAAAATTTCATGTCTCCAACTTAATTAGGGGCTGAGTTAGAAAAATTGCTTAAAATACAGAAGTTAGAGACTGGAGGGTTAAATATGACTTTTTCAAAATTTTATGATTTATCGTGTTATCGCAAGTTTTCAGCTCAATTCTCCAACTTAGTTAGGGGATGAGTTAGAAAAATTGCTTAAAATACATAAGTTAGAGCCCAGAGGGTTAAATATCAGACATTTTTCAAAATTTTATTATTTGTCGTTTGATGTGAGGATTTCAGCTATAAGTATGTGAAATTTCATGTCTCCAACTTAATTAGGGGCTGAGTTAGAAAAATTGTTTAAAATACATAAGTTAGAGCCCAGAGGGTTGAATATTAGACTTTTTAAAAATTTTATTATTTGTCGTTTGATGTGAGGTGTTCAGCTATAAGTATGCAAAATGTCATGTCTCCAACTTAATTAGGGCTGAGTTAGAAAAATTGCTTAAAATACAGAAGTTAGAGACCGGAGGGTTAAATATGACTTTTTCAAAATTTTATGATTTATTGTGTTATCGCAAGTGTTCAGCTATAAATATGCAAACTTTCATGTCTCCAACTTAATTAGGGCTGAGTTTTGCTTTAAATACACAAGTTAGAGCCCAAAGGGTTAAATATTAAGCCTTTTTCAAAATTTTATTATTTGTCGTTTGATGTGAGATGTTCAGCTATAAGTATGCAAAATTTCATGTCTCCAACTTAATTAAATTAGGGGCTGAGTTAGAAAAATTGCTTAAAATACACAAGTTAGAGCCCAGAGGGTTAAATATTAGACTTTTTCAAAATTTTATTATTTGCCGTTTGATGTGAGGTGTTCAGCTATAAGTATGCAAATTTTCAAGTCTCCGACATATATAGTTTCTGAGAACAGGCTCTGTGACAGACGGACAAACAGACAGACAAAGGAGTGAGACAGGTAGGGTTTCGTTAGATGGACGAAACTGTAAAAACATGCTGCGGATGACTGTAACAACATCCTAAAATTACATTACCATCAGCGATCTACGAATCCCGAATTTAGTTTACATTCGTTTCATATATTCTTATTCTTTTGTGCGGCCCTGTAAAATAATTATCAATATTATATACAGTAAAACCTCTGAATAGCGGACACCCCGACAATGCAGAATTTGTCCTCTATTTAGAGGTGACCGCTACTGAGAATAAAACATGTACAGTTATTTAAGAGTTGGTAATCGAAAAAATGTCCGCTATATAGAGGTATCCGCTAATCGGGTGTGTCCGCTATGGAGGTTTTACCAGTAAAACTTCTGAAAAGCGAACACCTCGGGAGGGCAGAATTTGTCCTCTATTTGGAGGTGTTCGCTACTGAGAGTAAAAAATGTACAGTTATTTAAGGGTTGGAAATCGAAAAAATGCCCGCTAAATAGAGGTGTCCACTAATCGGGTGTGTCCGTTATGGAGGTTTTACTGCATAATAATATCATCCTTTACAAGAAAATTGCATGCTGTATGATAGACAGACAGACATCCAGAGAAAGATAACCTCCGGATCAATAAACACTCATGTCTTTTGTTTTAATCATCCACAATTGTATGTCATACAACATGCCAGATTTTATACAACAGGCTAAAAACGGTCACCGTGGTACGGAATACTGTATTATCATTTGTTTGCTCACCAAAACTGGTTGCCACGGGTTGTTGCAAGGTTTGTGATCACGTGGTTGAAACTGATCTATTCAATATTGCTGCGTGCGCATTTTTTTTTTATTTGCTCCATGTGTTCAAACCAGTTGTCTACGAAAACATCAACCGGTGAAAGTGACGCACACCAAATTTCTGTGACGTATGCAGATAAATTGGGCTTTTTTAAGAGTTTTTTCTATATAATTTTTAAACGGTTTGGAACTTATTTTTCATAGTAGGTGCATTCAGTAGGCGACCCTCATAGGTACCTTCTGGTGCAATCAGAAACGAAATCCGACAAATATTTTTTGAGTTATGCTTGACGAAAGGTTTTTATTAGGTTTTTTTTTTTTAGTAGGACATGGCGTTAATATCCATCGTAGTAGTAAAGTGTCCGGACAGTAATATTTCGCTGAGTATTAGCCTTCGCTTCGCTCAGACAATTATAAAGGACAAACATATCTGTGCGTAACGCATACGTCATTCTGCGAATGGCAACACTTTGAAATTTGAAATGAAATTTCGGTTTTGCAATTTTTTTTGCTGCAAATTTTTAAACTTCTAAACATCGCACATTTTAAATTTTTACACCGTTGTATAAGGAAAAAAAAATGCTCTTTTAAATGCAATTTGTTTGAAAGCTGTATCTCAATTTAATTTTGAGATATTAATTTTTTTGTAGTTTTTAATACATTTTTTGTAATTGTGGCAACGGAAGTCCGCCATTTCTGTTGAAAGTAATGGAGAGTTTAGAGGGAAAATAATCCCCGAGTAAAGAAAATAATATATTACTGTATCTTTTGTTGCCGTTTTCTCATAAAAACTGAAAAAAAAAAATTGCAATTACAATGCGTGCTATGTCAGCGATTTTTTAAGTTTCCAATTCAAAGCCATTTTCAATTTTTACACCGTCAAATAGAGAAAAAAATTCTACTTTCAAATGCAATGTGTTTGAAAATTGTATCTTAATTGACTGAGTTATAACGGTTTTTAAAATAATTAGCTGCCCGTGGCAAGCAGTTTGGTCTCCCTTAAATGGAATGCTAGGCATTATATCGTGTTACTTTTATTCATAATTTAATTTACTTGCTCAATCCTTCGCCAAATCGGAAGATTCTGATAGAGAAATCAAGAACTCGGTATTTTTATGTTAGTCGGGCACAGGTGATAAATCGCCAAACATAGTACCCGTCGTATTTTTTCATATTTCTAAAGAAATATGAAATATTAAGTTAAAATATAACCCTTTCACTCATTTTAAAATGGATAACTTTAATTTAAAACTGAAACATTTCAAATTCACGAATTTCACTGAAAAAAAAAATCTTTAAAAAAGGAAAAAGAAAAGAAAAGAATAAATACCATAAACCATTTAATTTCAACATCGAAGCATTGTTTTAATATACACCTCGAAAAATAAAAAAATGCTGCTGGCGAGTTAAAAAATGCTATTGGCGATAATTGCGCCCAGCTAATATGAAAGTACGAACTTTTTGCGATCATAGCAACTTTTATGTAGTATTATTCGAAAAAAATATTTTGATGAAATAGGTTGCCAGAAAATAGGTTACCAAATTTCTTTTCTCGCCATGGACCTTTTCTCTATTTCGCCAAGTACCTATACTGGAAAAGTACCTTCATTTATTTATTTATTTGATGTATTTTAAATTAGATGAATAAAAGACGGCACAGGTGTCATATACGCACTACGTTGGCCCGACATTTTTCTGACGCCAATGTCATATACGCACAGGAGTACTTAACTGGCGCCAAAGTGTCGTTATTTTGCTCTATATGGTAGCCCGGATGTTGTTGTTTATTTATTAATAAATTGTTTATTTACTTTTATTTTATATTTTTTAATTATATAAATTGTTTTGTTCTATAGTTATTAATTAAACTTTTTTTTTATTTAATGTTATTCCCTTTTTAAAAATATTACAAAATAACCAATGAGATGTGTCACATTTAGGTGTTGCCATTCAACAATTAACAAATAATCGCGATTTCTGTGCCACCTACGATAGCATAAAATATATAGATTTTCAAGCATGAATTATTTTTTAATTTATCTATCCCGTGTAGCTCGATTACGAAAGATTAATCTCCCTTAAAAAAAATGTAAAAAGTTCAGCATTTGTTTCCGTCTAATGTTGCATAACAAAATTAAAACTTCCTCTATAGAAAAATTAATAAAATAATGTAAATAAGAAAACAATTTAACAGACATGTGATTGAACCACGTGCTTAAAGCACTGAAATGATCGGAAAAACTGCCGTAAGTCGTAAAATCTTGGGCTTAATAACTCCTGGCATGCGCTGACATGTGAAAGTACCACTTTTAATAAAATTTAAAACTTTATTTGATTGCATAATTGATATTTTTCAGATAAAAATTCTTTTTGATGTTAGTGGGCAATCTAAAATATATTGTAAAAAAAAAAAAAAAAAAAAAAAAATGGTTTTTACCTATACTCTGTAACCCGAGGAGCTCGGGTTCGCTCCCCTAGTAACATTAAATGCCAATAATGGTTGATCGTAAATATCAAATTCACTTGAATTTAAACAAACTACATGTGTTTACGTCATCAAGTGATTTTAATTTCGACGTTTTATTTGTATTTTTATTAATGTTATACTAATTTATTTGTTATTTCGTTATTTAAAATAAAGATTATGTCAATTTATATAATTTGGCGAATGGTTTGGCTATTTATATAATTTGGCGAAATTGGTTGACGGGATAACAAGTAGTACCAATGAAAATATTTAACTATGAAAGCAATGTTTGTAACGACTTAAAAATTATTTTCATGTATATAAACTCGGTTTATGGCGTCAGATGCCGTCATCCGAAGAATCTACAAGAGTCTTTTTCCATTTTTCCGGTCATAGGTTCCTCAATGAAAGAAATTGGAATTGGAATAATATTGTGCGATTTATAAATTGCTCCTCGATAAGAAGAAAAAATGGGTACATTTATAACAAACGTGCGCACATCTCGCTGATAGCATTTTTAAAATTCCCAGTAGCAGTAGTTTCATTTTGCGTATGTAAATTAAAAATATTTTTTTGCTTTTAATTATGGCATTATTTCCTGTTATTGTTTATCTTTTCAGTTTTTTAAATGAAATTAGTATAAGGCATGCATTTTAAATTAAATGAGTGAAAGGTTTGTGTTTTAAATGAAAATAATAAAATAAGAATATGCTATGAAAACAACCTTTATTGATATATTACCTGCGCCCGGCTGACATAAAAGTCTCACAAAAGCCACATATTCACTTTTCTTTGAGTAGTTGCTCATGAGAATTCAAGTTAACCTTCCGTAATCGCATACTTCACATATTGGTGTATTAGCTTTAATGTTGAAAGCATCGTCTTTGTTTGAAGCGAAAACTTTACTATGAATTCTATTACACAAAATCGCATCATCATCATCATCTACTATATATTTACAACGGAAATTTGTATTTCATTCCGATTGTTCATAATACTTTCGTAGGATATACCACAATTAGTTAGGTAATAATTTTGGAAAGGTTTTAGTGTATACATATTGTTCAAGGGTACTTAGTTATAGAGGAACAGTAAAAGTTCAAAAATTAAGTGAACCTGATTATGAAAGTTTAGCCTTTTTAAAAAAATCTACAGAACATATTTTGTTACAAGTGGCCCTGTTGCATGACTTTTAGGAATGGTGTTAGTATATACGATTTCATTATATATTGATTAGTTACAGAGGTATTAATTCCTGTTGTCATAACGGTCTCATTACCCGGCCATAAGTGCACTGTTTATAATCAACTAAAACAATTACTTCTTAATTGCTAAATTTTGTCCAATGCTTAAGATAACATTATATGGCAATGGCGTTCGCATCGTTTTCAGTAATGTGCAAGGTCAAGCTGAAGATCCATATTGTTTAAAATACAAGTTGAAATTCACATTTTAGTTTAATCCAAGGTTCATTTGGAAATATTGACCAGCGCAGCGGGCATAGCCTGCTAGTCTTTGATATTTGATATTTCTCTTAATTATTAATTTTTTAATTTTAAACAAATACTTCTTAATGTATTTTGGTTATAATTTAAACTAGGATCATTAAAAAAGCAAGTAATAATAATTATTAAATGGACTAAATTTATTAATTATAATTGTTATATTTCAAGAATGTGTTAAGCGGCAACCGTCTGGCTTCGTTTTTGACTGTGTCAGTTATTGGGCGGGATTTTTGCTGTGATAAAATTGGTTAAATTTTTGAGTCATGGTCAATGTGGTGATGCAGTTCTCTCGCTAGGTATGTCTTTGATTTTAATTGTTTCATTTTTTAATGTTGTTCTTTGATGCGGATATTGCATTGATTAGTAATTTTTCTTAATTCAATTTATTTGGCATGGTGGTTTTATAATTATTGGTGTATAGTCGTTAGGGTACATATGGAATTCAATTTTTAGCTTATTGCTGGATTCCATTACAGAAATCGATTATGTTTTTTGCTTATATATGTATTTTATGTACAGTCGTGGAAAAAAAAAGTAAACACCCCCTACTAACTCCTCAACAAATCATTGTAGAAGAAAGTTACTGGTACCGAACGATTGGATATAAAGTCTACTTTTAAATGATGTATATAAAATTTTCTTAGGGGGTCATCTACATATTAAAACGAATCCAAACTTCATTTTTTTTCAATGGCAATACCCAATTTTAACGAGATATTTCAAATCTTCGTTTCAAACTATGCCTAGACACCAAATTTCAAGTCATTTGAATGATAAGTTTTTGAATTATAAACATTCAAAATTTAGTTCTTCTAATGTTAAATTACATTTTCATATTTTTATTTATATCTCCCAAAATTATGCTCCTAATGTGCTAATTTTTTTTTTTTTTTTGTAGTAATAATACTAATGTACCCAAACATAAATAAGCTGAATTTTCAATTTTTATAATTTTATGATATGAATTATGAATTATGAAATTAATATTCGAAAAACTTATGAATTGCAACCTACAATTTTTTTGATGGATTTAGATTTATTAAGTCCTGCTTTATGGAAATTCAAAAATTTCACATTTTTCTTCCAAATAGTTTTCAAATTATGCTTAAAAAACGGCAAAATGATGGTTTAAGGGGCCGTCTATGATGGAAGTGAGTAAACATTTTGAAATTCATTCTGCTGTACTGTAATCTAACACGCTTCATTGACTCCTTGAGTGGCGCTTAAGGTGCCTTGATCAAGGAAGGGGCTCTCTCGGTTAACAATGCAGTACGGAACTTCAGTTTGGATACAGTCCTTAAAATACGCTCGTTTTATAATAATTAATTTCTCGGAAACTTATGGTACGAATCGTATAAAAATTCGTTTTTAGGCTAATCGAAGGGTGTAGAGTTTATTTATGCTGTCAGAATTGGGTACTGCTATTGAAAAAAACAAAGTTATGGTTCGTTTTAATATGTAGATGCCCCCCTAAGCAAATTTTATATACATCATTTAAAAGTAGACTTTATTTCCAATTGTTCGGTATCAATAACTTTCTTCTACGATAATTTGTTGAGGAGTTAGTAGGGGGTGTTTACTTTTTTTTTTCCACGACTGTACACTTGAAAAAGTGAAATACTGTATAAGCTTCCGGCTTCATTCATCCATTTAATCTATTGTTTGTTTATGATACATCTTTTTGTGGTTCAACATTATTTAGCTGGTAATTTGTATCTTTTGTCTTTAATAGGATATTTTATCAAAATTTGGTGGTTTTTCATATGTTTATATGGATTTATCGTCCGCAATATGCTAGTGAATTAGTGATATTTTGCTTGATTCTGTATTACTAGTTAAAGGTTCCATCTATATTTTGTATAATGTCAGTATTATGAATTGTAGCTGAATTTATTATTTAATTTTAGTAATAGGAAATCGATGATGATTTGTAATTATATAATGGTTATGTATATATATATATATATATATATATATATAAGGATATATGTATATACATATATATATAGTATATATATAATTTTATTAATATTATTAATATTTATTGTTAATTTATTAAAATTAAAACACTGAATATGGTTAAATAAAATAAATGATTGATTTTTCTATTTTATTATTCTTTTCAATTAAGTGAATTATTATCTTTGTCAAAATACTTTTGAGCGCTACTGTATATATATATACAGAGAGAGAGAGAGAGAGATAGATTTGGAAAAAAAAAAACATAAACAACATTTTTTGAATGCATTGAAATATTTTAAATAATTTGAATGCAAATCTAATTTTGTTTAGAAAGCGATAGAAAATAAATCATATTAAACATGGACACATTTTAATTTCTTATATAAAACTCAGGAATTAGTTACGTGAATCAAATTTTCTTGCATGCATTTCATCCGTCTCTAATAAAAAGTTAAGGGGACTCTTCACCCACTTGAAAACACCCGCTCCGTAAAGTTAAACTAATGGGCAAGTTGTTTTCGAATTTCTCGTTTAAATTTGAATATTTTTAAACATTTTTTTTTTCATAGGATAACTGAGGTCTTACTTTAATATTGTTATTTTTCACTTTTTCGATTTCGGTTGCAGATTTATTTAACAAAAGTACTTTTACTTTCGGAATCAGTTTCGAAATTGAAAGTTCCTTTAAAAAAAAAATCTGCAACCAGAATCGAAAAAGTAAAAAACACTCATAGAAAGATTGAGCTAAGCTATCCTATGCAAAAAAAAAAAAAAAAAAAAAAGTTTGAAGATATTCAAATTCAAACGAGAAATTCGAAAACAACCTGCCCATTGGTTTAACATTATAGAGCGGGTATCTTCAAGTGAGCGAAGAGTCCCCTTAAGAAAATAATGATTTTAAAGCCTTTTTTTATTGTACTTTGTTGTTGTTGTTGTTGTCAGTTTAAAAGCAAGAAAAATGTTAATCATCGCCAATAGAACCTTTGACAGGTGTTACGTTTTACACGTCTGAATTAATGTATAATCTGAAAATGTATTTCAGAAATTTCTCACGCGAATCTGGTTGCTTTCAAAAAAGAACAATATAATTAAAAAAATTACTTTAAAATATATCAACCAGAAAAATATTACAGATAAAGTTTTATAAAATATTTTTCCCATTCTTATTTTACATAATCTGTATTTTTGTAAAGTAAATCTTGAAATCCAAGCTGGTCTCGCTACTAGTATGGACAGGATTGTTTTATCAAAACAAAATTAAATATTCAATTCATCCGTTTCATAAGCGCGCCTGAGTGAACTGTGTCTAATAATTTATGATAGTACTTAAACATATTTTGTGATATTTTGAATTTCTCATGTGAAACTCAACAGTCGGTTACGCGAATCAAGTTTCCTTTTGCGCATTTCATCCATTTGTAATAAGAATTGAACAAAAATTTAAATTTTAGAAATTATGCAAATGATAATGATTATAAAGGAATCTTTTTAAACCCCTTGAAGGGCGGTGATTCAGTTATGGCATCATCTAATTTTAATCCCTAATTGCCGCATTGGCATCGGAATTTTCGAATAAAAGTTTCACTCTTATTAAGTACTCGAAAATATACTTTTAGATGTTTATAAAAAAAAATTCTGGTAAATCGTAGTGTCAGTCAATTATTTCAACATTTTAAGAATACAAGTACTCTGCCCCTGAAGGGGTTAACAGGAAGCCTTGTAAAAGTCGCCAATAGTACTTTTGAAAGGTGATATGTTGAATTGTATGATGAATGAATATGATGAATTAAAGCGCAATCTGAAAATTACTTCTGAAATTTCTCATGCCAATCTTTTTGCTTTTAAATGAAAAAAAAAAAATTAAATTACATTAAGAATACGCCAACCGCGAAAATATTACAGATAAAATTTTATTGAATTTTTATTTTATTTTTTGTTTTGTATGGCAATTTTAATCTTGATATCCAAGATTTTTCCAACATTAGTTTCGGCAAGATACATTTTACAAAACAAAATTAAATGTTCAATTTATCCATTTTAAAAGCACCCACGACTGAAATCTCTCCAACAATTTATGATAGTACTTACACATATTTTGTGATATTGATGTCATATATTGCTATTTCTTACACGCTTTTGATCAAGTTAACTTTATTCATGAAAGTAAAGATAGAATTCCATAATCGATTCTCTTACTTTTATTTAATTCTTGTTGTGTTAGAGTTTTGTGAATGACATCGGTTATCAAGGACGGTACAAAATTTTCATATGTTAAGAACTTAATTATTAATTAAAAGATGAATTTTAACACTAGAACCGCCGGAAATTTTATTTAAGCGTTATAAAATTATTTTATACCGGAATTTTTATTTTAAAATGTTTCACTTATTTATTTAAGGTGGTAGAATTTTAAACTTATCTTAGAAAGACATTTCTGGTGAGAATCTAAATATTTTTATTTGGTACCGGTCAAAATGACCGTTACGGCGGTTCTAGTGTTAAACAGCCTTTCATGCTGCTCCTTAATGGGTTAACAATAGTGTTCGTACGCTTCAAGGACTTTCAAGGATCTTTTATCAGCATTTTGGTAAAGTAATATTTTCCTTATTTAATGAAAACAAAATTGTATCTTCAGATAAAGCGACCATTACTTTACGAAATTTCTGGTATTAAAACACCTAAAGTGTCCTGAATCCCTCGATACGTACGAAACTTGAAAAATTATACTTTTTTTTCTGAATTCATATACTCACTGATATTCGTTATGTAGGTCAAAACTCTTTTTCATACAATATATTATTCTTGTGTTCATCAAACTTTTACGGGTTTGATGAATGAATGATGGTTTTCACCGCATGAAATCATATAGGATCTCCATAAGTTAGATCTTACGTATTCGAAGAGCATAAGATATTGTGAAAGGAGATTCAAAATTCTGATTTAAGTTTTTCAAAACAGACATCTTCAAACATCTTTTATTTATTGCCCTATTTTTTGTTAAAGCATAGGCTATGTTTGAAGAGTAATTTAACGTTTCGGAATTTGAAAAAATGATCAGAGACGTTTTCACCGATTCTTTTCGAGTGGTAGTCGATACTTTCATTAGAAAGCACGGTCAGGCTTTCATAAGAATTCACTTTTTCAAAGAACCTCTAACATATCTTTCATATTGTGTTTGAGTTTAGCCCCTTAATTTTCGCTCCCGTGATATTCACGGTCTATGCCTTTTTTTCAGATTGTTTGATTCACACCAGTTTTACAAAATAGTGTAATTGGCTTTATTATGGTATCATTTTACCTGTCATTATAAAAGGTGGATATTTCTTTTTCAAAAAAGTGGTGCCAATTAGCAATTTCAATTTTTAAACCGTAATTTAATGCGACTGTTAAGGGGTTGAAGTAGCAGATTTTTGAACTCTGTTATTTAAATCTACCAGATTTTTGTATGGAACTCACAATGAAGAATGTTTGGGTAAAATGATGGAATGTCTTCTTTGAATGCAGGTATTAAAACATAATTCTGATAGTAAGTACAGCAAATATTGACTGTTTTCCTACTTTTCTTATTTTATGTTTTTTCTCTTACAATACAATTCATAAATAACCATAAAATATTTAGTAAAATTTTTCTGGTTTCATCTGAACCAAACTTTTAGACCTTTATTTTCCTTTTTTTCGGAAGCAGATAGATCTGATTGCAATAGATAAATTGCAATCAGATAAGTATATCCGAGACTTATCAATTGTAACTACATATTTCCACTTTTCACATGCCAAATAATTTTCATAGAACAATCTGTACATAGTCTTACTCTGAGAAACATGTTTCCGCATAAGGCTGTGAAGATAATGTATTTGTTTATGAGATTTTATAACTTTATTTACAGTTCCTATATAGATTCTTAAAGATTTTGTGATAGTTCTTTGGGGTGTAAGGTTTTCTTTTAAAACAGAAATGCGACTTTAAATATAGAAAATAACTGAAAGTGCATTTGTTGTTTATTATTAATTATGTCACTTATTTTACATGTAGAAATCTCAAAAACATGTTTTCAAAGATTTTTTGAGTAATAAAATAAGAGTATTTCTCTTCATAAAGCGCAAATATATAGTCTGCGATCCATTTGTTTTATTTTCTAGCGACATTTTAAAGCAAATAATATGTTTATTGATGTAGACTATAATTAAATCCTAATCTGAATCAACGCCATGCAGATTTTATTTATTTTAATTAAATTTAAACCTAAGGTGTGTCCCACCGAAATAAAGCCACCGTGATTGTGTGCTGTAATTGAACACGAAACAAACCAATAAGAACGAAACAAATATATTAAGAAAGTCTATACACAAATACATATTTACAAGGAGTAACTCACTCCCGGCCTTACCTGGGCAGGAAAAAAGGTGAATTTGTAAAAAAAAGAGGAGAGAAAAATATCCCGCCGAAATAAAAACCACTACTGTTAATAGACAATATATCCGCCATGGTTATATATGACTTGGAATATACGATGTGGCATACCATTTAACAATCCTTGGAGGACAGTAGAATCAATATTCTCCCACGCTTCAATGATGACGTCCTTCAATTTTGTCACAGACTGAAACTGTCTGCCATTGGCATATACAGCCCTACTGAGCACACCTCATACATTTTCTTGGGGATTGAGATCATAGAAAAAGGGCAAACCATTCCATGACATGCACCCGATTATCCAAAAACCATTCCCAGGTGGATTTTGCAACGGGAATGGAGGTCTTGTGCTGCTGGAAAATCCAATTTAGTCCAAAAATTCTCTTTTCAAATGGCAGTAAATGGTTTTCTCGCATTTCTTGGTAATCGGTAGCCTTCATGCGGCCTGAGAGATAAGCCAGGTTGTGTTTACCTCCTTAGCCGAATCTTCCCCGCACCATTAATGAGCCTCCACCTTGTTGTCTTTCGGAGAAAACTTCCTCTTATTTCCTCATGTCGTACCAATAGAAAGCAAGGTCATCTGGCCCATCCAAATAATTTTTTTTGCCATCTGAGACTATAACACGAAGCCACTGGTCCTACCAGGTTTAATGATATTTGTCCCAATCGACTCTACTTTGCATGCGAATAGCTTTCAAGATGGGCGACTGTTTCCTTTTCTTATATCGTAAGATGCTTGTATTAAAAAAGGGAACAGCGTGCTAGAAAAAGCAAGGCTGAGCCAACTTGCTTTTTCTAGCACGCTGTTCCTTTTTTTATTCCTATCTTGCACTGAAGAAGAATCTCGCTGTAGATACAAAACAGCTGTTTGCTGCTTTTCATGCATTATTTGTGCATTTTAAACGTTGGTTTACTGCTTTTTAATATTCCTGCACAAAAGCTTTAATTGTTATTTTAAGATACTTGTAGTTGTTATTTTAAGATACAACCCTGTCTATTCGTGACAGGGTTGATTTTGTCACAGGGTTGTTATCCTCTTTGGCCAACTGTTTTAGGGGAATACCACCTAGTGAAAGACGACGCAAAACTTCTCTTCCCTGCCTGGAAGTCATTTTTCTGCATGTACACCTCGGTTTTTTATACCCGTACGCAATGCTCTGATTTAAAAAAATGTCTATTACGGTTTTAGATCGTTTGATTTGCTTAGATATTGGTCTGTGTGAAAGACCTTGTTCCATAAAAGCTGTTATTTGCCCTTTCTCAAACTTTGATAGCTGGGTTTTCTTTCTCATTACAATACGGCAGGAGAAATAGAAAATACAACCATCTAAAGTCTGCACAAAGTCGACTTGCACAGATCAAGCATATTACGACTTTCTGACGTCATAAAAATGTTGAACTGCTGCAGCTCAAATGTCGGTAGTTACCAATAAATACTAATATTGGCAGTGGCTTTATTTCGGTGGGACACTTTTTCCCCCTCTTTTTTTTACACATTCATCTTTTTTCCGGTCCATGCAGGGCAGAGAGTGGGTTACTCCTTGTAAATATGTATTTGTATATATACTTTCTTAATAATAAGTATACTTTTTTTAATAAGTGTATGAAGATATGCATAGAACGGAACCAAATTTTTTGTGTATGTATTTGGCTGTGGTCACCAGTTTTTCCTTGAAGTTGAAAATATTCTGCCGGAAGGGATTGCTGTAATTGCAATTTTTGTGCCATTTTCTCTATTTTACCATCGATAAGTGTATGAAGTTTTAAATAGAATTGAACCAAATGTTTTATGTATGCTTTTAACTATGGCCAACATTTCTTCCTTGAATTTGGAAATATTTCGCCGGAAAGGGGCGCTTTGACAGCGATTTTGTATAATTTTCTTGGTTTTCCGTGGTTCTGTTGGGCATCGGCGGCTCGTGCAGTGACGGGAACTCGCGTCCTACTAAGCTGGCTTTTAGCAAACAGCTGATGTACAACAGCTAATCATTATATATATTACGCTATAGTATGTGGCACAAAAATCGCGATTATTCGTTTATAGTTTAATGACAACGCCCGAATCATTGGTTATTGAACAGCATTTAATGCATCTCCATATCTGTAGGGGGGGGGGGTTACCGTAGGGGTGACCATGTTCTGTAGCCAAATGCCGCTAAGTTTATCGCCAACTGTTGATTTCTCTAATATTTCGCCAAATTCCCATAGACTTCCATTGTAAACCAATATGGTTTACTTGCTTACAGAAAACCAGCATACTGAGATATTTTAATGCAACAAAAACTAATATTAACTTTATAAAATCGTTATATAAAATCGTGTAGTTGGCTTTATTATGGTATCATTTTACCTGTCATTAAATAAGGTGAATACTTGTTTTTCAAAATAGTGGTGCCAGTCAGCAATTTCAACGACCGTTAAGGGGTTAAATACAGTAAGACATACTACGATAAAATCCCACGGTATGGTAGAAAATTCTATTTTAGAGTAGTTGTAGTCTTAGCAGGTACACCGCCCTAGTTATTTTGTATTCTTTTCCCTGGGATCAAGATATTTTCAGTTTAAGAAATTCATTATTTGCAGATTACGTTTTAGACGGGTTTCTTTAAAACCAGGTTATGTTGGGTTCCTTAATAAGCACCGTTTTCTCAGGTTATACTGTATTTAAATTGAATAAATATACACTGTTGAAAGGTTTTAGCCCTTCCAAGCTTTTTAAGAGCCCCCCCCCCCCCCCCATTGGCACGACTCGCTTGTTACGATCCTGAAACGATACACGCATTCGTAACGTTCAAAACTTTTAAAAATTCATTTAACGCGTGTAGAGCGTCGTAAAACGTTTGAGAATAGATTCAGAGGTGGACATTCTGAGCGAATTCGGAACGGTCTAACGGTTAATGAGCCATGAACCGAAGACTTGATTTAAACGTCAGGCAAAAATCAACCCCCCCCCCCCCCACAAAAAAAAAGAAAAAGAAAAACAAACAGACACTGAGTAGTAATTTAAATTTGCTTATTATTATTAAGCTAAGAATTAACAATGAATTTTAAATATATCAAGAAAGGGTGTTCTTTCTTAACTGGTTTAAAAAATTTAATTAAATTCAAGTTTGCATTTTTGCCTTTTAACACACCTACATCAAGTTTTAATTCTCTGGCATACTTTTTTCATGTAGAGCTGGACTTAGGCTAAAAGAGGCTTTCGTGCAAAAAACATTTTATAGCTCTAAACTTTCAAACATTCATAAAAAGGTAAAATAATCTTTCGATCTTATATCCTAGTGCACCACCTACACCAAAAAGTATGAAAACATGGAGGACTGGGATCAGGAAAACATAATGGTAAACCTACGAGTCAGCCGCTAAAATCGGGTTTTGCACCAACAGATGACTTAGCAGACCGATTGCGTTTTAATATGCGAATCAAGATTTAACTAATCCTAGAATTTCATCCGTGAACTCAATGAGATGATTGCCTTTACTGCCGGCTCCCGGTCTATCAGACCTGTCAATTTTATCATATTAGCAAAACAGCCTTTACTTTTAGAAATGAGACAGAAAATGTGTCAGAAATGTTCACGTTGTTTAACAGGGAATTTTAGAACTGTCTTAAAACGAAGGCAAATTTACCAATGTAAGACATGCATTTACTTACTATTATACCAATGGAGACCAATAAAAATACATTGCGGGCGAAATAATGCGAATTTGAATCGTGTGTGGAAAATTTGTTTCACAAATAATTTCAACATCAAATGATTTCGCATATTTCAAATCATATTCTGTTCCTTACAAGCTATTCATTGCTTGAGATTCAACTTCTATATTTTGCAAATTTTGGATATTCTGACATTACAACACATTTTAATTTATTACCATGTTTCTAATAAAAAGAAAAATGACTTGCAACTATGTAGTTATTTGACTATCCTTACCGGAAAAGAAAAATTTATAAATGTTATTCATGTTGACTTATCTTGTTTGAGAAGAAATAAAGACTAATTTATGAAGTGAGATGAAATCCAACTTCATAGTGAACACTTTTTTGAACTATTGTTTTCTAATTCTCGCAGATTAATTTACAACTGATTGAAATGTAATCTTGGACGTAAAGTGAACGTTGTCATAACTAAGAATGTTTTCACTATTATTTTAATTTGGGGATAATTAGAATACACAGAGAAAATCAAAATTATTATCAGTATTCTGAAGGACAATGGCTTTGTTCCAAACAATGACAGGAAAAAACAATTTGAAGACACTACAGAATTAAGTTCTAAGATTTATTTACGTATTTTATAACGATTTTTTCGAATCTGCTCTGTCCCATGGACGGTAGAACAACCAAACGGTAGAACATTTCAAGTCAGGCTTTGTGAAAAATGCTCGAAATCGTTGATACCCAGCATCTATATCGAATGGTGGGATGTACCATAATTTTAAAGTAGCCGAATAACTGCCACATATAGCAGAGGAGAAAAATAACCATGCAAAGCTTCTTTAAAAATACAAACAACATTTTCCCCTTGGGGACGAGCGTTACACTTACGTGACTCATGAGGTGCTCAGTATCCTTGATTATTACCACCAGCTATTTTCTATTGTAAATTTTGCCTTATTTAATCACAGCATTTTCTTCATTAAAATATACAAAAATTTCTGTTTTAAAAAACCGGTGATAAAAGTATAAAAATTTAGTAAAAGACGCTCGTCGCGAAGGAGTTAAAAGCTTCACTCTGTGTTGTATCCAAATTGTTACTTCTTATAATTCGTTACACCGAAGTTATTGTCATTTGTAATCAGAGTTGTCATTTGGATTCACCCATTATTTATGAAAAAATTAAATATAATTGATAAAACATGGTTTTTCTTTAAAAGGCATTTATCAATATTTTTATTACGGGTTCGGCCAGGCGACTATTTTTATATTCACTCGCACCGCGATTTACAAAAAAGAAAAATAGTTGTAACTAGTACAAATTCTTTTGTGCAGCCCTGTATATGAATTTTAGCATTTATACACACCACATACTATGCATAAATATAGTGAAACATAAAAGCGCATACAATAATTAAAAATGCATTTCCAGCAATCATCGCTACTATACAGTACTTCGGATAAAATATAGTACCTGAAATCTTTTGTGTGTCCCTGTAAATGCTATGCACTTCGTATTATACATGAAATAAGTTATAGTAAACCTCAACGACGTATATTAGTTTCATTATACATGAAATAATTTAATATAATTAAAATACGCCGCGAACAATTCCCTCCACCCCTATAACATTATGTAACGAAATTCTTTTGTATGTCCCTGTAAATGAGGAATAACTATTCTTTGCTCCGCATATTCTACAGAAAGCATATTTTAGTACACTTCATAAATGCATATCTATTTTATTATCTTTGAAAGCGTGTAACATCATTAAAAATCATTTTATACGATTTTTCCAAAAGGCTGTAATATAACGGAAAACTTCTGACTGTCGCTGTAAAAGAACTAAACATGCTACAAACTTCAATTTTGAAATAGGGAACGTGCTAACTGTAAACGTCAATAACATCAAAAAATTTCAGGAAAATCCGCGTATATTTAAGGGAGTTAAAGCGCGGACAGATGGACAGACGAAGAAGTCATAAAAACTTTTTAACTTTGTTGGAAAGCGTTAAAAATAGAATAAAGAAATAGTCGGAGTGACGACATATGTCCCAAACCGGTAATCAAAGAGTTATTTAACTTTACTTTTCCATAAATGTTAGACAACTATTGCAAATAACACATGCACCAGTATAACTGAAATTAATGCAGTACAATCCAACTCTTATTTCACTTGAGAGATCTCTTTTAGCGGTAAAATTTAAATTCACATGAATACATATGTTTCATGTTATATTCATTTCGATACAAGGTATTCATATCAGTAGTTTGTATCAGTTTTCAGGTGTTATAATAACTTTGGGATTAAAGTAGTATGATTTGCTATGCCTTCGACATAAAGGAGAAATGAATTTTAATTATTTCAATATTTTAATATTTCCTGGAACAGACATATTGACAAATGATGCTCATGTCGACATATCTTGTCTGGAAGGAAACAAAGATTGATGAAGCGACAGGAATTCCAATTTCATAATTATCACTTCTTATAATGATCTATAATTCTCACGGGATATATTTTTAGTGAATAAAATATATACAGGAACAAAAAGAGGATGTTGTTATCATTAAGAATTGCTTATCTATTATATTAATGTGTTATAGAATGATTTGAATTTATTTATAAAATAAAAGTAAAAATAGTTTTCTTTAAAAACTCTTTTATAAGCATTCAACGGTCATCTTGCCACCACTTAATATTTTGACTGCAATTCATGTTTTTTCGAAAAATGTTCTTTTTCCCGTTACAATATATATCTGGGAGCACGGCAGTGCGTCCGCCAAGTTCGCACAAGCCGTAAGCTACCTTTTCCCGAACCATTTCGGCATACTTTTCACCCCCTCATAACGTCGTTTTAACGAGAGATATAGAATTTTTTCTATTATACACATGTTCGTATGATCAAACTGAACTAAAGTTCCACGATTTCATGTTCCTGTATTTAGTAGTTTTCGAAATATTAAATTCCGAAAAAGCGCTTTTTTGTCACTGACTCACTTCGCATCATCAAATAACTAAGGTACTTCTAAAAGTCGTAGAATCATGAAATTTCACAAGTAAGTCGGGTTTGTAGCACAATTAACCAGAAAAATCTGAAAACACAGAATTTCCGCCACTAAACCCTTAAAACAGGGGGTGTTGATTTGGCCGTAAACAGTTCCTTCACATTCAATTCCGCCAATGTTGGTCGCCAATACTCGATTACAGAGTTTTGAAGGGGTCACGTAACTTCAAGCAGAATAAAACTTTATATATATGCTTTTCCAAAGATGTTTGTTAAATAGAAGAAAATGAATATACCTAAAAATTTTAATCAGTATAGGTTATGATATATTCACGATATTAAAACAATAAAACATTTAACAAATTTTAACCGCAATTCGGTATGTTTCCGATATAGTAGCCTTGGCAAAATAGAGAAAATATCCTTGACGAGAAAAGAAATTTGATAATAACGTATTTTTTGGCAACCTATCTACTGTGTCATATACACAAGCAATTTTTTCCATATGTATACAATTTATTTAATGTAAGGAACCCGTTTATTTATCTTTATATACCAACATAAATAATTTGTATACAAAAAACTATATTTTATACGTGTATAAATAAAATGTTTATGTGTATATAAATAACATAAAAGTTTATCAGGTTTGTTTTCATAGTTGTTTATATCATTTGGCAACATATCTCAGTTTCTGAAGTCCGAATTGAGCCAAGATTTTTAAAAAACGCCAAGGTCCCTATAGTGGAAAAATATCCCAATTCTCGTATGAAAGTTTAAAAATCTGTTTTTAATTAAATGAAAAGTGTAACTAATAAAGCTGTCTTTAACGATGAGCGACAGATGCGGTGTCCGAAGTCCGCTGCTAATGTTATTATATTGTATTATTAGCCTACTTACTGTTAATTTATTGTTAATTTTAAATCTGTAAAAGAAAGATTATAGTTATAGATCAGATATGTTGGTTGCCAAAACTCGATTACAGAAAATTAGCCTGAGTTATAACGGTGTTACATGATTTCAAGCTGAATGAAATTTTATATGCTTTTACAAAAATCTTAATAAGGCAAATCTTTCAGTTTATCTGTCCATATTTCAATCTTTTACTTCCTTAAAACAAATTTTATTAAAGACCGGGAGGCGTCTGCACAGATCATCCCCTCATCGAGTTGACGGCTGAAATTTTAGGACTAGTTAAAAATCGATTAGCGTATTAAAATGTAACTGGTCTGCCAAGTCATATCTTTGTGGAAACCACCTACAGACCCGATTTTACCGGTTAATTGATGGATTTTGCATTGTGTTTTCCTGCACCCATTCCTCCATGTTTCCATACTTTTGGATGCAGGAAAATACAATAGTAAACCTATCAGTCACCCACTAAAATTAGGTCTTCAGGTGGTTTCTACCAAGATATGACTTAACAGACTAGTTGCATTTAAATATGCTAATCTAGTTTTAACTAATCCTAAAATTTCAGCTGTAAACTCGACGAGGTGATGGTGGGTGCAGACGCCTCCCGGTCTGTTATAAATGTCGGAATTCTATTCTCACTAGCACTCTGGTCAATCTGGCAAATATCCCTACTATTTATGGAACACTATTCCTTTAAGTTCGTTTTAGTGATATTAAAGAACTTTATACACATGCATCATACATATTATACATATGCATATAATACGTAATACATTTGCATCATACATATTATAGGTATGTGTATAATAAATAAACCATATGCATCATTATGACGTCAGAACAAACAAAACAATTTTTGTCGCCAAATTTGAGAATTGACATGATATATTACCAAATAAGTTGACACTTCGCTAAATGTCGCCAAACTTGGTGAGTATTTGTCGTTTGTGGCTATTTTTCAATGAGTTAATTATTAATGCGAGCCATCTATTTATATTTTTCCACATATCATCTGAATAGTTAAATGATATAACGTACGAATATTTCCAAAGTGCCAGTAGTTTCGTTACTGCACAAAACCTCTGCTATTGTTAATATATTGTACTGTTATTATACTTACTGTGACTATGTTGTTAATCTTTACTCTGCTGAAACTTCTGTATTATATAAATAGAATTTACGGAAACTATTAAAGCACCGAAACTGACAATTCTCCTTATGATTATTATAATTCTATAATATGTAACCTGTTAATCGATATGTACGTTAGAATGAATCTTCTATAATCCGGTTCCTCGCATTTTAGTTTTCAGGTTTCGAATAAAATTAGCTAAAAACTTAAAACCATGGCAAATTGGCTGGTTCTTCAACACGATTAGATAAGAAGAATGATAGATTTTCAAATGGATCATAGCAGTGAGCCCGTAGACCTTCTATTCTTCCGTAATCGAGTCTATTGAAAAGGTTAGCATGAAACAAAAAGATATTAGGATCAATATGATTTAATGTAAATGCAGATATTATCAAAGGATTTAATAACAATCATTTCACTTGTACCCAATCGTATCAGTTAAAATACAATAATAAAATACAATTAGAAAAGATTACTTAATAGGATTAAAAAATTCCGCATTAGAGAACGAATCCTAACTGATAAGGAAACATGCATAAGTGAGTTAAGAGATATTTGTCATGAAAGAATGAAATACATAACAACACAAAATATATGATGTGCTTCCATGATCGTAGAGTTCTTCATTTCTCTATCAAAAGCTTCCGACTTGGCGATGGAATGGGCAAGTAAATTAAATTATAAATAACAGTAACATGATGCAACGTTTAACATGCAATTAACAGAGTATATACTGCTTGCTAGAGGCGGCTAGTACCTTAATATAAAAAGAAATAAAGTATGAATTTGTAAAGCTCAATAAAATAAATTTAGGTATTTTTATGCTAGCCGGGCGCGAGTGGCAAATCGCCAAATACTGTCCCCAACTTTATTGTTCATATTGCATTCATTCCATTTAAAATTATAAACTTTTCAGTCATCTCATTTAAAATAGATGCATTTCCCACATTTTATTTAATAGAATATTTAACATAGAAATAAATAAATAAATAAATAAATAACAAATAATAACATAAACCAAAATATTTTATTTGAAAATCAAAGCATTGTTTCTAATTTACACATGTGAAATATGAAAACTGCTATTGGCGAAAAAACAAAAAGCTAATTAGGAGATTTGCTCCCGGCTAACATAAAAGTACTGAAATTTAAGTTTTTTTTATATTAATATAGCTTAGAAAAAAACTAGAAAAAACATACAAAAAGTAGTGATATCCCAACAAAAAGTTTTCGGTAAAAAAAAAAAAGCGCCAAGTTCTCCTTAATGTTTCGGCCAGGAAAAGTAGTGATATCTGCAGTTCGCACAAGGGCACAAGTTAAAAGCCAAACATCCCAAATCTTTCATTGAATATGGCTTCCTGCGACTTGGCCGTTAATGCCTTCGAGAGGGTTTTCAAATTTTAAAGTATGTACAAATGAGCTACATGACAACTACATTTTTTTATTATTTTAGGCATTTTGTGGCACAAAGTACAGAAATAAAATACACATTAAAAAAAGCATTTAAACCACTTCAGTCTATTTAAATGCTTAGAAGTTAAATATAACAAAATACGAATTCAGAAGGTAATATCCCTAATTGCTAAAACATAATTAGTATCAGCTTTTAACAGTTTATAAATCGAATACCTCTTAATGTATGCAAACAAACTATAATAAATGTTCAAACGAAAAAAATCTCTTTCGTCAATGCACAAGATTTCAATATTATACAATAAAATATAATGTAACATATTGTGAGATTTGAAGAAAGTAAATTTTGTTTTATTTCTTAGGTTTTACGTTAATGACTTTAGCATTAGACCGTACGAAATGGCAATTAAACCACATGTGGATTAATGATCTGTAATCAAAACTATTGTTTGTTGAAATTGAATGGTATTTATCAGAAATCTTTTACTTTTAATGTCTTTATGTGTATTTGCCTCTTTGCATACTAATATTAATTTTAATATTTAAATAATTCAGAAATGCGAAATTTCCAATCATTAATTTGGAAATGCTGTAGAAAGCATTAACGGCCAAGTCGCAGGAAGCCATTTTCAATGAAAGATTTGGGATGTTTGGCTTTTAACTTGTGCCCTTGTGCGAACTGCAGATATCACTACTTTTTCTGGCCGAAACATTAAGGAGAACTTGGCCCTTTTTTTTTTACCGAAAACTTTTTGTTGGGATTTATTTGTCGGGGGCAACAATCTCTATTACAAGAAATTCACAGCTTTTTACTTTTTTCTATCTTTACAAGAACAAAGTATTGGATTTGTGAAAAATTTCGCCTTCCGGTTTTCGAAGGATTTATACGTTTTAGAAGGTCCTGAACACGATTTTATGTTTTTTAGAAAATGTCTATCTGTCACTCTGTCAGTCTGTACGTGACAAACATTTTGTGAGCGCTCTATCTCAAGAACTAATGCACAGAATTTCACAAAACTTTAGATTCAGTTAGACTTTGATATAAACTGGCGCTGATTAGTTTTTGGTGCAAATCTCCCAGCAGGTGGCGCTGCTATGCTGCGTTTTTTACGATTTCCGCAATAGCTATACCCCAAGAATTACTGCACGGATTTTTATCAAATTTCAGATTCAGGTATATCTTGACATGCGTAGGTGCCAATTATCTTTTGGTATAAATAGCTCAACCGGTGGCGCTGCTATGCTGCGTTTTCTATGATTAAATCAATAGCTCTATCTCAAAAACCAATACACTGATCTTCATCAAACTTCAGATTTAGGAATACCTTGATATGAGTAGGTGCCTATTATGTTTTGGTGTAAATCACCCAACAGGTGGCGCTATTATACTGCGCTTTCCATGATTATTCAATAGCTCTATCTCAAAAACAAATTTACGGATTTTCTTCAAACTTCAGATTCACTAAGACGTATTGTTGTTGCTTATTAGGCTTTGTTGTTAATAGCCGAACAGGTGGCGCTGCTATGCTGCATTTTTCACGATTTTTGAGATAGCTGGGTCTCAAAAACTAATGCATGGAACTTAATCTGACTTCATATTGGGTCATTCCATGCAAAATGATCAAATCAGCTGTGGCAGACATGTCATAGATTTTAATGAAAATCAGTCTATATGTAGATCATATCTATTTATGAGTAAATGCAAAATAATAGATTTCAGGATTGTTTATTTAAGTATTAAAATATACATTAAAAGTGAACGCAAAATCGAGGTACTGTCTACATGCTTAAAATTTCAATTCTGATTATTAGTCTGAGGAATGGAAAGACTATATTAAAAATTATTTATAATTAGGAGTGAATAATAAGTAACAGATTAGGGTAAGTTAGTAATTGTATTTTTATTCCGTAATGAGAAAAAAAATATTTTTGAAAAATTGTGAACTAAAATTGCAATATTTCTACTGCTTATTTAAGCATGAAGGACAGCTTTAACAATGTTACTTTTTTTGGCATTATAGCTAAATGTATATATTTTAAATATCGGAAGTTTCATTCTTGGCTTTTTGTTCCTTATTGAGAAAAAATAAGAAGTAGTAAAAAATGTTGAGGGTAAAATGCAATATTTCTATCACTTCTTTTTAAGTGAAGGAAGGCTTTATTAAACTTTTAAATTATTTGATATTATAGATAACAGTGTATATTTCAAAAACAGAAACTTTTATTCTTGCTTTTAGTTTATTTTTGCCTTAAGAGAATTTTAAATTAGAGTAGAAAGAAATGACTGTGAACAAAAAACTATATATTAATTCGAAATTCAAATAAAAAAAACTAGATGGCAGCACTAAATTTTTTTCCATGAAATCGTGCAATATTTTAACAAACGCTGGCGAATTCAAAGAGGTATAGCGAATGGAATGTAGAAAACATTACTATTTTGAACCCTAATTTGTTATGTCAGGAATCAAAAGGCAATCTTGAATTTTTTGGAGCATATCATGGACTTATTAATCTTTATTTTTTGTGCAATATTGTTAATGTCGATCGTGTCCTTTATTTATTTTTTGCTCATACAGAAGAGGAAAAATGATGATTTGGTAATTTTTTTTAAAGTTTCTAAATTTTTTTTAAGATGAAGGAAATAAATGGGGACTTTCAAACTTGGGGAATTCGATCTCCATATGTCATACTACATCAGGCATTAATTTCACAGATGTTTTTTTAATTCCTTTGATTTTTATAAAGTTTTTAATTTTCTCAAAATTCACAAAAATTCAAATTTTACAACCAATTTATATATAATCATAGTGTTACTAGATTATTATTACTCAATAAATAAAAAGATAATTTTTCAGAGTTTACAAAATTATAAAAAAATTTCTTTCTGTTAAATAGTTTTCAAGATACAGAACTTCAAACATGGAACTTTGAACGATTGCACTCATGCCATTGTATATCACAAGTTTTTTAAATGTCCAAAACTGCTAAAAAAATTTATTTTTTTGTCAAGATATTTTTCAGAGCATTACTTGAATATGAATTGAACCTGTGCATCGAATTTTATTAAAATTGGTTAGTATGTGGCCACGACTTTTTTTTAATTTTGCTCATTTTACGTGGAATGACCCAATTATGTTACACTTTCACATAAGTACAATCTTATTACGCTTAATTATATACAATATTAAGTATATATACGTGCTGCTTGTATAATCTTTACGTAGGGAATTTTGGTTGCAGTCATCTAAGAGAGTGTGTGCCGAAATTCCATGATTTGTTTGAAAGATGCGATGCTTGTATCTTCTTTTTAATTGCACACAGTCCAAGGATCCTATACCTTTTAAATTCTCATGGTGGGCATAAATTTTCAATTAATTTTGGTACTGTGATTGTGAATTTTCAAGTATTAACATGTATGAGATAGAAGAGAGCTCTGGGATTTTCACATCCGACTAGTTTATACTTGTCAGAAAGTTTATGCAGATTAATAAAAATATATATAATATTGATTCTGTTTATTTTTAAGGAAGGGAAAAAAATGAAATATTTTTTTAACTGTCCTTAGGGGAGAATTTATATTTTGATTTCTCAACGTATAATCGTAAATTAATTACGATTAAACTATCAACTGATTAAAGTGCACTTTAAAAAAATATTACACTCTTTAATATTTTTTATAATTTATTTTTTACTTTTAAAACATTAAAATGCTTTATTATTGCAGTTTCATAGCGATTTGACATATTTTGACGAGCATTTATTATAACGTAATTAAAATCATTATATTTTCAACTCCCATATAATCGTACGAACTACTCAGAATATTTTGCGATTTATCTCCTCTAGCAAGCTAATTAGAAAATGCCTTAAAATTAATGAATGAATTCATACTTAAGTTGTAAAAATGTTGAAAGATTGTATGGTCATCGGAGACACATATTCGTAGATATTTTTTATAATTCAAGCATATCAATTAGTGGGTTGGAATTTGATTGATAAATTCCATCTTTACATACGAAAATCAGTTTGAGTTAAATAAAAAAGTGTAAAAAGAAGAAAACAAAGTTGTTGCAATTTAACGATTCGGAATCCGCTAATGCAGACATAGAGAGTAATAGAGTATACACCTTTCGTTATAGAGTATACACCTTTCGTTATAAAGCGTACACCTTTCGTTTTGCAAAATTTGGGTAAAGATTACACTAATACGAGCATCCTTGACGTTAGCAACTGAGCACGTTCCTTCGGGTGTTTCCAAATCAATCTGAATTCTGCACAATATTATACGTCTATTAATAAGCAAGAAATCTAAAATTTTAGAACGGAAATATTATAATGACCAGGTTGCTCTTTTCCCTTTACAATTATTACAGTATATTATATATGATTCGCTAAATAAAATTCCATATTAATTAAAAATATTTTATTTTCCACAGATTCCAGAATATTCATGTTTGTCACCGGAATTTGTTTAAAAATATATAGAAATAAAATAAACGTTTAAATAGATTAGTTGTATGCCTATGTTATGAGTAAAATACATCGTGCTATTAAGCAATCTCTTGTTAGGGTGGCTTAAAAATTAAACTAGTAAATCTGCAGATCAGGGTCTCCGCATTATCCTCTGTTTTTGTTCAGTAACCTCGAGTTCGTGCCAGAAATAAAGAATAGTATTTTATGCTTTACTTCATGAGAGCCATTTAGCGATCGCAAAATGTTAAAAAATCTTCTTTCGAAATTTGGAGCGTAAGTTTGAAATTTCGGGTGAAAATTGAAGACTAAATTGGCAACCCTGCTGCAGATAAGGAGTCCAACCTCAGAATCCCATTAAAACGTTCTCTCGATCTCTTAACTAATCCTGCAATATCACCGCACTAATCGACACATCCATCGAATTGTAAAAAATTCAAAAGATACAAAGCGAAGATTCTCAAAACAAAAAAATAGATAAATAGACTATGCAATTATGCACTACGATATTTATTTTGATGTATAATTGTTATAAATTACGCATTACATTCTTCAATTGAATTTTTTTCCCTTAGTTTAATTAATTTTCATGAGCGTCCATTAATATAAACGAGTGAGAAAATTTGGAATAAGCGACAGACACCAGACATTAAAAAGTAGATTGTAAATTTATTTCTTCATTACTACATTTTTTTCTGTTTATTATATAAACTTATTTATTACTAAGTTAATTATTAAAAAGATTACATGATTTGATTTTAAACTTTTTGTAATGCAATCTGATTTCTTCATATTTCGATGCATTTTTTTCTTATTTAAGAGAACGTTTATCAATTATCAATAGCACCTTTTTTATGAAATACAATATGCGGTAACACAAAATTTGAATTTCTAGACGCGGTGTACTTGAATACTTCTACTGGTGCTTAGATTTACGTGTATGAAATACTTGACAAATTCTTGGTTTTGTAAAGAATTATTTGATTGGTATTTATTGTTCAAAATTTTCCACCAGTTCAGTTTTAAACAATTTGAAACTCTCTAACAAAAAAAAAACAACAAAAAAAACCACTTATTTTGCGCTTTGCGCACTAATATAAATTTAAAAATCGCACTAATCGAATGCACTAATCAAAACACACTAACTGAAAATCGCACTAAGCAAAACCGCGCTAAGTGATTGAAAGCCGCAGCTTTTATTTTTTTTTTCACAATGTGTCGGTTTGAATTAGACGCTACTTTATTTAAATATTTAAAAAATAAATTAAATTGTTGATTCATGTGTGTTTAATACATAATTCTTGAGAAAACAATCATTTATTTACTTAATTTTGTTTAACTTAAAATTAATTAAAATACTTTTAATTTCTGGAAAAATAATTTTCAGAAACATGAGAATTTTAATGATATGTTTAAAGTTTTGTTCAAGTTTTCCTAATATTTTTAAAGAAAACAAACTTTATATCTTTACCTAACGTTTCGCATTTCAATGCTACCTGACCACGTAACAAAAAAAAAAAAAAAAAAAAAAAAAAAAAAAAAAAAAAAAAAAAAGTCGCAATGGGTTCAAAAGGAACTGTAAAAGATTATAGAATAAGTTCTTAAGATTGAAACTAGATTAACTATTCCTATGCAGGGAAATTTTTATACCTTAAACTTTTGAAATTATTTAAAAGATTTCAGTTCAAATGCATATAAAATGCAAAGAAAATCCTTCTTCCAGTATTATCTTTAATTCTGCTACAATTATTCAAACATGAAATTCAAAAATTTTAATGTTAAAAATAAAACTTATAGGAAATAAAAAGAAATACACAAAGAATTATTGACTTTTGCAACAATTCCGTTTAAATTTACATTGGTTTTACTTTATATTTAAATCTAGATTTTGCAATGTTACTTAAAAGGAAAAATATTGAAATGAACTCGATATTTTGAGACACCTAAATTTTTAAATCATCACACCTTACGACTGATGTTTTTAAATATGTGTAAATAAATAAAAATTTGTTACATTTCCATGAAACATGAAAGTTACTGCATATATTTATTTAAAATATTTCGTAAAATATTTGTAAAAGCGCAATAAACTTATCGGATTTGTATCCTATTAACCATTTCAGGGCAAAGTGCTTCTATTCGTAATATGCTGAAACGACTGACTGACACCAGAATTTACAAACATATTTATCTGAAAATCAATAAAAACTTTTATCCACGTATACTTAATAAAAGGAAAATTTTAATTTCAGAATTATTGTGCCAATGTGTAATTAAGAATTAAAAATGAGTGGTCCAAATATGAACAACCGCCCTTTAAAGGGTTAACCATTCAATTGCGACCGAATGTTTCAACCAAATAATCCGTTGATATGACGAATTAAATGTAACATAAGATTATAATAAAATCCTTCATAAGTTATCATATCTTTAATGCAGATGAAATTCATCATGTCGCTCACCCGCAAGAAAAGTGACACATCTCGGCAAGAGTAAATTTGCATGATTTTATTGTTACATGAAATTATAGCACTTAGTTCTGCATGCAGGAGTGAAAACGTGCATAAAACAGAATCAAAATGAAGACGTAGACAAGGTTTGGAGTGTTGAGAAATTTTACCTCCCAACACAGTCTACACTTCTGTTGTCACGAATGGACGTATAGAGTAATAAATCGATTTTCTGTACAACTACACGTATGAAGCTTCTTCTCTAGCAAGATGCATCTATGATAGACCTTTCAGTGGATTAAAACGCAAAATGAATTTCTGCGAGATGTGTCACTTTTCTTGCAGGTGAGCGTGATGCATTATGAATGCATTGTCACGAATGGACGTATAGAGTAATAAATCGATTTTCTGTACAACTACACGTATGAAGCTTCTTCTCTAGCAAGATGCATCTATGATAGACCTTTCAGTGGATTAAAACGCAAAATGAATTTCTGCGAGATGTGTCACTTTTCTTGCAGGTGAGCGTGATGCATTATGAATGCATTAAATGCTTTAATAGAATACATAAAATGAATGCTTTATGAATACAGAAAATAAAACATCGAATATTTCTTACCAAATGGTACTACCAGACCATCTAGTATGAAATTTGTGACTACAAAAGGGCCAGATTACTGACGGGCAAACCTCCACCACTAAAAAAGGATTGAAATTATTGTGTTATTCATGACAGTAATTTTTCATGAATCTCGTGATTATATAAGATGAAAATCTCTATTAAAATGTATGCTCCTTTCATAGTAGAAGCACTTCTTCTTTGCTCCTGACGAAGAGAGACTAAGTTCTTTCGAAAGGCCTAGGTCATTAAAAAAAAAAAAAAAAATTATGGTATTTTAAGAAGATCTTTTAGTTCTGACTGTTTAACACCACTTTTAACTTAAATAATGATAATAGTCATTTTAAGTGAATGCTATATTTAAAACAAGTTGGAAATTGCACATCAAACGTGGCAAATGAGGTGCGCTCGTACTATAACTAGTTTTATTAAAAAAATAAATTTCACCGCATATGGTACTGAATGTATATTTTAGTGCACTTCATAAGTGAATATCACTTTCATTCTGTTCAAAAGGCTGTAACATCATTAAAATGCACTTGAAATAATTTTTTCCCATTGACCGTAATGTAACGGAAAACTTTTGACTGTCCCTGTCATTAAACTATACATCCGATTTTCAAAGTATTTGAAATGACTCAACAAAATATTGCAACAATTATATATTTAAAATTTCAGACCATTCGGTTGCAAAGTGTGTGCTCTGTTATATGTGGACGAACAGACGGACGAACAGACAGACGGACTGAACGACGACTATAGGTGCTAGGTATTTATATAATTCCGAACGCACCTAAAAGCAACAATGATTAATGATTTTTTTAAACAAAAAATCGGGAGTACAGATGATTACCGGATCGGAGTATCGATTTTGCGGATGGTTCGAAACTCCCACAAGATATTTACTTCTGTGTCCCTGTAAATGAATTAATGCGATTTCGTTTTAGCAGGTTTTATCTATATTATATAACCTGAAAAAACTTCAGGAACAGTTTGTCTCGCCGACAGCGTAGCCTTGGTGATTTTTTCTGTCACGCAAACACACACCACCGCCATAAAGTGAAGAAACCAATATTTTTTTTATGAAAAATGCAATTTAACAAATTACAACGACCGTTTGGAAAATGTTTCTTTCAAAGACTAAAATTTTCGAAACAAACAAAAAACAAGCGATTTTCCCGATTACAGATGATGATGTAAACTACTGGATCGATTTTCATAAAACTTGCGTCCTATACTAAATCAAGCACGAGAAAAAGATCTAGCTAGGTCCCGAATTTAAAAAAAATTCGTTTTTACAGGGTAAAACAAGATCTTAGCTGAAATTTCTGCTTGCTATAAATCGAAAAATTCTCATGCAATTTACACGAAACGTGTTTTCTATACTAATTCGAGCACGAGAAACACATCTATCTAGGTTTCGAATTCGAGAAAATTCGCTTTGATCGATTAAAACAAACTCAGCACTGAAAATGTTGCTAAACATCGAAAACGGCTCTAACGATTTTCACAAAACTTGACACATATACTAAACCGAGCACGAGAAAAAGATCTAGCTAGGTCCCGAATTAAAAAAAATTCGTTTTTACAGGGTAAAACAAGATCTTAGCCGAAACGTCTGCTTGCTAAAATCGAAACATTCTCATGCAATTTACATGAAACGTGTTTTCTATACTAATTCGAGTACGAGAAACATATCTAGCTAGGTTTCGAATTCGAGAAAATTCGTTTTTATCGATTAAAACAATCTCAGCACTGAAAATGTTGCTATGTATCGAAAACGGCTCTAACTATTTTCATAAAATTTGACGCCTATTCTAATTCGAGTTCAAGAAATCGATTTAGCTAAGTCGTTAGTTCAAGAAAAATCGTTTTCTGTGGTTAAAAGAAGCTCATTAGTCAAAAAAGTGGTATTAATCGAAAAAAATTCTGACGATTTTTATGAAATATACTTTATTCTAATATGAGAAAACCTTCCAACTAAGTCTCGACTTAGGTAGAAAAAAAATGTAATTTTAAGCATTTTTTTGATATTTAATCATCCGTAATCGGAATCCTCGCCAAGAGAATGAAAGGTAATCTCGAAAGTGGCACTAAAATCTTGCCTTCTATACTTAATCGAGCACTAGATAACGGCTTATGTAGATCAAAAATACGGTAAAATTAGTTTTAACTGGCTAGAACAAAAAACATTGATTGATCATAATTATTGATTATGATTATATTTCGTGAATTTAAATATTTTCATAAACATTAGTAATATTTCTTGATAAATAACTGTGCTTATACTTTTGCTAAGTTTAAAACAACTGCCATATTGTTACAAACATATGTATAGTTTGTTGCCATGGCGATATACCCTGGCGCAAAATTAGCAACAATTTTAAAAGCAAGATCATTTTTCTGTGTCAATCTTTCCACATAGCTCATATTTGTCGCCAAACACTGACTTAGACAACGTATCTTGTTAATAATCATTTAATTTATAAAACATGGAGTATAGCACTCAGGATATGCTTGATAATCGCACGCATATAAAAATAGTTTATTTTCATATATGACAATCCAAATTTCCAGCTATATGCAAAGTTTTCTTTTCTTTTCATTTTTTTACTTTAAAATATATTATTTACGTACTCGAATAAACGCATCGGAATAAAATATTTAAATTTTATATTTCTTCCCCCCACTGAATAAATGACATTATATTTAAAAGAAAACAAGTAATTTTTCTATTTAAAAGTGAAATATCTCACCTTTTGCCCATCTGTGGCATCATTTTCTCTGACTTTTAGTTTTTGACCGTGCTAAGACTAGGAGCCGTAAATACAAACGTTAACTCCATGGCTTATTGATATTCTACTAATATTTAGTAACTATCACTTTTCTATGTTTACTGAAAAAAGTAAATATTACTAATACTATGAAGTTAGAACTAAAGTATTCATTTTTCTTTATATATAATTAGTATAATTGCAAATTTATTATGTCTGCAGGACGGCCTAAAAAAATCGAGAATATAACTTTAACGAAAGAATGCCAAGTCCGATTAGAAATACTGAAATTGAAAATGATATTTTAACGTCTAGACCAATGTGTGCTGCTAAAGAAAGAAGCCGACAAAAGATCGCAGATATGATGCATTGTGTTACTGAATCTGGATCCCAAGAATTACATCAATAGTGTACATTAAAAAGACGGAAAAGTGTTGGCAAAACAAGCGAAAGCCGCATTCAACCCATACGTGAAATGCAGCATTGTTCCATTCAGCACATAGCAAATGAAATAAATAATCGACAAGATCAAGATTTAGAAGAACAAAGGCGCCCTAACATAAGACGCCTGCAAATTTTAGTAAAGAAACGAATGCGAACATGGAAGTGCGCAGTTAACAAAGAAGCAACATACCAAAAATTGGGTTCTTTTAACATTGCATGTATTCATTGCAAAGCAATTCATTTTCCAGAATAGCGTGTGTCTAATAAAATTAACCAGGACTCATTTGACGACTGCTGCTTACATGGACGAATTAAGCTTGACTTCCTCATTTTTCCAAATGAATTGGTGCGTCTCTTTTTCAAATGCCATCCATTTGCTGAAAATTTCTACAAAAAAATCGCAATTTAAATTCATGCTTTGCTTTGGCTTCATTTAAGGCACATGGTAATCGAACAATTAACAGCCATGGTATTTACAGCTTCGTCGCCGGAGGACAAGTTTATCATAAGATGAATATGGCAGCTCATCCAACACAAAACAGTGAAGGCGTATTCGAACGACCGCAATATGGTCAAATGTACTTTTTAAGTTCAGAAGATGCTCTTAACTAAAGACTCGAATAACCTCTCAACCATGGAATCAGATGAAATTTAATGGAACTTTTAGAGCATATTATTCGGTCTCAAAATATGTTTGCATAAACATTTATGATGATGCGAGAAGTTGAAGAAGAAGTGAATCGACATGCTAAAGCAGAAGGAATAAAAGCTCCATATGTCAAACTTCTGTTTACAATGCAAGAAAATGCTGATTACAGAAGATTCAATGTCCCTAAAACCAATGATGTATGCGTCGTGCTTACACTCAACGCTGATCAAAGCTTTCCACATAACGAAATGGTGGTACATCAACGTGGAAAAAAATTGTCAACTTGCGTAATATTGATAAACGGATAGAACCATTCACGTATCCACTATTTTACCCCAAAGGAACATTTGGCTATTCTGTGGATCTACAATTGCAAACACCTTATACAAGTCGTCAGCATCTTACTCGACTAGAATTAGCACAATATAGAATTGCTTTTCGACTTGAACTTACTAAATACCTTCCTCCAGAAACAGCTATTATAGGTGCAGATTTGCGCCAAATACACTTCAACGCTTTGCATTTTGGTGGACGGCTTTTCCAACAATACCTCGTTGATACATACATCAGAGTAGAGCGCTATCGCATCCAATGGATCAAGGCTAATCAAAAAAAATTCTTGCTGACCAATATTCTGGCGTTACCCACATTATTAAGGCACACGCTGAAAAGAAAAATGTTGTTGTTGGTGAAAAGATAATACTGCCAACTTCATTCATTGGATCGACCCGATACTATGTTGAACAGTTCGAATATGCGATGGCCATTGTCTACTGATATGGATCGCCAGATTTCTTTATCACTGTGACATCAAATCCTGAATGGCTAGAAAGTAAAGAGACATCAAGTGTTGTTTTGGGAAATGGAATGATACATGAGCATCCTGCTCAAGATAGACCTTATCTCGTCGCTAGAGTTTGTAAAATTAAATTCGATGACATTATTGAAGAATTGGACAAAAAACAAGTATTTGGAAAGGTCGCTGGTTACGTTTATACTATAGAATTCCAGAAACGTGGCCTCCCACATATGTATCTGCATCTGATTATGGCTCCTGAAGATAGAATCCGTAACCCAGAGAAACTTGATGACCTTGGGAATTTCCGCTGAAATATTTCAGCGGAAATTCCCATTAATAATGATCCTGAATTACGAAATCTGGTGCTAAAATGGATGATTCACAATCCGTGTGGGAAACTAAACCCAAATGCATCGTGTATGATTAATATAAATGGGTGCAAGACATGTCGCTTCAACTATCATAAAATGTTTAACGAAATCCCTTCTTTAGCGGACGATGAAAAACCAAATTATCGACGTAGATATAATCCACAATTGGATCAACATAGTTTAGAATTTTCGCATGAGTATGCTGTTTATCGAAAGGATGTAAATAGTTGCAAAATAACAAGAGATAACCGTCACGTAGCTCAATACAAGGCTTATCTGTTGAAGAGATACAAGTGTCATATAAACGTTGAATATGTAGGAAATATTCGTGCTGTAAAATATCTCTACAAATATATCTACAAAGGGCATGATTGTGCAACAATAAAGATCGTTGAAAACCAAAGAAAACTTATGTACAATGAAGTAGACACCTATATTGAAGGTCGATGTATCACTCCACTAGAAGCATGTTGGCGATTATTTGGCAACGAGATTCAAAAGAAAAGCCATTCTGTTCAACCACTTAGATATCCATTTACCAGGTCAATTTCGAATTGCAAACATTGATCTAGCACAAGAAGATTTAGCAGATACGGGTCAGAAAGGTTCAATATTAGAGGCATATTTCCGGCATAATCGAGGCCTAAAGCAAATAGAAGAAAATAATCTTCTGAACGGAAATTCTCAAGACGTTATATATCACTACAATTGGCAAATTCCTGAATATTTCAAATGGGATGGAAAATCCAGCAAATGGATTCAGAGAAGTCGCCGTTTACGCGTTACTGGTCAAATTCATAACGTAAATTTCATCTCCCAGCCAGAACTCCACCACTTACGAATGTTGCTGTACCATGTTATGAATGCAACAAGCTTCGAAGATATGCTAACAGTTGATGGCATTACATATACATCATATAAACAAGTTTGTTTAGTTCGTGGACTAACTTACGATGACTAACAATGGATTGAAAGTCTGCGAGAATCTATGTCGAAGATGCCTAAAGTCATGAGAACGCTGTTTACACAGATTCTCATATTTGGATCTCCTGAAAATCCAAGACGCCTATGGGAAATGTTTAAGGAAGATTTGGCTGGAGACTTCATCCGAGAAACAGGACTGATGGTTAATTCTGTCGAAGAAGCGCTTAAGCGTACTTATCGAATTATCGCATTCAAGTTAAATACAGAAGCTACTGAAGGTAGGAATTTCCTATACTAGGTTCATCAACTTGGTATGGACGATATTGATGGATACGAGAACTTGCTAAATGAAGAAACTATGAACACCAATGAGTCTATTTCTATTTGAGAACATATGTATCAACTTCTTAAAGGGAGACAAATTGAAATTGTTGATACCATCTTACATTCAGTAAACGATTCACCACCTAGATCAAAATGTTTCTTTATTGATGGGCCTGGAGGCACTGGAAAGACTTTAGTATACAAAACTCTTTATTACATACTTTCAGGACAAAAGCATAAAGTAAAGTTCATGGCATTGACTGGGATTGCTTCTATTCTGCTACCTGTTGGAAGTACTTCACACAAGACTTTTGGACTTAAAGTTCTATTGACATCGGATTCAATTTCCAACGTCAAAGCTAGATCCGCTAAAGCAGTCGAACTCAGCAAAGTTGATGTATTTTTGATGGATGAAGCTCCTATGCTGCCAAAATACGGACTTCACAATATAGATCAATTGCTGCGCTCTATTGCAAATCCAATTTTGCCATTTGGTGGAAATATTATGGTCCTAGGAGGGGACTTCTGTCAATGTCTACCCATCCAACTGCGAGCAAACAGAAGTGAAATATTGTATTTATCAATCAAAAAAAGTGAGCTGTGGCACCACTTCAATTCAATTTCATTAACAGATAACATACTCGTTGATCCGGAACAAAGAGAATTTGCCAAATATCATTTGAAACTTGGAAATGAGGAGCTACCTGAGAACGCGATGGGTGAAATCGAACTACCCGTAGATATACTTTCAAATGGTTATCTCATTGATGAAGTCTTTGGAAACTGCTTAAATATACGAAATTATGTAGAAATGAAGGATCGAGCTATCCTTGCGCCATTAAATAAAGATGTCAGCAAGATTAACGCCGAAATTATTGAAAATCTTCCTGGAGAGTATAAAAACTGCCATCGCTACGATTCCTTCAAAGATCAACCTGAAGGAGCAATCCAGTTTACGACGGAATTTCTCAATTCCATCGAAATAGCTGATTTGCCACCTCATGAGTTAAAGCTTAAAAATATCGCAATAATAATACTATTGCGCAATTTAGATGTTTCAGAAGACCTTTGCAATGGAACAGGCTAATTGTTAAAGATCTTTGCAATAACATAATCAAAGTAAAAATAATCACATGAGAATATTCAGGTATCGAAGTACATATTCCGCGAATAACTCTCGATTCAAGCAGAGGTCAACTTGGATGCACGATGCAAATGCATCAATTTCCTCTGAGGCCAGCATTTCCAATAACTATACATAAAGCTCAAGGTCAGAGCTTCGAATTTGTTGGCGTCGACTTACGGACACCTGTTTTTGTGCATGGAACGCTCTACGTTGCTTTTTCCAGGGTTAAGAGGCAAAACAACTTAAAGGTACTTCTACCTACAGAAAATCCTCATCACACTCATAATGTTGTATGGAAAGAAGTATTGAATACACCAACAACCAACCAATTTAGTATTTAAAAGACTGCAGAAATATGTAACAAATGGTTTACTAGAAAGTACTAAGAAAGGGATATAGATTTGTAAATAAATAAAAAGATCAAAAAACAAATATTTAGTGTGTGTTATTATTATTTTTAGAAAGTAGAAATGACTGTAGTGTGTAGAAATTAATGAGAAGAAATGAATGTAGAAATAAATACGCTTAAATAATAAATAAATAACATTTTTTCAATGCAATATAATCGCAGAATAAAAAAATCACCGAGTGATGCTCGGTGTACCAGGTACTATATTATTATATGGGCAATGATGATAATAATTGTAATAAACGATACTAAGAGTAAATTAAAAAATCAAAAACCCTACTGCGTCAAAAGCGAACTAATTAATTATTTTTCATCAATGTGAAACTATTTTTTATATTACTCACCTATTTTTTTCTTTTTACTTGTATTGATGACTTTTAAGTTGTTTTTAATTGTTAGTTCCTATCTATAAACACTGTTTTGATGAGGCCTATGAATGTCTATGAAGGTTAACGTTGCAGTAAAGCTAGAGATCCTACCTACACAACTTTCATGTGGTGCAATATTTAAACGGAGCTTCTAACTGTAAAATAGTCAATGAAACATCGTCTTCATTTTGAAAGACCTATACAATGATATGCCACTTGATAGGGTGCGTAATATTTTTTTACTCTACCGCCATTTTATATTTTACGGCCGCCATTTTTAATTTATGAAAATAAAATCTAGCCTATAACCATGGGACTGTTAAAACGAATCGACAGAGATCTCATTCATTAAAATCCATCCAGCCGTTGAGATGTTTCGAGGGTATAAAGAAATCCACATACCCACATACGCGTGAAACACATAACACTTCTTGGCAGCCGAGTAAAAATGTCAAGTAAACAATAGTTGATCATGGTAATCCACATCGGTCAAAATGACCGCTTTAGCGGTTATAGGTATGCGTTTTTCCTGGCGGTTATTGGTGTTAAACCTTTGAAATGATAAGAATTTAAAAAAAAGTTGGTGATTTCTTCGGTTATTAACTCTTGGCATGCGGTTACATAGGTGCCAACTTGTACGGATTTTTCTTAACACTAAAATTTTACAGAAATTTTTGACTTATTTAAACGTTGAAATTGCTTGAATTTCGGTGATTCAATTAGGTAAAATTTTCTATTAAATTTTATTGGTATGGAAAATCCGTACAAGTTGGCAGCTATGCGGTTAATACGAAAGTATCGCGTTTCATAAATTTTGAAACTGTATTTGAATACATAATTGATATATCTACTGAATATATAAAATGCAAATGTGAATTTCGTTCCGGCGTCTTATAACTTGAGTCCTACTGAATGAACTTTGACGTGACTTCTAATGTTAGTTAGATAATGTTTCATAGAAATTTGAGTATATTGTATATCGCTCTACGTTACTTAGTTATAGAACTATGGGTGAAAGTTTTATAATCAGGTGAAGGTTTTAGTGTATGACATATTATTCTACGTTCCTTTATAACAGAATTGTGGGGGAGGGGGTGTCTATAAACAATTGAACCCTATTGTGAAACATTAGAATTTTAAAAAAAATACGGGACGGATTTTGACAAGACTTGTTGGTTACTTAGTTAGATAATTTTTCAAAGATGGTTTTTATATATTGCATATCATTCTTTACTAAATCATACTACAAATGATCAACTAATTCATTCGGTGCTTAACAGCCGAATTTCGCCTGCAACTTAAGAAATTATAATAGCGCGATGGCGTTCCTATTGTTTTCGGCACTGCAGAAGGACAGTCCATGTAAAGGACAATATTGTGATAAAACAAAAGTTAAATTCACCGAAATATTTCGTTTGATTCAAAGTTCGTTTGGAGAAACCGACTAGCGTAGCTGGCGAAGCCCGCTAGTTTAACATTAAAATGCTTTTTTTGCGTTGTTAGTGGGCGATTTTTTCCTTACCTAATATCCCTACATAATACCGCCAGCATTGTGTAGGTATAGGGTAAGGAAAAAAGCGTGCAAAAAGACGTTCGTCTGACATTAGCCTTAACCCTCTCGCTGCGCAACCGGAGATTTCCTCGTGCAACGTAAAAGTAGCAAAATTTGCGCAACCCGAGATTTCCTCAGGGATGCATTTTTCCCGTTTAATTAACTCTCCGTTATTATTCCCCCCAGTATTTTTTTATTGTAAATTTTGTCTGGTTTTCCGATTACATTATTCACAAATTTTTGTTTTAAAAAACCGGTGATAAAAGATTAAAAATTCTGTAAAGTATGCTCGTTCTGACAAACTTTTTTTATGATCTAACTCTATATCGAAAAAAAAAAAAATCTTTTAAAAAACATTTCACATAATTTAACTCTAAAATATATGTAGATTTGTAATATGTAATTTTAAAAAATTGCGCAATATTTGAACCCATTTTGATAAAAGAATTACGCAGCGAGAGGGTTAATGTAAAAATCTATTACTATTATAAATTTTAAAAAAGAAGATTTTCACCATTGTTCTATAACGCGGACCGACCGGGTTTGTTCTCCTCGTGAATATAACGATTAAAACAGCGTTTTCCAATTTCTTTTTCCTGCAAACTGTTTCACTGCCATACATGTACTTCGCGGTCCATTAAAATGTTTTAACTTTCCCAACCATTTCTAACAGTTATAAGATCTAAAAGTAAAATAAATCTGTTCGTAAAGTTTAATAAAATTAAAGAAACACATAAAATGTTTAAATGATTTATTAGATTATTATTTTTTAAATACATAAGCATACAAATACTTCTTTATAGATATTTGTCATTATTGAATATTTTTGACAACTTTTATATATTTCAGGCATAATGTGGAGCAGTATGTAATAATTTCATACCCAATTTATCGTTTGAAGATTTAGCGCTTACCGGCGCGGTGTCCTTGAAAAAGGACACCTAATTTTAATTCCAAAACTGACAAACGGCAACAAGAATATTTAACTAAAATTTTTCTATTATAATGTACATGAAAATAATAAGCAAGTTCGTATTTTCTAATAAATTCGTTTATAAATTGCGGTGTCAGTCCACTATTTCATCAGTTTATAAACAGAATTACTCCGCGCCGGTAAGGGTTAAATTAGAAATTAAACATTTTATTGAGAAAACAAATCGCTACATAACTTAATTATTCGATTTATTTAAAACATGTGAATGACCAATTTGATCAATTTATTTCATTATCTTCTAATGGTAACTACCAGCCGTAATATGAAGAATTTACCTTCGATGAAGTTTATTAAATCTTATCCAGGGTTCGTACAGGTACTGTTATTTTCAAGGCCAAATATCCGTATTTTTTTAAAGAAAAATAAATCTAGTTTAAACGACCGAAATTTCGCCTTATTTAAGGAAAGATTTTCTATAAGAAAATACTGGTACCGAAAAATTTCTTAGTCTAGAAATTCAAGGACCCGTACGAACCCTGTTATCTTGATATCTCCGATACAAATATTTATTCTATTAAAATACCAGGGTTCGTACGGATACCGTTATTTTCAAGACCCAATATCAGAATTTTTTTATAGAAAAAATAATCTAGTTTAAACGGACGAAATTTCGCCTTATTTCTGGAGAGATTTTCCATCACAATAGTGGTACCGAAAAATTTCTTAGTCATGAAATCCAAGCACCCGCACGAACGCTGGAATTACATGTTCTTGCAAACATTATTTTAAACATATAGTACAAATTATATCCATTTATTATTAAACTCACACCGCAAATTTATAGCTATAAAATACTTATATTCAAAAGACTAAATTTATTAAGTAGCTCGAACTGGGTGTCTAGTGGTATAATCATGCAAATCGGTTGCTATAAATGCAACCGATGATATAAGCTTAATAAAAGAAATAGTTTCTCTGTCTGTGGTTGTCTCCTGTCCAGGCTCTCACACACGAGCTGGTTTTTTTTAAATAAAAAACCCGGGTTTTTTACAACCCTAGAACGCTCCTTATTCCGTACCTACGAATTAGTCCCTCGGGTCTAAAAAGACCCATGCATGTTTCGGGCTTAAATTCGGCAGTCTACAAGTAATAAATTTATTATTTTAATAACTGTTGACGAATACTAAAACAAAAAATAAATTATGACAGTAAAAAGATGAAATAAAAGTAAAAAGTACTTACAACATCTTCTTTACATGTACATCCAAAAAACACAAATGAATCTTTCAAATATTTAAATATAATTATCCCTTATAACAGTTATGGCAAACTGTATTCAAATGCTTGCATGTAAAGCAGTGGCATGTTACACACTTAAATGTACATTTATTGTTCTTTTTTGCATCGGTGACACTTTCCTCGCTTCTTAGCAATTTCCAATTCAGCTGAAGTACTAGCAATTTCTTTGCGGATTCGCTTCGCACTTTGAACCTTCTGTTTTACTCCTTGCCCTCTTGGAAGATTTTCTCTGGTCTGTATATGCTTTTTTACAACTTTTTCACCCAAGTTTTCCAAAAAAATTCTTCGTCTATAAGGACAGTCTTTCTTCCATGATTTATTTATTTTGCAATAAAGTACAAAAGCGTTATATGCAGATATGCCTAAAATATTACAAAATACAACAAATGGCCAACGGTTTGTCTTCTTTTTTGTGGTGTAAGTAGCTACCATTTTGTTCAGCGTATCAACTGCTTCCTCAGTTTTATTATAACCAAAGGTGATCTCTGGTTTTCTTGAAATACTTCGTTCAATTTTCTCATTCTTATGCGATGTGCTTTGAAGAGTAACACATTTATTTTTTTTGGAATGTAAGACACAAGCGTTATACCTTTAGTAAACGTAAATGTTGAAGTGTATCTTTCTTTTCCTTTTGTTACTTAAATTTCTGCAGGAATAGATGATTTATTTTCTCTTATTGTACCAATCATTGTTATATTTCTTTTTAGCAACATTTGACGTAAATCATAAGGTGTAAAGAAATTGTCACAAGTTATATTATGTCCTCGTAAACCATATGATAAATCCAAAACTAATTTCAATCCTTGGTTTTTTTCGGGAGCATTTCGTGGTTGTTTTCCTAAATATGGCTGGATATTCCTTGCATAGCAAGTGTCATCATCGCACAAAATCCAGAATTTTATACCATATGTAGCAGGTTTTCTAGGCATGTACTGCCTAAAAGGACATTACCTCTAAAAGCAATAAGTTTTTCATCCACCGTTACATATACTTGTGGATTGAAAAGATTGGGTGAAATTTTTACCCATTTATCCCATAATTCTCGAATTGCGGCAGATTTATCATTTGATCTTCTTCGTTGTCGAGTTTCCCGGTCATCAAATCGTATTACTCTTGGTATTATTTTGAATTGCTTTAGAGACATTGTAGCTCTACTCTAAACAAATGTCTTCCCTTGAATTCATCCCATAGACTTGTTGATTCATTGCGTGATTTGTACACACCTGCGAGCACTAAAATGCCTATGCATGCATCGAAATCTACGATATTTAGATCTGTCCAATTTTCTCCATATACACGTTTTCCCTCTAAATTAATATAATTTATGATTCATGGTTTTTAAATTATGGGGAAAAAGCAGTTCAGAAGAGATATATTCGTATTCTATTCGTGCTGTTAAATATCGAGTTGGGCCAGGGGTTATTTTAAAATATTACTGCTTTCTAATTGACTAGCACTTGGATGTGGCTTTGCATACCACGTTATTTTTTCATCTCTGGGCCTCATTATCTCAGATACTTTATGTATAGTGTCTATTTCTTCATCTGATGAAGAATAATTATCAATATACATATGATCCTCTTCCTCCGATACAGCTTCCTCCACGTCAGACACATTTTCATCATCTGTATAGCCTTCCATGAAAGCGAAATAAAACTTTCATATAACGAATAAAAAATGCACTAACGTTCTCCTGAAATAAATATTCGAACTGATTCAAAAAGGTAAACTTTTTACTTCTAGCTGAGAGTAAAACAACAAACAAATTGGATTTCCTGTATGACTTGCCTGGTGCCAGATGTCTCATAAGTTCATTTTCTTCCTGATAATTCTACCCCCCCCCCTTACCTTTTTTGCAGCTGTATACGAGAAATAAAACAATATCGGCGTTTTCAAAAAACTATGTGAATGTATTTGTATGCTTGGACAAAAAAGACCCAAGGGACAGATTAAGGTGTTTTTTTGTTGTGTTAAAACTAAAAGTCCTATTAATTTAAAATTTTAGTATGTGTTAGTTAAGAACAAATCTGGAAAAGTCATTATATTTCAGAAAATTCTCATGAGTATTTTTTGAGTAACACAAGCTGAAACATGTGTATAGGTCTAAAAAGACCCAGGGAGCTTTCTAGGGCTATGGGTTTTAGTGGCTAGCTGCCCGGGATGGGTTTTTTATAAAAAAAATACCCGGTATTTTAAAACCCTGGCCACAAGTGACTATTTTTAACACTTTCTAGCGTAGTTGAAAAGTGTTTATGCCTTGGGTTTGTCTCTCCGTGCTCTAACTCACCTAAATATGGTCCGATTGCTATGAAATTGATAGATGTTATTGGGTATTACTATAGCATGTTCCGTATTGGAGATTAAGTGTTTGGCATTTACAGTTCATTTGCAGAGACACTCAAAATAATTCCGCTACATTACGGTCTATGGGTAAGAATCGTTTGCGATGTATTTTAATGCAATTATACTAGTTTAACCCATCAGCACACGCGTTGGGATAAAATCTACTCCAGCCCAATCGCATTTCTTCTTTTTTTTAAAATGATAAATGTTTTGGGCACGTTTCTGACCTGCCTTGTACCTTTCAATGTCAAGGTCGAGAAGGGATGGATGAAGCAATATCTTTTCTTAGATTGCTAGGAGGGGAGAAATATACCTCTTTGGACTACAAAATCATGTCCGTGCAGAAAATTTTCATTTCTATACGTTCACTTTTTATGGGATTACACACACTAAAATAATTTTTTTGAAAGATTAACATAAAAGCTACTTGTCTATATTGATGAAAGGGTTATTAAAGGTAATTAATTTAAATTTTGTGAAAAAATTCATCTTTTAAGGTGTAAAACATATCGTTTGCATATTTTCTAAAAAAAAAAACGTGATTTTTTTTTACAGAAACTGCTACAAAATCTCAAAATAAATATGAAAAGCATGATTTTTTCACTAAAAGAAGTAGTACTGAAACATTTCACAATATAGAGCAGTAGATTTGTTTTTAAAACGCATTTAGCCAAAAATATAATGGAGACAAAATGGGGTGAGATTAATCCCACGTGTGTAGTAACGTAATGGAAACGGGCGCGTATTGAACTATTGAAGCCTATGAACAATAATTGCTGGAAGTGCGTTTTCAGTTCTGGTACGCGTTTTTAAATTGAACAATTTTTAAAAATATTATTTGATGTGGATAAATTCTATAGATCATATACAGGACTGCACAAAATTTTTCAAGTACTTTTCTATTTATTCACGGAAATTGCTGAATGAAAATTTTTAAATGTTCAATTCGTTTCTATGAACTAACTGGTAGCATAATATCTAGCATACATACAAAGCCATAGATCACATACAGGTCTGCACAAAAACTTATATTTTTCCGACAAATGGTTGTAACAGTAGAAATTCGATTTTCAAATACCTCATAAGTTTTTCAAATGGTTTATTTATACATCATATTTCACCTTAATAAACTGTGAAGTGTGTACGTTACAGTATTCTGAATGTTATGGAAATTGTTACGTAATCTACTCCGAGACAAGATTTTAAGTTCTTGTTTAATTCTAATTAGCACCACTTTTTCAAAACAGAAATACTTTGCATACGCTTTGACAACATTTGCAAGGTAAATGTATTACAAAATGTATTTTTATTTTCTGCTATCTTCAATAAAAGAATATATTGTAATCGAAATTTTTTTCGACGGGTTTACACGTTTTAGGGGTCAGAAATCCCAAAAAACATGTTTATAGAAAATGTCTGGCTGTCCGTCTGTCTGCCGCCATTGTACCATCAAAAAGTGTATGAAGTTATACATAGAATTGAACCAATTTTTTTTTTAAGTTTTTGGTTATGGCAAGCAGGTCCTTCCTTCATTTGGAAAAAATCCGCCGGAAGGGGGCGGTGCAATAGCAATTTTTGTGCGATTTTTGATATTGTACCATCGAAAAGTGAAGTTATGAATAGTATTGAACCAAATTTTTTGTGTATGTGTTTGGTCATGGCCTGGAGGTGCTCTCTGAATTTGGAAATATTTCGCCGGAATGGGGCGCTGTAATAGCGATTTTTGTGCCATTATCAATATTGTACCTTGGAAAAGTGTATGAAGTTACATATAGAATTGAACCAAATTTTTTGTATATGTTTTTGGCCATGGCAAGAAGGTCGTTCGTGAATTGGGAAAAATTCCGTCGGAAGAGGGCGCTGTAATAGCGCTTTTTGTGTAATCTTCTTAATTTTTCGTTCTTCTATTGTACGCCAATGACCCGCGAATCGACGGGAACTTTCCATTCTGATAAGCCGACTATTTGCGACTATTCGTGATTTTAATAAATATCATGATCGAAATTAACTCGTTTTAACCCCGATTAATTGACTGAAGCAGAAATTTAAGGTGAAAGTCAAAGTTTATATATTACTGAACTAATAAAAATGAAATAGGGACATCTGTAACAACATTTTGAAATATTAAAATGTATGAGATAGAAGAAAGTTTTGGGATTGACACATCCAACTAGCTTTTTATGTTTTTTGCTATGACAAGCAGGTCATTATTTCATTTGTAAAAAATCCGCCGGAAGGGTGCGCTGTAATAGCGATTTTTGTGCGATTTTGAATATCGTACCATCGAAAATTGTATGAAGTTATGCATATAATTAAACCATTTTTATTTGTTTTTAGCTATATCAAGTAGGTCCTCCCTTAATTTGGAAAACATTCGCCGGTATTGGGCGCTGTAATAGTGATTTTTGTGTAATCTTCTTAATTTTACATAGTTCTATTGTACACCAGTGGCTCGTGAATCAACGGGAAAGAAACTATACATTTGAAAATTTAAAATGAGATATTTCTATAATGTTAAATTATGAAAAATGATAGAAAAAAGGGATAAATATTGGTCTGATGACTTTTTAAAGTAGACATTGATCTTTTCCACGTTCTAAAACGTATGTACTAAAAGTTTCGTGCAAATCCGTCTAAAATTGAAGATTTGTATAAAGGACATACACACAGAGAACGGCTTTCATATATATAGATTGAGATGTAAAAATATTAAAATGTTTTATTTTCATCTTAAACAAATCTCTGTACTGTGTACTTTAGTGTTTTACTCTGTACTGTACTCTAGTTCTAACTTATCTGAAAGTGGATGAAAAATTGATTACAAAATTCCATTCTAAGTTAAGATAAACAAATACGAAAAATCCTGCGTCCTCCATAGATTATGAAACACTTTCCAACGCCATTCAGAATAATGTAAAAAAATATTTCCCAGTTTATTGAGGTGAAAGGCGATACCTAAATAAACAATTTGGAAAACGCCAAACGCATTTAACCAATTATCTACAGACGGTATTTATAAGTACCATTAAAATAACTTGTTATAAAATTCATTTAATGCATCGAGTAGCTGTAATGCAGTTTAGAATGAGTTATAGATACACCACTTATCTTCTCCCTAAAGCATTATTGATTACATAAAACAAAAATATTTTTAAAAGGATAATTTCTTTTGCCTTTGCACCTGTTCAGCTTTCTTGGCGTTGGGGGGGGGGGGGGGGGAGGATGTTCAACTCGGAAATATATCTATATTTCTATTGTATGAACATTATATTTGTACATTTACTAATTCTACAAAATACTAAGAAAATATTTAAAATAAAAGATTTGTGTAGGGTAATAAATATTGCACAAAATCCTTAAAATTCAAATGTAATTAAACCTTCTAAAATTTATTAAATGATTATGTAAATATTCTATTATATTAAACAATTCACTAAAAATGCTTTAAAATTAAATATTTCATGAATTCATAACTCAGTACATAAAGGGTTAAAACCCCAATTTCTACTATTACCACGAAATAACGAAGATGTATGTGATGTCTTTTGCGTGTGTGTGCAGCTCTACATATGATCCACAGATTGTTATGTATGCTACATAGTATGTTAAAAGTTAGTTCAACGAATAGCACATTTGAGAAATTTCCATTAACATAGCTGCCAACTCTTCCGCTTTTTCAGACCACAAAAATTTAATAGAAATTTTTACTTTATTTAATCGGCAGATTACGGCGATTTAAGAAGGTAAAATTTACTATAATATTTTTGTGGTCTGAAAAAGCGTAAGATGTTGGCAGCTATGCCATTAAGCAATTTCTGTGAATAAACGGCAATGTACTTGAGAACTTTTGTGCAGTCCTGTACTTGATCTATAAAATTAATACATACCAAGTAATATTTTAAAAAAATATATCTCAATTTGAAAACGCGTACCATAATTGAAAACGTACTTCAAGAAATCAGAGATCATATGCTTCAATAATTTAATTATTGTTCAATTTCTTCTGTGCCCAAATTCTTTTTTGTGTCCCTGTAAATAAATGATAAATTAAATTCTATGTACACTCTATTCTATCGCGAGCACCGTCTAGTACACCTCAGTTATATATATATATAAATTTCAGCATGCTTAAAATACTATAGTACCATTAAAATACAAAGCAATTGATTTCCCCCATAGACCGTAAAGTGGTGGAATTCCTTTGCGTGTCCCTGTAAATGAACAGTAAATGGCACACACTATATTTACGAACATGCTATACTGATACTCAATAATAACTATGAATTGCATGGCAATTGGGCAGTATTCACGCAAGTTAGAGTACGGATAGATAGACAGACAGACAATCCGAATACCTAAACACCTCTCAACTTTGCTTGAAAGTGTTAATTAAAAAGTGTTATAAAGTAATCGACAATTGTTGAGATTTCCCTTAATGTTCGGGCCGCCTCATATTTGCCTTTATAAATAAGTTTATTTTTAACCCCTTGGGGACGAGCGACACGTATACGTGCCGCATGAAGCGCTCAGAATCCTTGGTTTTCCTCACCAGTAAACTTTTACTGTAAAATATGCCTTATTTAATCAGCGCATTTTCTCGATTCAAAAAGACGCGAATTTCTGTGTTTTAAAAACAGTGACAAAAGATTAAAAAATTCGTAAAAGGCTCCCGTCCCGAAGGGGTTAAGCATGCGGCTACTTATATTTACTTATGTTACACAATTATGCTCAATTATACATTCTTTTGGAAGTTCCAAAGAATCTGAAACCACTATTTCATATAAAGAAACATCTATTTAATATTTTAATCGAAGAATTTCCAATCACACTCGTTTAACCGTAGAACTGACAATGTTTTTTGCGCGATAAAGTAATGTGCAAGAAATCTGTTAAAAAATTGTGGTTGTCGTATATACTTAAAGAAAATCAGAAGGCCCAAGTCCCTTCTTTTACAAATATATTCTTTTACAAATGTATGAATTTATAATTAGACATTGTTTAATTAATGGACCAAAAGTGAAATAGAAGAAAATATTTAAAACCGATTCTGTGTATACATGCCTTTTCATGTGGAATGTAAAATTCTCAATAAAATGATGCGTTAAAAAGAATGTTTGTTTATTTTCTTCAAAGTTTTCCTCCTTGAAGGATTACACCTACAGAAATTGGATTTTAGATGAAGAAATAGTTGAAAATTTAAAAGAAGATTACATTGCCTGAAGTACAAGGACATTGTGTTGAAGAAAATAACTTTTCAGAAAACTTTGAAAGTAGCTATTTTCTAGGGTAAATATTTTAAAATATTTTGCTTTTTTAATTTAATATACAAAGATTTAAAATCTTGCTCTGAAAAATTATGCTGGTTTGATGGATGTATAATACAAAATAATGATAATAGTGAGAAAAATTCTTTGATATTAGCTGCAAGAATTTGTCTTTGGAAAGAAAGAAATTTTTTTTTCTTTTTGTACACGTATTTTGGGTTAAATACCAGAAATATAAAAGAGAAATTCCTTATCTTAATTAAATATAAAGCAACATTCATCCCCGTTACAAAATACGAATATTTTTATTTAAATGTAGTGGTTTCGCTGAACTCAATTTATTTATTAAAAGCTGACTTTTAAACGTCAATCACGACGCAGTTTACGGTTAACCCCTTAACCTACGATTTACGTCTAACAGCTCCACGGCTTGGCAAATCCATAGCTACACTAAAATTTAATAGAGATTTTCGCCTTGTTTAAACATGGAATTTCGACAATTAAATTAATCTATATTTACTGTGAAATTTTAGTGGTAAGAAGAATTTACATTTGGTTCGATCATCGTACGCGGACTATGCCCGTCATTGTAGGTTAAGGGGTTGAGAATGTAAAAGAAAAAAAATCAGGAAATGAATGTCTTTTAAATACCAGAACAAATCATGGAAGATTATGTTTAATACCAAGTGTACAATCAAAACTGAGCATTCGATTTCAAAACGCCAAAGATTGTGTCAATTTCAGCATGAATGGCGCCCGTAAGCAGAATTTTCTCTGTAAACATAAACTGAATAAAGACATAATTCTCGATCAAATGGCTAATTATTTTCTTGTAGTTTGACAATTTTTGCAATTAAAATCCACTATCCGAAAGTAAGGTACATATTCCAGTACTCATGTACGAATTATTTTATCGCTAAGTAAAGATTGCAGATAATTTCAAGCCACTTCATTTGAAGAGATTACCAGTTTTCCTAGTACCTCTCATATGGGCAGTGTATTTTCGCCCAGCATAATTTGCCCGTGCTACGTACAAGTATCGCATTTCCCAAACTTAAATTTTTATTTATCCGGTATACTTCAGTCTAGTGGAAAATTTTGCTGATAAATGGCATTAGTCATCCAAAAACATGTTTTGCTATTGCCTAGCTTTTGGATGCTATGCGAAGCACTTGTTTGTTTTCGAAATAGCGTGTTGCGCTTGCTGACGTTTGTGTGAATAAGACTGTGTTCAGAATTATATTCTGCGTATACGTTAGACTTTTTGTTTCTGGTAACGGAGCTCCGTATAATTTTTATATCATTATTCCGAAGTTGAATTCTAAATTTGAATGTAAAGTTTCTTTCTTAGCCACAAATGGATGACATTGTGAGCAGTGATTCCGAAAATTGTGATTTCAGTGATTGTGAAATTTTTGTCAGTGAATTTGGTAGTTTCTTTCGATTTTTGACACGGATATATCTGAACACAGTTGAAATATTAGTATCTTTTCCAAAATTCAACAGGATAGAAAATGGAAGGCACATAATGAAAGCTTTTCAGGAATATACCAGGCCGGATACTGCTCGTCAAATTCAAAAATTGTTGCAAAATTTCAAGTGGGTAGCGTGGAGTATTCACATACGCCATCAGAAAAACTCGTCTATATACACTAAATTATTCCTCAGTTTTTAACAAATGATTTCCATACTCTTAGAAAACAAGTTTTTTCCGTGAATTCACTAAAATACATGCATAGTTCTTTAACCTCTTCAAGGGCGGTGGTTCATTTTTGGACCACCTACTTTTAATCCCTAAATGTCACATTGGCACCAGAATATAGTAATGAAAATTTTCCTTTTATTAACCCTAGATCTACCGGGAATTTTATTCAAGTTTTAATAAAACTTTCTACACCAGAATTTTTATTTAAAACTATTTAACTTATTTATTTACCTTATTTTTGTCTGGTTTATATACTTAGTTTATTTTAAAGATATTTCTGGTTTGAATGAATATTTTGTATGTACCTGTCGGGTCCAATGGACCCGTCTGGTAGACGGAGGGTTAAGTACGTAAACACAGAATATCAACACAACCCGCCTCCAAATAATGAAAACTACCATTTTTCTGTTCGGGAAGGGAGGTGCTTATTTACTCATTAAAATATCAAAATACGCAGTTTATTATTTAAAAATGATTGACTGGATAAAAAGAAATGCAAATAGAAAATTAATTTAATATATTTCTATTAGTTTTTGTGGAAAAAGCATATAAAGCGCCATGAAAACAATCTCCACTGATGGTTTTTGAGAAACACTATTTCCGCAAAAGACGGCAACTTTCACGTTAAAAGTTCTGGCCAATCAGATTTCGAGATGTCAAAACCTGGTTGGGAAAACCAAAATATGTATCTGTTTTATTTGCTCAATTACACCGTGATCAATGAGGATTAGAAAAAAATGTTTAATACAAAAGTTACGTATTTTTGTCCGTAGAATCCGAATCTGCAATAAAAAATGGGGGTTATCATTCAAGATTTCAAAGTTGGACCATCTATGAACCCCCGGTGGGGAGTCGGTTGCGGGGATCAAATTTGGTATCACTGAGTAGATTTTTTAAAAATATTTAATACGTATAATTTCGTTTTTCAATCTGCTTTGTATTTCTCGAGTTATTCGACCGTTTCCAGACTTTTCGGTCACCCTGTATATAAAATGAAATTGGGAAATTCATTCCGGCGTCTTATAACTTGAAACTTTCTGAATGGATTTTGATGGACTTCCACTGTTAGATAATTTTTCAGGGATGTTTTACCATATTGTATATTGTTCTACGTTCCCCCATAGTTGTAGAACTATGGGGGTAAGTTTTATAATTAGGTGAAGGTTCTAGTATATGAAATATTGTTGTACGTTCCTTTGTAATACAGGGTTCGTAAGGGTTGCGTAATTTTCCAGGTAATATACCAGTATTTTTTTTTCAGTTTTCATTCCAGAATACCAAGCATAAGAGCCTCAATTGATAGCTTTAGTTTAATATCTGAACTTTATTATATTTTACTGATTGCATATATGATTAAAGTTTAATTTTAATAATTTGGACAACTGAGTAACTTTAGATTAAAATAATGTTTGTTTGAGAGTTAGATTAACTAATATAATATGCATTTTTTATTGTAACTAATTTCATAGGTTTATTATAAATCAATGAAACAGTTCCTTCCTAAACATTTTCTTTCGTCGAAAATCGACGGGTTCTACCTCGTATGTATAAAATGCAAATGGTGATTTCCTTCTGGCTGTTATAATTTGATTCTGCTCAATGGATTTTGATAAGACTTGCACCGTTAGTTAGATAATTTTAGTGAAGGTTTTCGTGTATCACATATCGTTCTACGTTGCTTATTTATAGAATTATGAGGGAAATTTCTATAATCGGGTGAACACGATTATGAATAATTAGGCTTAAAAAAGTCCTGCTGAATGGATTTTGATGGAACTTGCACTGTTATTTTTCAGAGATGGTTTTAGTATGTAACAAATCATTGTACACTATTTTGTTATAGATTTATGGGGAAAAGTAATAGCATCAGGTGAACCGGAATATGAAAAATGCCTTTTTGAATGTTCTGCTTAAAGGATTTTAATGGAACATGCACTGTTAGATAAATTTCAGGAAAGGTTTTAGTATATAACATATCGTTCTACGTTTCTTAGTTATAAAAATATAGAAGGAAATTCTATTATCAGGTGAACCCGATTACGAAAAATAAGCCTTTTTAAAAAGCTCTACTGGACAGATTTTGATAGAACATACTCTGTTAGTTAGATAATTTTAGTGAAGGTTTTTGTGTATCACATATCGTTCTTGATTTCTTTGTAGTCGAATTATGGAAGGAAAGTCCTATATTCAGTTGAACCCGTTTATGAATGATTAGGCCTCTTAAAAAGTTTTACGGGTCAGATTTTGATGTGTGTGTTACATAATTTTTCAGGGTTGGTTTTATTTTATTGCATATCGTTTAACTAAATCATACTGCAAATGATGAAGTAAATAATTAATTTTGATCCTTAACCCCTTGAGGGGTATAGATTATATACCACCTACGATTAATGAAGTTTTACAACAGAAAAATTTTATTATATTTTACTTTTCTAACTTTGGTGGAAAAAACTTTTACTTATTTTGAAATAGAATTTTTCAAAGATTCCTGTGGGAATTCAGTATTTCACAAACGTAATTGCTTGCCCCTGAAGGGGTTAACAGCCCAAATTTTGTCTGACACGTAGGGAAATAGCGCAGTGGCGATTGTATTGCTTTGAGCAATGCAGAACGACATTCCAGGTAAAAGTCAATATTTTTTATTATTTTAAAACAAAAGGTGAAATTAACTGATATATTTCGTTTGAATGAAAGTTTGTTTAGAGAAACCGACTAGCGTTGCGGGCGAAACCTGCTAGTTTTCATAAAAATGTTTTTAGCAAAGCTGCCAACATCTTACGCTTTTATGTACCGCAAAAATTTTATAGTAAATTTTAGCTTTATAAATAGCCGTAGTTAATGCCTTAGCGCCTGAGTTCAGCTAGTACCTTGTTAATGTGCCGATTAAATAAGGACAATATTTCTATTAAATTTTTGTGGTACAAAAAAGCGGAAGTATTGGCAACTATGTTGTCAGTGTCGTTAATGGCCAAGCAAAAAATAATGATATTTAATGAAAAAAATCTAAGCTTTCTAAGTTCTAAGCTTGATCTTGAATTCAAGTTTAATATTAAGAATGTGTATGCTTTTTAATGTGATCTGTCATTGCTTTATTAAATACGAACATGAAGTCTAACGGACATTAATACAACTGTTATTTATGGAACGACATGATAAGCCCTATTTATTTAATTTTTTTATTCCCGCATATATTGTATTTTGTGAATATGAGCTAAATAGATTTGGTATGTTTTATAGGAAGAGACTGATCTGGGAAATAGAAACAACATGTAAGATATATCCAGCATTAAGCATAGATTATAAAACACTTTTCAACTCTTCCTGATGGTTTTAACAAGACATCGTGGGAGATAACGTAAATAAGATAACTAAGTAAACATGAAAACGCATAAAACATTTAAAAAACTGATTTCAGCAGTTACCATCCATAACCAAATATGTTTTCCAATTCTTTTAAACAGTCCTGTATTTGGTCTGTAGATTGATATATATACTATATAATGGAAAAATTTAGTTAATAAAGGAAACGCATAACAGGTTGAAATTCTCTTTCAGTAATTTATACTAATATATGGAAACATACTTAAATAATATTCTACAACCTTGTAGTTTACCTAGAACCTTTATTACGCGCCTCTATTTAGTTAAAATTTAATTCAAACTAAAACACTCTTAAAACTGCTGAAATCAATTTTCCAGAAATTATAATTTATAGACGGCAACGTATCCAATTCTTTGCGTGACCATGTATATCATTTTATCTATATTATATAAACATTCCTTAGTAAATTAAATACAGTGCAGCGTAAAAATGCATAACTTATTTAAAAACCACCTTTTATCAATACCCAGTAACCCTTACGAATACTTTTGTATAGTTCTGTATATGAATTATAGCATATATATATACACCATATACTATGCATAAATGTAGTGAATCATAAAAGCGCATATCATAATTAAAAATGCATTTTCAGCAATCATCGCTAATGAACAGTACTTCGGATACAATATAGTATCTGAAATATTTTGTGTGTCCCTGTAAATGCTATATACACTTCGTATTATACATGAAATAATTCATAGTATGTAAACCTCAACGACATATATCAATTTCATTACATATCAAATAGATTAACATAAATAATGTACGCCGCAAACAATTCCCTCCACCCCTATATCATTATGTATTGGAATTCCTTTTTTAGCCCTGTAAATGAACAATAGCTATTCCTTGCATCGCATATTCTACGGAATGCACATTTTAGTGCGCTTCATAAATGCATATCAATTTTATTCCGTTTGAAAGCGTGTAAAATCATTAAAAATCATTTGAAACGATTTTTTTCCCACAGGTAGTAATGTAATGGAATACTTTTGACTGTCCCTGTAAATGAACTAAACATGCTACAAACTTCATTTCAAATAGGGACCTTGCTATGGTAAACGTCAATAACATCCAAAAATTCCAGGTCAATCCGAGTATATTTAAACGAGTTAGAGCGCGGACAGACGGACAGACAAACCGAAGTCATAAACACTTTTCAACTTTATCGGGCAAGAAAAGACACTTTATTTCAATGCTTAAATATTATATTTTATTTTTTAATGCCAATAAAATAAATATATCGAAAACGTAGAAAATGAATTTACAATCAAAGAAAATTTAATAACTGATTCTGAATGTCTACAATTAAATGTTCGATTAAAATCACAAACAGCAAAAAAAAAAAAAATGCTTAAATACAATTAAAAAAATAAATATATCAATTTGAAAAACACTAAATAATTAGTATTTATAATTTTACTATTAAACAACAACAAACTACAATAGATGAATTAAATGCATTTAACAATTTCTCAAAAATCTTTCCATATGTTATAAGGAATTCCTATAATTTTATAATTTTGGCAAATGTTAAATCTGAAAACATTCGTATGAAGATTTAGGATTTTAAATACTAATTTAAAATATTATTAGCAATGAAAAAAAAAACTTTCAAAAGTTTCACTGCTATGATATGTAAAAAGACATTTTCCCAGTATAATGTTAATTTCAAAATTGAAACAGTTTCGTAATATCATTGTAATCGAATATCATATTTAACTCCAAAATATTAATGACGATAAATACTGTGTTAGAATCAGTCTCTGCATCAGCTTTTTTTTCTTTCTTTTTTCTAGCGATGGCAGATTAAGATATTTTACAGCATGGTATCGGAAAATATCACTTCTGAAAAGAATACTAGATCAGTCTCATTGCATATAACATACAACTATTTAACTCATGCTTGATATTAATCTATCAAACAGAATAAAAATTTTAAATTAAATAAGACATACCTTTTAACTTCCATAAATATTTAAATAATATCCGTGTTTTATCCTAAATTGTCAGACATATTTCTGTTAGCTTAAAAAGACTGACTTCCCGCGTCAAAGTTCTCTGATCCTTATTTTATTCTGCGGTTTAATCGAGCACAGACGATATTGAGCAAGCAGGTGCTTGTACTATATTATTATATATATATATTTTTTTTTTGTATACAACAAATTTAGAGTTTAAATGCGCAATTATTTTATCTTTATGAGAGTGTCTATGAAAATTTTCTATTTGAATGAAACACATGCCTTTTTTCTTTCTTTTTTTTAAAGTAAAGTTTCTTTTACACGTAATAAATAACAAAATACTTATCTTCTTAATAAATGAAAAGAGAGTATACAAGATAAAAAAATTTTCTTTGTCAATCTGTCATTTTTTTCCATATTCATTTTCTGTAGAATAAAACAATTTGTAAAATAACCTTTTTTACAGTCATATCTCTAAAACACGAATTTGAAATACGAATAATTATATCATGGGTTTTCTATAAAATTTATATACATATTTTTTCGGAAAATGCTAATTTTATTTAAAAAGTAAGAAATAAGTAGAATTTTTTTTTAAATATTTATTTAAAATAGTTAAACAATAACAGGAAAAAATATGACAAAGCAAGAAATGCATATATGACTAAATTCTGAATCCTCTTTCTACGTGCTCATTAAAAGCTACAGACTTAACTGTAATAGAAAATTTTAGTTTTGAAACCACAGAAGTGTTTCAAATACCATTGGTCGACAAAAAAAAAAGAAAAAATAAACTTTCTCCCTGCAAACTAAATATGTAAAGTGTATAGATTTAATATCCCTTATTCTAAATATGTTATCCAATCCAGTACGTACCATTTTTCCGAGAAACACTTTTATAATAACAACAATCAGTGAAGGATTAAATTGCAATGGTAGATAAAATTGAAATCATAAAAAAAGTATACATTCACTGTCTTAGATAACAAATTGAAAAAATATAGCATGAAAATCTAGGTTGTTGATACTTGTACCGTGCATTTTTCTTTTTATGCTCCCCCCCCCCCCCTCTTTTCGTGTCCGAATTTACTATTTCCTATCCACTAATATATTTTCATTCCTTATGTAGCTGTAACTCGGCCATGTTTAAAATATTTCTGTTAATTGTCAAAGATTTTTGATGTTCATATTTTTGTCACACTGTGACTTACAATATGGTGGGTTTTTTCGTCACATATGTGACGTGACGTACGTTACATGCAGTGACATAACAGTGACGTCACAATTTTTTTTTAATTGCAGAAAATATAATTTTACATAAATAACATGTTTTGAATATTTTTTGTAATTTTTAAAAGTTTTCTAAGAAGTTCACATCTCAGTCACAATGTGACATCACTGAGTGGTGGTATTTTGGTCACAGATGTGACATGACCACAGTGACTCACAGTGACGTCACAACGACGTCACCGTGACCATGCATGCTATGAGGGTAGTTATCAAACTTTTAAATTTCAAATTTTAAATAATTTTAAATAATTTAATAGTAAAATTTTAAATTTCATGGCTTCGTCTGTGAATTAAAACAAATGAATAAAATTTTCTTAAATTATAAAACAAACATTTTAAAATCAAAGAGAATTAAGAAAAAAATTGGAAGAAAAATTGTACAGGATCATACATTATTTCTTTGTCAAGAAGAGACTAAAGTAAAAGTAAATAAATAATACAATCTATTCAAATTTTATATGGCGGAAACTTAGCAAAAATAATTGTTCTACTCTCTTTCATTAACACGTTCACGCCGGAGCCGATATTCATGTTTTTCGCTGTGAGACGGTGCTCGAATTCATATTCCTCTGCATCTGGTGGCGCCGTACTGTCGCTTATTCACACACTGTATGTAATGAACCGCCCCACAGTGGAGTATTTGACCCGAAATCCTGTTCAAAAATATTTTTCGGTGTAAATATAGTCCGATTGGCTTGAAATTCTTAAATGTTATTGGGTATCACTATGGCATGTTTGGTATTGTATATGAAGTCAATAGCCTTTACGGTTCATTTACTGAGACACTCAAAAGAATTCCCTTACATTATGGTCTATGGGGAAAAATCGTTTGCTCTGTATTTTAATGATATCGCACTTTTAAACGTGCTGAAATTTATATACATCACTATGGTGTACTAAGGCACTTATTGTAGAATATAGCGTGCATAGAATTTATCGTTCATTTACAGGGACACACAAAAGAATATTGTTGAAGAATAAATTTAACTATTGAAGTCTATGACCAATAATTGCAGGAATTGCGTTTGTAGTTGTGATAGGCGTTTTAAAATATATATTTTTTAAATATTACTTGGTGTGGATACATTCTATAGATCATATATAGGGCTGAACAAAAGTTCGCAAGTACATTTCCGTTTATTCACGGAAATAGCTGAATGGACATTTTAAACTGTGCTATGCGTTTCACTTAACTAACTTTTAGCATACTACGCAGTATACATACAAATCCATAATTTATTACAATATTTTATATCTTAAAAACTGACGAACTGTAAGTAAGATATTTAACACTTCACATAATAATAAATATACATTTTATAAATATTTTTACAATTAAGAAAAAAAAGAGTCATCATTTAAGAAGAGCACAAAGAAAAAATAAGTTAAAATATTTATTTACTAAGTAGATATTTTAAAAATACGAATAAATCACATGTCCATTGACTTAACATTACTGAAGGGAGTTTGGAAGTTGAGCGACTTGTAACCTTAACTATTTACTGTTTTTAAGAGGAAAGTAATTGTTGATAGGTTTGTCTTAGTCACTATTAATGTTTAATTAAATGTATTTAATTTTACTATATATAAACTTATTATTTACATTTAATAATCCTTATTACATTTAAATTACATTTAATAATAATTATTGCATTTAATTTATGTTAATAGTGTTATGTTTAATAGTAAGTTCAGTAAAGTGGAGTCTATATAGTATAGATTGCTAGTTTTTGAATGTATTTAATATATTACCAGTTTCAAAATAATTCTTCAGAACTCTTCTTCATCTTCTTCATCACTCTCTTTTTGGCTTTTATCGGGATACCATCAGACCTTGCTGGAAGAAGATGTTGTAGGGTTTCACTACTGTATGGCTTGCTATTTTTAGTTATTAAACGGAGTTATTAGAAAATATGAATTTGCGTATTTTCACGTACATTATAAAAGAAAAATTTTAATTAAATTTTCTTGTTGCCTTTTGTCAGTTTTGGAATTAAAATTACGTGTCTATTTTTAAGGACACCGCCCTAGAAACGGTTAATTCCCTCCTTTCTCTCCTTATGTTACACACATGAGCCCCAAGAACTAATTAGGGAACACTTTTTCAATAAATAAGTATATACAATTTGAAGGCGATCGGATATTTCTATCGAAAGATATCGAGTCGCATGCGTATGTACGTACATATATACAGACAGAATATGTAGGTGAAAAAGCTCTCGGGTAATATCCTGTGAGCTAAAAACCTGCAATATGACAGTAAATATATAGTTCTTATCTCTTCAATTCGGTGGCCGCAAAACAGAGCATTTAAATAGTCATCTCGAAAAAAAATTATAAAAAATGGCAACAATATGCGGAAGATATTTTTGCAGAAATTAACACTCAAGACTATAACTAATACGATTATAATTCAAACATGGCGAGCCAAAGCGCGGCACATATTTAAAAAGCTTTCGATATGTATAAATTAGAGCCAAAAGCGCTTTAAAAATAACCCTTCTACACATTTAATGTTTTTTTTTATTACATTAAAAACGAAACTATTTAAATTAACCCATAGTTTAAGCTGTGATCTTTGTTAAACACGTAAGCCCTGTTTAGTTTCCATTCAACAATTCATTGAGCCACAAAAAAATTATATCTGAACATAACAACAATGCCAAAAAACAACAACAAAAACACGTCTTCTCGGAAAGAAACTTCCTCTTCAGCTGAGGGCAGGAGCCACCGGATATAACTCAGATTCCTAAAATAGGCATAGATCGATGCACCAGTTAGTTAGCTATTAAAAAATATGATTTTTACAATTATTGACGAAATTTTAATTTTTGCATTTTTGGCCAGCTTTTTGGGTCAAATACTCCACTGTGCGCCCCTCTCATATTTATTGAATTGAGCTCGAATATAACCAGCAGAGTTGATTGTGAATGGCTGAAAGTTCGTAAGGAGTAAGCAAATTACATAGAGACATGATTTTATTGACTACATATGTAAGACTTTAATATAAAATGTCTTGCAATCTAAAGAAATATGGACAACATGATATAAATGCATTTTTGTAAGGTAGAAGCCACGCCCTTAGTCAATGATATTTTTTGAATGAAAACGAGAATTCTCGTTTCCCGTCGTGAATGTATTAAGTTTATAATAATGAATTGTTTTTACTACTGAATTTTCGAATATTCAAGTGTGACCCAGCTGTAGTGCATGCTGTCTTTAGCATAGTCGAGTGTGACCCACCTGTAGTACACGCCTTCTATGGAACAGTGTGTGACCCACCGGTGAAGCACGCCGCCTTTTGCGACAGACAAGCGTGACCCACTGGTGATGCACGTCGCCCATGGGACAGACGAGCGTGACCCACCGGTGATATCCGCCGGCATAACGTGTTAATCCCTTAAGGGGCAAATAGTTGTGTTTCCGAAATGTCGAATTCACACCGGAATCTTCAAAAAATTTCATTGCCAAATAAGGAAAAGCAAATTTACGATGAACAATGGAACAATGTAATCAGGTTCATGGATTTCCTAGTTGCTGGGCATCTTCATATACAGTGTAAAGGTAATACGTGTTTCAATGCAATGGGAACCGTGAAAAGATGTTTAAACGCGGCCGGTGGAGACAAAAAATAGAAGATTTAAAGTTTAAGAGTAAGAGAACTTACTAGTAAAATGCTAATATAACAATAAGGTAAAAAAAAAAGTTCCATATTAATCCAAAAACTAACAGTCCGTGGGCAGGCGAAAAAGCTACCAAAAACAAGCCCCAGCATAACAAAAAAGACTCTTTACAGAGACCATACATAGATTAACATAAAAAAATAATGCAAAGCACAGTGCGAAACAGATTTGGAAAAGAAAAAAAATAATTTACATATTTACAAAAAGATTATAAAAATACAGAAGTTAGAGTAATAAAAAACGATAATAAAAATCATAACTGGGGAGAGTTCAGACTAACTGAATAGAAAAATGCATAATATTAAGGGGAACATGAGGAAAAAGAAGACGGTGCCCTCCGAGTCTGGTAACTCGATGTAAATAGATGATAAAATGATACCATGATATAAATAGATAATAGAACAAAAGAATAATAAGGTAAGACAATTTAAAAACATGAAAAAGCAATAAGTGAGCAGTAAAAAGAGTTTTTTTTCTTTATTTTACAAAAAAAACTGGCTTAACAAGACACGAAAAAAAAGGGCAAAAGTTTAACAAAGGAAGAAATTACTCTTTATTTATGTTAAGAAAATTAGCAAGTTTGTCGAACTCGTTGATAATAACTATCATTTTTTTTTGCATGGGGTTATCATATTTTTTGATGCAGCTTAAGAATTTGGTGATTTGAAAGACTTCTTTGAGTTCATTAAAAGTATTAAATATATATTTGATGTCATAAGAGTAGTTTATAGAATTTACGACGTTTTTCCACCAAAGTTAGAAAAGTAAAATTTAATAATTTTTTTTTCTGGTGCAAACCTTTATCAATCTTAGGTGGGATAAAATATAGCACACCGGCCATCAAGGAGTTAAGAAAGGAAGTTTTTAAATGCATCCAGGATCGGTGTCTGGAGTGGGCGGTCATTTTCAGAGATTGTAAACGTTGTTCTTAAAATCTTGCAACAAACTTTCAACGGTCATAATATGGTCAAGACTCAAGACAAAAAAACAAAACAAGAAACAAAATCTCAATTCATTTATTCCATCAAAATTATGATACATTCAATCAAAAACACTACTCAAGAGGAAACTGAATTGTCGTTCACAACTTTATCGATAATGCAGATATTTTAGCGACATTTGTTTAACCCTTTAATTCTCGTTCCAGTGATATTCACGGGCTGTGTCTTTTATTCAGATTGCTTGATTCCCACCAGTTTTATAAAATAGTGTAATTGGATTTATTATGGTATCATTTTACCTGTCATTAAATAAGGTGAACATTTCTTTTTTTAAAAAGTGGTGCTGATAAACAATTTGAATTTTTAAACCGTAATTTAATGCGATCGTTAATGGGTTAATATTAATTTTTCATGTATTAAATGTGACATCATTGAAAATGGCTGAATTTTGGCCAATGATACAGTATAAATACTGTCAATAGCATTCTGAATAAAGGAATGTCTAGCTCATTGTTGTTTGGATATGAATGATTGCAATTTCTAGCACTTCTCATCATGATATCATATTTCACAGAAATCAAAACAAGTCTGTTGAACATATAGTTATGGTATCTTCATTATTGTTAAAGTAGCAAACGTAAATACAGGTTTGACCACAAGTGAGATGATATTCTATTCTGTTTAGAAACATCCTTTCTTGTGAAAAAGCAAGCTACAGATTATTTCCGGGACAATGTTCAGGAACTTGCATTTGTACATAATTAGTTCCTGTGAAAATCCTCGAGATTGGTTAATTTTCTTAAATAATACTTAACAAACAGCAAATAAATAATGTAAAAACATTATCTTTTATTTAAATATGATTCTGTTTCTAATTATTCTGGATATCTTTATAAGATGACTGTTAACCGTAGAAGTTGTATAAGGTTTTTAAAAATCTCTCTCTATATATATATCTCTTACGTCGCACAAAAATAAGGTTAAATTTGTAACTTGCTGTTTAGCATCAATCGTTACAATTAATTTCCCTTATTACATCTCTATATTTTTTTTCTTACGTAGCGCGAAAATAAGGCTGAATTTGTAACTTGCTGTTTGGCATTAATCGTTAAAATTTATTTCCCTTATTACATTCCACCAATCTGAAGCTTAATTTCACTACTAAAACTTTCCTTCTATTAAAAAAAAAATTCAAGGATATTGATAAAATGTAAACATATTAAAATTATTGCGTTTATTTATGCAATAATTGCGGTTGAGCAGAACGCAGATAATTTATTGAGAAATAATATTAAATAATATGCGTAAATAAAATAACTATAAATAATCTGTTTTAGTAAGTAACATGTAAAGCAAAATGTTTCCGTTGGAGAAAATGACGTCATTCGGAAAGTAAAAGATCCATTTTCATTCATGAATATAAAATAGTTTACTATAACTGTGTCAGTGATGATGTCATATTCACTGAAATGATTCTTATTCCTGCACCTACATAGCCAGAAATCTTGCTATTTATTTAAAGATCCTTGATACGCACGAAATAAAGTATTTCTGAAAATTACATAATTTCCAATTAATTATAATAAGTATTTAATGAAATTTAGGAATTTTAGAACATCTAATCTATGAGGGAGGGATGGTTCTGATAAGGAAAATTATGTCATATTTGATAGAAAGGATGCATTCTCATATAGATTCCAAAAGTGTGATGCCACACGGTAGAATTTTTCAAACAAACAGCCGATTTCTGGCTAGATTTTCCATTGTGTGAAGGCGTAGTATTAGACAGAAAATACATAACAACGGTTTATTAGGAATTATGAATTACGTCATGACCTTTATAGTTTGCATAAAGCTGGAATATTTTAGTACAATTTTGTAAATAAGGCGTCATATTCAAAAGTTTTTCGAAGTGAATTTAACTGTACAATATTGTGCTATACAATATTATAGATGAATGAGTTTTAAATTCATTGTACTTCCAATGTAATGTTTTTAGTTCATTATGTTATATTTCAAAAATTTATAACTTGCAAACTATTGAAATGACTTATGTTCATAGGTAGCACCAACTAAACGCATTTTTAACCCGGGAGAATGCGCGCATACCCAGAATATGAATGTTTTTTACTTTGTCACCAATAAATAGAAATAATCATTGTCGCCTTATTTAGTCAGCGACAATTTTGCGATAAAGCAAGTTCAAGATTACTTTTAAAAAGATAGTGGTGACAATTGTAAAAATCGTACGCACTCCGGGTCTATCAAGCAGACCCGGCGCGCGCCCTCCCGGATTAATTGTGTTTTCGACAAAGTTTTCGATTACTGATTTTTATATTAAAAAAAAAATTAATTTCATGCGTTAAAATGATCTATAATAGAACTCATTTGGGCTGGAGTTGCTGCAAAAAGTTGAGAGCGAGCGAAGCGTGCTAGGAACGTATATTGACCGTATAACGGCTTTCCCGTTATATATTCATCATTCCTCCTCTCCCCTCAAAAATCAACTTTTAACCTTACTGGTTCATTATAAATTGTCATTATTCTTGCCCCACCCCTTCAAATAAAATATTTAGTTTAAATTTTGCATTTTATAGTTAATTTCATATGGCTTTAGTCATTCTCTCCCCCCCCCCCCCTTCACACCACTGTAAGTTTCACTTTTACTTTTTAAGGTTCTTTTTAAATGCAGACATCATTTATCTCGGTTCCTTTTTCTCTCTTTCAAGTTCACACAGATAGAAAAAGATCTTAACCGCAGCGTTTTTCGCCGAAATAAAATAAAAGTATAAAATACAAATGAATGTCTTTTTCGCTTCGCAGCCGACAATACGTAATGCATATTTTCTCAGCCTCTGCGCTTGCATTAGTATTGAATTCTCACCCTTGTACTTTGTCGGATACAAACCATATGCCCCTTTGCTGACTAATTTGCAGCTGCCGTTATATCTGTAATGTGCGTATAAAATCACGTGTTCCTATTTCTTTAAGTCTCCCTACTTACCGCTGGAATGTTATTTATTGTAACCCTAAAGAGCCCGCCATGGCATAGTTTTCAACTGAATGTAAAACTTCTGGATTATTTTGTCTACCCAATTTGTTTTTCGCCAAACATCTTACATATGGTTATCTAATGTTCGCCAATCTGTAAGTATTTGTAACAAATTCTAACTCACTTTTGCTCCTGAGCTCGAGCTATGTAGTCTGCGAATTAAGCCCCGCTATGGGCGTCCGCCGTCGGGCAGTTATTGAAACTTTCCCCGTACTTCTGTATTTTCACGACCCCTTTCTTAAAGGTTCTTTACAATAAATGTAAGTCTCCTAAAGTATTGTGTTGGAGTTTCTTTTATTCATTCATGAATCTGGGTATCCAAAATCTCCTTTACATAAATTTGGCGCCGTTGCCCAGTTTTTCTCCAACAACAATAATAAAAAAAAATATTACGGGGAGAAGTTTCATTCCGTTTCACCCTTTTTATCAGCGACATGAAGGACCTACGACAAACTTTCTTTTCCCACTGCAGTTCCGGCTTCCTCCTCCGACTCCGAGCACTCATTCTCCGGCGTCTACTTTACGGGACTTTCCCTTCTCTGCACTCGCCGTCCCTATGGACTTCGACAGTGCGTCTACTTTGCTGTCTTCACCCTTCTGATTCAGCGCTTAACTCCCGGTGTGCCGGTCATCAAAAGCAGCGGTTTGCTGTAATTTTTGCTTGGACATCACTGCTCTGGTCCCCGTCTTTCACTGGATCTCTACCTTTAAGGATGTGTGTTTTTTTTTTTCGTTGTCGGCGATCCCTCATCTCATTGTGATTCTACCTTCTCAGATGCGATCTCCTTCGATGATGACTGCCCCCATATTTGCTGATTTTCTCCGACTCAAAATTCTGCTGTTTTCTCCAAAGACTCACGCAAGAAGTGCTATTCGCTCAAAAAAAATGACAGCTGAACTATCCGCTGCTCCGTCGGTTCTGTGAGGTGTGTGTGGTCATTTAAAAATACCACCCCGTCTACTCTTCCATTCCGTGTGACCGTTTAGTGTAAAATTGTGTCTCCGATAACGCCCTGTTCCATTTGTGAAATAATATTTGTGGTGCGACCGTCTCCAAGTGATTCTCCATCAGTGTTTTTAATATTGTTTTGTGAAATATTTTTGGTGCGATCATCTCCAAGGGAATCTCCATCAGTGTTTTTGATATTTGTGTTTAAAAAAAATGCCATCTGAACGTACATCTACTCCAGATAGTTTTCTAAAAAATATTTTGTGAAAAAGTCCTCACCTAGCTGTGGTATGAATTATCGGCACAAGCAACACATTTGTAATAAAATTCTTAGTGCTGCAAGTCGCGAAAGTGTCATCTTGTGTTAGGTATAACAAATTGTGTCTGAAGCAATCGAAGCAATAGTGAAAAATTTCGATTTACTTTGTGCTTCTTTGTGGTGATATCTTCAATTTTTCTAAAAAAAAAAAAAGTTCTTCAGGTACCTTCGGTGCACCGAGTGTGCCATGATTAAGAGATATAATATTTACCTTCATTTGTGGTGTGGTCATAAAAAAATTATTACCTCAGTGATGTGCGAATAGATGACATTTGACAAAAAAATTCAGAACCGGAAAGTTAAAAAAAAAAAAAAAAAAAAAACAAGCAAGATAACAAAAACCAAAAGAAACCACTCATTATGCATAAAAAGAAAGTGCTAAACAAAACGTCACATGATGTGTGATCTTTCATCCTAAATCTTTTTAAAGCATTCAAAGTATGAAAACAAAACGTTAATTATATCCACTGGTTTTCAAAATTTGCCCGTTTCAGTTTGTTACTGAAATCATTTTAATTTTTTTAAAAAAGAAGGCGTTGTTTTTTCATTTCGCTCTGTTTTTATGGTCAAATGAATGCTCTCTACAAAAAAAGTGACATACCTACTTGATCGAATTCAATGAAAACACTTGTGTCACTATACTTTGCTACAAAAAAAGAAACACACACATGTTGCATTTAAGTATGAACAGGGAATGTTTTTATATTAAATAGTTTTTTTTTTCTTTCTTTTCAATTTCAGTAAATTACCAGTTTCCTTTCAGGTTATTTTTGTTCCCAATTCATACTTCTACTTTCATAACAATTGCAGTGTCATAAATTTATTTTGTGTTGTCAGCTTGAACGGAGAAATTACTTCTAAGCTAATTTTAAAACATAATTATTAATAGTGATAGCATTCTAGTTTCGTTTTTCTCCTTTCGGGCTGTTTTTGGTTACAAAAAAAATAATAATAAGTGCATTTTCTAGTTGAAATGAAAATTTTATAGTACTTTTATTAATATTTCATTTATAATAATTTTGTGTTTAAATTATGACAGTATTCTCATTTTTTCCATTAAATTGCATTTGCATGCTATGTTTTGCCCTTTTTTTCTTAAGGTATTTTTCTTTATGCATTTAAAAATCTATAATTTACCCCTTTAACCCCACTGGCATATTTTGAAGGTATACTTATTTTAACCGATAGGCAACAAAAAATTCTCTGTTCCAAGTTTTGCAGTATTTGATATTTTTATATAAATATGTGCATTTTACGCTCACAACGTTTGCACATTTGCATTTATGTGTGATATTTACACACTTACTCTCAGAATGTGTTGCTCGACTCTGACCTTGTTTGCTTTTTTTTTTTTTTGTATTCTAAACCAGAATTACAATTTAGTTACCTGTTTTTTTTTTGTTTTTTTTTTTTTGTTTTTTTTTATTTTATTGAATTTTGGACACTTTAATCCAACTGGATGTAGGCAAAAATTTGACTTACAGAAATCTTGAGGTTGATACACTCATATTTTTTTTACACTTCCCCCCCCCCCTTTATTTTTCCTTTTGTGTATGATTTATTTATGCAACTTATTGTGTTTATTTTATCTACATGCATTTCATTTCTGATAAGTATAGTTTTTGCATACTTAACCTTTTTGAAGCACTCGTATTATTTATTTTGCATTATTTGGGTTGCTCTCTCAAAAAAAAAATTTTTTCCTCCTCTTTTTTTCCATTTTGGCTGTTCAAAAAAGTAAACAACAGAGATTAAATAAACACGAGAAAAAAAAAGGTTTTGGAGATAACAGACACTTCACCAGTTTATTATTAAAATATGGCAGCAAATGATGAAAATTCTGTTAGTGATTTAAATCACCCCATTTCTGTATCTCCATGGGTAGATTATTTCGAGGAGATGTCATTATGATATTCGGATTCCATTAATATGGAAGCCACATCTATTCAAAATTCACTTAAAACCAAAAATGCTGCATCCTTGTCTGAAAATATTATGTATTTCCTTCAGATCATTAAACTCAGTTTTCATGTGCTTAAACTAAACTTTAACGTTCTAAGAGATTATTCCAAATTACAACAGGATAAAGATAATTTATTTCTTGTAAGTCAGAAACTTGTAGAGAGATTACATGAAATCACAGCCCAACAGAAAAGTAAGGCGAAGCGTACTAAATGTAGTAAGACTATGGGTGATCAGGCGGTAGATGTCAACAACAAACTCCCTCCACCTGCCCTAGATAAATCAACTCAAACTGTCCCCTCTTATATGTGTAAACAAGAAAACTTACCACACCTGGAAAATGATAAAAAAGACACATATCTTAGCCCCGACCTGCACACTCAAGGTAAGCACAATGAAAAAGTTACAGATCTTGGCACTTCCTCTCTAAATTCGTTATCCCCTGCTAAGCTTAATATAACAAAGCCTATTCGTGTCATTATTTGTAACCTCCCTGAAAATTTAAATATTCCTGATATCTTGTTTGGTATTTCAGATTTAATCCATATACCTGAACCTGATTTTCACTTTGTTAAAAAGTACAAGCTCCTACATATTAAGTTCTTTAATTGGATCTTGGAGCTTGCACCACAGGATGCTAGGCAATTATTAATGCATAGAGAAATTATGATACAATCAAAACCGTACCCTGTTAAACCATATATAAATGTTAGACGTTGTTTCAAGTGTCAAGTATACAACGATCATCTTTCAATTTCGTGTTATAATGACATTAGATGCTCTGTGTGTGCCTTGCCACACATTGACCCTCAGTGTAGAAATCCTCCAAAATGCATTAATTGCAAGTTCACACAGATAGAAAAAGATCTTAACCGCAGCGTTTTTCGCCGAAATAAAATAAAAGTATAAAATACAAGTCAATGTCTTTTTCGCTTCGCAGCCGACGATACGTAATGCATATTTTCTCAGCCTCTGCGCTTGTATTAGTATTCAATTCTCACCCTTGTACTTTGTCGGATACAAACCATATGCCCCTTTGCTGACTAATTTGCAGCTGTCGTTATATCTGTAACGTGCATATAAAATCACGTGTTCCTATTTCTTTAAGTCTCCCTACTTACCGCTAGAATGTTATTTATTGTAATCCTAAAGAGCCCGCCACGGCATAGTTTTCAACTGAATGTAAAACTTCTGGATTATTTTGTCTACCCAATTTGTTTTTCGCCAAACATCTTACATATGGTTATATAATGTTCGCCAATCTGTAAGTATTTGTAACAAATTCTAACTCACTTTTGCTCCTGACCTCGAGCTATGTAGTCTGCGAATTAAGCCCCGCTGTGGGGCGTCCGCCGTCGGGCAGTTATTGAAACTCTCCCCGTACTTCTGTATTTTCACGGCCCCTTCCTTAAAGGTTCTTTACAATAAATGTAAATATCCTAAAGTATTGTGTTGGAGTTTCTTTTATTCATTCATGAATCTGGGTATCCAAAATCTCCTTTACAGACCGCAATGTGAATTGCGTCGCAATTCACGGTGTCTGGCGGGCGTTAGCGGTCAGGGGGTGAAGGCCCCTAGTATGTTTTAAAAGTGTTCTTAAGTACTATTCGGTTCGACTGAATATTTCAATATTCGGCCAAACCGAGTAGTTTCGGCAGGCCGAATAGTTTGCTCTTCGGCCAAACTGAATATTCGGTATACCGAATAGTTTATATTCGGCCAAACCGAATAGTTTATATTCGGCCAAACCGAATAGTTTATATTCGGCCAAACCGAATATTCGGTAACATGGCTGAATAGGCCGAATACCGAATAGATACCAAATATTCGGCGCATCACTAATTAACACATTTCTGTAGATATTTGTTATCATAGATTATTTTTAACGACTTTCGTATCTTTGCAGATGTAATATGAAACACTATATGTAATAATTTTAGACCTAATTTTAATATTCACCTTTTAAAGATATTAAAATATTAAATTAGAAATTAAGCGTTTTATTGAAAATTAAGGTTTCTGCATAATAAAATAACTTAATTCTTCGATTAATTTAATCCAGTTGATTGGCCAATTATATCAATTTATTTCATTATCTCCTAGTAATAAATACCTGCAGTAAGATGAAGAATTTATCTACGGTAAACATTATTAGATTTTTTTCTTGCTTCTTCCACACTGTAAAAAATAGTTGGAACGTTTAGTATTCTAACAGGAACCTTTCCGATACTTTCGGATATGTAAGAGCTATTTTCGTTTTCTGAAGCATCCAGAAACATTTCTGAACGGTTAGGTTTTCTTTACACGGTTCGCCTCTGTTGTCGCTAACGCATGCGCACTCCAAGTATTTCATCCATGTGCTGAAACCGGAATAGCCGAAAGCCTATGCTAACATCAACGTCAACTCGTCTGTATGAGTAATGGCGGCGCGGCGTGATAACTTGTGTAGCACGTGGATTTCAATTGGGTTTTATTTAGAAAAAAAAAACAATATAATAATATTTTTTACATTTTGTGGGTAATTTTTATTTTGTTTTAAAATTATACAAGAAATATAAACCTTGGATATTATGAGTGGACTGTTTTAAAGCTTCGGAAAAACATTATTTTTGAAGACGGAACAATTACAACTTTGGGTAAGTGTTTTTTTTTTTTTTTAATCATCTACAGTATTACTTTTACTTACTATTTTTATTATTAATTACTTCTTTATTAGCTTTGTTACAATACATGGAAATAAATTTATAATCTATTTTTTAATATATCACACCTTGTTTCTGTTATGTGTGCATGTAAATAAAATAATATACCGGGTGTCCCAAAAAGGACTGACTGATTTTAAAATTCAATAACTTCCAAACGCTGACAGATATTAAACAAATTCTTTCAGGAGCGTTATGCATAAAGTCAAAAGTTTTTTTACAGTGATTTTCGATTTTAGTCGATAGATGGCGCTGTAAGCAATAGTCGCTAAATACAGGCTCGAGTTTTGGTCCTTTCTGTTGTTCCATGCAGAAAAAGGAGATGGAAATGTATTATCCGGGCCACGAAGTACCAAAAATCGAGCATGAATCTAGCCTCTATTGATCGCAACGCCATCTATTGTTTGTAATTCGAACTAAAATCGAAAATCACTGTAAAAAACTTTTGACTTTATGCATAATCCTCCTACAAGATTTTTTTAAATGTCTGTCACCGTTTGGAAGTTATTGAATTTTAAAATCAATCAGTCCTTTTTGGGACACCCGGTAGTTAAACTTGATGTTAATACTGACTCCGGTACACAGTGTGCTCTTAATAAATTATTAAATGCGTTATAATTTAAAAGCAAATTTATGTATTATATTTTTATCAAACAAGCTGAAGGTTCATCGACATTTTACTTTTTTATTATTGATTGCTTTTATGTAAAAAATACAGTGTTGTGGGTAAAAATTGAAAATATACAGTAGACTATTCTTTCAATTACACATTTTATTTTTATGAATCATTATAGTAGTTAATAAAATTGATTCATTTGTTTTGCTGCTTCCTAAAAAACTTGCAAAAATTCGAAATAGCGTTTATATGTCAGTAATAATACACAATAGAAATATCAATAATTCAATTATATGTATATTTTTAGTGTAATAATATTTTACCTTTAATTATGCATTTCAGTACATTTTGGTTTTTAAATTAAGTTACGGTGTGTGCGTTATAAATGTATAGAATAATGTTAAACATATTCTGTTAATCTAATTAATTTTTTATATTAAACACCTTTTCTCCTCAAATTTTAATAACAAATTAAAAAAAAATGTTTTAAGTTAATTAACTTATTCAGTACTCAGGTCCAGTTATGTAACCTCCCCCCCCCCCCCCCCCGGCACACACACACACTTTTTTTTCAATGCTTGGAAAAAATTAACTATTGCATTTTTTGCGATTTGAATTTCACTTGTTCATCTAAATGTTCTTGCTTGAAAAGAAAAATGCTTTCTTCTGATTTTACGCAACAAAATTGTGGAAAAAAAAAAAAGAAGCTATTGTTGTTATTTAACTTAAGCACTTTAATAATCTAGAGATTTTCAAATTCATTTATTGTAATCATCAGCTTGTTTTATGAAAATATAGTACACAAAATGTCTTGTTTTAAGTTATAAGGCATTTTAATTTATTAATATTATGCTATGAAAAGAATAATACGATATTGGGTCAACATTAACATCAATTGCAATTATATCTTAATTACATGCACAAATAATAATAATAATAATAATAAGAAGATGTTATGTATTAAAATGGCAAAGAAAGGCTAATAAAGAACTAAAATAATAAGTAAAACTAATACTATGATTAAAAAAAAGAACACTTTTCGAAAGAATTTATCGTTTCCTTTTCAATAATAATACAGTTCACTTTAATGTTACTTGTTAACCCACATGGTTAAAAAATTATCAATGGAAGATGTTAAAACACAATAAATTTTATCTACATTATAAAAAAGGTATAACAGTATTGATTTTTTTTTTTTTCAGAATAAAATCAAACAGACATAAAAAAAACAAGGAACTCAGAAAAAAGAAAAAAAGATTCATAAACCAACATCCATTTAAAACTGACTCCTTTATAAAATTTGATTTAATAAAACTGGCTACTTCACAAATTCATTTTTCCAAACTAAGCCCCTTTCACAAAATAATCTTAAATAAAAGTTAAAATACTAGTGCTAAATTCACCTTGAGTATATAATTAAAATTCATATAAAAAAGCACAAGTCAATATACTAAAACTACTTGCAGGTGCAATTTTTAAGATATTTCTAATATATTTTAAGTAATTTTATATTATACTAGCAGAATTACCCGGCGTCGCCCGTGTCAATTATGAGGGGCCTTTCCGTTATAATAAATTTAAATGAAATAATACGGCAATAATAACTTATATTTGTGCATTCCCGTCCACAAATAATTATAAAAAACAATCAGAAAACATGACGTTATAGTATTATAACCATAGTAAAAACCCTCAGCTTTAAATATCAGAATGCTCGTTTTCTTGGCTGATGTAACAGAAAAATATATGATTTTCCTGATAATACGAAGAAAAAAAATGAACCAATTGGCGTTGTATTTAGTAAAATTCTCGATGGTATATCATATATAAACATTATAAAGTAAAAATACGTTAGTGAGTAACGCTGACATCATATTGATGGTATCAACGACCTGACACATAAATTGTGCCTTTACTGTAATTTTTCTTAACTTTTAAACATGCATGCACAATTTCAGTTTTTACACTGAATAGAAAAAAAAAATACTTTCAAATGAAATTTATTTGAAAATTATATCTCGATTTTCAGATTTTATTTGTTTCTGATTTTAATACTGATCATTAAAAATCATAAAACTGAGATACAGTATTCTGAATTTAAGGAATTTTAAATTAATTCTCAAGCATGAATCTTTTTAAATTTGCAACCCAAAATTACGAAAGATGAACCCATTTGCTCTGAATGCAATGTTATAAGGAAAAGACATGTCCATGAGTAACGCTGGCATCATATTTTTGGTGGCAAAGACCTAACCCACAAATTTTGCATTTACTGCAATTTGTTTAACTTCTAAGCGTCACACATTCGAAAAATTTGTATCGGAATTTGCCGTAAAATTTGTAATTGGTACCTACATAAATGTCCAAACATATGAATAAAAATGCATAAAAAGTAGAAAATGGCAAATTTTTCAACCCTCTCGCTGCGCATCCCGCGATTTCCACGGCAACGTAAAAGTACCAAAATTTGCGCAACCCGCGATGTCCGTGGGCATGTATTTAACAAAGATTAATTTTCAGAATTTCGCTTTTATGTGATTAATCTTTAAAATCGCTTTTCTGACAATAATTTTTTATGATCTAATTCTACATTAAAAAAAAAAAAAAAAAAAAAAAAAAAAAAAAAAAAAAAAAAGAAAGAAAGAAAAAAACTGTTTTACAAAACATTTTTACATATTTTAACTCTAAAATACATATAGATGTGAAATATGTAATAAAATAAATGCACAATTTTTTAAACTGTTTTGATTTTTAAAAAATTACGCAGCGAGATGGTTTGTTGCGGAGTTTCCTAATTCCGCATTTGAAGCTTGAGGATTACTCCGCCCTAAACATTGCATTTTCTTTGTTTGTCTTTGGTCAATGATGGGAATTTTTGGGGACGGTTACACAATTTCTAACCATCGATATTTATATATACAATATAGAATATGTAGATATGATACAGGGCAAATATAAGTATTCATGTATACATTTTTGCCTATGAGTTTCTTTTTAAAATGTGTTTTCTGTGATATTTTGAATTTTTGAGATGAGTTAAATTGTAGTATCTAATGTAGAGCGAGGATTAGCTTTTATACGCATAGACAGTTGCTGAAATTAATGTGGATTCAGGGTTCGCACGCTATTGAGCCGCACCCCATTTTGTAAGGGCTCTACCACCAGCAATCGCATAAAACTATCTTCTAGCTAATGAATCGTGAAGAAAATTATCTTTATAATAACACTGGTGGTAGTGTCCTTACAAAATGGGGCGTGGCTTAATAGCGTGCGAACCCTGGAATTGCATATATTAAGATACATGGATATTTATTTTCTGAAATACTTTTTAGTGATTAAACGTAACAACTTTTACACTACGATTTAACAAAAACTGGACACAGGCTATTCACACTAATTGTATAATATACTCTTATTTTAAAGAATAATGCCCCTCAAAAAAATAAGTGAAGGGGAATCAGCCCCCGTTTCCCACTTTATACTTAACCAGTGAACCTCCAAATCTAATCAGGGAAGCTCCTTATCATAATAAACCGGTATACCAAATTTGGAGCAAATCGAATAATCCTGCAAAAAAACCATATATCTAAATTAAGGGGGTGGACTAGCCCCCCCCCCCCCCCTTTATCCTTAACCAATGAATCCCCAAAACGAATCAGGGACGCTCCTTAACAAAATAAACCGGTATACCAAATTTGGAGCAAAGCGAATAATTCTGCATGAAAAACCCGTTTATATAAATTAAGGGGGGTGGACTAGCCCCCCTTCCCCCTTTATCCTTAACCAATGAACCCCCAAAACTAATCAGGGAAGTTCCTTAACACAATAAACCGGTATACCAAATTCGGAGCAAATCGAATGATTCTGCATGAAAAACTCATTTATCTGAATTAAAAGGGGTGGACTAACCATCCTTTTCCTCCTTTATCCTTAACCAATGAACCCCCAAAACTAATCAGGGAAGTTCCTCAACATAATAAACCGGTATACCAAATTCGGAGCAAATCGAATGATTCTGCATGAAAAACCCATTTATCTGAATTAAGGGGTTGGACTAACCCCGTTTTCCCCCCTTTATCCTTAACCAATGAACTCCCAAAACTAATCAGGGAAGCGCCTTATCACAATGAATCTAGAAAAAAATTTTGAAGCAAATCGGATGTTTCTATCAAGAGTTATCGCGTTACGTACATACATACATACATACATACATACATACAGAACGGGCGGGCACATTAGCTGTCAGGCTTTGATAGCCTGTGAGCTAAAAAGGATAGGAGTGGAGTTGAGTAATAATGAAAGTTTTAATTTTTTTTCGACACATAATTTAAAGAGATTACACATAGAAACAAAACGATAATAAAGTTATAGCAGAAAAAATTTCGTCTCTTATACTGTTAATTTAGAAAGATAAATAAAAAGAGGTATGGAACTGAAATTTAGAAATAACAATGTTATAAATGAAAACATTGACATTTGTAAGCTTTTTCATTTATATATAAATTAATAACTAATTACTATTCAAGATATACCGGATGCTTAATTATTTAGATATTTTCCTTGCTTAATTTTACGTAAGTGAAAACATCGACAGAAGCGCCTTATATTTAATTAATTTAGCGCCTTATAATTAAAAAAAAATACAAATAGAGTGCCATTTCTTCTGAAAATTAGCGTGTTTAAAACTTCTGATTCTGTCAAGTGTTCAGAATAAAATTAGGTGCTAGAAATCCCTATTTACATAATTTTCGAAAGAAAGAAGTCATAACAAACTTAGCCTCAATTACGTAATAATTAAATATATGTTTTTCAGACACTTCCTTATTTTTGGAAGATTGGTAATATTTTCCAAAAGAGAAAAATATTATTTTTATTCCATTTACATATTTTGCGAAGAATTACGTCAAAGGACTTCAGAATTTCATGAAACAAAAATAAAAAAAACCTCTCTCAATGCGTAAAGTTTTCAGATTTCAGTGTTTATCCTGAGTCAGAAACCTGCTGATTCGGTCTTGCGTTCGTGCTCGTGCATACGTGATTGAGCATTATCAGAACACAAAAGATTGTTTTGTAAGTTTTTCTTGAATAACTATTTTAAATTTTTTACTCTAGAAAAATCTTGTTGTCAAAGTTTTCTGAAAAGTTTTTCCTTGCACATCGATAGACACTAAGTCCTCTATCGATAGAAAATAGCAGGATTTGGTAAACATGGAATCTGACCTGATAACATGCGAAAAAGTTTAACCTCTTCAGTTCCGAAGCTAAAATAACAATAGAAATGCTTGTTCATTGGATTTTTCCAAACCTAATGACATCGTAAATGACAGAATCTTTTCCGAAATTGATCCTTTAGGCGCTTAGTAATTTAGGTTCAAAATAGGGATCTAAAACTACAAAGCCACCTAAAATATCAATTTAATAACCGTTATAATACCCGTAATAAACCGTAATAACCCAAATTAGCGCAATCACAAATTTAAGAGCTTTACACAAGTAAATAATCTACAAATCCTCAAAATTTTTTATCGAAAAAGATTTAAGTTAAATACTTATGATAATTTATCACTTTGTTGGTCATACTGTTTTTTGGGCATTTTTAGGCATATTGCAAACTCAGATGAAAATAACATTTATTTTATGAGGGAATCAGCTTAGATGCTGCCATTTATTCGTTTGCTTTGAAAACAAAAAAACCTTCAGCTATTCACTTCACCGTTTTCCCCGAGATAACTCGGGGGTAAAAGCACTGTTTCCCCATACATGCCGCCGGTGAAGTGGTTAAGAACTTATGTAAAAATGGAAAAAATACGGACATTTTAGTTTTTATAAGGAAAAGAACCGAGGTCTCCGTTTGGGGACCCAGGGACCGAAGAGGTTAAAACTGAACAAAACCTCTGTAATATATATTTTCCAGAAAAAAGCATTTGTCCCGTTTTTTTATTTCTATCTCCCCTTCTTCAGAGTATGTTATTAAGTGGTCAGGTACCCTTTGATCCAATAAAGTACATGGAAAAGTGACCTCTGTAAGAATTGCATTCACTCTTTAACTAATTGACGACTTTTAATTATAAAATTGAAAACACGTGTTAGGAACATTCCATTTTATCAATTTAAGTTGTTAAAAAAGGTATACACATATATACTTTTTTTAATTTTTTTTTTAAAGATAGTACAATTTTTACGAAAGAATTATTCTTCATACATTGCGCGCATGGTTTTTCCAATTAGAATGGCTGAAACAAGCCAAGATTTTTTTAATGAGTACAGATATAAAGTGTTTTCAAAATGACCTACAATAAAAAAAATAAAACTTATAGATCCCGAGAATTTTTTTTTTTTTAGATATTCGAAATATCGAGATTTTTTTATTACAAAAGTAGTCGTGAATTCTAAATTTCTTAATTGAGAAACATAATGATAGATCATTTTGTGCTTCTGTACGTTTAATACAAATTGTGTAGAAATCGCCATTTAGAACGTTTTTAAGCCATTTAGAATGTTTTAGAACGCTCTTCTCGCATTATCAACCTTTTTGAATTTCGAATTTTTTAAGAAGTCTTCTTAGAGAACATTTATATTTTATAAGTGACTACGATTCCAAATTTCATGTTTCTAGACCCTTCAGTAACACAAAAATCGCATTTTTAGAACGTTTTTTGCTCCTGGAGCCCCTTTTGACTAGTGGCACGGACATAAGATATAGCCTATGTTCTAAGTTGTACTAACACCATCATTTTAATAACATTAATTTTGGAATAGGTTCCGTAGTTCCAGAGTTTACCTCCTACAAATAAACAAACTTCACTTCTTTATAATATTACTAGCAAACCCCGCGGCTTTGCTCGCGTAATATTTGAAATATGCCAAGTGATATTTATATGTCTAATTTTTATTAAAAGTTACTAACTAAATTTTTATTTTATTAAAAGGTAATATTTTACTTTATTAAGTTTTTTCTATTAAAAGGTACTTATTACTTTTAGGAATAATTCAAAAATTACTATTTAAAACACAGTTTGATTAAACATCATTATTACACTGCATTAGGCAGAAATGAGACTTAAATTAATAAAAATAAATAAAACTAAATAAATGATAATTTAGAAAATATTTTGAAACTTTTATGCTCAATTAATACGCTCATTTCAATATTCATTTGAAGTTTTGAATTTTTTAGAGTCCAAGTTCTACCACCTCTCTCGACATAAAGGGCTATGTTGAAACAGGAACTGTCACCATTAATTTGCCAAAATTAATTTTGAAATCGGTTTGTTATTTCCTAATATTCCACAGAAACGTAATTAAAAAAGCTTTTAAAGCCCTTTTTTAGAAAGTTTGTTCTTCCAGTGAACCCCAGGTGGTAGAATCACCGGCATAAAATATAGCCTGTTTAGGATCAGAGACTGTTACCACTGATTCGCAACTATTACTTTTATAATCGGTTCATATTCACTGAAATTGCATAGAATCGTAATTTAGAACTTTTTTAGAATGCTTTTCGCGCCTCCCCTCCGCTTCACCCCTTTTTAATTCGAATTTATATTCGACGTTCCTTCGAGGGCATTTATATTTTATAAGTAACTACCATGTCATATTTAAAGTTTCTAGCCTTTTCAGTATCACAGAAATCGCAATTTAGAGAGTTTTTAGCTCCTGCGACCCTCTGATGGTAGTGGAACAGACATAAAATATAGCTTATGTTTGAGCAGGTTCTATCACCAAAATTTGTCATCATTATTTTTTTAATCGGTTTGGTAATTTATAAGTTTGCTTAAAAATTGTAATTTATAACGCTTTTCACTCACTTCATTTCTTTAAATTTGGAATTTTCTTTTGACTGTTCTTAGAAAGCAGTTGCATCTTGTAATTAAATACCATGCCATACTTCAAAGTGTTAGACCCCTCAGTTGTTCAAAAAACGTAAATTAGAACATGTTTTGCTTTTGCATCCCTCAGATGGTAGTGACAGGAACATAAAATATAATCTATGTTATAGCAAGGACTGTCACCATTGATTTGCAGCCATTACTTTTGAAATAGCTTTGGTATTTCCTTAGATTGAGTAGAAATCGCAATTTAGGACGTTTTTTAGGTCGCTTTTCGCGCATTTTCACCCCTTTTTAAATTTCCAATTTTTTCGAAACTGTTCTTAAAAATCATTTATACCTAATAAATATGCACCTTGCGTAATTTTAAGTTGCTAGCCCCTACCGATCACAAAAATCGAAATTTAGAACGCTTTTTAGCTCCTGCAACGTCTTGGTGATGATGATACCGACACAAAATAGCGTCTATTTTAGAGCAGAGGCTGTCAGCATCAATTTCCTACCATTACGTTTGAAATAAGATTCCTTCTTCCTGAGATATTGCCGACAAATCGGCATTTAAAAAGTTTTTAGAACGCTTTTCGCTCATTTTGCTCCTGCATCTCCTCTGGGGTAGTGGAAACAGATATAAAATATAGCTTATCTTGGAGCAAGATCTGTCACCATCACTTTTACAGCATTATATTTGAAATCGGTTCAGTACTTCCTCAGATTGCATAGAAATCGCAATTTAGAATTTTTTACAACGCTTTTTGCGCATTTTGACACCCTTTTAAATTTCGATTTTTTTAGGAAATGTCCTTAGAGATCATTGATATCTTATAACTAACTACCATTCCAAATTTCACGATTCTAGGCCCTTCCATAACGCTAAAGCCGCAATTTAGAACGTTTTTCTCCTGCACCCCCTTTGGGGCAGTGGCACCGACATAAAACATCACCTATGTTGGAGCAAGGGTTGTCACCATCATTTTGACGCCATTATTTTTTAGATCGGTTTGGTATTTCCTGAGATTGTGTAGAAACTACCATTTAGTACGTTTTTAAGAACGCTTTTTGCGCATTTTCACCCCTTTCAAATTTCGAATTGTTTAAGAACTGTTCTTAGACATCATTTATATCTTATATGTAACTAATATTCCAAATTTCATATTTCTAGGTCCTTCAGTAATTCAAAAATCGCATTTTTAGAACGTTTTTCGCTCCTGCACCCCATTTGGGGTAGTGGCACCGACATAAAATATAGCTTATGTACTAAGTTGGAGTAACACCATCATTTTGATACCATTGCTTTTGAAATCGGTTTGGTATTTCCTGAGATTATGTAGAAACTACCATTTAGAACGTTTTTTAGAACGCTTTTTGTGGATTTTCACCCCTTTTAAATTTCGAATTGTTTAAGAACTGTTCTTAGACACCATTTATATCTTATAAGTAACTAATATTCCAAATTTCATATTTCTAGGCCCTTCAGTAACGCTAAAATCGCATTTTTAGAACGTTTTTGCTCTTATACCCCCTTTGGGGTAGTGACACCGACATAAAACATAGCCTATCTTGGAGCAAGCGTTGTCACCATCATTATGACACCAATATTTTTTAAATCGGTTTAGTATTTCCTGAGATTGTGTAGAAACTACCATTTAGAACGTTTTTTAGAACGCTTTTTGTGCATTTTCACCCCTTTTAAATTTCGAATTGTTTAAGAACTGTTCTTAGACATCATTTATATCTTATAAGTAACTAATATTCCAAATTTCCTATTTCTAGGCCCTTCAGTAACGTTAAAATCGCATTTTTAGAACGTTTTTTGCTCCTACACCCCCTTTGGGTTAGTGGCACCGACATAAGATATAGCCTATGTTCTAAGTTGGACTAACACCATCATTTTGATACCATTACTTTTGGAATCGGTTTGGTAGTTCCAGAGCTTACCTCCGACAAATAAACAATTTTTTCCTCTTTATAATAGGAGTAAGATAAGATAAGACTAGCAAACACCACGGCTTTGCTCGCGTAATATTTGAAATATGCCAAGTGATATTTATATGTCTAATTTTTAGAAAATGGTACTAACTAAATTTTTACTTATTACTTTTAAGAATAATTCAAAAATTACGATTTAAAACACAGTTTGATTTAACATCATTATTGTAGTGCATTAGGCAGAAAGGAGACGTAAATTAATAAAACTAAATAAATGGTAATTTAGAATATATTTTGAAACATTTATGCTCATTTAATACACTCATTTCAGTATTCATTTGAAGTTTCGAATTTTTTAGAAACCATCTTCTTACATCTTAAAATTAACTATCATGTCAAATTCCAAGTCCTACCATCTCTCTCAACAGAAAGGGCTATGTTGAATTAGGAACTATCACCATTAACTTGCCAACGTTAATTTTGAAATCGGTTTGTTAATTTTTAATATTCCACAGAAACGTAATTTAGAAAGCTTTTAAAGGCCTTTTATAAAACGTTTGTTGTTCCTGTAAACACCAGGTGGTAGAATCATCGGCCTGTGTAGGATCAGAGACTGTTACCATTGATACGCAACTATTACTTTTATAATCGGTTTATATTCAATGAAATTGCATAGATATCGTAATTTAGGACTTTTTTAGAATGCTTTTCACACCTCCCCTTCGATTCACCCCTTTTTAATTCGAATTTATTTTCGACAGTCCTTCGAGGGCATTTATATTTTATAAATAACTACCATGCCATAGTTAAAGTTTCTAGCCTTTTCAGTATCACAGAAATCGCTATTTAGAAAGTTTTTAGCTCCTGCAACCCTCTGGAGGTAGTGGCACAGATATAAAATATAGCTTATGTTAGAGCAGGTTCTAACACCAACAATTTATCATCATTATTTTTTTAATCTTTTTAGTATTTGATAAGATTGCATAAAAATTGTAACTTATAACGCTTTTCGCTTACTTCATCTTTTTAAATTTGGAATTTTCTTTCGACTCTACTTAGAAAGCAGTTGCATCTTCTAAGTAAATACCATGCCATACTTTAAAGTGTTTGACACCTCAGTTGTGCAAAAAACGCAAATTAGAATGTTTTGCTTTTGTAACCCTCAGATGGTAGTGACAACAACATAAAATATAACCTATGTTATAGCAGGGACTATCACCATTGATTTGCAACCAATGCTTTTGAAATAGCTTTCGTATTTCCTGAGATTGAGTATAAATCGCAATTTAGAACGTTTTTAAAACGCTTTTCGCGAATTTTCACCACTTCTTAAATTTCTAATTTTTTCGAAACTGTTCTTAAACATCATTTATATCTAATAAATATGTATCTTGCCTAATTTTAAGTTGCTAGCCCGTACCGATCACAAAAATCGAAATTTAGAATGCTTTTTTGCACCTGCAACGTCTAGGTGATAGTGATACCGACATAAAATAGTGTCTATGATAGAGCAGTGTCGGTCAGCATCAATTTCCTAACATTTCTTTTGAAACCGGTTTGATTCTTCCTGAGATATCGCTGACAAATCGGCATTTAGAACGTTTTTTGAACGCTTTTCTCGCATTTTGCTCCTGTATCTCCTCTGGGGTAGTGGAAACAGATATAAAATATAGCCTAACTTGGAGCGAGATCTGTCAGCATAATATTTACACCATTATATTTGAAATCGGTTCAGTACTTCCTAAGATTGCATAGAATTTGCAATTTTGAACGTTTTTTACAACGCTTTTTGCGCATTTTGACTCCCTTTTACATTTCAATTTTTTTAGGAAATGCCCTTAGAGATCATTGATACCTTATAACTAACTACCATTTCAAATTTCACGATTCTAGGCCCTTCCGTAACGCAAAAACCGCAATTTAGAACGTTTTTCCACTGCACACCTTTGGGGAAGTGTCACCGACCTAAAATATAGCCTATGTTGGAGCAAGGGTTGTCACCGTCATTTTGACACCATTATTGTTTAAATCGGTTTTGTATTTCCTGAGATTATGTAGAAACTACCGTTTAGAACGCTTTTTAGAACGCTTTTTGTGCATTTTCACCCTTTTAAAATTCGAATTGTTTAAGAACTGCTCTTAGACATCATTTATATCTTGTAAGTAACTAATATTCCAAATTTCATATTTCTAGGCCCTTCAGTAACGCAAAAATCGCGTTTTTAGAACGTTTGTTGTTCCTGCACCCCTTTGGGGTAGTGGCACCGACATAAAATATAGCCTATGTTCTAAGTTGGACTAACACCATCATTTTGATACCATTACTTTTGGAATCGGTTCGGTAGTTCCAGAGCTTACCTCCTACAAATAAACAATTTTTACCTCTATATAATATGAGTATAGACTAACAAACCCCGCGGCTTTGCTCGCGTAATAATTGAAATATGCCAAGTGATATTTATATGTCTAATTTTTATTAAAAGGTACTAACTAAATTTTTATTTTATTAAACGGTAATATTTTATTTTATTAAAAGGTACTTATTACTTTTAGGAATAATTCAAAAATTACTATTTAAAACACAGTTTGATTAAACATCATTATTACACTGCATTAGGCATAAATGAGACTTAAATTAATAAAACGAAATAAAACTAAATAAATAATAATTTAGAAAATATTTTGAAACTTTTATGCTCAATTAATACGCTCATTTCAGTATTCATTTGAAGTTTTGAATTTTTTAGAAACCATCTTCTTACGTCTTAAAATTAACCATCATGTCAAATTCCAAGTCCTACCACCCCTCTCAACATAAAGGGCTATGCTGAAATAGGAACTGTCACCATTAATTTGCTAACATTAATTTTGAAATTGGTCTGTTATTTCCTAATATTCCACAGAAACGTAATTTAGAAAGCTTTTAAAGGCCTTTTTTAGAGCGTTTGTTGTTCCTGTGAATCGCAGGTGGTAGGATCATCGGCATAAAATATAGCCTGTGTAGGATCAGAGACTGTTACCATTGATTCGCAACTATTACTTTTATATTTGGTTTATATTTCCTGAAATAGCGTAGAAATCGTAATTTAGGACTTTTTTCGAATGCTTTTCGCACCTCCCTTTCACTTCACCCCTTTCTAATTTGAAATTATTTGCAACCGTCCTTCGAGGACATTTATATTTTATAAGTAACTACCATGCCATATTTAAAGTTTCTAGCCTTTTCAGTCACCAGTTGGTTCTATCACCAACAATTTCTTATCATTATTTTTTTAATTTGGTTTGGTATTTGAAAAGATTACATAAAAATTGTAATTTATAACGCTTTTCGCTCACTTCATCTTTTTATATTTGAAATTTACTTTCGACAGTTCATAGAAAGCAGTTGCATCTTGTAAGTAAATAACATGCCATACTTCAAAGTATTAGACCCTTCAGTTATGCAAAAAACGCAAATTAGAACATGTTTTGCTTTTTCAACCATCAGATGGTAGTGACAGCAACATAAAATATAATCTATGTTATAGCAGGGACTGTCACCATTGATTTGCAACCATTACTTTTGAAATAGCTTTGGAATTTCCTGAGATTGAGTAGTAATCGCAATTCAGCACGTTTTTAGAACGCTTTTCGCGCATTTTCACCCTTTTTAATTTTCTAATTTTTTCGAAACTGTTCTTAATGATCATTTATATGTAATACATGTGTACCTAGCCTAATTTTAAGTTGCTAGCCCCTACCGATCACAAAAATCGAAATTTGGAACGCTTTTTTGCTACTGCAACGTCTAGGTGATAGTGATACCGACTTTAAATAGCGTCTATGTTAGAGCAGAGGCTTTCAGCATCAATTTATTAACATTACTTTTGAAATCAGTTTGATTCTTCCTGAGATATTCGTGACAGATCGGCATTTAGAACGTTTTTAGAACGCTTTACGCAATTCTTGCTCCTGCATCTCCTCTGGGTTAGTGGAAACATATATAAAATATAGCGTATCTTGGAGCAAGATCTGTCACCATCATTTTAACACCATTATATTTGAAATCGGTTCAGTATTCCCTGAGATTGCATAGAAATTGCAATTTAGAACGTTTTTTACAACGCTTTTTGCGCATTTTGGCCCCCCTTTTAAATTTCGATTTTTTTAGGAAATGTCCTTAGAGATCATTGATATCTTATAACTAACTACCATTCTAAATTTCACGATTCAAGGCCCTTCCGTCACGCAAAAACCGCAATTTAGAACGTTTTTTTCCTGCAGCCCCTTTGGGGTAGTCGCACCGACATAAAACATAGCCTATGTTGGAGCAAGGATTTTCACCATCATTTTGACACCATTATTTTTTAAATCGGTTTGCTATTTCCTGAGATTGTGTAGAAAATACCATTTAGAACGTTTTTTAGAACGCTTTTCGCGCATTTTCACCCCTTTTAAATTTCGAATTGTTTAAGAACTGTTCTTAGAAATCCTTTATATCTAATAAGTAGCTGATACTTCAAATTTTATATTTCTAGGCCCATCAGTAACACATAAATCGCATTTTTAGAACGTTTTTTGCTCCTACACCCCCTTTGGGGAAGTAGCACCGACATAAAACATAGCCTATCTTGGAGCAAACGTTGTCACTCTCATTTTGATACCATTACTTTTTAAATCGGTTTGGTATTTCCTGATATTATGTAGAAACTACCATTTAGAACATATTTTAGAACGCTTTTTGTGCATTTTCACCCCTTTTAATTTTCGAATTGTTTAAGAACTGTTCTTAGACACCATTTATATATTATAAGTAACTAATATTCCAAATTTCATATTTCTAGGTTCTTCAGTAATTCAAAAATCGCATTTTTAGAACGTTTTTCGCTCCTGCACCCCATTTGGGGTAGTGGCACCGACATAAAATATAGCTTATGTTCTAAGTTGGAGTAACACCATCATTTTGATACCATTGCTTTTGAAATCAGTTTGGTATTTCCTGAGATTATGTAGAAACTACCATTTAGAACGTTTTTTAGAACGCTTTTTGTGGATTTTCACCCCTTTTAAATTTCGAATTGTTTAAGAACTGTTCTTAGACACCATTTATATCTTATAAGTAACTAATATTCCAAATTTCATATTTCTAGGCCCTTCAGTAACGCAAAAATCGCATTTTTAGAACGTTTTTGCTCCTGCACCCCCTTTGGGTTAGTGGCACCGACATAAGATATAGCCTATGTTCTAAGTTGGGCGAACACCATCATTTTGATACCATTACTTTTGGAATCTGTTCAGTAGTTCCTGAGCTTATCCCCGACAAATAAGCAATTTTTTCCTCTTTATAATATGAGTATAGACTAGCAAACCCCGCGGCTTTGCTCGCGTAATATTTGAAATATGCCAAGTGATATTTATATGTCTAATTTTTATTAAAAGGTACTAACTAAATTTTTATTTTATTTAATGGTAATATCTTATTTTAGTAAAAGGTACTTATTACTTTTAGGAATAATTTTAAAAAAATTACTATTTAAAACACAGTTTGATTAAATATCATTGTTACACTGCATAAGGCAGAAATGAGACTTAAATTAATAAAACCAAATAAAACTAAATAAATAATAATTCAGAAAATATTTTGAAAGTTTTATGCTCAATTAATACGCTCATTTCAGTATTCATTTGAAGTTTTGAATTTTTTAGAAACCATCTTCTTACATCTTAAAATTAACCATCATGTCAAATTCCAAGTCCTACCACCTCTCTCAACATAAAGGGAATAATAGGTTGAAATAGGAACTGTCACCATTAATTTGCCAACATTAATTTTGAAATTGATTTGTTATTTCCTAATATTCCACAGAAACGTAATTTAGAAAGCTTTTAAAAAACTTTTTTAGAGCGTTTGTTGTTCCTGTGAATCCCAGGTGGTAGAATCATCGGCATAAAATATAGCCTGTGTAGGATCAGAGACTGTTGCCATTGATTCGCAACTATTACATTTATATTTGGTTTATATTTCCTGAAATAGCGTAGAAATCGTAATTTAGGACTTTTTTAGAATGCTTTTCACACCTCCCCTTCACTTCACCCCTTTTTAATTCGAATTTATTTTCGACAGTCCTTCGAGGGCATTTATATTTTATAAGTAACTACCATGCCATATTTAAAGTTTCTAATCTTTTCAGTATCACAGAAATCGCAATTTAGAAAGTTTTTAGCTACTGCAACCCTCTGCTGGTAGTGGCACAGACATAAAATATAGCTTATGTTTGAGCAGGTTCTATCACCAACAATTTGTTATCATTATTTTTTTAATCGGTTTGGTATTTGAAAAGATTACATAAAAATTGTAATTTATAACGCTTTTAGGTCACTTCATCTTTTTAAATTTGAAATTTTCTTTCGACCGTTCATAGAAAGCAATTGCAATTTCAAAGTAAATAACATGCCGTACTTCAAAGTGTTAGACCCTTCAGTTATGCAAAAAACGCAAATTAGAACATGTTTTGCTTTTTCAACCCTCAGATGGTAGTGACAGCAACATAAAATATAACCTATGGTATAGCAGGGACTGTCACCATTGATTTGCAACCATTACTTTTGAAATAGCTTTGGAATTTCCTGAGATTGAGTAGAAATCGCAATTTAGAACGTTTTTAGAACGCTTTTCGCGCATTTTCACCCCTTTTTAATTTCCAATTTTTTCGAAACTCTTCTTAAAAGTCATTTATATGTAATACATATGTACCTTGCCTAATTTTAAGTTGCTAGCCGCTACCGATCACAAAAATCGAAATTTGGAACGCTTTTTTGCTCCTGCAATTTTAGGTGATAATGATACCGACTTAAAATAGCGTCTATGTTAGAGCAGAGGCTGTCAGCATCAATTTATTAACATTATTTTGAAATCAGTATGATTCTTCCTGAGATATTGGTGACAAATCTGCATTTAGAACGTTTTTAGAACGCTTTTCGCTCATTTTGCTCCTGCATCTCCTCTAGGTTAGTGGAAACATATATAAAATATAGCCTATCTTGGAGCAAGATCTGTCACCATCATTTTAACACCATTATATTTGAAATCGGTTCAGTATTTCCTGAGATTGCATAGAAATTGCAATTTAGAACGTTTTTTACAACGCTTTTTGCGCATTTTGACCCCCCTTTTAAATTTGGATTTTTTTAGGAAATGTCCTTAGAGATCATTGATATCTTATAACTAACTACCATTCTAAATTTCACGATTAAAGGCCCTTCCGTCACGCAAAAACCACAATTTAGAACGTTTTTCTCCTGCAGCCCTTTTGGGGTAGTGGCACCGACATAAAACATAGCCTATGTTGGAGTAAGGATTTTCACCATCATTTTGACTCCATTATTTTTTAAATCGGTTTGGTATTTCCTGAGATAGTGTAGAAACTACCATTTAGAACGTATTTTAGAACGCTTTTCGCGCATTTTCACCCCTTTTAAATTTCGAATTGTTTAAGAACTGTTCTTAGAAATCCTTAATATCTAATAGGTAGCTGATACTTCAAATTTCATATTTCTAGGCCCATCCGTAACACATAAATAGCATTTTTAGAACGTTTTTTGCTCCTACACCCCCTTTGGGTTAGTAGCACCAACATAAAACATAGCCTATCTTGGAGCAAACGTTGTCACTATCATTTTGATACCATTACTTTTTAAATCGGTTTGGTATTTCCTGAGATTATGTAGAAACTACCATTTAGAACGTTTTTTAGAACACTTTTTGTGTATTTTCACCCCTTTTAAATTTCGAATTGTTTAAGAACTGTTCTTAGACACCATTTATATATTATACGTAACTAATATTCCAAATTTCATATTTCTAGGTCCTTCAGTAACGCACAAATCGCATTTTTAGAACGTTTTTCGCTCCTGCACCACCTTTGGGGTAGTGGCACAGACATAAAATATAGCCTATGTTCTAAGTTGGACTAACACCATCATTTTGATACCATTATTTTTGAAATCGGTTTGGTATTTCCTGAGATTATGTAGAAACTACAATTTAGAACATTTTTTAGAAGGCTTTCTGTGCATTTTCACCCCTTTTAAATTTCGAATTGTTTAAGAACTGTTCTTAGACACCATTTATATCTTATAAGTAACTGATATTCCAAATTTCATATTTCTAGGCCCTTCAGTTACGCAAAAATCGCATTTTTAGAACGTTTTTTGCTCCTGCACCCCCTTTGGGGTAGTGGCACCGATATAAGATATAGCCTATGTTCTAAGATGGGCTAACACCATCATTTTGATACCATTACTTTTGAATCGGTTCAGTAGTTCCTGAGCTTATCTCCGACAAATAAGCAATTTTTTCCTCTTTATAATATGAGTATGTACTAGCAAACCCCGCGGCTTTGCTCGTGTAATATTTGAAATATGCCAAGTGATATTTATATGTCTAATTTTTATTAAAAGTTACTAACTAAATTTTTATTTTATTTAAAGGTAATGTCTTATTTTATTAAAAGGTACTTATTACTTTTAGGAATAATTTTTAAAAAATTACTATTTAAAACACAGTTTGATTAAATATCATTGTTACACTGCATAAGGCAGAAATGAAACTTAAATTAATAAAACCAAATAAAACTAAATAAATAATAATTCAGAAAATATTTTGAAAGTTTTATGCTCAATTAATACGCTCATTTCAGTATTCATTTGAAGTTTTGAATTTTTTAGAAACCATCTTCTTACATCTTAAAATTAACCATCATGTCAAATTCCAAGTCCTAACACCTCTCTCAACATAAAGGGAATATTAGGTTGAAATAGGAACTGTCACCATTAATTTGCCAACATTAATTTTGAAATTGATTTGTTATTTCCTCATATTCAACAGAAACGTAATTTAGAAAGCTTTTAGAGGCGTTTTTAGAGCGTTTGTTGTTCCTGTGAATCCCAGGTGGTAGAATCATCGGCATAAAATATAGCCTGTGTAGGATCAGAGACTGTTACCATGGATTCGCATCTATTACTTTTATATTTGGTTTATATTTCCTGAAATAGCGTAGAAATCGTAATTTAGGACTTTTTTAGAATGCTTTTCGCACCTCCCCTTCACTTCACCCCTTTTTAATTCGAATTTATTTTCGACAGTCCTTCGAGGGCGTTTATATTTTATAAGTAACTACCATGCCATATTTAAAGTTTCTAATCTTTTCAGTATCACAGAAATCGCAATTTAGAAAGTTTTTAGCTACTGCAACCCTCTGTTGGTAGTGGCACAGACATAAAATATAGCTTATGTTTCAGCAGGTTCTATCACCAACAATTTGTTATCATTATTTTTTTAATCGGTTTGGTATTTGAAAAGATTACATAAAAATTGTAATTTATAACGCTTTTCGCTCACTTCATCTTTTTAAATTTCGAATTTTCTTTCGACAGTTCATAGAAAGCAGTTGCATCTTGTAAGTAAATAACATGCCGTACTTCAAAGTGTTAGACCCTTCAATTATGCAAAAAACGCAAATTAGAACATGTTTTGCTTTTTCAACCCTCAGATGGTAGTGACAGCAACATAAAATATAACCTCTGTTATAGCAGGGACTATCACCATTGATTTGCAACCATTACTTTTGAAATAGCTTTGGAATTTCCTGAGATTGAGTAGAAATCGCAATTTAGAACGTTTTTAGAACGCTTTTCGCGCATTTTCACCCCTTTTTAAATTTCCAATTTTTTCGAAACTGTTCTTAAAGATCATTTATATGTAATACATATGTACCTTGCCTAATTTTAAGTTGCTAGCCGCTACTGATCACAAAAATCGAAATTTGGAACGCTTTTTTGCTCCTGCAATTTCTAGGTGATCGTGATACCGACTTAAAATAGCATCTATGTTAGAGCAGAGGCTGTCAGCATCAATTTATTAACATTATTTTGAAATGAGTTTGATTCTTCCTGAGATATTGGTGACAAATCGGCATTAAGAACGTTTTTAGAACGCTTTTCGCTCATTTTGCTCCTGCATCTCCTCTAGGTTAGTGGAAACATATATAAAATATAGCCTATCTTGGAGCAAGATCTGTCACCATCATTTTAACACCATTATATTTGAAATCGGTTCAGTATTTCCTGAGATTGCATAGAAATTGCAATTTAGAACGTTTTTTACAACGCTTTTTGCGCATTTTGACCCCCCTTTTAAATTTGGATTTTTTTAGGAAATGTCCTTAGAGATCATTGATATCTTGCAACTAACTACCATTCTAAAAATCACGATTAAAGGCCCTTCCGTCACGCAAAAACCACAATTTAGAACGTTTTTCTCCTGCAGCCCCTTTGGGATAGTGGCACCGACATAAAACATAGCCTATGTTAGAGCAAGGATTTTCACCATCATTTTGACGCCATTATTTTTTTAAATCGGTTTGATATTTCCTGAGATTGTGTTGAAACTACCATTTAGAACGTTTTTTAGAACGCTTTTCACGCATTTTCACCCCTTTTAAATTTCGAATTGTTTAAGAACTGTTTTTAGAAATCCTTTATATCTAATAAGTAGCTGATACTTCAAATTTCATATTTCTAGGCCCATCAGTAACACATAAATCGCATTTTTAGTACGTTTTTTGCTCCTACACCCCCTTTGGGGTAGTGGCACCCACATAAAACATAGCCTATCTTGGAGCAAACGTTGTCACTATCATTTCGACACCAATATTTTTTAAATCGGTTTGGTATTTCCTGAGAATATGTAGAAACTACCATTTAGAACGTTTTTTAGAACGTTTATTGTGCATTTTCAGCCCTTTTAAATTTCGAATTGTTTAAGAACTGTTCTTAGACACCATTTATATCTTATAAGTAACTAATATTCCAAATTTCATATTTCTAGGTCCTTTAGTAACGCAAAAATCGCATTTTTAGAACGTTTTTTGCTCCTGCACCCCCTTTGGGGTAGTGGCAATGACATAAAACATAGCCTATGTTCTAAGTTGGACTAACACCATCATTTTGACACCAATATTTTTTAAATCGGTTTGGTATTTCCTGAGATTCTGTAGAAACTACCATTTAGAACGTTTTTTAGAACGCTTTTTGTGCATTTTCACCCCTTTTAAATTTCGAATTGTTTAAGAACTGTTCTTATACACCATTTATATCTTATAAGTAACTAATATTCCAAATTTCATATTTCTAGGCCCTTCAGTAACGCAAAAATCGCATTTTTAGAACGTTTTTTGCTCCTGCACCCCCTTTGGGGTAGTGGCACCGACATAAGATATAGCCTATGTTCTAAGTTGGGCGAACACCATCATTTTGATACCATTACTTTTGGAATCGTTTCGGTAGTTCCTGAGCTTATCTCCGACAAATAAACAATTTTTCCCTCTTTATAATATGACTAGCAAACCCCGCGGCTTTGCTCGCGTAATATTTGAAATATGCCATGTGGTATTTATATGTCTAATTTTTATTAAAAGGTACTAACTAAATTTTTATTTTATTAAAAGGTACTTATTACTTTTAGGAATAGCTCAAAAATTACTTTTTAAAACACAGTTTGATTAATCATCCTTATTACACTGCATTGGGCAGAAATGAGACTTAAATTAATAAAAATAAATAAAAATAAATAAATGATAATTTAGAAAATATTTTGAAACTTTTATGCTCAATTAATACGCTCATTTCAGTATTCATTTGAAGTTTTGAATTTTTTAGAAACCATCTTCTTACATCTTAAAATTAACCATCATGTCGAATTCCAAGTCCTACCACCTCTCTCAACATAAGGGGCTATGTTGAAACAGGAAATGTCACCATTAATTTGCCATCATTAATTTTGAAATCGGTTTGTTATTTCCTAATATTCCACAGAAACGTAAATTAAAAAGATTTTAAAGCCCTCTTTTAGAACGTTTGTTGTTCCTGTGAGTCCCAGGTGGTAGAATCACCGGCATAAAATATAGCCTGTGTAGGATCAGAGACTGTTACCATTGATTCGCATTGATTACTTTTATAACCGGTTTATATTCCCTGAAATTGCATAGAATCGTAATTTTGAACTTTTTTAGAATGCTTTTCGCACCTCCCCTTCGCTTCACCCCTTTTTAATTCGAATTTATTTTCGACGTTCCTTCGAGGGCATTTATATTTTATAAGTAACTACCATGTCATGTTTAAAGTTTCTAGGCTTTTCAGTATCATAGAAATCGCAATGTAGAAAGTTTTTAGCTCCTGCAACCCTCTGGTGGTAGTGGAACAGACATAAAATATAGCTTATGTTCGAGCAGGTTCTATCACCAAAATTTGTCATCATTATTTTTTTAATCGGTTTGGTAATTTATAAGTTTGCTTAAAAATTGTAATTTATAACGCTTTTCACTCACTTCATTTTTTAAAATTTGGAATTTTCTTTCGACTGTTCTTAGAAAGCAGGTGCATCTTGTAAGTAAATACCATGCCATACTTCAAAGTGTTAGACCCCTCAGTTGTGCAAAAAACGCAAATTAGAACATCTTTTGCTTTTGCAACCCTCAGATGGTAGTGACAGCAACATAAAATATAACCTATGTTATAGCAGGGACTGTCACCATAGATTTGCAACCATTACTTTTGAAATAGCTTTGGTATTTCCTTAGATTGAGTAGAAATCGCAATTTAGAACGTTTTTAGGATGCTTTTCGCGCATTTTCCCCCCTTTTTAAATTTCCAATTTTTTTCGAAACTGTTTTTAAAGATCATTTATATCTAATAAATATGTACCTTGCCTAATTTTAACTTGCTAGCCCCTACCGATGACAAAAATCGAAATTTAAAACGCTTTTTTGCTCCTGCAACGTCTTGGTGATAGTGATACCGACATAAAATAGCGTCTATGTTAGAGCAGTGGCTGTCAGCATCAATTTCCTACCATTACGTTTGAAATCAGATTCATTCTTCCTGAGATATTGCCGACAAATCGGCATTTAGAACGCTTTAGAACGCTTTTCGCGCATTTTACTCCTGCATCTCATCTGGGGAAACAGATGTAAAATATAGCCTATCTTGGACCAAGATCTGTCACCATCATTTTTACACAATTATATTTGAAATCGGTTCAGTACTTGCTGAGATTGCATAGAAATCGCAATTTAGAAAGTTTTTTAAAACGCTTTTTGTGCATTTTGACCTCCTGTTAAATTTCGATTTTTTTAGGAAATGCCCTTAGAGATCATTGATATCTTATAACTAACTACCATTCCAAATTTCACGATTCTAGGCCCTTCCGTAACGCAAAAGCCGCAATTTAGAAAGTTTTTCTCCTGCACCACCTTTGGGGTAGTGCCACCGACATAAAACATCGCCTATGTTGGAGCAAGAGCTGTCATCATCATTTTGACGTCATTATTTTTTAGATCGGTTTGGTGTTTCCTGAGATTGTGTAGAAACCACCATTAGAACGTTTTTTAGAACGCTTTTCGCGCATTTTCACCCCTTTTAAATTTCGAATTGTTTAAGAACTGTTCTTAGGAATCCTTTATATCTATGTAGCTAATATTTCAAATTTCATATCTCTAGGACCTTCGGTAACGCAAAAATCGCATTTTTAGAACGTTTTTTGCTCCTGCACCCCCTTTGGGGTAGTGACACCGACATAAAACATAGCTTATCTTGGAGCAAGCGTTGTCACCGTCATTTTGACACCCTTATTTTGACACCATTATTTTTTAAATCGGTTTGGTATTTCCTGAGATTGTGTAGAAACCACCATTTAGAACGTTTTTTAGAACGATTTTCGCGCATTTTCACGTCTTTCAAATTCCGAATTGTTTAAGAACTGTTCTTAGAAATCCTTTATATCTAATAAGTAGCTAATATTCAAATTTTATATTTCTAGGCCCTTCAGTAACGCTAGAATCGTATTTTTAGAACGTTTTTTGCTCCTACACACCCTTTGGGGTAGTGACACCGACATAAAACATAGCCTATCTTGGAGCAAGCGTTGTCACCATCATTTTGGCACCAATATTTTTTAGATCGGTTTGGTATTTCCTGAGATTGTGTAGAAACCACCATTTAGAACGTTTTTTAGAACGATTTTCGCGCATTTTCACCCCTTTCAAATTTCGAATTGTTTAAGAACTGTTCTTAGAAATCCTTTATATCTAATAAGTAGCTAATATTTCAAATTTCATATTTCTAGGCCCTTCAGTAACACGTAAATCGCATTTTTAGAACTTTTTTGCTCCTGCACCCCCTTTGGGGTAGTGACACCGACATAAAACATAGCCTATCTTAGAGCAAGAGTTGTCACCATCATTTTGACACCAATATTTTTTAGATCGGTTTGGTATTTCCTGAGATTGTGTAGAAACCACCATTTAAAACGTTTTTTAGAACGATTTTCGCGCATTTTCACACCTTTCAAATTTCGAATTGTTTAAGAACTGTTCTTAGAAATCCTTTATATCTAATAAGTAGCTAATATTTCAAATTTCATGTTTCTAGGCCCTTCAGTAACACGTAAATCGCATTTTTAGAAAGTTTTTTGCTCCTGCACCCCCTTTGAGGTAGTGACACCGACGTAAAACATAGCCTATCTTGGAGCAAGCGTCGTCACCATCATTTTGACACTAATATTTTTTAGATCGGTTTGGTATTTCCTAAGATTGTGTAGAAACTGCCATTTAGAACGTTTTTAGAACGCTTTTTGTGCATTTTCACCCCTTTTAAATTTCGAATTGTTTAAGAACTGTTCTTAGATATCATTTATATCTTATAAGTAACTAATATTCAAAATTTCATATTTCTAGGCCCTTCAGTAACGCTAAAATCGTATTTTTAGAACGTTTTTTGCTCCTGCACCCCCTTTGAGTTAGTGACACCGACATAAAACATAGCCTATCTTGGAGCAAGCGTTGTCACCATCATTTTGACACCAATATTTTTTAAATAGGTTTGGTATTTCCTGAGATTGTGTAGAAACTACCATTTAGAACGTTTTTTAGAACGCTTTTTGTGCATTTTCACCCCTTTTAAATTTCAAATTGTTTAAGAACTGTTCTTAGACATCATTTATATCTTATAAGTAACTAATATTCAAAATTTCATATTTCTAGGCCCTTCAGTAACGCTAAAATCGCATTTTTAGAACGTTTTTTGCTCCTACACCCCCTTCGGAGTAGTGGCACCGACATAAGATATAGCCTATGTTCTAAGTTGGACTAACACCATCATTTTGATACCATTACTTTTGGAATCGGTTCGGTAGTTCCAGAGCTTACCTCCGACAAATAAACAATTTTTTCCTCTTTATAATAGGAGTATAGACTAGCAAAACCCCGCGGCTTTGCTCGCGTAATATTTGAAATATGTCAAATTCTGTTTTTGTGCGTATATTCATTATTGTATATTACACTGCTACAGATAATTCAAAAATGACTAATTAAGGCAACGTTTGACCAAACCTCATTCTTATACTGTATTAGGAGAACGTGAGAATTAAATTAATGAGAAAAACTAAAATTAATTCCCAAGAAATGGTAATTTATAATGTATTTTGATTATTGGCTAATTTCATTCTTCTTTTGCAGTTTGAATACTTTTAGAAATCGTTCTCAGAAAGCGTTTACATCTTAAAAGTAACCATCATGTCAAAATCCAAGCTTCGAGTTATGCAAGATTTTTCTGATTATAGAAATCGCAATTTTATAAACATTTTTGCTCCTGCAAGCTTTAAAATTTCTAATTCTTTTAAATGTTCTGTGGATGTATTTAAGTCGTTAAAGTGATAATTATGTCAAAATTTAAGTTTTTATCTGTAACAATTTCAGATAATTCATAGTTTAAAAGATTTTTATAAAGTTTACCCCTCATTTAACTGATTTTAAATTTTGATCAAAAGAAAAAAGATACTCAGCGAGCACTTAAATCTTAAAAATTGTCACAATGTCAAACTTTAAGTTTCTAGCTCAGCAGCATCACAAATATCGCAACTTTAAAACGTTTATTGCTTTTGCATCTTTTAAAATTTCGAATTTTGTAAAAACTCTAACTGATAGTTCTAAATAAACCGTAATTTAGAACATTTTTCGCTTACTTTTAAATTTCAGAATTTTAAGCCATTGTTTTATACCATGCATCTGCATCTTAAAAGTAACCTCTATACTAAATTTCATATTTTTACCCGAAGAAATCCAACTAAATCTTAGTTTAAAACTTTTTTATAACATTTTCAGCTCATTTCATCTTTTTGATTTCGAATTTTTTAAAACCATTCTTAACTAACATGTAAATCTTAAAAATAGCCATCATAACAAATTCTAAGACTCTATACCAATTGCTTACATAAATCACAATTTTAGATTTTTTTTTTCTTTTTGCTCCTGCACTCTGTTAAATTTCGAATCTTTACAAAACTGTTTTGAGCGACCATTTTCGTCTTTAGAACAACAGTCATGCCAAATTTTAGTTTTTCTCATTAATAGTTCGAAATAAAACGAAATTTAGAACGTTGTCCGCTCATTTCAGCGTTCTGAATTTCGAATTTTTTAGAAATCGTATCACATAAATCGTAAATCTAGAATATTTTCTGCTTATGCATAATTGTAAATTTCGAATATTTAGAAAACTGTTCTGAGAGAATATTTACATCTCTAAAGTAAGAACTATGCCAAATTTTAAGCTTCTAGTTCTAACAATTCCAAATAAATTACAATTTAGAACGTTTTTGTCTCATTTCATCTTTTTAAAATTTGAGTTTTTTAGAAACCATTAATAGCAAGTATTTACATCTTAATGCTACAACCACGCAAAATTTAATATTTCTACCCCGAACAATATCACAAAAATTGCAATTATAGAACGTTTTTTGCTTCTTTATCTCCCTGGTGGTAGTGGCATCGATATACAATATAGCCTATGTTGGAGTAGAGATATTTAGCAGCATTTTGCTACCCTTATTTTTGAAATTGATTAGTTAGTTCCAGAGATTACCTCCTACAAATAAACAAACAAATGTTACTTATTTATAATATCAGTATGGATTAGCATATTATTGTTTTGTTCTCTTTCCAATTTTAAATTCTGCTTCTATGACCTGGTAAACTTTATTCTTATTTATAAATTGCCAACTTAGCACCTTTTTAATAATAAAAAAATTGCCATCGTGCCAGAATTTCTGTTAAGCAATTTTTTTTTATTTAATCGCGAAATGTGTGTCGTTAAATAAAACATAAAATATTTTACAGAAATTCCGATAGGCCTGTTTATTTTAATAAAAAAAGACTAAGTTGGTAGCACTGTAGTAATTATTTACAATTTATGAAATACATTTTATGAAATACATAAATATAACAATTTATTTACAATTTAGTAAAAAGATGACATCGGTTGAAAAGTTGAAATCGGTTCTGAACAGAATATTTATTTTAGTTATATTTGAAGGGGTGAGAATATATACGTTTATGAAAAGGTATTGAACACTTGTTTCTGTAAAATCAAACTAAGGTTTTAAAACCTCTGTATAAACAATATTTGAGGTTTTGTTGCCCTGTGGCAGCAGAATAAATTGGTTTTCTGCGCTACCAGTTCTAGATAGTCCTACATAAAGTTGTCCGTGTGTGAAACATTCTTGCCTCAAATCGATACCTACCGTTTTAAATGTCTGCCCTTGAGACTTATTAATTGTTAATGCAAAGGCTACTTTCACTGGGAATTGAAGACGCTGAAATGAAAATGGAAGTTCTGTAGGGATCATTGGTACCCGCAGAATGTGCGCCATTTCTACTGTTGCTGGACCTGTAAGTATCGTCGCCTCTATTAAGTGTTCTCGGAAATTTTTTATTTGAAGTCTTGTGCCATTGCACAAATTAGGTGGGCTCAAATTTCGTAATAAGATAATTGGTACACCGATTTTTAGATATAGTTCATGTGGTGGTAAAGCAGGTGGGCTTTAGGAATTTAAGAATTTCTGTGGGTAATTAATTGCGTCTTCCACTTGAACAACAGTGTCAATAGACTTGTACAGCCGTAGATCACCGGGTACTTTTTTCAATATAATGTTATTTATTTCATTTACAGCATTATTTCTTGGACAAACTATTGCTCTAGAGCAAAACCACTCAAAGTCTTTTTGCAGAATAGAGTCAATATCAGGGTAAACTTTTGTTATTAGTTCTTCAGTATCGTATATAATGTGTCCTAATTTCTCAGTTAGTTCAACAATAGTCGAGTTATTACTTGATACACTGTTGCAAAGTTTGCCCTCACCCAACTTCAATATTTCAGTAGGAAAATCACTATTGCTTCTTGCTAGATGGGCCCGCATATTAGTTCGCAAATTAAGTGTTTGTACAGAATTCCACACTACTGAAGATTTTAAACCTGCTTTAATAATGTCTGCTCTTGTTCCTCTGGCAATTACCGGGAGCGTTTGACGGTAATCTCCTGTAAAGACAAATGTGACTCCACCCATAAGTGCATTACAATTTCTAAAATCTTTAAGTGTGCGATTCACTGCTTCAACATGTGTTCTGTGGCTCATTGTGCATTCATCCCACATAATTAGTTGTAACATAATTAGTAACTTGTTGAAGTAATTTACCAATAGTACCATTTTTGCGTATAGAACAAACAGATTCTTGATGTAGAGGCACTGAAAGTGGTAACTTAAATGTCGAATGGGCAGTTTTTCCACCTAAAAGTAAAGTTGCCGCTATTCCAGATGAGGCAACAGCAAGAGCAATTTTCCCCATTTGTCTAACTTTAGCCAATATCAAATTAGTCAAAAAAGTCTTGCCAGTTCCACCTGGTGCATCTATGAAAAAAACTTTTCCTTTATTTTGTTCTACACTTTCAATAATTTTGTTAAAAGCTTCAAGCTGTTCAGGGATTAATAGAGTAAGGTTTTCTTTTACATACGCAGTTAACTGGTTTTTGTCATGCATTTTTTTTAGTGTTTCATGAGATGAAGGCTTATTCGAACGATTAGGTGAAGGTATTCCAAAATCGTTTAATGTCTTATCGTTTAACTCTAATATCTTATCTTCGATAAGTATCAACCCTTCATTATAAATTTCTTCAGAAAATGGCAGATCAGGATTAAGGTTTAATAACCTTTCTCTATGTAGAATATCCTCAGAAAGATCTTCTTTGAAACGTTCCCATAGTTTTGTTGGTTCAGAAGGATGGCAGAATAATAAAATAATAACAAACAGTTCTCTTAACATGATAGGTGATTGAACGATTACAGCTTCTTTCATTGTGCATTCCCAATGTTTGTCCGTTTTTAATAAACCTCGTTCGTGGCAGGCTGCTTGAAACGTTTCTTTAACGACCCAGTTTACAATCCTTAGACTTTCAAAAGAAGTTGGACCACGAACATGATGAAGCAGCATTCTTAAATGAAAACACTCCGTTTGGCTTGGATGAATATTGTAAACTCTGCCCAAAGCAGCGTCCTTTTTAATTCCGGGATATCCATCAACATCTTGTCCACGTTTTCTTCGTGAAAATTTGTTGTCGGCCCAAGTGTAATAATGGGGAACTTCGGGATATAATAGAGTCTTTGCAAAATCATCGGTAGCGCATAATTCGAAAAAGGCCATAAGAGTTGTTTTTCGTGGATTATTAATAACCTGTTGCAAAGTATTGCTGGAGAAATATACCCTCCGACCGTTCTCCAGATGAACGGCTAAATGCAAAACCGTTGGATATCTTTCATGAATATTAAAATCTAGTAGTCTCCACATCGCTTCAGACGTGCTTATATATCGGCCATTCAAATACTTCGCGATTTCATCATTAGGATTCTCAATGGAAACAGTGGCTTGATCCGAGCCTTTGTTTATATTTTTGCATATATACTTTATTGCTTTAATGGAATGACAATATTCAATGTTTATATGAGCGTTAAATATCCGGCACAAAAACGGTGAATAAGGGACAATATACCGGTTATCAATACTAACTGGTTTTCCGCGGATATTTAGAGTAGTAGTCTGGCCACCATTATTTGGATCTCTCCGCCGATATAGTGGGTAACCTTCCTTCCCTGTTTGAGTTTCAGAAACAAATTTTCTTGGATATTTTTTGCTACATATGCCATTTTTCATACAGGGAGATGTTGGGTTAATTTCGCAGCAGGGCCCATGGATCATATTTTTGGAAACAATTTCAAATAATGTAGGGTCAGATTCTTTATCTGGTAACTCGGCCGAAATAATTTTGTCAATTTCATCCGGTTGAATTTTTGTATCGAGCCAGAAAAGCAGATGGCAATGAGGCAAACCCCTCTTTTGCCATTCTACGGTAGCCATGTAACATTTTACTGAGCCAAATGCTTCGCCTTTTGTGAATAATTTGATTAATTTTTTCATTTTTAAATGAAATACCCCGGAAATAATATCATGTCTGTGAAAAGAACTCTGTCGGTGAAATAGTTCATTTTTAATTTCCAACCACTCTGGATTGCATGTAAAAGTTACAAATAAATCAGGCTTTCCGTAATTTCTTACATATGTAAGTGCGTCTTGCGATTTTTCGTGCATATATCTCGGCGACCCTGTAAAGGTAGAAGGTAAAATAACACATTGGCCAATATTTTCAGCTTGAATATTAGCATCTTGGTAAACAGCATCTCTTAAATGTATATAATCGTCAGCTCTCAACTTTTGTTGGTTTCGGCGTATAAAGTGTAAACGCTCTGAAATCATTTTAGCCATCATATCAACAAAATACTGACTAAATAAATCACGGTAATAATGCAATGCATTAAAACTGTTTGGTCTGACCATTAAACGGTATGCGTAAAATTGCATACATGATACAGTTTTATTTCTTGTTGAATCTTCTTGCTCTATACCAATATAATAACCATCATCTCCTTTTATAAAAATTAATGGATATTGGAGGGGATCATATGCACGATGTAATTCAGACACTCTTTTTAATTTGCCGTCCCTACAATGTAAGACTATGTCTCTTGGACTTTTCTCTTCATCAACCATCAATATCGCAACTTCATTTATCGCAGGACAATTATAACGGCCTCTGTGCTCGTTTCCAGGGTTACGATCGGCATGGATGATTAACTTCAAGTCTTCACCGGAGGAGTTATTTTCCATGTTACTTTTAAAACTTTTAATGTAATTGTTATTCTTGTTTAATAATGTCTGACATTCATGAATCAAATCAACTTTTAATGTCGGGGCTGTATTTGACCGTAAAGATAACTGATCAGCATCCGAAATGAAATATATTTGGAAAAATTGGGGTTTTTTACCTTGTTCTGGCAGCAAACTTCCAATTTTATGATATACTTGGCCTTCTATTTTAAAAGTTGGCATAAAATTACTTTCACGCACTACTTTAGCACCAAAGGATGTCATCTGAAATAAAGAATTGTACTTTCTGATATTATTCAGAAAATTTGAACAATATGGATGAGAACCTGTTAGCAGATCTTTGAGTGACTCGGGTGGATCTTGTATTTCAGGTAGGTTAACTTTTCCGCCTGAACAGCACATACCGTTTGCCTCGTCGGCCCACTTCTTTGCGTTACATTTAGGGCAAATTTTATTCATAAGACCAATTTTAATATTGTTTTGCTCAGAATAGTCAATATTTGGAACGTATGAAAAGCAGATCGATAACTACTAACAGACATACGGTTAACCATTCTAAATTTGACAGAGCGTGACTGTTGCCCAGTAAGACGCTGAGACCTTTCATTGCTAGATTCTCTAACACGGGATTGAATTGTGCGGTCATTTTGACTCGCAAGACGATATTTTCTTTCGACATTGGACTCCCTAGCGTAAATTTGAGACGATCGGTTTCTTTGCTCATCAAGACTGTCAAAACGTTTCGGGTTACATTCTTCAATTCGACGCAATTTAGCTGCTCTTGAACCAGTAGTTCGTGATGACAAATGAGATTTTCTTTTTGGAATCACGTTTGGAAACCAAGAAAACTGCAAATAAAAAAATAAAATTAGAATTTATAAAATCGGTGTTTGTTTATTATCCCGTCGGCCGCTTACCGTAAAAAAAAGTCGACAAATTATAACGCCAACTAAACAAATTGAAGATTGCTAAGAATCCAAGCTTTTATACATAAGAATATTAAAGAAATATAAGTTAAAAAGTCACTGAAGAATAGAGTGTTTTTATATGAGAGTAACAACATACCAAATATAAAATTTGATTAATTCAGATGATTTTGGACAAAAGAATGCTTAGAATAATTGGTGTTGCATTATGAATGTTAAATTTTGGCTATGCAATGTCTTAAATTAATAAAATCTGTTTATGTAAAAATTATGTTTTAAATTGTTTATGTAAAATTTTTTCAATAATTTCCTCACCCTTTTGCAATTTTCTATATATTATTTTATGGAATTTTGTGCATATGCTCAGAAAACATGTAAGATTTTTTTTTCTTTATCTTTTTTAAAAATTAAAAATAATACGTACGTGGCTTTTTTATCCTTTTTTTTTATTTAATAGTTGCCTAGCAACTGAATTTTAAAACATATCAGAATAAGAAAGTTAAATAAATCTGGCTTATTTGACATTCGTAAAAATGAGATTTTCTGATCTTTTAAGAAAACTTATATGCTTAGAAATTTACTAATAATCTAATATTATTAATTGCGTATTTCAAGGTACCTGATATTATCTGAAGCGAGATGAAAATTAAATTATTAATTAACGTTTCGGATTGTAGATAAATGTTTGTAGCGTCAATTCAAATTGATCGATTCTACGTGTCGTAATATTTTTTCACTGCCTTTTTCTATCTTATTATCATCACATCATCATTTAATGACGTAATGGTTATGTTAATTAACGAAAGAAGTTATTAATTAGTAAAACGTCATTAAAAATACAGATACAAAATCGAATTCAAAATCTTTTGATGACGTAACAAACGCGTGTAAACGCATCTGACATCAATTGAATGTAACCCCACGATCATCCATTTTTGGCGTTAAATCCTATAGTTCGGGGATTTTTCTCTTTTGCGAAAAGTGGTCGACGGCATAATAAACTTAAAATCTAAGGAATCCAGGGTTCACTCTGCCAATCACTTTTGCGCAAAACATAGTAAAAATTTTAATTTGGAAATAAAATAATAGTGAAATTGCAGAATTGGGAATTTTTCAAAATTATTTTCTTTGGGGGGTCAATTTTAATCAAATTACTGAAAGGTTGAATGTTTTTTTTATGCAACTTATTATTTGCATTTTAATTTTTTCAGATTTCGTTTTTGTAATTTAGCCCGAGTTAATTCGAGTTTTGTTTCATAACACTATTTAGAACAAAGCAGTTTTAAACACTTTCCTCAGCTTTTGAAATGCATCTACATTTACCAGTATTTCCTTTTTATAACGGCCTTGGCGAGATGGAGAAAATGGTCTTGGCTAGAAAAGGAATATTTTCATACTTTATGGCAGCCCATTGACTGTTTACTACAGACACAGAATTCGTTCAGTATTTACACCAAGTAAAGTGTAACAGGCGCAATTTACCTAATATATACATACAGGAACAACTTATTTAATATATTTACATAATTCAGAAATTAGTTTAATATATATCTAGGGCAAAGGAAAAGCTCTGTAAGTTGCATTGCGAACTGGCGTATTTTAGCAAGTGAGTTTTGGCAAATAGTTAACTGCATAGTTACAAACAACGTTGAATCTCTCATATGTTTTACGGACTACATATTCTGAATGGCGATTCCAAATATATGTTCTGAGTGGCGCGATTGACGAAGGAATCGAAAATGGCGCCAAGATGCCGTTTTAGCATCTTACCAAATTTTTCAAGATGGCAGAAACACATGAAATCACAAAAAACGCATTTGTATAAAGTCCATTCCAGTAGTAAAAAATGCAACCCCAAAGGCTGTAACAGTAAAGGCTGTAAAAGGCCCAAGTGGTTGTTACCACATCGATACATTTATCGAAAAAAAAAAAAAAATACAGCATAGGATATAGAACCTTTTTCCATTTTAATTTAAAAATTGAGGTACTTCTAGCTTATCCCGTCGACCAAATTACTGTCGCCAAATTATAAGATTAAATGTCAATAATGGTTGCCATTAATTAATTAATTCTAAGATTAAATGCCAATAATGGCCAATAAAACCATTAATTCGACGTTTTATTTGTAATTTTATTAATGTTTTACTAATTTATTTGTTCTTTCGTTATTTAAAATAAAAATTAAGTCAATGTGTATAATTTGGCGAGTGGTTTGGCGACCCGTCGACTAATTTGGCGAAATTGGTCGACGGGATAACTAAGAAGTACCAAAATTGAAATTACAACACATGTGTCACGCTAATCTTCATTGTGATTACGGAAAAATGTATATTCAGTCAAAACGCAATAAAATATATGCAATTAATTTATTGTGTTTTGATTACCTACGCAATAAAATATATGCAATTAATTTACTGTGTTTTGATTACCTACGCAATAAAATAATTGAGTAATGGTATGCATGCTGTTATAATTAAATTATACACGCAATAATATTACTTTAGATACTTTTATTTTAGATGGACTTACGTGACAAATTGCTAAATATTTGTTTGTATTAGGTAACTTCTTCATTATCCCGCCAATCACTTTCCATTAAAAAAAAAAAACTGTTGCCAATAAACTAAAGGATTTCACGCCAAAAAGGCATGATCGTGTCACCCTAATTTAATGTCAGATGCATTGCCCTTGTCATCAAGTGTTTTTTTTTTATTATTTATTTAAACTTTTATCTCTATTTTAATAATGTTTTAGCGATTAATTAGTTATTACGTTAATTACAATTATGTTCTTATATGGAGATACCATGATACTAAAAGAGAAAAAGCATTGAAAAAAATCTTGTGATGCATAGTTACACACTGTAGATCAGTTTCAACTGACGTCACAAATATTTATGCACCAGCCAAAAGGGATAATTAAGAAAAATAATGTAAATAAATAAATATTATGGATTATTCTTTTCTGTTTTGATTAATATATAATGAATTTTATTGTTTAAAGTTACTGAGAGTTGATACTTTAGTGAGTGAGTCTTTTCCGAACTTGTTGTATATATATATATTTGAGTTTCTAATGAAATTATATTTTTCTATTTCTTTATTGGACTTTACATTTTGGCGAATACTTTGGCGACAGTTTTTAAGGAAACTGCTCGACGGGATAGTTAAGAAGGACCTTCTTTGTATTACATTCATTTTTTTAAATACTACACCTTTTACTAATTTCATTTAAAATACACAGTTCATATAAAATATATATTTTTAAAAACATATATTGTATATATTTGAAATACACATATTACATATTTTTAAAATGCATCATTTCACTCATTTCATTTAACATAGCTCCCAAAAATAAAATAGGAGAAAAGTTGCATAGTAGATATGTTTCCAATTAGCGTATTTTATTGACACAAACTTAATTTTAACATCAATTAAACTCTGGTTCGTTCACCGTCACTGTCGTGCGTGTTAGTAATATTTGGCAAGAAATTTCACTTTCTAAAGAATGAGCTATGCCAAAAGCTGCTGCTAAATAAAGAAATTTGCATTTATTTTATTAATTTCATGGCGATAGTTGATTTTAGGTGAGTAACTGATCGATAAATAATTGCAAGAAATTGGAATATATTACACAGGAATTACGGGGAGATGTTAATGGAATTTAAAAGCTATTTTGGAACCAGTGTTTCACGATGAAAATATTTCTGATTATTATTTTAATTTTACTTTAGTTCATTTTGCTGAATAATTGAATTTATAAGGTTAGTCAAAAGCCAGTAAGAATCCTGATTCAGATTAAATAAAGATGTAAATTATGACTTCGATGCAACATCCATATATTAAAAAATACATTACTAAAAAGACAAATATTTCAATATTTAAAAACAATCATTCGAAAATAAAAGTATTTTTTTTTGTTAATCTAAAAGTTAGTACGTACCAATTCAATCTTTATTTAATCTTTGAAATAATACTATTTTAGGATAACTATATAACAGAATACAGAATAGTATTGTCCATTGCCACTCAGAAAATATACCCTCTAAAATTGTTGGAAAATAGACAGATTACCATAAGAGTGTGATGCGTTTTACAAGTTCTCTACTATTTGGTGCACATAATGACGTCATTTTTCTCAGTGGGAGCATTTTACCTATACTGTTGTAATACACACAGATCTTAAAATCATTTCAATAGTGAATAAATCCATACATATAATTTTTGGACATTTTTTGTGGAAAATTTCTCACGCCTTGAATTTAAATAATGCTTAAAAGGCGTACAGCCAACAGAGTGAAAAGTATCCAAGCCTGGAATCTAACCAAAGTCGTTGATTATACGCGTCAATGCTTTTACCACTAAGCTGCAAACCGTTTTTAGAGTGCATTTATATTTTATAAATATCTACCACGCCAAATTTAAAGATTCTAACTTTAACAATTGAATGGAAATCGCAATTCAGAACGTTTTTAGAACGCTTTTCGCGCATTTCAACCACTTTTAAATCTCGATTTTGTTTCGACTTCACTTAGAGAGCATTTGCATCTTATAAACAACTACCACGCTAAATTTAAAGTTGCTATCGCCTTCAGTATCACAAAAATCGCAATTTAGAACGTTTTTTGCTCCTGCAACTCTTATGTGGTAGTAGCACTGACATAAAATACAGCCTATGTTGGATCAAGGACTGGAGCATCAATTTTCTGCCATTAATTTTAAAATCGGTTCGGTATTTCCTGATATACAGATTGCATAGAAATCGTCATTTAAACGTTTTTTAGAACACTTATCGCGCATTTTTACTCTTTTTAAATTTCAAATTTTTCAGAAAATATTCATAGAGAACATTTACATCTTATAAGTAACTACCCTGCATAATTTCAAGTTGCTAACCCCTACAGTATCACAAAAATCACAATTTGGAACGTTTCCTGCTCCTGCAACGCCAGGTGGTAGTGAAACCGACATAAAATAGAGCCTATGTTAGAACAGGAATTGTCACCATCAATTTCCAACCATTACTTTTGAAATCGGTTTGATACGGTAGTTCCTGAGATTCCGTAAATATCGCCATTTAGAACGTTTTTTGCTCCTGCAACCCCTTTGGGACAGTGACACCGACATAAAATATAACTTATATTGGAGCAAGGGCTGGCACCGTCATTTTGTCGCCATTATTTTTTAAATCGCTTTGATACTTCCTGGGATTGCGTATAAATCTCCATTTAGAACGCTTTTTAGAACGCTTTTTGCGCATTTTGACCCCTTTTTAATTTCGATTATTTTAAGAAATGTCCTTAGAGATAATTAGTATCTTATAAGTAACTAATATTCAAAATTTCATATTTCTAGGCCCTTCAGTAACGCTAAAATCGCATTTTTAGAACGTTTTTTGCTCCTACACCCCCTTTGGGGTAGTGGAACCGATATAAAATATAACTTATATTAGAACAAGGGCTGGCACCGTCCTTTTGTCGCCATTATTTTTTAAATCGGTTTGATACTTCCTGGGATTGCGTATAAATCTCCATTTAGAACGTTTTTTAGAACGCTTTTTGCGCATTTTCACCCCTTTTTAATTTCGAATTGTTTAAGATATGTCCTTAGAGATAATTAGTATCTTATAAGTAACTAATATTCAAAATTTCATATTTCTAGGCCCTTCAGTAACGCTAAAATCGCATTTTTAGAACGTTTTTTGCTCCTACACCCCCTTTGGGGTAGTGGAACCGATATAAAATATAGCCTATATTAGAGCAAGGGCTGGTACCGTCATTTTGTCGCCATTATTTTTTAAATCGCTTTGATACTTCCTGGGATTGCGTATAAATCTCCATTTAGAACGCTTTTTAGAACGCTTTTTGCGCATTTTGACCCCTTTTTTAATTTCGATTATTTTAAGAAATGTCCTTAGAGATAATTAGTATCTTATAAGTAACTAATATTCAAAATTTCATATTTCTAGGCCCTTCAGTAACTCTAAAATCGCATTTTTAGAACGTTTTTTGCTCCTACACCACCTTTGGGGTAGTAGAACCGATATAAAATATAACTTATATTGGAGCAAGGGCTGGCATCGTCATTTTGTCGCCATTATTTTTTAAATCGGTTTGATACTTCCTGGGATTGCGTATAAATCTCCATTTAGAACGTTTTTTAGAACGCTTTTTGCGCATTTTCACCCCTTTTCAATTTCGAATTGTTTAAGAAATGTCTTTAGAGATAATTAGTATCTTATAAGTAACTAATATTCAAAATTTCATATTTCTAGGCCCTTCAGTAACGCTAAAATCGCATTTTTAGAACGTTTTTTGCTCCTACACCCCCTTTGGGGTAGTGGAACCGATATAAAATATAGCCTATATTGGAGCAAGGGCTGGCACTGTCATTTTGTCGCCATTATTTTTTAAATCGGTTTGATATTTCCTGGGATGGCGTATAAATCGCCATTTAGAACGTTTTTTAGAACGCTTTTCGCGCATTTTCACCCCTTTTTAATTTCGAATTGTTTAAGAACAGTTCTTAGACATCATTTATATCTTATAAGTAACTAATATTCAAAATTTCATATTTCTAGGCCCTTCAGTAACGCTAAAATCGCATTTTTAGAACGTTTTTTGCTCCTGCACCCCCTTTGGGGTAGTGGCACCGACATAAGATATAGCCTATGTTCTAAGTTGGGCGAACACCATCATTTTGATACCATTACTTTTGGAACCGGTTCGGTAGTTCCTGAGCTTATCTACGACAAATAAACAATTTTTACCTCTTTATAATAGGAGTATGATATGATGACTAGCAAACCCCGCGGCTTTGCTCGCGTAATATTTGAAATACGCCAAGTGATACTTATGTCTAATTTTTATTAAAAGGTACTAACTAAATTTTTATTTTATTAAAAGGTAATATTTTATTTTATTAAAAGGTATTTTTATTAAAAGGTACTTATTACTTTTAGGAATAATTCAAAAATTACTACTTAAAACACAGTTTGATTAAGCATCATTATTACACTGCATTAGGCAGAAATGAGACTTAAATTAATAAAATGAAATAAAACAAAATAAATGATAATTTAGAAAATATTTTGAAACTTTTATGCTCAATTAATACGCTCCTTTCAGTATTCATTTGAAGTTTTGAATTTTTTAGAAACCATCTTCTTACATCTTAAAATTAACCATCATGTCAAATTCCAAGTCCTATCACCTCTCTCAACATAAAGGGCTATGTTGAAACAGGATCTGTCACCATTAATTTGCCAACATTAATTTTAAAATCGGTTTGTTATTTCCTAATATTCCACAGAAACGTAATTAAAAAAGGTTTTAAACTTCTTTTCTAGAACGTTTGTTGTTCTTGTGAACCCCATGTGGTAGAATCACCGGCATAAAATATAGCCTGTGCAGGATAAGAGACTGTTACCATTGATTAGCAACTATTACTTTCATAATCGGTTTATATTCCCTGGAATTGCATAGAATCGTAATTTAGAACTTTTTTAGAATGCTTTTCGCACCTCCCCTTCGCTTCAACCCTTTTTAATTCGAATTTATTTTCGACGTTCCTTCGAGGACATTTATATTTTATAAGTAACTACCATGTCATATTTAAAGTTTCTAGCCTTTTCAGTATCACAGAAATCGCAATTTAGAAAGTTTTTAGCTCCTGCAACCCTCTGGTGGTAGTGGAACAGACATAAAATATATCATATGTTTGAGTAGGTTCTATCACCAACAATTTGTTATCATTATTTTTTTAATCGGTTTAGTATTTCCTGAGATTATGTAGAAACTACCATTTAGAACGTTTTTTAGAACGCTTTTTGTGCATTTTTACCTCTTTTAAATTTCGTATTGTTTAAGAACTGTTCTTAGACATAATTTATATCTTATAAGTAACTAATATTCCAAATTTCATATTTCTAGGCCCTTCAGTAACGCAAAAATCGCATTTTTGGAACGTTTTTTGCTCCTGCACCCCCTTTGGTGTAGTGGCACCGACATAAAATATAGCCTATGTTCTAAGTTGGACTAACACCATCATTTTGATACCATTACTTTTGGAATCGGTTCGGTATTTCTTGAGATTATGTAGAAACCACCATTTAGAACGTTTTTCAGAACGCTTTTTGTGCATTTTCACCCCTTTTAAATTTCGTATTGTTTAAGAACTGTTCTTAGACATCATTTATATCTTATAAGTAACTAATATTCCAAATTTCCTATTTCTAGGCCCTTCAATAACGCAAAAATCGCATTTTTAGAACGTTTTTTGCTCCTGCACCCCCTTTGGGGTAGTGGCACCGACATAAAATATAGCCTATGTTCTAAGTTGGACTAACACCATCATTTTGATACCATTACTTTTGGAATCGGTTCGGTATTTCTTGAGATTATGTAGAAACCACCATTTAGAACGTTTTTCAGAACGCTTTTTGTGCATTTTCACCCCTTTTAAATTTCGTATTGTTTAAGAACTGTTCTTAGACATCATTTATATCTTATAAGTAACTAATATTCCAAATTTCCTATTTCTAGGCCCTTCAATAACGCAAAAATTGCATTTTTAGAACGGAATCGGGAATCGGTTTAGGAATCGGTTCGGTAGTTCCTGAGCTTATCTCCGACAAATAAACAATTTTTTCCTCGTTATAATATGACTAGCAAACCTCGCGGCTTTGCTCGCGTAATATTTGAAATATGCCAAGTGATATTTATCTGTCTAATTTTTATTAAAAGGTACTAACTAAATTTTTATTTTATTAAAAGGTACTTATTACTTTTAGGAAAATAAAAAAAATTACTATTTAAAACACAATTTGATTAAACATCATTGTTACACTGCATAAGGCAGAAATGAGACTTAAATTAATAAAACGAAATAAAACTAAATAAGTAATAATTTAGAAAATATTTTGAAACTTTTATGCTCAATTAATACGCTCATTTCAGTATTCATTTGAAGTTTTGAATTTTTTAGAAACCATCTTCTTACATCTTAAAATTAACCATCATGTCAAATTCCAAGTCCTACCACCTCTCTCAACATAAAGGGCTATGTTGAAATAGGAACTGTCACCATTAATTTGCCAACATTAATTTCGAAATTGGTTTGTTATTTCCTAATAATCCACAGAAACGTAATTTAGAAACCTTTTAAAGGCCTTTTTTAGAGCGTTTGTTGTTTCTGTAAATCCCAGGTGGGAGAATCATCGGCATAAAATACAGCCTGTGTAGGATCAGAGACTGTTACCATTGATTCGCAACTATTACTTTTATATTTGGTTTATATTCCCTGAAATTGAGTAGAAATCGTAAATTAGGACTTTTTTAGAATGCTTTTCGCACCTCCCTTTCACTTCACCCCTTTTTAATTCGAATTTATTTTCGACAGTCCTTCGAGGGCATTTATATTTTATAAGTAACTATCATGCCATATTTAAAGTTTCTAGCCTTTTCAGTATCACAGAAATCGCAATTTAGAAAGCTTTTAGCTACTGCAACCCTCTTGTGGTAGTGGCACAGACATAAAATATAGCTTATGTTTGAGCAGGTTCTATCACCAACAATTTGTTATCATTACTTTTTTAATCGGTTTAGTATTTGATAAGATTACATAAAAATTGTTATTTGCAACGCTTTTCGCTCACTTCATCTTTTTAAATTTGAAATTTTCTTTCGACAGTTCTTAGAAAGCAGTTGCATCTTGTAAGTAAATACCATGCCATACTTCAAAGTACCCTTCAGTTATGCAAAAAACGCAAATTAGAACATGTTTTGCTTTTGCAATCCTCAGATGGTAGTGACAGCAACATAAAATATAACCTATGTTATAGCAGTGACTGTCACCATTGATTTGCAACCATTACTTTTGAAATAGCTTTGGAATTTCTTGAGATTGAGTAGAAATCGCAATTTAGAACGTTTTTAGAAAGCTTTTCGCGCATTTTCACCCCTTTTTAAATTTCCAATTTTTTCGAAACTGTTCTTAAAGATCATTTATATGTAATAAATATGTACCTTGCCTAATTTTAAGTTGCTAGTCCCTACCGATCACAGAAATCGAAATTTGGAACGCTTTTTTGCTCCTGCAACGTCTAGGTAATAGTGATACCGACTTAAAATAGCGTCTATGTTAGAACAGAGGCTGTCAGACAATTTCTTAACATTACTTTTGAAATCAGTTTGATTCTTTCTGAGATATTGGTGACAAATCGGCATTTAGAACGTTTTTAGAACGCTTTTCGCTCATTTTGCTCCTGCATCTCCTCTGGGTTAGTGGAAACATATATAAAATATAGCCTATCTTGGAGCAAGATCTGTCACCATCTTTTTAACGCCATTATATTTGAAATAGGTTCATTATTTCCTGAGATTGCATAGAAATTGCAATTTAGAACGTTTTTTACAACGCTTTTTGCGCATTTTGACCCCCCTTTTAAATTTCAATTTTTTTAGGAAATGTCCTTAGAGATCCTTGATATCTTATAACTAAATACCATTCTAAATTTCACGATTCAAGGCCCTTCCGTCACGCAAAAACAGCAATTTAGAACGTTTTTCTCCTGCAGCCCCTTTGGGGTAGTGACACCGACATAAAACATAGCCTATGTTGGAGCAGGGATTTTCACCATCATTTTGACGCCATTATTTTTCAAATCGGTTTGGTATTTCCTGAGATTGTGTAGAAACTACCATTTAGAACGTTTTTTAGAACGCTTTTCGCGCATTTTCACCCCTTTTAAATTTAGAATTGTTTAAGAACTGTTTTTAGAAATCCTTTATATCTAATAAGTAGCTGATACTTCAAATTTCATATTTCTAGGCCCATCAGTAACACATAAATCGCATTTTTAGTACGTTTTTTGCTCCTACACCCCCTTTGGGGTAGTGGCACCCACATAAAACATAGCCTATCTTGGAGCAAACGTTGTCACTATCATTTCGACACCAATATTTTTTAAATCGGTTTGGTATTTCCTGAGAATATGTAGAAACTACCATTTAGAACGTTTTTTAGAACGTTTATTGTGCATTTTCAGCCCTTTTAAATTTCGAATTGTTTAAGAACTGTTCTTAGACACCATTTATATCTTATAAGTAACTAATATTCCAAATTTCATATTTCTAGGTCCTTTAGTAACGCAAAAATCGCATTTTTAGAACGTTTTTTGCTCCTGCACCCCCTTTGGGGTAGTGGCAATGACATAAAACATAGCCTATGTTCTAAGTTGGACTAACACCATCATTTTGACACCAATATTTTTTAAATCGGTTTGGTATTTCCTGAGATTCTGTAGAAACTACCATTTAGAACGTTTTTTAGAACGCTTTTTGTGCATTTTCACCCCTTTTAAATTTCGAATTGTTTAAGAACTGTTCTTATACACCATTTATATCATCTTATAAGTAACTAATATTCCAAATTTCATATTTCTAGGTCCTTCAGTAACGCAAAAATCGCATTTTTAGAACGTTTTTTTCTCCTGCACCCCCTTTGGGGTAGTGGCACCGACATAAGATATAGCCTATGTTCTAAGTTGGGCGAACACCATCATTTTGATACCATTACATTTGGAATCGGTTCGGTAGTTCCTGAGCTTATCTCCGACAAATAAACAATTTTTACCTCTTTATAATAGGAGTATGATATGATGATTTGACTAGCAAACCCCGCGGCTTTGCTCGCGTAATATTTGAAATATGCCAAGTGATATTTATATGTCTAATTTTTATTAAAAGGTACTAACTAAATTTTTATTTTATTAAAAGGTAATATTTTGTTTATTAAAATGTACTTATTACTTTTAGAAATAATTAAAAAAATTACTATTTAAAACACTGTTTGATTAAACATCATTGTTACACTGCATAAGGCAGAAATGAGACTTAAATTAATGAAACTAAATAAAACTAAATAAATAATAATTTAGAAAATATTTTGAAACACTTATGCTCAATTAATACGCTCATTTCAGTATTTATTTGAAGTTTTGAATTTTTTAGAAACCATCTTCTTACATCTTAAAATTAACTATCATGTCAAATTCCAAGTCCTACCACCTCTCTCAACATAAAGGGCTATGTTGAAATAGGAACTGTCACCATTAATTTGCCAACATTAATTTTGAAATTGGTTTGTTATTTCCTAACATTCCACAGAAACGTAATTTAGAAAGCTTTTAAAGGCCTTTTTTAGAGCGTTTGTTGTTCCTGTGAACCCCATGTGGTAGAATCATCGGCATAAAATATAGCCTGTGTAGGATCAGAGAGTGTTACCATTGATTCGCAACTATTACTTTTATATTTGGTTTATATTCCCTGAAATTGTGTAGAAATAGTAATTTAAGACTTTTTTAGAATGCTTTTCGCACCTCCCCTTCACTTCACCCCTTTTTAATTCCAATTTATTTTCGACAGTCCTTCGAGGGCATTTATAATTTATAAGTAACTATCATGCCATATTTAAAGTTTCTAGACTTTTCAGTATCACAGAAAACGCAATTTAGAAAGTTTTTAGCTACTGCAACCCTCTGGTGGTAGTGGCACAGACATAAAATATAGCTTATGTTTGAGCAAGATCTGTCACCGACAATTTGTCATCATTATTTTTTTAATCGGTTTGATATTTGATAAGATTACATAAAAATAGTAATTTATAACGATTTTCACTCACTTCATCTGTTTAAATTTGAAATTTTCTATCGACAGTTCTTAGAAAGCAATAGCATCTTGTAAGTAAAAACCATGCCATACTTCAAAGTGTTAGACCCTTCAGTTATGCAAAAAACGCAAATTAGAACATGTTTTGCTTTTGCAACCCTCAGATGGTATTGACAGCTACATAAAATATAACCTATGTTATAGCAGGGACTGTCACCATTGATTTGCAACCATTACTTTTGAAAGTGCTTTGGAATTTCATGAGATTGAGTAGAAATCGCAATTTAGAACGATTTTAGAACGCTTTTCGTGCATTTTCACCCCTTTTTAAATTTCCAAATTTTTTGAAACTGTTCTTAAAGATCATTTATATGTAATAAATATGTACCTTGCCTAATTTTAAGTTGCTAGCCCCTACCGATCACAAAAATCGAAATTTGGAACGCTTTTTTGCTCCTGCAACGTCTAGGTGATAGTGATACTGACTTAAAATAGCGTCTATATTAGAGCAGAGGCTGTCAGCATCAATTTCTTACCAATAATTTTGAAATCAGTTTGATTCTTCCTGAGATATTGGTGACAAATCGGCATTTAGAACGTTTTTAGAACGCTTTTCGCTCATTTTGCTCCTGCATCTCCTCTGGGGTTGTGGAAACAGATATAAAATATAGCCTATCTTGGAGAAAGATCTGTCCCCATCATTTTTACACCATTATATTTCAAAGCGGTTCAGTATTTCCTGAGATTGCTAGAAATCGCAATTTAGAACGTTTTTTACAACGCTTTTTGCTCATTTTGAACCCCTTTTAAATTTCGACTTTTATAGGAAATGTCTTTAGAGATCATTGATATCTTATTACTAACTACCATTCTAAATTTCACGATTCAAGGCCCTTCCGTCACGCAAAAACCGCAATTTAGAACGTTTTTCTCCTGCACCCCCTTTGGGGCAGTGGCACCGACATAAAACATAGCCTGTGTTGGAGCAAGGGTTTTCACCATCATTTTGACGCCATTATTTTTTTTAATCGGTTTTGTATTTTCTGAGATTGTGTAGAAATCACCATTTAGAACGTTTTTTAGAACGCTTTTCGCGCATTTTCTCCCCTTTTAAATTTCGAATTGTTTAAGAACTGTTCTTAGGAATCCTTTATATCTAATAAGTAGCTGATACTTCAAATTTCATATTTCTAGGCCCTTCAGTAACACATAAATCGCATTTTTAGAACGTTTATTCTCCTACACCACCTTTGGGGTAGTGGCACCGATATAAAACATAGCCTATCTTGGAGCAAACGTTGTCACTATCATTTTGACACCAATATTCTTTAAATCGGTTTGGTATTTCCTGAGATTATGTAGAAACTACCATTTAGAACGATTTTTAGAACGCTTTTTGTACATTTTCACCCTTTATAAATTTCGAATTGTTTAAGAACTGTTCTTAGACATAATTTATATCTTATAAGTAACTAATATTCCAAATTTCATATTTCTAGGCCCTTCAGTAACGCAAAAATCGCATTTTTGGAACGTTTTTTGCTCCTGCACCCCCTTTGGTGTAGTGGCACCGACATAAAATATAGCCTATGGTCTAAGTTGGACTAACACCATCATTTTGATACCATTACTTTTGGAATCGGTTCGGTATTTCTTGAGATTATGTAGAAACCACCATTTAGAACGTTTTTCAGAACGCTTTTTGTGCATTTTCACCCCTTTTAAATTTCGTATTGTTTAAGAACTGTTCTTAGACATCATTTATATCTTATAAGTAACTAATATTCCAAATTTCCTATTTCTAGGCCCTTCAATAACGCAAAAATCGCATTTTTAGAACGTTTTTTGCTCCTGCACCCCCTTTGGGGTAGTGGCACCGACATAAAATATAGCCTATGTTCTAAGTTGGACTAACACCATCATTTTGATACCATTACTTTTGGAATCGGTTCGGTATTTCTTGAGATTATGTAGAAACCACCATTTAGAACGTTTTTCAGAACGTTTTTTGTGCATTTTCACCCCTTTTAAATTTCGTATTGTTTAAGAACTGTTCTTAGACATCATTTATATCTTATAAGTAACTAATATTCCAAATTTCCTATTTCTTGGCCCTTCAATAACGCAAAAATTGCATTTTTAGAACGGAATCGGGAATCGGTTTAGGAATCGGTTCGGTAGTTCCTGAGCTTATCTCCGACAAATAAACAATTTTTTCCTCGTTATAATATGACTAGCAAACCTCGCGGCTTTGCTCGCGTAATATTTGAAATATGCCAAGTGATATTTATATGTCTAATTTTTATTAAAAGGTACTAACTAAATTTTTATTTTATTAAAATGTAATATTTTATTTTATTAAAATGTAATATTTTATTTTATTAAAAGGTACTTATTGCTTTTAGGAATAATTTTAAAAAAAATACTATTTAAAACGCAGATTGATTAAATATCATTGTTACACTGCATAAGGCAGAAAGGAGAGTTAAATTAATAAAACGAAATAAAACTAAATAAATAATAATTTAGAAAATATTTTGAAACTTTTATGCTTAATTAATACGCTCATTTCAGTATTCATTTGAAGTTTTGAATTTTTTAGAAACCATCTTCTTACATCTTAAAATTAACCATCATGTCAAATTCTAAATCCTACCACCTCTCTCAACATAAAGGGCTGTGTTGAAATAGGAACTGTCACCATTAATTTGCCAACATTAATTTTGAAATTGGTTTGTTATTTTCTAATATTCAACAGAAACGTAATTTAGAAAGCTTTTAAAGGCCTTTTTTAGAGCGTTTGTTGTTCCTGTGAATCCCAGGTGGTAGAATCATCGGCATAAAATATAGCCTGTGTAGGATCAGAGACTGTTACCATTGATTCTCAACTATTACTTTTATATTTGGTTTATATTTCCTGAAATAGCGTAGAAATCGTAATTTAGGACTTTTTTAGAATGCTTTTCGCACCTCCCCTTCACTTCACCCTTTTTTAATTCGAATTTATTTTCGACAGTCCTCCGATGCCATTTATATTTTATACGTAACTACCATGCCATATTTAAAGTTTCTAGCCTTTTCAGTATCACAGAAATCGCAATTTAGAAAGTTTTTAGTTACTGCAACCCTCTGGTGGTAGTGGCACAGACATAAAATATAGATTATGTTTGAGCAGGTTCTATCACCAACAATTTGTTATCATTATTTTTTTAATCGGTTTGATGTTCGAAAAGATTACATAAAAATTGTAATTTATAACGCTTTTCGCATCCTTCATCTTTTTGAATTTGAAATTTTCTTTCGACAGTTCATAGAGTTGCATCTTGTAAGTAAATAACATGCCATACTTCAAAGTGTTAGACCCTTCAGTTATGCAAAAAACGCAAATTAGAACATGTTTTGCTTTTTCATCCCTCAGATGGTAGTGACAGCAACATAAAATATAACCTATGTTATAGCAGGGACTGTCACTATTGATTTGCAACCATTACTTTTGAAATGGCTTTGGAATTTCCTGAGATTGAGTAGAAATCGCAATTTAGAACGTTTTTAGGACGCTTTTCGCGCATTTTCACCCCTTTTTAAATTTCCAATTTTTTCGAAACTGTTCTTAAAGATCCTTTATATGTAATACATATGTACCTTGCCTAATTTTAAGTTGCTAGCCCCTACCGATCACAAAAATCGAAATTTGGAACGCTTTTTTGCTCCTGCAACGTCTAGGTGATAGTGATACCGACTTAAAATAGCGTCTATGTTAGAGCAGAGGCTGTCAGCATCAATTTCTTAACATTACTTTTGAAATCAGTTTGATTCTTCCTGAGATATTGGAGACAAATCGGCATTTAGAACGTTTTTAGAACGCTTTTCGCTCATTTTACTCCTGCATCTCCTCTGGGTTAGTGGAAACATATATAAAATGTAGCCTATATTGTAGCAAGATCTGTCACCATCATTTTAACACCATTATATTTGAAATCGGTTCAGTATTTCCTGAGATTGCATAGAAATTGCAATTTAGAACGTTTTTTACAACGCTTTTTGCGCATTTTGACCCCCCCCCCTTTTAAATTTCGATTTTTTTAGGAAATGTCCTTAGAGATCATTGATATCTTATAACTAACTACCATTCTAAATTTCACTATTCAAGGCCCTTCCGTCACGCAAAAACCGCAATTTAGAACGTTTTTCTCCTGCAGCCCCTTTGGGGTAGTGGCACCGACATAAAACATAGCCTATGTTGGAGCAAGGATTTTCACCATCATTTTGACGCTATTTTTTTTTTAAATCGGTTTGGTATTTCCTGAGATTGTGTAGAAACTACCATTTAGAACGTTTTTTAGAACGCTTTTCGCGTATTTTCACCCCTTTTAAATTTCGAATTGTTTAAGAACTGTTCTTATAAATCGTTTATATCTAATAAGTAGCTGATACTTCAAATTTCATATTTCTAGGCCCATCAGTAACACATAAATCGCATTTTTAGAACGTTTTTTGCTCCTGCACCCCCTTTGGCGTAGTGGCACCGACATAAGATATAGCCTATGTTCTAAGTTGTGCGAACACCATCATTTTGATACCATTACTTTTGGAATCGGTTCGGTAGTTCCTGAGCTTATCTCCGACAAATAAACAATTTTTTCCTCTTTATAATAGGAGTATAGATATAGATATTATGAGTATAGATGAGTATAGATGTGTGAACCTGCAAGTAATTTTAGTACAGTTATTTGTGCTTTTTATGAATTTTTAAATAACCCTAGACTTCAGAAATGTTTCATATGCAGAGTTGCCAAGTCTCCGGCTTTTTGCACACCACTATTATCTTAGAAAAAATCTGGTTCTTTCAAATCATCCAAAATTCGTAATTAAATAGAATTACATTTTATGTATTTAAATACCGGTATCCAAAAAGCCGGAGACTTGGCAGCTCTGCATATGTATTCAGAAACCTTTCTGATTCGTAATGAAAGGTTTCCTATACGTTCAAAAACATTTCCTTGTCTTCAGAAAGATTTCATATATATTCAGAAACCTTTCCGATTGGGAATGAAAGGTTTCCGATATATTCAGAAACTTTTCATTACGAATCGGAAAGGTTCCGTATTATAGCCGAAACATTTTTCTGCTGTAATCAGAAACCTTTGCGTTAGTATCGTGCAGCAGAGTTCTCCGTTACTTTCCGAAACGTTTCTGAAAATTTTTTACAGTGCACACAAATATTTATTCAGTTAGATCACATGATCTTACAAACTTAACTCGTTCACGCCGGCGCGGTGGGTCACTCTCGACTGTCTCAGAGATTCCAAGTCTCTGGTTTTTTGGATACCAGTATTTTAATACAGAAAATGTTGTTTCATTTGATTAGAACAATTGGGCGATTTAAAAGAACAATATTTTCACGAAAATAACAGTGGTGTGCAAAAAGCCGGAGACTTGACAACTCTGAGACAATCGAGTGTGACCCATCGCGCCGGCGTGAATGTGTTAATCTATACTCCTATTATAAAGAGGAAAAAATTGTTTATTTGTCGGAGATAAGCTCTGGAACTACCGAACCGATTCCAAAAGTAATGGTATCAAAATGATGGTGTTAGTCCAACTTAGAACATAGGCTATATCTTATGTCGGTGCCACTAGCCCAAAGGGGGTGTAGGAGCAAAAAAAGTTCTAAAAATGCGATTTTAGCGTTACTGAAGGGCTTAGAAATATGGAATTTTTGATATTAGTTACTTATAAGATATAAATGATGTCTAAGAACAGTTCTTAAACAATTCGAAATTTAAAAGGGGTGAAAATGCACAAAAAGCGTTCTAAAAAACGTTCTAAATGGTAGTTTCTACACAATCTCAGGAAATATAAACCGATTTAAAAAATATTGATGTCAAAATGATGGTGACAACGCTTGCTCCAAGATAGGCTATGTTTTATGTCGGTGTCACTACCCCAAAAGGGGTGCAGGAGCAAAAAACGTTCTAAAAATGCGATTTATGTGTTACTGAAGGGCCTAGAAATATGAAATTTGAAATATTAGCTACTTATTGGATATAAAGGATTTCTAAGAACAGTTCTTAAGCAATTCGAAATTTGAAAGGGGTGAAAATGCGCGAAAATCGTTCTAAAAAACGTTCTAAATGGTGGTTCCTACACAATCTCAGGAAATACCAAACCGATTTAAAAAATAATGGTGTCAAAATAAGGGTGTCAAAATGAAGGAGACAACCCTTGCTCCAACATAGGCTATATCTTATGTCGGTGCCACTACCCCAAAGGGGGTGTAGGAGCAAAAAACGTTCTAAAAATGCGATTTTGGCGTTACTGAAGGGCTTAGAAATATGAAATTTTGAATATTAGTTACTTATAAGATATAAATGATGTCTAAGAACAGTTCTTAAACAATTCGAAATTTAAAAGGGTTGAAAATGCACAAAAAGTGTTCTAAAAAACGTTCTAAATGGTAGTTTCTACACAATCTCAGGAAATACCAAACCGACTTAAAAAGTATTGGTGTCAAAATGACGGTGACAACGCTTGCTCCAAGATAGGCTATGTTTTATGTTGGTGCCATTACTCCAAAGGGGGTGTAGGAGCAAAAAACGTTCTAAAAATGCGATTTTAGCGTTACTGAAGGGCCTAGAAATATGAAATTTTGAATATTAGTTACTTATAAGATATGCATGATGTCAAATAACAGTTCTTAAACAATTCGAAATTTAAAAGGGGTGAAAATGCACAAAAAGCGTTCTAAAAAACGTTCTAAATGGTAGTTTCTACACAATCTCAGGAAATATAAACCGATTTAAAAAATATTGATGTCAAAATGATGGTGACAACGCTTGCTCCAAGATAGGCTATGTTTTATGTCGGTGTCACTACCCCAAAGGGGGTGCAGGAGTAAAAAATGTTCTAAAAATGCGATTTATGTGTTATTGAAGGGCCTAGAAATATGAAATTTGAAATATTAGCTACTTATTAGATATAAAGGATTTCTAAGAACAGTTCTTAAGCAATTCGAAATTTGAAAGGGGTGAAAATGCGCGAAAATCGTTCTAAAAAACGTTCTAAATGGTGGTTCCTACACAATCTCAGGAAATACCAAACCGGTTTAAAAAATAATGGTGTCAAAATAAGGGTGTCAAAATGAAGGAGACAATCCTTGCTCCAACATATGCTATATTTTATGTCGGTGCCACTACCCCAAAGGGGGTGCGGGAGCAAAAAACGTTCTAAAAATCCAATTTTTGTGTTACCGAAGGGCCTAGAAATATGAAATTTGAAATATTAGCTACTTATTAGATATAAAGGATTTCTAAGAACAGTTCTTAAACAATTCGAAATTTAAAAGGAGTGAAAATGTGTGAAAAGCGTTCTAAAAAACGTTCTAATGGTGGTTTCTACACAATCTCAGGAAATATTAAACTGATATAAAAAATAATGGCGTCAAAATGATGGTGAAAACCCTTGCTCCAACATAGGCGATGTTTTATGTCGGTGCCACTACCCCAAAGGGGGTGCAGGAGCAAAAAACGTTCTAAATTGCGGCTTTTGCGTTACGGAAGGGCCTAGAATCGTGAAATTTGGAATGGTAGTTAGTTATAAGATATCAATGATCTCTAAGGACATTTCCTAAAAAAATCGAAATTTAAAAGGGGGTCAAAATGCGCAAAAAGCGCTATAAAAAACTTTCTAAATTGCGATTTCTATGCAATCTCAGGAAGTACTGAACCGATTTCAAATATAATGGTGTAAAAATGATGGTGACAGATCTTGCTCCAAGATAGGCTATATTTTATATCTGTTTCTACTACCCCAGAGGAGATGCAAGAGCAAAATGCGCGAAAAGCGTTTCTAAAAACGTTCTAGATGCCGATTTGTCGGCAATATCTCAGGAAGAATGAATCTGATTTCAAACGTAATGGTAGGAAATTGATGCTGACAGCCTCTGCTCTAATATAGACGCTATTTTATGTCGGTATCACTATCACCAAGACGTTGCAGGAGCAAAAAAGCGTTCTAATTTTGATTTTTGTTATCGGTAGGGGCTAGCAACTTAAAATTAGGCAAGGTACATATTTATTAGCTATAAATGATCTTTAAGAACAGTTTCGAAAAAATTGGAAATTTAAAAAGCGGTGAAAATGCGCGAAAAGCGTCCTAAAAACGTTCTAAATTGCGATTTCTACTCAATCTAAGGAAATACCAAAGTTATTTCAAAAGTAATGGTTGCAAATCAATGGTGACAGTCCCTGCTATAACATAGGTTATATTTTATGTTGCTATCACTACCATCTGAGGGTTGCAAAAGCAAAACATGTTCTAATTTGCATTTTTTGCACAACTGAGGGGTCTAACACTTTGAAGTATGGCATGGGATTTACTTACAAGATGCAACTGCTTTCTAAGAACAGTCGAAATAAAATTCCAAATTTTAAAAAAATGAAATGAGTGAAAAGCGTTATAAATTACAATTTTTAAGCAAACTTATAAATTACCAAACCGATTAAAAAAATAATGATGACAAATTTTGGTGATAGAACCTTGTCAAACATAAGCTACATTTTATGTCTGTTCCACTACCACCAGAGGGTTGCAGGAGCTAAAAACTTTCTAAATTGCGATTTCTGTGATACTGAAAAGGCTAGAAACTTTAAATATGACATGGTAGTTACTCATAAAATATAAATGCCCTCGAAGGAACGTCGACAATAAATTCGAATTAAAAATGGGTGAAGCGAAGGGAAGGTGCGAAAAGCATTCTAAAAAATTTCTAAATTACGATTCTATGCAATTTCAGGGAATATAAACCGATTATAAAAGTAATAGTTGCGAATCCGTGGTAACAGTCTCTGATCCTACACAGGCTATATTTTATGCCGGTGATTCTACCACCTGGGGTTCACAGGAACAACAAACGTTCTAAAAAAGGGCTTTAAAAGCTTTTTAAATTACGTTTCTGTGGAATATTAGGAAATAATAAACCGATTTCAAAATTAATGTTGGCAAATTAATGGTGACAGTTCCTGTTTCAACATAGCTCTTTATGTTGAGAGAGGTGGTAGGACTTGGAATTCGACATGATGGTTAATTTTAAGATGTAAGAAGATGGTTTCTAAAAAATTCAAAACTTCAAATGAATACTGAAATGGGCGTATTAATTGAGCATAAAAGTTTCAAAATATTTTCTAAATTATCATTTAGTTTTATTTCATTTTATTAAGTCTCATTTCTGACTAATACAGTGTAATAATGATGTTTAGTCAAACTGTGTTTTAAATAGTAATTTTTGAATTATTCCTAAAAGTAATAAGTACCTTTTAATAAAATAAAATATTACCTTTTAATAAAATAAAAATTTAGTTAGTACCTTTTGATAAAAAATTAGACATATAAATATCACTTGGCATATTTCAAATATTACGCGAGCAAAGCCGCGGGGTTTGATAGTTTATAAATATGCACAACAAATTATATCCACTTATTATAAAACTGACACCGTAAAATTATCGAAACTGAATATGTATACAGAAAAGAAATCTTTTTTTTCCGTAATCTGCTGTGTTGTCATTTACGTTTCATGGAAATCGGCTGTTTGACGCAGCCGATAATAATAACAAAGGAGAAACCAAAAGTCATGAGAAGCGTATATTATAAAACCCTTTCCAACGCTTTCTGTATTATTAGCGAAGTTTCGCAGTTTAACCTACTACTTGCTCGTGTCGCGTTTGCGCAACGTTAAAAATGAATGTTCATTTCTTAAATTAACTAGCAAAATACCACTATTTTGGAATTAAAAAAATTTCCTTAATTTAAAATAGAATCTTTCACCATTAAATAAAGCCAAGATTATCTTGCAAAATTTGTGGTGGAACGTTTTTTCAGCGAAAAAGTTCAAGATCCCGATCTTATAGTTTCGGTAGTTTTTTGGTTAATAAGATTAAAAAGAACTCTAAAAAACATTTTAGAAATTTCATAGCACGTATGAAAACAAGATTTCAGCAATTACCGCCCACAGCCGGAAAAGTAATCCAATTTTTTTGTGCACCCCTGTATTTAATCTACAATTTGTACATATTCTACTCAATATGCTAAAACTTTGTAAGAAAATGCATGATAAGTTGAAAATTCACCTTCAGTAGTTTCTATCGATATAAGGAAACATACTTGAATTGTACAGCCCTGTTTATTACCAACAGATTTTCGTATGCGCCATATACCGGGTGTCCTAAAAAGGACTGACTGATTTTAAAATTTAATAACTTGCAAGCGGTGACAGATATTTAAAAAATTCTTGCAAGAATGTTATGTATGATGTCAGGAGTTCTTTACTGTGATTCTCGAATTTAGTTCAAATTACAAACAATAGATGTCGCTGCGAGCAATGTGCGCTAAATCCAAGCCCGATTTTTGGTACTTTGGAACCCACTCAATAAATTTTAATCTCCATTTTTGACATGGGAGAAGAGAAAGGCCAAAAAATCCAGCTTGAATTTAGCGCCTATTGTTTGCAGCGCCATCTGTTGTTTGTAATTCTAACTAAATTCGAGAATCACGGTAAAAAAAATCCTGACATCATACATAACCCTCCTGCAAGAATGTTTTAAATATCTATAAAAAATACGATGTTACAATTCTGATAAAATTTTACTTAAAAAGGTGCTAAAAATACATAAAAGCCTTCTACAACATGAAAAACGTCAAAGATGTTAAAATCCCAAGCGCTTTCAACTGCATTATAACAGTCGTCTTCAGGGGAAAACCAGAGGAGTGAAAGTTCATGGAAAATTCTTTGCTTAAGTATCAGTGGACGAGTCTATTTCAAAGGAAGGCATCATCATATCTAGATCTGGCATAGTATACTAGATATTTCTAGCGATTTTGAAACATAATCATTTTTATTTTACCACCCCCCCCCTCCTTCCTTCCTTTGAAATAGACTCGTCCACTGATACTTAAGCAAAGAATTTTCCATGAACTTTCACTCCTCTGGTTTTCCTCTGAAGACGACTGTTATAATGCAGTTGAAAGTGCTTGGGATTTTAACATCTTTGACGGTTTTCATGTTGTAGAAGCCTTTTATGTATTTTTAGCACCTTTTTAAGTAAAATTTTATCAGAATTGTAACATCGTATTTTTTTTATATGTTTTTCAAGGTGAATGTGACGTTCAACCTTTATAGTTTGAACTATATTTTATATTTTAAATATCTGTCACTGTTTGCGAGTTATTGAATTTTAAAAATAGTCAGTCCTTTTTAGGACACTTGGTACTAAGTTAGGGTATAATTCAGACTAAAACATAGTTAAAACTACGTAAAACACTCCTCTAACCATTATTATCATTATGAGGTCATGTATCCAGTTCTTTGCGTAACACCGTATGTGATTTTATTTTTATTTTACAAATAAATATAGTTAGGCTCTAAAGTGCAGAATATAATTAAAAGGCTGATTGAAGACATTCACTTTGATAATCCGCAATGGTTGCGAATTCTTTTGTGTTGTCCTATATATGATCTAAAGCATTAATACACCTTACACAGTAGGCAAAAATTTAGTTAAGCACGTTTACCACAAATGAAATTGAATTTTCAGTACTTATAGCTAATAGTCAATGTACTTCAGATACAGTACTGAATCTAAATCTTTTGCGTGTGCCTGTAAATGAATGATAATTGCTATGGACATTCGTGTAATACAACAAGCATCTTACAGTAAGCCTCAGTAATGCATATCAATTTCATAATGTTTGAACTGGTGTAACATAAACAAAATTCGCTGCAAAGAGTTTTTCTCCTTGGACCATTATATAACAAAATTTTTTGCGTAGCCCTGTAAAGGAATAGTAAATGCTTTGCACAGCATATTCTAAAGAATGTATGATTCAGTACACGATATAAAAGCATATCAATATCATTATGTTTGAAAGTGTCTAACATCCTTAGAAGGAACTTGAAACGATATTTTTTCATCGACCGTATTGTAACGGAAATTTTTGACTATTTGACGAACTATAAATGTTACACACCTCCTTTTCAATACCGAATGTGCAGTAGTAACAAGGGTCGCATTGTATAGGGAAAATTTTATTGCTCCTACCAGAACCCTTAATCAGTCATATTCGTGATCATTTTATTTAAAATATACTATAGAAGGATACAATGAAGATATTATTTTCAAAATCGTGGTAGGAACAATAAAATTTTCCCAAATGAATACGACCCCTGTAGTAAGCATCAATCACACGCAAAAAATTCAGGGCAATCCGAATTTGTTTACGAGAATTAGAGCTCGGACTGGCGGCCAGACAAACTGAAGTCATAAACACATTTCAACTATTTTGGAAAGTGTTAAAAAGTCATTGGCAGTGCAACTCCTAAGTTTCTATAGCCAAGCATTTCAACTTTTGGCTTCCCATTAGTGTAGCGAAGCATCTAGCGAACATCGAGAATCAAAATGCTTTGGACAGCACTAATTTCTTACAGTTTATTTTGCCATCTTTAATCGCAGCTAATTCTGCCATATGGTACCGGAAATGTTTCGAACATTTTTACTTTCTTCTATCTTGACAAGAAGATAGTATTGGTTTCATGAAAATTTTCGAATTCCAGTTTTCGACGGATTTATACGTTTTATGGGTCAGAGATTCCAAAAAACATGTTTTTACAAAATGTCTGTCTGTGAGTCTGTCTGTCTGTATGTGACACAAATTTTGTGGGCGCTCTATCTCAAGAACTAATGCACGGAATTTAATAAAAATTTATATTCAGGTAGTCCCTGATATAGATTGGTGCTGATTAGTTTTTGGTGTAAATCGCCCTGCAGGTGGCGCTGCTATGTAGCATTTTTCAGGATTACCGCAAAAGCTCTATCTCAAGAACTAATGCACGGATTTTTATAAAACTTCAGATTCCGTTAATCCTTGATATGAATTGGTGCTGGTAGCGTTTTGGTACAAATCGCCCAACAGATGACGCTGCTATGCTGCATTTTCAAGCATTTACACGATTTTCGTAAAAGCACAATCTCAAGAAATAATGCACGGATTTTCATCAAACTTCAGATTCAGTTAGTGCTTGACATGAATTGACGTTTTGCCCCTTGTGGTGTAAATCGCTCGACAGGTGGCGCTGCTATGCTGCATTTTTTTAGGTTTCCGCAATAGCTCTATCTCAAGAACTAATACTTGGGTTTTCAACAAACTTCAGATTCAGGTATACCTGGATATGAATTAGTGCTGTTTATGTTTTGGTGTAAATCGCTCAACAGCTGGCGCTGCTATGCAGCATTTTTCACGATTTCCACAATAGCTCAATGTCCAGAGCTAATGCACGGATATTCATCAAACTTCAGATTCAGTTAGTCCTTGACATAAAATGATGTTTTGTACCTTTTCGTGTAAATCGCTCAACAGGTGGCGCTGCTGTGCTGCATTTTTTGTGATTTCCACAATAGCTCTAGCTCCAGCACTAATGCACCGATTTTCCTCAAACTTCAGATTCCGGTATACCTTAATATGAATTAGTACTGTTTGTGTTTTGGTGCAAATCGCTCAACAGGTGGCGCTGCTATGCTGAATGTTTCAGAATTTCCCCTACAGCTCTATCTCAATAACTAATGCACGAATTTTCATCAAACTTCGAATTCAGGGATACGAATTGGTTCTAAATTGATGTAATTTCTTACACTATTTGAATGATTTAATTGATGTGATTTATATAGAAGAAAGTTTTGTGATGGCCACAACATACTAGTTTTTATTGCACACCAGTATTTTTTAACGGAAACATTATCTTTATTTGATGTCTTAAACTTCGTAATAAAATCAAGCAGAAATTTCTATTTTATAAAAACTGGCGTGAAATGCAAGTTTTGCATTTGAAAGAAGAAAATAATTCCGGCTTTAATGGGTTAAAATACTGGTGTCCAGAACATTTGGAGCTCCGACTTACGAGGGACATCTGGAAACTACCTCCGATGATGATCTGCATGCATTATTTAGTACATAGCAATTCGTTGGGCATGTTTCTGGTCACTGTTTCCAGATTGGCGATTTTGTCTCCGTTTTGGGAAATTTTTAAGCTTGGGAGGTGGATTTTTCGGGGAAAATTTTTAGTGAAGCAATTTTGGGGAGTATCAACATTTTGGTAGAAAACTTTGAGAATTCTGTTCTTATTTTGTGTTTTTCAGGTTAAAGCTTACTCTCATCCCTTTCCGGCGCGCAGCAATTCCGTTTATAAACTGTTGAAATAATGGACTGACACCAGAATTTATAAACGAGTATATTAGAAAATCCGAACTTGCTTTCCCTGCTACCAGCTACGAATCTTGTTGTTCCATTTAACCTGCACAGTCTTACGTGACGGGGATGTGGGGCAATTGGCCCCGGGTTCCTCGACCAAAGCAACTTCGAAATCACGTACATTATAAAAGGAAAATTTTAATTAAATATTCTTGGTGCCAATTGTCAGTTTTGGAATTAAAATTAGGTGTCTTTTTTAAGGACACCGCCCTCGAAAGAATTAATAATCTCGCAACGCTGGTTCTGTATTCGTCGATTTGGAAGTAGAAATTTATAAACTTATCAATCATTATCCTCGTGCTCGTCGCTTACAATTCTAATGTATAACATATCTAATACTAACATGTATTTATCTTGTGATAATTAGTGTTATTTTCTTCATGAAAGTAATCAATCACAATAAAAATGTCATTTCGTTGATTGTTCTTTCTTTCTTTTCTTTTCCTTCTTTTTGTATATATAAAATTTTTCAAAAAAAGCTTGATTTGGGGAAATTTTTTGAATTTAAATTTGTTAAATATTTTATATAGTGGTAGTTATATAGAGCAGCACTGCTTCGAAACTGGACTGAGTTTACTTTTACAAAACTATAAAAAACGACTAAACAACTAATAAATAATATCTCTCACCCGTAAAGAAAAGTGACACATCGTGACAAAAGTAAATTTCACAGTAGAGGCAAAAGTAGTTTTGTATATTTCTAATCTAACATGAAATTATAGTACTGTCGTAGAAAATAAATGTAAACATACCCTACTAACTCTGCGACTAATTATTTTAGAAAAACGTTACTGGTACGAAACGATTGGAAATAAAGTCTACTTTTAAATGATGTATATAACATTTGCTTGAGGGCTATCAACAAATCAAAACCAGGCCAAACTTTGTTTTTTTTTTCATAAAGTTAAAATTAAAGTTGTTTCTTTAAGGGGTTAATATACAGTCTTCTTCTATTTCATCAGTAAAATCTGTTTCAAAAGTTTTTTTTCTTTTTTTTTTTTTTTAACAGAACACCTTATGAAATTTGAACTTTTAAATTCTTTGTGATTGCTTGATCAAACACATAGCTGCCAACTTGTACGGATTTTGGCTACCACTAAAATTTAACAGAAATTTCTGCCTTATTTAATTATCAAAAATCACTGCAATTTGGCGGTTGAATTAAACAAAATTTTCTATTAAATTTTAGTGGTAGCAAAAATCCGTACAAGTTGGCAGCTATGCAAACATATTGATAAGAGGTAAGAAATTGTGCAGGCAACTGAAAATAGTCTCTTATCTCCAGATTGATGCAGAGCTTTTTTTTTTTTTTTGTTATATGGATACTACTTATATTTATAACAGTAGTAAGCGTCATTACATTAAATTTTTAATCAGGTTATAAACATAAATTATCGTCTCCCTCAAATCTAGTAAATAATAACAATGAAAATAATTTTAATATAAAAATTATATATGTATGTGTGTATGAAATTAGATTTTATTTTTCTCACTTTTCAGAAAAACTTTCGTATTGAAATACTTTGCCTTTTCTAAAACTAGCTCTAAACTAAATATAAAACCACAATCTCAGAAAGAAGCGAGATAGAAATTGAAAAGAAATGTTTATCAACTTTTTCTTTATAATTAAAATCAGTTTACAGCGAAACAGCACCAAAAACTGGCGATATGAAGCAATTAAAATAATAAAACTTTGTAAAAAATCACCATAAAATTAAAACAAAACACAGGACGCGTTTCGAGCTAAAAACATAACAGCTCGTCATCAGCTACAGCATACACGTGTCCGTAAAAGAACAAGTTCAAAAATGAACTGAATATAAAGAATGTTGCGAAGAATGCGACATATGGCGCTACCTGATAGAGGGATATGCAAAAGGGAAATGTGTTGAAAAAAGATAGAAGAGAAAATGAAATGGAAAAAATGGAAATAAAAGAAAAAATAAAAATAAAAGAAGTAAATTAAAAATATAAATAAAAATAATAAATAAAGAACTATAAAAGAACAAGAAAAAAAATCCAAATTATTATTATTATTATTATTTTTTTTTTTTTTTTTTTTTTTACAAAATAAAAAGAAAAGAAACAAGAGAAAAGGCAAAAGAATTACAAAATTAATTTCCACGCTGGAGATAGGAAAGGAGATGATGGGAGATCATTGACAAGATTAGCAGAATTTTTAGAAATAAAATATGCTTCATGAAAATCCAAGTGAGAGGGAGAGGCAGGGGAAGAAATAATTTTGGCCATGGAGAAATTGAAACAATGACTGGAAGACCAACAGTGAGAAGCAATCGAAGATTTAGAGATTTCTTGATTTGCAATATATCTCTGATGCTCGCCTAATCTGAATTTTAAAGCTCTCTTCGTTTGACCAATATAACCTAAATTGCAAGAGCAAGGAATGAAATAAACACCCCACCGGTTCTCAGTAGGAACAGGATCTTTTAGAGAAGAGAATTTAATTTTATTCATAGGTTTGAAGATAACTTTAAAGTTAAAACGAGAAAGTATTTTAGCAATTTTGAAACACAGAAGAGAATAAAAGGGCAGAACTATTATAGAATTAAAATTAGGAGGATTATTAATTCTATAATAGTTTATTTATTATTATAAGCCTAAACGTCCTTTTTCTGATTCAAATAATCCTCCTAATTTTAATTCTATAATAGTTCTGCCCTTTTATTCTCTTCTGTGTTTCAAAATTGCTAAAATACTTTCTCGTTTTAACTTTAAAGTTATCTTCAAACCTATGAATAAAATTAAATTCTCTTCCCTAAAAGATCCTGTTCCTACTGAGACCCGGTGGGGTGTTTATTTCATTCCTTGCTCTTGCAATTTAGGTTATATTGGTCAAACGAAGAGAGTTTTAAAATTCAGATTAGGCGAGCATCAGAGATATATTGCAAATCAAGAAATCTCTAAATCTTCGATTGCTTCTCACTGTTGGTCTTCCAGTCATTGTTTCAATTTCTCCATGGCCAAAATTATTTCTTCCCCTGCCTCTCCCTCTCACTTGGATTTTCATGAAGCATATTTTATTTCTAAAAATTCTGCTAATCTTGTCAATGATCTCCCATCATCTCCTTTCCTATCTCCAGCGTGGAAATTAATTTTGTAATTCTTTTGCCTTTTCTCTTGTTTCTTTTCTTTTTATTTTGTAAAAAAAAAAAAAAAAATAATAATAATAATAATAATAATCTGGATTTTTTTTCTTGTTCTTTTATAGTTCTTTATTTATTATTTTTATTTATATTTTTAATTTACTTCTTTTATTTTTATTTTTTCTTTTATTTCCATTTTTTCCATTTCATTTTCTCTTCTATCTTTTTTCAACACATTTCCCTTTTGCATATCCCTCTATCAGGTAGCGCCATATGTCGCATTCTTCGCAACATTCTTTATATTCAGTTCATTTTTGAACTTGTTCTTTTACGGACACGTGTATGCTGTAGCTGATGACGAGCTGTTATGTTTTTAGCTCGAAACGCGTCCTGTGTTTTGTTTTAATTTTATGGTGATTTTTTACAAAGTTTTATTATTTTAATTAAAATCAGTTTAGTTTAGCCAACGTTCTTACATGGATTCTACTTGTTTTCTTAAATCGCAGAATAATATCCCACTCGATTCTCACATCACGTGACTTGCCTATTTTTAATAGTTTTATTATAAAACATTGCAAATGCAAGGAAATTATTTTTGATTAACAAATAGAAGGATAATATTAAAACTGAATACTATTTTTTTTCTTTAAAAATTTTTTTTGAGAATTTTAAAAAGTGAATGCTATTTTAAAGTAAAGGAGTGTCTTACAAGCATATTTAATCGCCACGTAATTTGAGAAGCTAAGGTGGTTATGAATTTCTTTTTAACGAAAATTATGTAAATAATGATTTTTAGAACCTAATTATATTTTTAACTCTCGACATAATTAAAAGTGTTAAACATAGTGATTTTCAGCAGGAATGGCCAGCTGTTTGTATTTTTTTAATTTCCAAATGTAAAGCGCTTCTGTCGATGTTTCACTTACATAAAATAAAGTCAAAAAAATTTCTAAAGGTATTAAATAAGGCATCCTAAACATCATGAATATTGATAACTTAGATTTGACTCTTTCATATGTAAATAAAATGTGTACAAATTTCAGTGTCTTTCATTGACAATACTGTTATTTATTTCTAAATTTCAGTTCCGTACCTCTTTTAGATATTCATTATGTTTATAAAATGACAGTTTAAATGGGCCGAATCTTTTGTTTTAACGAGAAATGGGTGAAACCAAGAATACACGTGTTTTCATGTCCAAAAGTTTATTTTTTTTTTCATCTAATACACGAAGAAATTCCAAATTTCTTATGCCATCTTTTAGAAAAATGTATTCTTAACTGATTTAAAATTTACTCTCGCCACTGTTATTGTGTTTATTGCATAATTTATGCAATTTATCCATTCTGAGCTATGAAAATTAGCTGTCCAAATGACTGGAGAGACAACTTTAAACAGACTACAATTCTAAATCTTATGAATAACACAATATTTATCTGTTTTTCTTTAATTAACAGATATAGTAGTTTAATAAATTCGTACTATTGAATTAAGATATGTGTTTTGTAACTGCATTAGTCTAATTTAACATTTGTCCATGAAAGTGAAACCTGTGTTACTTTACTTACATTTAGTAGAATGAATAATAAAATTTTTGTCCAACAAAGGGCGCTACTAATCTGTATTGCTCAAAAAACTTTTTAGAATAGAAGTCAATTGCCATTGTCACTTTGTCTGCCACATGTTTAGAATATAGCTCTAAGATGAGTGTGTTTTCTCTTTGTAACTTCTGTTACACCAATTTTAGATTTAAATATTGTTTTAAAAATTAAATTCTTCTGTAAATCACAAAATACTAAGCAAAATAAGTTTATTTAAAGATAATAATTATTTTTTACAATATTATTATCTAAGAATTTTTTTTTCCTTAAATGTAACTTCTGTAGTTACGTTTTGGTAACAGATGTTGCATACAAATAACAGAGGTTACATTTTATCCCCGAACATACATTTTTTTGTGGTAATAATACATATTTATTTATTAATAGTGCTAAATTTACTTATTATCATTATTATTACTCATTTACCGTATATTCTCGAACATAAGTCGAGGAATTTCTGACAATTTTTGGCAAGCAAATTTGGGGGGTCGACTTATACGCGAGTAAATTAAAAAATAAAAAATAAAACTTCGAATATTGCAAAATTCTGACTGTTTATGTGTATGAATAATAAAATATTACAGAAAATATACAAATAATAATAATTTATCATTAAAAATTTTTTCAATGATTTATTTTTATTTACTTACTACTTTTTCGCATAGGCAAGTGAAATATTTGGTTTGATTTTGTGCAAAATTGAAGTAAAAAGTTAGGGGGTCGACTTATACGCGGGTTTTTGATTTTTTGCAGAATTTGCATTCGAAAGTTAGGGGGTCGACTTATACGCGAGTATATACGTATACGGTATATTTATTTTGGCAGTAGTAAGTATTATTTATTTGTGGCATTTTCCAGATGTAAAAATGTCTCCTAAGAAAACAAATTTTCAAGTTCTTGAATCCACTGCAGAAGAAAATTAAATTACAGAAGTAACGCCAGATAAAATAATTAACGGAACATACATAACAGTAGAATTTGTAACTGAAAAAAAAAAAGAGAAAAATGAAGTATTACTACATAGCCGTTACAGAAGATGATTTAGAAGAAGATGGTGAAGTGCAAGTTATGTTTTTGAAAGTTTGTGATGACACATTATCTATTTTTAAAGTAGATGGCAATTATATTGCATATATACAGTTCGAACAGATCCAAAAAAAATTTGCCTATGCCAACTGTAGTATAGAAAGCGAACAGATTATTTTACAAGTTTCCCCACCCTGCTGAAGTATATGAATAAAAACTCGTGGAAATTTCTTTGGAAAATAAAATTATGTCAGATTTATTCAGTGTGTCTTTGTTAATTGCTAAAAAGTCAGTTTGTTTACATCTTGCAAATTTTTGTAACCTCTGTTACTTCAAGAATTTTTCTGTTTTTTTTTTTTTTTTCTTTTTAGTAATTGCAAACTAAAAATAATAAAAATGTATTTAAAACAAAGAATGTTTTATGTACTTTAAATACAATTAAGAAAATCTTCTCTTTAAAAATAACATACGACTATAACATAACAACTTTAAAAATAAAATAAGTGGTAATTATGAACTTTAACTTAGTTTTTTTTCTAAACGAGATAAAATTACACATATAAGGATAATTAAATTTTATTATTTATTATTCAACTTTCTAAAAGGATTATTATGAACTAAAGGACATTTTTGCTAAAGTAATGAATAAAAGTTATATTTTTTGCTGAAATATTTGTATCATAAATTAAGCAAATACTATCCAGCAACAGAGGTTGCATTTTTCACGCTAGATATAACTTTAAAGGGTTATATGTTAAGTGTAAAATTTATTTTTTTTTCTTTGTGGATGATAATTTTGCGCAGCTTAAATATATATTTAAACAATATTATTGTCATTTAGTAAAATCTAGATCCTATAAAAAGACGAAAAAGAAAATCTTGAAAAGCACAAGGAAAATTATATTACCCCAAATCTGTTTAAAAGTTATGCGCTGGAAACATATTAAAGCGTTCTTTATACCTGAACCCTACCCATCACGCCTCTTTATGTTTAAACCCCGCCCTTGACCAATGTTGCATGCTTTCATTTAAAGTGTTAACATCGATGCAGAAATTTTTAATATAAAGTTTTTCAGTATGATGTATCCAGTTTTTGTTAAATCGCAGTGTAAAAGGTATTAGGTTTAATCACTTATTTCAAATAACAAAATATCCATGAATCTTAGCCCGTTGGGGACGAGCGACACGTATACGTGCCGCAAGAAGCGCAGAGAATCCTTGTTTTTCCTCACCATTAAAATTTTGCTGTAAAATTTGCTTTATTTAATCAGCGCATTTTCTTGATTCAACAAAACACAAATTTATGTTTTTAAAAAACGGTGACAAAAGATTAAAAATTTCGTAAAAGGCTCCCGTCCCGAAGGGGTTAGTATATGGAATTCAGATTAATTTGAGAAACTTTAATATTCTGATAATTTTTTTAAGTAGACAGTGTTCTAAAGCGTATGTACAGCCAGTTTCGAGCAAATCGCCCCCGGTGCCACTACCACTTCGGATTGGCAGGAACAACAAACGTTCTAAAAAAGCCTTTAAAAACTTTCTAAATTACGTTTTCTATGGAATATTAGGAAATACCAAACCAATTTCAAAATTAATGTCGGCAAATATGGTGAAAGTCTCTGTTTTTTTTTTAGGTATGTTATGTTAGTGCCACTACCAACAGAGAGGTTGTAGACCGTTAGACAAGAAGCTTGGAATTTTACATGATGGTTAATTTAACCCTCCGACTGTCTTGGAAAAGGGCAAAATTGTAATGTTGTTTTCTCTGCATTTAGTTTTAAATGCTAAAAAAAATTATTCTTTGAATATTTTATAAAAAAACTTAATAACGAATATGAATGCAAACCTTGGAGGTATTAACCATTGTTCAATGTATTAAAAATACATTAAATCAATAGAATTATATTACTTTAAATATTGCTTGTATTGCAGTGAAACCTGGAGCTTAGTGAACGTATTAACACGGGCTTGTCAGTAAGGGGGTTAAAGATGTAAATGCGTACAAAGAACGGTGAACACTGAAATGAGTGTATTACCCCTTAATTCTCGTTCCCGTCATATTCACGGGCTGTGTCATTTATTCATTTTATTCTTTTTTGTTTGATTACCACCAGTTTTAATAAATAGTGTAATTGGCTTTATTATGGTATCATTTTACCTCTCATTAAATAGGGTGAATATTTCTTTTTCAAAAAAGTGGTGCCAATAAGCAATTTGCAATTTTAAACCGTAATCTAATGCGACAGTTAAGGAGTGAAATGAGCATAAAAGCTTCAAAATACTTTGTCAATTATCCTTTATTTAGAATTAGTTTTTGTTCTTATTAATTTCAGTCTCATTTCTGCTTAACCCTAGATCTACCAGGAATTTTATTCAAGTTTTAATAAAACGTTCTACACCAGAATTTTTATTTAGAACTATTTAACTTATTTATTTACCTTATTTTTGTTTGGTTTATATACTTAGTTTATTTTAAAGAAATTTCTGGTTTGAATGAATATTTTGTATGTACCTGTCGGGTCCAATGGACCCGTCTGGTAGACGGAGGGTTAATGAAGTGTAATAATGAAGTTTAGTCAAACTGTGGCTTTATTAGTAATTTTTGAATTATTCCTAAAAGTATAATTTCTTCTAATAAAAATTAGACATATGAATGTCACTTGGTATATTTCAACTATTATCCGAGCAAAGCCATGGGTTTTGCTAATATAGTATAAAGCATATTTTAGTTTTAATACTTAAAATACACGCTATTATTTTATATAAAAGGACGTCATTTGCATCAGCTGAAGAATTCGATATTTAAGATCCAGTCTTACATAACATGTATAGAAAAGTATGCATAGAGCGTCACTAACGTTGAATAACGCACAAACCCAGCAAAAAACGATGTCGTAAACTCTACACACACACACACAAAAAGACATCGGCTATCTAATGATTCTTATGCCTTGATTTGTTTGTAATATTAATATGGATAGACTTAAAATTAAATATAGTTATTAATAGCTCCATATTTTATCAGAAATCATTCATTTATATTTTCTTAAAATAACACACATATATATATAATAATATCTTAAAATAACATATAGAGTATTACAATTATTTTTTTTCTGTTATGAGAAAATGGCAACAAAAAGATATAGCAATATACTATTTTTAAATTATTTTCCCTTTTCTTTCTACAGAAATGGCGTCAAAAACTACAGAAAAATAAATATCTCAAAAATAAACTGAGATGCAGCTTTCGCCCAAAGTGCAGTTGAAAGTAAGTGGGGGGGAAAATAATTGATCTGTTAAAAGTAGTTTGACAACTATAATAAAAACTAAAATAGAAAGTAAAAAAGATTATATACTGACCTTGAGACCTGTTTTACAGGCTTTTAATTGTATTCTTGTACAATCCGTCAGGAAGGACTGACAGAATTGTGCCTCGAACAACATTCAATGTTGAACTATTATACTGCCAAAATATTATTGAAACTATTTATATAATTTTCTGCAAAACTTTTCCGGGTTCACCTTTATTATTATTATTTTTAAATCTTGCAAGTTTTAACTAGAAACTATACTGAACAACATTTTTGTTGGTTTGGATTACAGAATTTTCAATTAAAATAATTATTGTGTGACAACTTATTATTAACTGATTTCAGTCCATATATAAGAAAAATTATAATAAAAATTAATACGAAAAACTATATAATACTAGACGTAATCAAATAATAATTATTTCTTAATACTTTCTTGCTTTAACCCCTTACCGGTCGCATAAAATTAAGGTTTGAAAATTCAAATTGCTTATTGGCACCACTTTTTTGAAAAAGAAATGCTCACCTTGTTTAATGTCAGGTAAACTGATACCATAATAAAGCCAATTATACTATTCTATAAAGTTGGTGGGAATCAAACAAATCTGAATAATCTGAATAAAAGTCACAGCCCGTGAATATCACGGGAGCGAGAATTAAAGGGTAAAGGAAAAATAAGATAATGTTGCATAATTTTATATTGAACTTTTTTCAACCTTGGCCTTCTTTCAACCAATCAACAACCGCCGCGGCGAGCGGGCCATCTTCGTCCGCAACCCTTTATTCTTCTACTCTACTCCGACTCTTTTGCGGAAGCAAGATTCCCAGGTGCCCAGCCACGTCCCGAATGAAAGACTCTCTAGCGAAAGCCAGATTGAAAAAAAAATCAAAAATTGAAACCGGACAAATTTAAAAGGGAAATTACACAAATTAAAGACACCGAAAAGCGGGAAGTGCCGGGCACGGGGCGATGAAGCTACTGAACGACTCCGAGCTAATTCTAGTTTATTATTAGTCTCAATTGAACTAGCTTCCTGATTAAGGAGAGGTTGAACTTCTATGGCCTAAAATGCAAGTAATTTATATCTATATTTTTTTTATCCTGTTGCAAAAAAAAAAAAAGAAACACCATCTTTGCCTAATTATGAAAGGTTATTAAATTCTCTAGAGGTTATAAAAACATTTAAAATAAAAGGTTGATTAAACTAAGTTAATGCATGCTAACAGTAAATTATTCGCGGATTTAACATTCGCGAGTTTTGATTATTCGTGAAATAAAAAATGAAGAACATTTCAATATTCACTTAACTTGATTATTCAAGAATTTTGTTTTATAAAGAATATTTTTTGCAAAGTAAACTTGCCTAAGTTCCGAAAATTTCATCCCTTGTATTGTTAAAAATTAAAAAAAAACTAAATTTTTTAAAATTCAAAATGTTTATTGCAAGCGAAAACTTTTCTGCAAAAACTGTACGGGAAATTTTAAAACTAACTTCAACAACAACTTTTATAGAAAACAACAAAATGCGATCCTTAACCCCTTAACCTACGATTTACGTCTCAACAGCTCCACGGTTTGGCAAATCCATAGCTACCACTAAAATTTAATAGAGATTTTCGCCTTGTTTAATCATGGGATTTCTATGATTAAAGCCTCATCATCTCATCACAGAGCGAGCACCTGCTCACACTCTCAGACAGATTCGTGATGTTCATCTTTGCGGTGCAAAGGGCCGCGCGCTCACGCTTTTTTAAACTGAGTTTATTCCTGTTTCTACTATGTGTATTGGTGACAGCGGATTCATGATGTAGTTCCGGTTCGTAGCAGAATAGGACTTTATTGTGGACTGTCGTTAACTCCTAGTAGTGCCTTTTTGAGAGTTCTACGTCGAATCTACCATGGATAATACGGATCCATTTGACTTTAATGCGAATGCCTTGCGCATAATTAACGGCGAAGAACCATCTGACCTCGCTGCTGCATGGAGCGAATATCCATCAGTTTCGGATGAGAAACAAAGCGAAATCGTCAAGCATTTCCTAGTAGAATGTGACACCCACATCAAAGGATTGGTGAATGAGACAGGCTACTCCAGCCGCGAAGACCTACGAAATAATGTGAGTAACACTTTATCTTCTGTGATGTTTTTATTTACAGAGCCATTTAACCCGAGACTTTGTAACTTATCAGAATTTAAAGCTTTTATCTTTAAATATAACTTAGACCTAATTGAAACATTAACTAACTTAAAGGCAATAGCGGTGAACCCTAATGAGGGCTTCCTCCCTGCCAAAAATACTACCCTGAAAAGAACCCGTGAAGAACCCAGTAGCGTACCCTTAGCTAATAAATATGCCATGTTAGCAGATAAAACTAAAGAAAATAATGAAAATACCGATATACCCAAATTCATCTGAAGGCGGCGCAGTCGGTGGCTCTGCTTCACCCACCACCCCTAAAACAAAAATCCACCCATTTTACATAGAAATAAAGGGTAAATGGCATGAACTTGCTGCCAAAATAAAAGAGCAAAATGAGACCAACCCACTTATCAAAATGGACGGCGAACTATTAAAAGTCCACTGCAAAAATGACCCAGACTTCCGCAAAACCCAAGCATACCTAGATACTAATGCAATAGCTTACACCACCCTGAGCCGTGCAGAACAGCGCCCTCGGAAAGTGGTAATACGCGGAATCCAATGCTATACGGACCCGCAAATCCTCATAGATGAACTTAAAGAACACAACTTTATAGCTAGTAGAGCTTCTATGATAAAGAGCAGGAAAACTGGCAAACCAATGCCCCTGTATGTAATAAACATCTTGCCAAGAGCAAAATTTGAAGAAATCTATCAAATAACCGAAATTTGTTATATAAAAGTTACTATCGAACGATTTAAAGGCACGGGCATTGTAAAACAATGTTACCGTTGCCAAAAGTTTGGCCACTCCTCAGAAATTTGCAACCTCCCTGCAAGCTGTGCCAAATGCTCAGGAGGGCACCTAACCCCGGATTGTGACAAGATCGGTAAGATAACTCCCAAATGTAGCAATTGTTCTGACCCCCACCCGGCTACTTATCGTGGTTGTCCAAAAACCCCCCAATTTCACAAAAATAACCAAAATTCAAAATCTTCCCCAAAAGATAAACCAGCCCAATCTTTCCCAGACATGTTGGCCCAAACAATGGCTAGCTACAATTATGTTAAACCGGCCTCAGCCCCACAAGTTACTAAGAAAGCCCCAGATACGGTTGCAACTCCAGAACCCAATCCTGAAACTACTAAATCAAACGAAAAAGAGCCAAAAGACCCTGAAACTGCAGCACCTGAACCCTCTAACAGCTCTAATTATATAACTGATCTAAAACATATCCTTAAAACTTTTCAGGAGATGAAAGAAATCTTTAAATTTAATAAATTCATTCAATGTTTTCAAAACATAGCTAGACTTTCAAAAAATTGCAATGATCCTATGCAAAGAATATTTATTGTTATCAACGCTTTTGACAGCTTGGCCACGGAATTTAACTCACCCAATAATGAGTAATTCCTCCCCTTCCTTCTCCTCCTTAATCTTCCTCTCTTGGAATTGCAACTCTTTACATCACAAATTAAATGAACTTAAACTTTTCATTTCTGATCACCCTCATATTGATGCCATTTTCTTACAGGAAACTTTCAGCCCTATCTTTAATATTAACATTCCTGGGTATAGGCTATTTCACACACCCCGCTCAGACGGCACCCCGAGAGGCGGCACTGCAATTTACATAAAGCACCATATCCCCCATTATCTTTATAGCAGTCCTACTTTTACTGACATTGAATACACTAGTATAGTCATTCTGCTTCCCCACATTAATATTCACTTAGCAACAATTTACGCACCACCTACTGGTAACTTTCCTGTTAATAGTTTAACTCAACTCTTTTCCCATCACCAACACTGCTTCTTTGTTGGCGACTATAATGCCAGGAGTAGGCGTTGGAACTGTCACGGCAATTCTCCTCGGGGTACCTCTCTTCATAATCTTGTTCAACACCTTAAATTAAGCTTACACGCACCTAATACTCCTACACACATAAGCACGGCGCCTAATACCCATGATTCCATAATTGATCTTGCTATCTCTAAAAATCTTCCCTATCCTATCACCTCTACTGTCATTAAAGATCTTTCTTCTGACCATTACCCTGTCTGTTTCAAAATTGATATAATAAACCCTATTTCTCCGCCTCCTTCCGTGGCCATTGACTGGAAAAAATTTACCAACCATCTTGATAATCAAGTCATTATTTTTCCCGTAATTAACTCCATAACTGATATTGATAATGCTGTGGATTTTCTAAATTCCAAAATTATTGAAGCCCAAAACCATGCTACCTTCAAAAATAACAACTCATTCATTCCTCCCCGTTATATTTATAACCTGATTAAACACCGTAACCAACTCCGGCGTCAATTTCAAAATTCTAGAGACCCCTCCCTTAAACCCCTTATCAATAGAGCTAACAATAGAATCAAAAATTGGCTTTTTAAAGAAAAGCAAAAAAGTTGGAATAATTTCCTCAAAAATCTTGCTAGCGAGGATAATTCTCTTTGGCTAATCAAACGTAAACTCAATAAAAAATATTCTCCCATTCCACCTCTTTCGGACAACTATGCATATACTGACCAGGATAAAGCAGACCTACTTTCCAATTCCTACGCTTTACAATTCTCTCCGAACCCAAACCTCGCTAGCCAGGAGCATCTAGACGAGGTTAGTGAAACTGTTCGCAATTTCCTAGCCGTCCCCCCTGATGACCCCCCCCCCTACTATTCAGTCTATTGTAATACATCAGTCATGTCAAACACGTGGCCCGCCAAGCAATTGTGAGTGGCCCGCCAACCCTCTGGCATTATTTGTAAGTTTTATTTAGTTACACGAATATTCACACACAAAATGGAAAAAAAAAACAGAATGGGGTTTCTGAAAAAAATATTTTCCGGTTTATATTTTCCTATTAATTTAAAACTTGATTCATCATAAATTATTTATTGTACGTAGTATTAAGAATCTCACTTATTTAGCAATAATGTTTAATAAATCACACAGTTTATAAATGAGTTTCGAATCTTTTTTTTTTTTTTTTTTTTTTTTTAGTTTGGCAGAGAGACTGTTTTTCGCCTAGACATAACGGGATTCTGATTCGCCCATTGATACATCGACAAATTATCTTCAAGTTGGCTGGCGCCTGCCTACTAAAGTCAAGGGGAAAATTAACTTTGTACTCCTTTCGTATTTTGTCATTTTCCCTATCCAAATAATTTCCGATTATTTAGTTTAGACTACCGGTGAAGAACTTACTTAAGATATATGTATATATTGTAATAAATTCAGATTATTGAAAGCTATGATAAAATTAAAGCTCCCGAAAATAGATCAGTTGGTATTTTAAAACAGAGCGTTTTATCTTTCACACTCATACTTTAATGTTTTCGTCAAAAGTTTCAAAACATGTATTAAAAGTTGAAAGTCATTTGAGATTTAATAATGGGGAAAATGTTATGATCATTAGGGAAATTTTGAGAAAATATTTGAATGACAAGATTATTATCACCGGTCGAATGTTACCCTAAGAATTTGCACTGCAGCGGTAAAATGTATTAGCTGCTTACACTTTATTGAATCCAGTCTATTATTTCTAGTGCATTTTCTATAATGAAACGTATAGTATTTTCTTAAAATAACTGCTGATTTTCAAAAATAAGATCGACATTTTTTATCAATATGAGTAAAAATCGATCAAACGAAGAGCATCGAAGATTTCAAGAAAGATGGGAATTGCAATATTTTTCCATTCAAAACAAAAACAAAGTTTTGTGTTTAATATGCAGAAACACTATTGCAGTTTGGAAAGAGTATAATGTTAAAAGACATTATGACACCAACCATAAAGTAAATTATGAAAAATATATTGGCAAACTTAGGGAAGATAAATTGTCAGAATTAAAGTTGAAACTTCAAAACCAACAAAGTACATTTACTAAGCCAAATGAGGATAATATAGCGGCTGTAAAAACAAGTTATTTATTGGCACATTTAATTGCAAGCAAGTCAAAACCATTCACAGAAGGGGAATTTGTTCATGAATGCATATTTAAAGCAGTGGAAGTGATGTGTCCGGAGCAAATAAAAAAATTCAAAAATATTAGTTTAACGCGAAATACAGTTGCAAACCGAATTGATGATATAGCTGGTAATTTAAGAAAACAACTAAAATCTCTAATCACAACATTTGAAACCTATTCCATCCAAATTGACGAAAGTTCGGATGTGCGGGATACTGCTCAATTGGCAATTTTTATTCGCGGATGTGACTTGAATTTAAAAGTAAGTGAAGAGCTTCTAGAAATTATACCAATGCATGATACCACCACCGGAAAAGATATTTTCGACTCGCTTATGAAAGGACTGAATGAATACAATTTGTCTTTAAAAAAGCTTGTTTCCATTGCAACTGATGGTGCTCCTGCCATGACTGGTGTCATTAAAGGAGCGGTTACAAAACTAAAAGAGGAATGCGAGCAACAAGGAAATACATATTTCTATCATTTCCATTGCATTATTCATCAGCAAACGTTGTGTTCGAAAGTTTTAAACATTGGGCACGTGCTTAAAAATGTTAGCAAAATAGTCAATTATATTCGTTCACATGGACTGAACCACCGCCAATTCAGTACATTTCTTGAAGATGTAGGTAGTGAATGTACCGATATACCTTATTACACTGAAATTCGGTGGCATTCGAGTTATAAAGTTTTAAAGCGATTCTTCGAATTGCTGGATGAAATCACCATTTTTCTGGAATCGAAAAATTATGAATGCACGATATTAAAAGATCAACAATGGATAAAGGATCTCGCTTTTTCAGTAGACATTACAAATCACCTCAGTCAACTTAATCTTAAACTTCAAGGTAAACTTCACCTTGTTACAACTTTATATGATAATATTAATGTATTCAGGCGAAAGTTAGTTCTTTGGGAAAAACAAATTCAAAAAGAAAATTTATCTCATTTTGAATGCTGCCAGGAATTACTTAAAAAATCGCTAGAAATTAAGTTTTCAGAATACAATAATCAGATTAAGTTGTTACAAAATGAATTCGAAAGGAGATTTTTAGATTTTAAAAAATGTGAAAATGAATTCCTTCTATTTACTTCTCCTTTTTCAATTGATGTTGAAACTGTTGATGAGAATTTACAGATGGAGTTAATCGAAATTCAGTGTGATACTATCTTAAAACAAAAATATATAGACGTATAGGAATACCAGATTTCTATAATTATTTATCAGCTGACCGATTTCCCAATATGTTATGCACAGTATAAGACGTATTTTGGCTATGTTTGGAAGCACATATTTGTGCGAACAATTATTTTCAACTATAAAAAACAACAAAACTCCCGAAAGATCAAGATTAACTGATCAGCATTTACAATCAATTTTAAAAATAGCAACAGCCCAGCAAATTAAACCAAATTTTGAAGATTTGGTTAAAGAAAAACGCTGTCAAGTTTCTTCAAAAAAGTAATACTATAGTTTTATTTAAATAATTAGATTAAAACTCATAAAGTATGACTTTGGATTTTCTATTTTTACTGCTATTGGAGATTATTAAGCACGAGATATGTCACCCTTGCGTCATACCATGCCAGTCATTAATATGTAAGAAAACATTTCCTTTTGCACGGTATTTGTATTTTGTTGATATTTAAAAATTGCTTTCCCTATTTTATGTTCGTGTTAAATGTTTTATTTTTATATGTTTAATATATTTTACCTTGTAGTTTTTTAATCTCAAACTTTTTATGTTTCAATAATTGTCTGTTAATTTATTTTTCAAACAGTAAGTTATATCTCTGACAACATCGATTTTGCGGAAAAGTTACATCTAAGCGTAAAAATTCTACCCAATTCATTGCGGAATTAAAGCTTGCCAAACGCACTCAAATGCCAAATATTCAAAAGTACCGTTGCTAAGATTTTTTTTTTTTTTTTATCATTTCATTTATTAAAAAAACAGCAGAAATAGCAAAGGCATAAAATGAAAATATATTTTTAAAATTGATAATTTTATTTAGATTTCATGGTAATGTATAGAATTTTCAAAATTCATATTTTTATTAAGATTTTATTGTTAGATGTTTGTCGCTGTCTTAATTTTTCGTATATCATAAATTTGTTGTTTATAAACTTTATCCAAATGGTGCCTTGTATAAATTACTATTTTATTCTGACTAATAGTGAGCATTTTAAGGTAGCAGTTTTAAATTATTATTACATATTAGTTTTATTTGTTTAGAATTAGTTATTTGTATCTTGAAAGTGTTGAATCATTTTGATATCTACCCGGACATTGAAAATTTTGCATTACCTTAATTTTTCAGTAATCCAAAAGGTTCTTTCTTGCGTCCTTGTGCTGTATCGTGAAAACAAATGAGTAGCATTTTGCCATATAACTTTTTTTTTTCTCATTATTTGGATTTGTTTTAAGGGTATGATATTTGGTTTCTTGTTATTTTGATTATCGTATTATTTTCAGTTGCATTATTATTATTATTATTATTATTATTATATTATTATTATTATCATGAAAGGAGTGTTTAATAAGTTTTTCGAATTGTAAAAAATTAGTTTGAGTAAATTTATTAAATACAAAAGCATTGAATTTTCTTTGTTATTATCTTGTCATAAAACTTAAAAGTATAAGAAAAATTGTTTTATTGGCGAGTTTTATTTTCACTCCTCAGTGGTTTAAATTTAAAAAATACTTAATTTTTATTTCAAAAGATATATTTTTCTTGTGCATCAATATAATCTACAGATGGAGCAGATTTCTAATGTATTCAACTGGCAATGTCTCTAATTTTTCTGGCATTTTTCTTCGACTGTAATAGGAGTTCAGGCCCCTTTTCCCCCTATAGGTGTTCTTTTCTTCCGCATGGAGGAATATGCAAAATATATCTTTTAAAATTAAAATAAGTACGTTATTATAAGTAATACATAATGTATCTCGAATGAAAAACACACGTATTTTTTTTTCTTTTTTTTTGCTCGTGAATAAGCTAGTATTAAAAATAAGAAAATATTCTACCTCAACTAATATTTAATAAATATGCATTTATGTTGAATAATTTTCCATAACCAGAATAATCTATAAATTGTAAAAAGAAATATATTTTTTAACTGAATAAAAATTGCTGGATCTTTTTTGTATTATCGGGCAATTTTATCATAAATCTAACATAATTTTTTCCTTAATGTTTTATTTAAAAAAACTCTCGGTTGTACTTTGAATTGTTTTGTACAGTGTGACAAAAACCTTATTTTTTCATTCTTTTTTTTTAATATGATGTAATATGGCCCGCGGCCTTATAGATATCATCGTATTTGGCCCGCGTTGGTAATCGAGTTTGACATGCCTGTAATACATAATATTATTAATAAACTTAAAAAACGCAAGACCCCAGGTTAGGACAAAATTTCTAACACTGCTCTTAAAAACCTTCCACCCAACTGTATTATCTATATCACCTACCTTACTAATGCTATCTTTAAATTTAACTACTTCCCGAAACCTTGGAAACTCTCTATCATATCACCCATACCCAAACCTGGAACTGATCTCTCTAATCCTACTAACTATAGACCTATTTATCTGCTTCCTTCTCTCAGTAAAGTCATTGAACGTGACATTAGGACCCAGTTGCAGGGCTTTATTCAGCAAAACAACATCCTTATGCCTGAACAATTTGGCTTTCGCCCAAAACATTCAACCCAACACCAGCTCCTTCGCGTTGTTGAGTTTCTCAGCGAAAAGCTCAACGCGAAGATCCCTGCTGCTGCCATTTTCCTTGATATCGCAAAGGCTTTTGACAAAGTCTGACACGAAGGCCTTATATACAAATTAATTAAGCTAAAATTCCGTGCTAGACTCATACATTTAATATACTCATACCTTTGCGGTCGAACTTTCAGAGTCCGCATCAGTAACATATTATCCATAATTCTCTCTATCCTAGCGGGCATCCTTCAAGGGAGCGTGTTGGGCCCAATGTTATTTAACATATTTTTCAATGACATCCCACGCTCATTACTTACTTATTTAGCTCTGTATGCGGCCGATACATGTATCTACGCTTCTGCACACCACCCAGATAGTCTATACAGGTACCTGCAGACTCATCTTGAAGACTTCCTTGACTGGTGTGACCTATGGCGCGTTCTCATCAACGAAAATAAAACTAAAGCTATCTATTTCTCCCGTAAATTTATCTATCCTCCTAGACTAACAATAAATAACACTACAATTCCATGGTCCGACGAGGCCAAATACCTGGGTGTCATCCTTGATCGTAGGCTCACTTGGAGCAAACATATTCTATCCGTCAGGGGGAAAGTCGCCAGAGCTTCTCTTGCCCTTAAACCACTTCTCAATAGTAAAATTCTTTCTGTCCACAACAAGCTCATCCTATACAATTCCTGTATCCTCCCCATCATTACTTATGCAAGCCCTAGCTGGGGCTTTACCTGCAAATCCTCTATGGACAACCAAAGCAAACTCCATAATAAAAACCTTCGCACTGTCCGAGGCGCCTCCAGATACTTACGTAATACCACTGTCCGTAGGGACCTGAACACCATCACCCTTAGGAAAAGAATTAAAGACCTTGCAAATACTTTCTATTCTACCTTATATGACCTTCCAAATGATATTGTGGCAGGGCTCCCTGACTATGACGCCTTCGAGCCCCATCATCGCAAACGCCCGAAATATTCCAGAATAATGGAATCCCCGTGAGCTTTGTGTTCACCGCATAAGATTGCTTAGTAAATTTTTTCTCCTTTTTTATTTCTTATTTTTTTCTAAAAAAAAAAAAACCTCTATATATACTTTATTATATATAAAAAAAATATTGCCCTGATTAGTGCCTTTTTGTTTTTGTAGGCAGCCTTGCTGTCTTCCTTAACCGCCGACCCTGCCCTTGCTTGGTGTGAGTAATTTTCTGAACTAGTGCTAACTTCTATTCTAACTTATTTTTCTCTTCATTACAGCAGTTTGTACTGCAGCTAAACCTATATCTTAATATAATTTCACTATGTAAATCCAAGTTCTTAATCTTTTTTCTCTTAACTTTTGAAGCATCTATGCTAGTTATATCTTAAATTTTTTTCCTTTTATAAGTAGTTGCAAACAACTACACATTTCTTACTTTCCCTATGGCTCTACATTATGTAAGACATCACATTTAATCAGACTGGGTGTAAAGTTGACTTCAACTAGGCAACCCTTAACCGCTGCTTCACTGTTCAGCACTGTTCAGCACTGACGATTAAATTATACGATATTTACTGTGAAATTTTAGTGGTAAGAAGAATTTGCATTTGGCTCGATCACTAACGCGGATATGCCCGTCATTGTAGGTCAAGGGATTAACTGGTGAAGGTTCTTAAACTTTAAAGAGAATTCGGAACCGCAATTTTTCCTTATATGGAAATTAATAAACGAAAGATCTTTCCTTAGAAGCAATCGTGTATGGATAATTTTTTTTCTGCAATCAACTAACAATTAAACTTTGTACAATATGTTTTTAAATCTTCAAATAAATTTTCAGCATATTTTCATGCTTAACAAATACATTTCTACGTTTCGATTGTTTTTTCTCCATTTAAGAAAATTATAAAACCTAACCTACTTTTATGCACGGATAGATACATTCAACATTCGCGGAGGCTTCCGCGAACCTAAACCTCGCGAATGTTAAGGGATTACTGCATAGATCTTGAAAAAGTCGCCATGAGAGTGATGAAACTTATAGATCAGAATAAAGGTACATATATGCTTTTTAAAATGTACTTTCACCACGTATGAACTTAATTTAACCCTTTAGCGAACGGTGTCCTCAAAAAGGACACCTAATTGTAAGAGTTCTGCAACCAGAATATTTAATTAAAAATTTGCTTTTATAAAGTAATTGAAAATAAGCAAGTTTTTATTTGTTAAAAAAATCATTTGTGAATTCCGGTGTCAGTCCACCATTTCATCACGTTACAAACATAATTACTAAGGATTAACGGTTAAAATTCATTTTAACCTCTTGAGGGGCAAGCAATTGCGTATGTGTAATGCTGAATTCCCACCTGAAATTTAGAGAAATTTTATTTCAAAATAAGGAAAAAGCAATTTTACCTTTTTTTTCAACCAAAGTTAGAAAAGTAAAATTTCATAAAATTTTTCTGGTGTAAATCTTCATTAATCGTAGGTGGGATAAAATATATCTCACCGCGCCTCAAGGGGTTAAACTGTTTATATCGGCCAAATGGCAATCTTTGAACAGTTTTTTTTTGTAACTTTTTTAAGCTCAAATATACATATATATAATACATAGCTGCCAACTCTTCCGCTTTTTCAGACCACAAAAATTTAATAGAAATTTTTGCCTTATTTAATCGGCCGATTACGGCGATTTAAAAAGATAAAATTTTCTATAAAATTTTTGTGGTCTGAAAAAGCGTAAGATGTTGGCAGCTATGTATATATATACAGTGACGGTCAAAAGTTTCTATGACATGTTTTCTAGAAGGTTTCAGCGAAGAAGAAGAACAATTGTTCCGAAAGTTAGGGGTAAGCAAATTGCCTCTGATAACGTGATCATTTTGATTGGATACTGAAGATACTTGATGCAAAGGGGAGGAATTCAAAATCCGCGTGTGCAAAAGTTTCCGGCCATTCGTTGTTCGTTAGTTTTTCTAACGGTAAAGTGTTTTTTTTTTTGACTGTGTTTATCAATTAATCAACGTGAATAATATATTTGACATTCAAAAATTTTAAATTCAACAATAATTGTTCGTAAACGAGTGGTTTGCTTGTCTCTAAATGGCCAATCCTCTCGTGAGATTGCAGCAAAGTTATCGATCGGAAAATTTACTGTGAACGATATTTAAAAATATATAAAGATGGCCATGGCCTTCAGAACTTGACACAATCCGGGAGATCCCGGAAAACGACTATTCGTGTGGATAGATTTATCAGGAGAAAAGCAGTTGATGACCTGCATCCCTCGATTTACGGCGTTAAAATATTGTTGAAATAAGCCCGTCTACCGTGTCAAGACACTTTCGTGACGTAGGACTGTATGCAAGAGTCGGTGTTAAAAAATCTTTCATAACTAAAAAAAAATCAGAGGGCCCGACTGGCTTGCCAAGGAACACAAAGACTGGTCAAACGTAAACTGGAAAAAAGTACTATTTTCTGACGAATCGAAGTTCAACCTTTTTGGGAATGATGGCAGACCTTACATACGACGACCTAAAAACAAAAGATAAGATTCGGGATATGTTATTCCTACAATGAAGCATGGCGGAGGACACGTTATGCTGTGGGGAGCATTTTATGGAAACTATATCGGTCCGTTAGTTGAAATGCGCTGAAAGATGAATGGTGCAATGTATAAAGATATCTTGGAAGATCATTTGCTGCCTCATTGGAGTAAACATTATGGTCGCAACTATTTGTTTCAGCGTGATAACGACCCAAATCATACATGCAAGCTCATCAAGCAGTGGCTTTAGCAGGAAAAAATTCTTCGCTTGAAATGGACAGCCCAATCACCCGATCAGAAAAAATAGAAAATCTTTGGAACAAACTTGAAAACATGTGCGGAATTATAAATATTCCAATTCAGCAGAATTTTCCTCAAAATTGCAAAAACTTTGGAAAAAACTTACCATAGACGATTTTCAACCGTTCTTTGAATCGATGCCACGTCTCTGCGCCGCAATACTTATTCTTAAGTGTACGAAGACAAAATACTGATTGTAAATGTTGTTCATCACTGTCATTTTCTGTTATAACACCATTTTTTTTCGAAACTTGCCGAGATGGCCGGAAACTTCTGAGAACATGCGTTTTCTTTTGTAATTAATTTTGTCAATTAAATTTATTGATATTTATTTTTTATTCCATAATTATATTCCGAACTATTATGTCAATAAAGTGCATAAGTATCACTTTGAGATTCCTCTTCCATAGCTGCCAACTTTTCCGATTTTTTGGCCCGGAAATATATAATAGAAAACTCTACCTTATTTAATCGGCAGATTTTGGCGATTTAAAATGGTAAAATTTACTATAAAATTTTTGTCGACTGAAAAAGCGGAAGAGGTTGGTAGCTATGCTCTTCATATACTTTCAAATTAATCAAAAATTTTATGCTGGCCGGAAACTTTTGACCGCCACTGTATATATATATATATACTTTTATTTTGTATAAACTTCAGCAGAAACGATTAACTTTCGTTTTTTAAAAATTGAAAGTAAGCAGTCAAAAGTTTTACTATAACATTTCGTTCAACGAGATGCGTTACATTCTACGCGTAAAAGAGCGTGTAAGGAATAAGAATATCGTGAAACCGCTTTAGGACAAATAATTACACACTTGAGGAACGCAAAAAAAAAAAAAAAAAAAAAAAAAAAAAAAAAAAAAAACTAAAATTTTGACACAAAGATGTAGTTTTGCTAGAGTACCTATTTTATCAAACATATTTCTTGTGCAAATTACTCTTTTATACATAACGCATATTATTAGCACTTTCCAACAAAGGTGAAAAGTGTTTATGAATTCGGTTTCTCTGTCCATTTATCTGTGCTCTCTGTAACTGGCGTAGCCCTCCCTGCAAAGAATCGCTTACGTAACCTACCAAGAATGGCCTACCTATTGATGCTGTGTACAGGACAGCAGATTTTGGGTCTCTGTCAAGGACACTACCCTTGCTAAAGCTTGCTAAAGCCCATCCTCAGATGACTCCCTGAAGAGCCACCAAACAGGGAATTTGTATCAGAACTGCCTGAGTTGATTCAAGAATGTGCAGCATTTGAAGATTGTGACGAGGACAACATTCAAGAATGACTGGAATGGGACGTTGGTGGCCACCAACTATTGACGGTCAACGAAATCCTTGCTACTATCATGGGAGGCCGAAGCCCTTTAGAAGACCAATACGACGACGAGGACTTTAGTGACGAAGAACAAGTTGAAAAAGGTCCACCCATTCCCAAATAGCATGATCATTAGCAGCAAGTTTGATTTTTTCTTATTGCAGTGACAAATTTGAAAAGAGAAATTCGCAGCAAATCATCCACTTGCATGAGTAGTTTGTTGTGAAACTGATGGCAAGACTGTCTTTAATTCACGAAAGTGACGACGAAAGCAAAAAATCCCTCTGTTGAGAGAATAGACAATCAGCACATACGCAGAAATTGCAGAAATTTTATTCAGTTGGCACCGCTTTTTTTAAACGCTATACTTATACATTACAAAATAAAAAAGGCTTCAAATGAGCGATGCAAATATTACCTTAACTTGTTTATGGTGATAGGAACGATGCATGCACCTTCTGACGGTGCCAGATCAGGTCTATGAGGGCCAATCGAAGGGGTTAAACTTATAGTGTAACATTTGCAAACAAGTAGTGTGGCATGGAAATATTACTACTTTGCAGTATTTTTGATTACCAGTTTGCCGTTAATTTGCAGTAAATTTGATACAGCATGAATTTAACTTGCACGACAAGTTAGCTGCATGTTCAAAGTGTGGTGACTTCGGCGTTTGCGTAATCTTGCTGCAGTCTTGTTATGAACTTTTGGTCTTGTCATGCTGAGCTTGCTGCAACTTTGCAGGTTTTCAAAGCAAAACTGCTGCAAATTTTCTGCAAACGAAAAATGCTATATGGGTTGAGGAAGCTTTTTGGACAGCCTATAACTATAGACAACCTTTAAGTGAGTGGAGCAACAAGGAAGTGTGTTTCTGCTCAACTGCTTTCATTAAAACATATATGAGACTTAGCAGCAGGGATGTAGTGGAGGGTATACGGAGATATACGCCCTATACCTTCTGTATTTTTTTCAGTAACACCGTATACCCTCTGTTTCTCAAAAAAGCTATTGTATATACACTCTAAGGTATGCCCTCTGTCTTGCTCTCTGTTTAAGGTATGCCCTCTGCTTAGAGCGTATACCCTCTGTTTTTTTTACGACTACATCATTGCTTAGCAGCAAGAAAAAAGCTGTCCTTTCTGAAGCAAAAGAAATTTTTAGACTTATTTTCTTAAAATGTAGACATTACTGTGCTTTTGATTCCTGCAGATTTCTTTGATCACTTTATACCTTGATAGTTTGTTCCCTTCTTATTGTTGTAAGCATTGCAGTGCAAAATACATGCATATTTGTATTTATTATCATTTTTTATGTGTTTCACTATGCTCATGTAATCCTAGAATGTTCTTTTTCCAAAAATAATTGGCTATCCGAAATCTCGTTTATCCGAACATTTTCGGTCACCTATTAGTGCGGATAATCGATGGTCCACTGTATTTCTGTAGGTTCATCATAAATCCGCGAAAAAGTTTATGATTGGCATTCTTATTTTTAAAAGTAACTCATAAATCCAAAAATCCCCCTCACCTAAACAAAGGCGACATTGAGCTTTTTAACCCCTTCAGGGGTGGTGGGATATTTACTTGAGTTTAATCAAGATTTGCACCAGAAACTTTTAATTAAAATTTACCTTTCTAACTTTGGTGGAAAAAAAATTAAAAATTCCTTTTCCTTATATTGAAACAAAATTTTTCGAATATTCCGGTGTGAATCCTACATTACACAAACGCAATTACTTGCCTCTGAAAGGGTTAACCCTTTAGTGCGCAGCTTTGCATATATGCAAAAAACAGTGTTGAGTGATTCCATGTCAATTCAACCAGACCTTGTAACCCGACCGACTGGGATTTGGGTGAAACTTTGTGTACATACTAGCCCTACCCTGATATGAACAAATAAAAAAAACTCCTTCCTACACCTCATAGTTTATGAAATATGGGGTGTCCAATTTTTTTATTTTTCTCTAATCGCACATTTCTGAGCCTGTATTTGTAGACTATGTTTCCATCTTCAAAAAATTGTTACTCTGGATCTAAAAGCCAAATGTGCTTAAAAATATCACTGTAAGTAGGGGAGACTAGGGAGGGTTGACCATACGGGAGGCTTGACCACCCCACAGTTTTCATATTTAAAATAATTTCAGAGTTTAACGAATAGGTATCAATCAAAGCTACTGGAATAGTCAAACATTTGTCTTTGTTTCATACAGATAATCGAAATAGATATGGAAAAATCAATTGTAAGGCGTTTTCAACCAAAAATTTGTGTTTTTTAGGAATATTTTGTAAGCTTTTTTCAGATAAAATATATCATAGAAATTTAATTAAGTAGGTTTAAAGTAATGCAGAAATACTGTGCTTTCATTCCGGGCATAAAGATTTTACAATAAGTTAGGCTTAACATAACAATGTGCTATTCTTTGGAAAAAGGGTTGTGTGGGCGGCTTGACAGAATCAATGAGAGGGAGGGTTGACCAGATGGTCAAGGCTCCCTTAATTAATTTGGTTTGGAATTCCTTTTATTATACACTGTACATAATAAAAGGTTAATGGTTATATAAAAAAATGAATGTAAATTTATTCTGTAAAACTACAGTAAAATGGGGTAAAGGTAAAGAAAATGTTTAAAACTAAATAAAGAAAGATGTGAAAAATTACCATAGTATCCACTGCAAGAAAATATTTAATGAAATATAAATGGGAAAGTTCATAGGAACTTTTTCCATTTAAATAACATTTACAGCCGGTAAATAAAAACAGTGGAAAAGACTAGAAAAGACTATAACTAATGAAAACAGCAGTCTTAAAAGTTAAAGAAAAACACGACTAGGACGCCACGCCGACTCACGTTAGTTTTAATCAAACATTTTATACTCATTTATTATATGTAACTAAATTTTATACAAGCATAGGTGCCAATCTCAAATTAATCTTCCGTAATACCTGCGTTAATTTGACCCTGGTTTAATACGTTTCGAACCAGAATTTTTTTAAAGAAATGAAATTAAATTTGTTCCACGCAGAAACCTGGAATTAAATAAATAAGCATTCATGAAATAAATTTTCTGGTTCGAAATGTGGTTAACCTGGGTCAAATCAATCCTGACATTACGGAAGATTAGTGAAAGGTTGGCAGCTATGTCCAAGTGTTTATATATACTTTAATTCATGTGTTTGATAAGACTGTGCAGTGTGTCCCAAAAATTGTACTTTTCGGCTGAAAACCTCACGACTCCGAACATCCTCGAGCTATTTCGATAAAAAAATTTTGGTGGTAAAGTATAAATACGAGATCATATGTAGCAGACAGTTAAAAAAAAATTAGTTTTAAAGTTATTTTAATAAAGTCATTTTAGTTTTTTTTTAGTAATAAAGTTATTTTTAGTTCAAAAACTTTTATGAAAAATAGAAAATTTCTGAAAACTTGCCATTGTTGTAAAACCGGAAATTTAAGTCGCTGGAAAACACTGTCTGCTCTTGAGCGTAATCCAATGAAAATGGATTCCAAATTTCATCAAAATCGGTTGGGTAGTTTATTAGTTAGTTAACCAGTCTTGGGGTGTTCTCTTAACCCTTTCCGGCACAGAAACATTATGTTCATAAAAGGATGACATGATTGGCTGACACCGGAATTTAGAAACAACTTTCTTATCAGTTCGAATCTCATTACTTTAAACTTTCATTTTAAAAGAAAAATGTTATTAAAATATTCTTGGTGCAGTTTGTGAGTTTGGAATTAAAATTAGGTTGTCTCGACTTCGGACCACTGTGCGGGAAATGGTTAAGGAAAGACAAAGCTGGATGTAATACTATGTGCAATATGCGAACTTAACCCCATCACGGTCGCTTAATATTTGGAAAAACCATCAAAAAAGTACCTATTTACTTTATTACAGAAATTGAATAATTATAAGGTTTCTAAATAAAATATGCAATTAGTTTTTTTTTTTGTTTTTTTTTTTTTTCTTTTAAGTTGAACAAAAAAAAATAGATGTTATAGAACAAATTCTTATTTGTAGAAAAGCCCGCATGCGAGAATTCTTTGTCTTAATGTTTGTTTTACACCGTACAAACTAATGCACATAAAACCTTTATTTTTCACATCTTAGATCTTTATTTATCATCATCACACACATTTTTACAAATAATATTTGAAATAATATATATACATTAAATTTTGATTATTAATAATTTTTTGAGTGTTACGTATTTCGAAACATGCAATACAAAGCCCAACATCACAGTCAGCGCAAAAGCCAAACCAAACGCGAATATTCAAAGACTTCTCACCGAAATGCCAGTTACATTTTTCTGGTTTCAGAAGTTTTTTCCCAGCAATAAATCTCCAGCCCGGAAATATGACGGGAGCGAGAAATAACGAACGACACCTCAGACGGGAGCGAGAATTAAGGGGTTAAAGACCCTTAACCCTAGAACTACCGGAAATTTTACTCAAGTTTTATAAAAACATTCTACACCAGAATTTTTACTTAAAACTATTTAATTTGTTTATTTAACTTATTATTGTCTGATTTATACATTTAGTTTGTTTTGAAGAAATTTTCTGGTTTGAATAGATATTTTGAATATACATGTCGGGTCCATTGGACCCTTCTGGTAGACAGAGGGTTAAAGGAAAACAAGGCTGGATGCAATTCCTTGGGAAGTATGCGAACTTCATAGCTGCCAACTTGTACGGATTTTTGCTACCACTAAAATTTAATAGAAAGTTTTGTCTAATTCAATCGCCGAATTGCTGTGAATTTTGATAATTAAATAAGGCAGAAATTTTTTTTAAATTTTAGTGGTAGAAAAAATCCGTACAATTTGGCAGCTATGGAACTTTAAGACCCGTTTCCTCGTAACCTACCCGACAGATTTCGATGAAATTTTGGATCCTTATTTATCAGAGTATGTTCAAGATTTATGGTAGGCATGTTTTTTTCTGCGACTAAAACAGTTTATTTTAGAGAAATAGCAATTTTTCAGAAATTTTCTATTTTCAAAAACTTTTTTTCTACAACTAATTATTTTTTTTAAACTGTCTGCCACATATGATCTTATACTCATACTTTACAATAAAAAAAAATTATGGAAATCGCTCGAGTACTTTAAGAGTTAATGGGTGAAAAGAAATCTGAAAAAATGATCTGAAAGTACAATTTTATGGATAGCTAAAAAACTTAGACAATTCTAACTTGTGTGAAGTTCTTGCATAGTTGTATTAAATACATTAATTAAAGTATATATAAACACTTGGATAACATTTAATTACATATGATAAATTAGTATAGAATGTTAGAGTAAAATTGATATGAATGGGCGTGGCGTTCCAGTACTGTCTTCCCTTAATGTCAGTGGCCGTGGAGTCCCAGTCTTGCCTCTTGCCTTCCCTTCAATTTTTACAATTATTTTTAATAGTCAGAAAACAACCTTGGTATACCTATGGATTCAGGAAGGTTAAAAGTATTTTTTAAGCCAATTAAAGAAAAATATTTTTTTTTTCAAAAAATGTCCTCCTTTCACCTGCTCATGCAGATGCAAAAGAGCATAGCATGGATCGAAAAACTTTAGGAAGGTACATCGACAAATGTCACCAAGATGAATACACTGAGATGATGTCAAAGTATGTGACAAGTAGTGTTGCCAGGTCGAGTGCCGTAAAAGATACAACAAGGAGACAAAAACAAAAGCGGGACAGTGGCTTCTAATTCCAGACATATTAATACATGAAACCCTATGAAAACGGAACCTGTGTCTAACGGAATACTGTCTTTAATGATATAGTTTCATTTTCCCGGCGGTACAATTATACCTGCTCAGACAAATTCCGGTTTAAAACGGAAATTTTTCTCCTGTGACTTGCGATTCCGTCTAAACAGGCTTCTTTAAACATCATATATTGAAAAATATTTTTTTTACAATAATTAAAGCATGTAGCATACAGTTATTTTGCTTTTTCTTAACTGATTTTATTTCTCTTAACAAATATTTCAATATAAAACAATGTGGGTCAAGCCTCCCATATGGTGGGTCAACCCTCCCACAGGTGGGGAGCCTTGACCCATTATTTTCCTATAATTAAAATCAATCATTTTTCAAGCTTCTGATATATTACACTTATGTAGCAATTTTCTTTTGATAACTGATTGTGTAACGAATAAAATGATATATAAAATTTTATTCTTGGTTCAATATTTTAAAATTAAAAAATCGTTTTTTAAAAATTGGTCAACCATCCCTAGTCTCCCCTATATATCATTTTTTTATGGACACGATAACTTCCGTAATTTTGCACAAATCTCTTCCAAACTAATACATAAGATCCAGGGGTAGAAAATCTCGGTCAAGTTCGTTAATGGGCAAAATCGAATAAAAGGGGTGGAAATGGGGAGGAATTTTGTGAAAACCGAAAAAAAAACTTCTTAATTTTTATACATGTCAAATCAGTTTAAAGTAATTATTACGGCTAGCAAAAGTCCTTTCTACTTAATCGATGTAAGAACAAAATGATTTATAATTTAAATGAATTATGCTATAGCATTCCCAAATCTTAGTTATGCAAATATTAACTTCCGATTATCTTTTGGCACATAATATCTTCTCGTGAATTCTGAAAAGTTCAAATATTAATATTAAATTCTTGAAACAGATGGCAACTGGGACTCCAGTACACATTTCATATGCATAAACATTTTCTCGTGGACTACAACATTAATAATCTAAACTGTGCGTTGTTCCATTTATTTCACTTATTTTAATAATTAAAGATTTATAAATTCACGTTGATAAATTCCTCCTGATGCCGTACAGTAAAAAATAAGCGTTATGACATCATAAAGATACATGATTTATACATGGAAAGTTTATCTCTCTAACACCATAACGTATGAAAATTTTAATTATTATTAAACATGCTTAAGGAGCTTTATTTTTTCATTCAATTTATCTCGTGAGTAGAATCATTTCGGTTATTAATGTTAAACTTTTAATTTGTAACAATATTCTAAATTATTTTTCTTATTTTTCTTTTAAGTAGTTCCATATTTCAGTACTATTGCAATAATTGAAATCTACTTATACAATAAAGGAATAAAAAAATTGTATTAAAAGAATCACTTAGGAATTCTTGATTGATAATGAATCTTTTCGTACAGTGTAATTAAACTTCAAGTACAGAATTCTCCATGTGTAGACTTCAAGTTTATCTCTGGTAATTATATATTTATATCACATATTCGAGATTGTTAGTTATGCCATGATGTAAATAGTTTTTTAATAAATGTCTAAATGTTCAAGAATTAACTTGTTTGAAACAGACTCTATAGCTGATAGTCAGGAATATATTTTACATGCACAAGCATTTCTTGAAGGACTTAAATTTAATCAACTTAATCATCTACGTTTTATTTCCTATTCATCTAAACTTGTTCGAATAATTAAAGTGATGCTTTATCCGCGATAATAATTTATCTTATGGTTGTGTAAAATGTTGAATCATCATCTCACAAAGATATATGATTCATAAAGGGGAAGTAAATATCTCTGACACCATCACAATAGAAAATTCCATTTATTATTTAGCATGCATAATAAAATATATTTATTAAATTAAGGCTTCATAAATAAAATTGTTTCATTTAATGGTATCCGGTTATTAATTATTAATAATTTTCTGCATTTCATTATTTTCTATTTTTAAATATCTGAATTGTAATATTACTGCCACATTCAAATTAATGGAATAAAGTTTATTATAAAAAGATACAAAGGAATTGTCAGTTTATAATAATTATTTTGTATGTAATGTAATTAAGATTTATTGAAGTGTAAAAAAAAAAAAAAAAAAAAAAAAAAAAAAAAAAAAAAAAAAAATTAAACATACCTTCGGCACTTTGGTTTTAAATCGTATACCCTCGATTGAAATTAAGGAATCCTCAAGTTATAAATAGTTATTGGCACAAAAAGTTTTAAATGAATTTTCAAACTTTCGAGAACTAACTATATAATTCCTTGAGGGGCGGTGGTATGTTTATTAAACCGCTTAATTTTAATTCCCAAATGCCAGATTGACACCAGAATTTTGTTTGACAAAAATTCTTTTTATTATGTGCGTGAAATATAGCTTTTTTTCTTATTTACAAATAAATGTGCTTTCAAATTCCGGCGTCATTCATTAATTTTAACTTGTCCCTGAAAGAGTTAATACAGAATTTGATGATTGGTATTCATATATGATTTTTAAAGAAGGTAATTATTTTCATACAGAATGAAAAATTTATCATCTGGAATCTATTTTCTTTAATACATGCTATGTTATTTGAATAATTTTTAAAATATGAACTCTGTTAATTGCCGGCGAATATTAAATAGTATAATCACAAGTGGTGCATATAACGAGACAAATGAGAAAAATCCCCTGGGGCCCTAAAAAGTAGAACAATAAAGAAATACAACACTATGCTATTCAAAGTTTAAACACTAAAAGTTCTTGCGCAAAATGAAAATAACAGCTAATTTGTCGCTAACATACACATTAAAACACTTCTGTGGAATATTAGAATCATCATAATGTTTCCAACAATTATTTTTGCTTTCTAAAGTGTATCAAAATTTATTTTGTAACAAATCACAAATTAAATATTTATGCTAACACTAAATTTCATCTAATTTATATTCTAGTAAATCTGAATGTCTTGAGAAATCAATACTCTATCCGCATTAACACAAGCAATATTTCTGGGACTGTTAAAAATTAGATTTTGACTGCCAAATAAGAACACTTTCTTTGTATATTTATTTAGCAAAATGAAGAAACGATTTTCGAAGTTAATGGCTTGAATTAAAAGCTACTCTCTCAGCAATTATAAAAGATTTAGGGACATATATAAATAAGTTTATAATATAATAAATGACTTGCTGCAAAAGATTAATTGTGTAATAGTGCTTTATATATAAAAAAATATATATAGGTGATGGCATTGTTGGATAGCTACGACTGCTATGCATCTGTATTATTTTCATTCATTCTATTTCTATTGACTTCAAATTTAGATAATTAGTTTAATTCAAATAGAATTTCTTTATATATTGAGAGAAAGAGGTGCCATATTCATATAATTGTAAAAGATAATGCAATTCATGCAAAATTATATCTTTTAATTAGTATCTTTCCATTTTAACATCATTCACATTTTAAAGTTCTGCATACAATTCTCATATGTAATTATTTTGTTTCTGAAGAAAGTAAAAATAAAAAGAACTTCATACGATACAGATGAATTATTTAAGTTAATCAGTAAGAATTAGTAACTGGAAAATTAAATGTAAATTTAATACAGTAACATTAAATACAGTTTTTTACAATACATAAATCTTATTTTAAGTGCATTTGTACTATATAGCAACTAATCACCGGACACTTTCAAGTTTTGACATTTTGTCGAATATTTAAAGAGATACTTGTCGGATTTTTCTGGAACTTCAAATTATGTAGAATATGCTTGAATTCATATTTATCAACGGCGATTTGATCAGATGGGCAAATAGTGGGACAACAAAAATTAAATATAATATTTGGGATCACCCTGTAAAATAAATTGCATGAACTTATCTATCGCTATAGCATATGAATATCTGGTATTGCACAATATGTGCATTTATTTGTGTAAGAATAGCACGTATATTCATGGAAATATACTGATTTTTTTTTTAAGTTAAAAATATTCTTGCATATTTTTTGTTTATATTATGCAGTGTTTCAAACCAAATTTAACACCAGTTTCAGAACATTTGACAAAATATACCGGGTGTCCCAAAAAGGACTGACTGATTTTAAAATTCAGTAACTTGCAAACGGTGACAGATATTTAAAAAATTCTTGCAGGAGGGTTATGCATAAGGTCAAAAGTTTTTTTACAGTGATTTTCAATTTTAGTTCGAATTACAAACAATAGATGGCGCTGCGATCAATAGACGCTGAATTCAGGCTCGATTTTTGGTACTTAGTGGCCCGGATAATACATTTCCATCTCCTTTTTCAGCATGGAACAAGAGAAAGGACCAGAAATCGAGCCTGTATTTAGCGACTATTGCTTACAGCGCCATCTATTGTTTGTAATTCGAACTAAAATCGAAAATCACTGTAATAAAACTTTTGACCTTATGCATAACCCTCCTGCAAGAATTTTTTAAATATCTGTCACCGTTTGCAAGTTATTGAATTTTAAAATCAGTCAGTCCTTTTTGGGACACCCGGTAGTAGGAATAATATAGTGAAATTGGAATGTATATATTAAGCATTTGATGAAATGTGAGCAGTTCTATGAAATATTTTTTATGTGCGTATGCGCGAACGATAAGAAAGATTTATTTTCATGATATAATAGTTGTAAATAGTATGGAGCAACTCATATAAAAAAGGCTAATCAAATGTCTTGAAAATTCAGAAAGATATCGGCGATAGACTGAGCTGATTTTTAGTTGTTCTCTAAAAACAGCTAAATGATAAAGGGTTTTCCATAAATTATCGTTTTAACTATATTTTTTTTAATTTTAATTTTTTATTAAAGCTTTAGTTATGCTTGGAAAATCATCAGAACGAGCATATTCCAAGGAAAAAAGAAGTATAAAAATTAAAGCGTTTGTTCTAAATCTATTGGTTGGCATTCTTTAAATACTAACTCATTTGCTGAAAGCCAGATAATAAGAAGACAGTTTGTGTAAAATCCTTGATCATTCAGCTACATTTAGAGAGATCTCAAAATCAGCTCACTCTATCGCGATATCTTTTTGAATCTTCACAATATTTTACTGGCTGTTTCATATGAGTTGTTCCATAGAGTTGACTATTAAATCATGAAAAAAATGCGTTATCATGCACGCATGTGCAGATAAAAAGTATTTCATACAAATGCTCATATTTTACCAAATGCTTAATATATGTACACTCCAATTGCACTATATTATTTATTAAAATTTCTGAAACTGGTGCTAAATTTGGTAGAAAACCCTCCATGATATAAACAAAAACATGCAAGAATTTTTTTGTACTTTTTAAAAATATCGATATATCGTCATGAATAGACGTGCAATTCTCACATAAGGAAATACACATATTGTAAAATGTCCCTATATTCATAAGCTATAGCGACAGAGCATTTCGTGCATTTTATTTTGCAGGGTTATTCCAAATATTTTTATTTTTATTTGATTTTTTGTTCACCCCCTAATTGTCCTTCTGATCAAATCGTCGTTGATAAAAAGGAAGTCAAACATATTCTTCATAATCCTGAAGTTACAGAAAAATCCGGCAGGTATATCTTTAAAATTTTGACAAAATGTCTAAAATTGAAAAATCCCAGTGATTAATGGATATATCAGCCTTATCATCATCATATGTTATATATCTACTAATCTAATGGGATCCCTCAACAGATGAATTTCATTTAGTGGAATGTTGTGCCACAAAGAAATTTCGTGTTATGTTCAAATTAGAACTCAGCAAGTTGGAAATTGCTCGTCAAACGTGGCAAATGAGGTGTGTTCGTACTATAACTAGTTTTATAAATATTTTCTGCACCGCATAGTGTACTGAATGTATATTTTAGTGCACCTCATAAGTGCATATCAATTTCATTCTGTTCGAAAGTCTGTAACATCATTAAAATGCACTTGAAATAATTTTTTCCCATTGGCCTTTTACTTTTACTGCCCGAGAGAGACTGCTCAGACTAGGAAGTGAGTCTGTAGAGCATAGATTGTCCCTCCCGGTCCCCTTTATTGAGGTCTAAAAAAAAGTTACAAATTTCAGCCGTGGCTGAGCCCACCAATACGCGCGACAGAGAGCGGAGTGGTATACATAAGATATAAATAAATGTTACATTAGCAAAATTTGTGAAACAAACATAAGGACATTAAATAATGCAGTGTTATACAAAGTTAGACAATATTATACAAGTTGCTGCGACACAACATTGGGTACTGAATAAGGGAGAATCCAAGTCCCTGTCTCAGTGATGGAGTAAAACTGAAAGGTTACATAAGAAGTTGAAGATGTTTTTAAGCTTTGAGAGCAAAATCGGGCGCGATAAAATATTTGCTAACCAACCAATTGGAAGAACAGGAGGACGGCGGATATGCCAGCGAGCTGTTAAAGGACAATTATAGAAATAAAGAGAGGCAACAGCATCGTCACATAGAGGAGAAAGGTCTCTTTTGAACTTGAAGAGGTATGCTCCAAAAGGACCATGACCGGTAAGGAAAGCTGTAGTGGATGGAGTGAGCAGCAGAAGATCCAAAGATACCACTGGGACAAGATCATAGGTATATCTACCCTTATCTGAGTAGTCCCAGTAATCCTGCCATTTTTTCATAAAATGAGCGCGAGGATGTCTTTTGATGTGTGAGTGCGGTACTGGAAGTGAAAAATCAACTGATGGTTTAGCAGTTGCCTCCTTTGCCAACATATCTGCCGTTTCATTTCCCAGGATACCCTTATGGGCTGAAACGTGGCTTAAATAGGTTTTCCAGAGAAGATTTTTGAGAAGTGATTTAATCTCAATAACCTGGGGATTTGTTGAGCCTAACGAACAGATAGCCTGCAGGCTTGAAAGACTATCGCTAAAAATTGGAATTAAAAAATTTTGGTTTTGTTGAGAAATCCACTCTAAAGCTTTAAAGATGGCAAAGAGTTCGGCTTGGAAAATGGAATTATTGTTATCCAGCCTGCAAGACCAACGATGAGTCACTTCACTCCCTTTCGTAGCGCAGAAAGCTGCACCTACTCCGGTAACAGTGCGTGAGCCATCGGTGAAGACCATAACATTTTGAGTTGGAGAGTAAGAATTTATAGTCGGATTTACTTGTAGGTGGGAAGTCTCATCTTTCGGATGAAACTGCCAGCCAAGAGTCTTACTCTGAATCATCATTTGTGGAAAAAATTGCTGTGAAATAGCTTCATTCTCCAAATGGATGATGTTGCTTTTAGTGAACTCATATTTAATGGTAATGGAAATGGGAGGAATACCTGTCAAGATATTGAGAGCATCACTGGAAATGGTTCTATATCCCCTAGAAATTTGCAAGAGAAACGTCCTTTGTATAGAAACTAATTTATTAAGTTCTGCTTTTGTAAGATTTCCCCACCCAAATAGATGCTCCATAGGTGATAATTTTTTCAACAATAGTAGAGTACCAAATTTTTAGCATATGGCTTTTAATACTCCAAGATTTAGTGGTTAATCTTTTTGAGTTATGATAGAATTTTACTAGTTTGAGTTTAAGGTAATTAATATGAGAGAACCAGTTCAAGTGCTCATCTATTGACAATCCTAACAATTTAATGTTAGAGACATGATGGACGCTAGTGCCATTTATTCTGATGGTGGGTATCCTTTTAAGTTTATAAGGTTTTGAAAATGTTAGGGTTTGGGATTTATTAGTGGAAAGTTGCAGATGCAGTGATTCCAGCAGCTGACAGAAAATTGGGAGAGCAAAAGCAGCCTCCAACTCCAAGTCCAGACGCCGAAAACCAGAGAAAATAAAGCTGAAGTCATCCGCGAACGCAAAAAGCAAGTAACCAAGTTTTTCGAATTCCCAGAGAATTATATTAGCTATGAGGAGCCAAAGAATTCGCCCCAGGCAGGAACCTTGAGGACAACCCTTTTTCTGTGGATGGATAGAGATTCCCGCTTCCCAGTTAACAAGAATGCTTCTCTCAGAAAGATAAGAACGAATGACTACAGCAATATTACCCGGACAATTTAGAATGCTAAGTTGGAGGAGAATGTCTCTCCACTCAACATTGTCGAAAGCTCCTTGAATATCAAGAGAGACCAGGGAAGTGTATTTGCCTTCACTAATTTTAAAAGCACAGGAAGTCAAGATTTCGGAAAGAGCTTTTTCGCATGATCTGCCCTCTCTGAACCCAAATTGCCTATTACTTAATAACTTGTTTGATTCGAGGAAAATAATAAGACGTTTAGCTATTAATTTTTCTAGTAATTTACCTAACACCGGAAGCAGGCAGATCGGGCGATAAGAACTGGGTTCAGAGGGAGTCTTCCCTTGCTTAAGGAAATATACTACTTCCCCTTGTCTCAATAACGGAAAACTTTTGACTGTCCCTGTAATTAAACTATACATCCGATTTTCATAAAATTTGAAATGACTCCACAAAATTTTGCAACAATTATACATTTAAAATTTCGGACCATTCGGAAGGCTGTAACATCATTATGATGCACTTGAATTAATTTTTTCCCATTGGCCGTAATGTAACGGAAAACTTTCGACTGTCCCTGTAATTAAACTATACACCCGATTTTCATAAAATTTGAAATAACTCGACAAAATTATGCAACAATTATATATTTTTAATTTCAAACGATTCGGTCGGGTAGTTTTTGCGCTGTTATATGTGGACGGACAGACGGACTGAACGACATCTATAGGTGCTACGTATTTATATGATAACGAACGCACCTAAAAATGGCACATGCACATACTCATGATACATATATATATCTACTCTATACATATAAAAACGTAGTGAAACGAGTTTATGAAACGAATTTATGAAACGATTTTATGAAACGACTGATTATGTTCACAGTTATTTCTCCTAAATTATGGAACAGTTGGCGGTGAAATTAACTCCAATTACCCGTATTAATCCACAGGTTTCAAAAATGGTATTAGAATTTTAAAATTTGAATTAGTTTTCGACATATTACTTTTTTCTAATTTTAGTAACATTTTTATAATAATGGCAACTAAATTACTCCATTTTTGTTGGAAAAATGGAGAAAATGGAAGAAACAAATGGATTATTAGATTTCTTCCTTTTCGTCATTTACAAATTGAAATTGAAATTATCTTTTATTGGAATCGATAATGAAGACAATATTGTGATTAAATTATGTTTATCGCAAAAATTAAAAAAATAAAAACATTTTTTTAACCTTTCGATCATCAGAAATGAGTTTATTTTAGAAATTAAAAATCGTCTATTACTTTCAAATTCCATAGACTAAAAAAAAAAAGTTCCTCTTCTAAATTTTAAATAGAAAATGGCGGATGACATCAATAATCTTAAAAACAGGAAGCTAATGTTAAAATAAGAATTAAATGATCACATGTTAAAAGCAGAAAATAAAGAAAGTTACGTTAATAATCTTTACAAGTAAATATTAAAAATGTACAAATAAATGTAAATACATTGCTTACAGGTGCCAAGTATAATAAAATCCTTTAAAAACACATTAAAGTAATTTAAAATCCAAAACGTTTTCAACCAACACTTACTCCGTTATCTTCAGTGAAAAACTAATTAGCTGTTTTGCTCTCTGCGTCTTTAGCCTTCTCCGGAACAGACCATTTTACTTCAAGGGTGATATGGAATAAAAGGGGGAACGGAAGTGTTATTTTTTTTCTCTAAAAAGTACAGGTTAATTAACTATGTATTAATTCTTTCCAGACTGCGTGGATATCATATGATAATATATCGTTACATATCGTAATTTATCGTTACATATGATAATATATCGTAACATACGTGGATATCATCATATGATATCCACGCAGTCTGGAAAGAATTAATACATAGTTAATAAACTTGTACTTTTCGGAGGGAAAAAAAATAACACTTCCGTTCCCCTTTATATTCCATACCACTATTGAAGTAAAATGGTCTGTTCCGGACAAGGCTAAAGACGCAGAGAGAGAACAGCTAATTAGTTTTTCACTGAAGATGACCGAGTAAGTGTCGGTTGAAAACGTTTTGGATTTTAAATGACTTTAATGTGTTTTTAAAGGATTTTATTATACTTGACACCTGTAAGCAATGTATTTACATTTATTTGTATCTTATGTATGTTAATTAGTAATCAAGGTAAATTTTGCACTAAAATTTCAACTTTCTATATTTAAAATGTGCGAAAATTTTAAAATAATAATATTATCATATGCGAAACGCATTCATAGATGACAAATGCCGTCATGTGTGAAATTTCCAAACATTAAATATCGTAATATTTAAAGTGCCTAAAATAATTAAATTATTATACGTGAAAAAATTTAATGGTCATATTTAAAAAGCTCAAATAGTAATGATTCCAAATACTTTTAAGCCAAATAATATATGTATCTGTGAATCTTAAAAGAGAATTTTTTTAATAGATAAATTATAACATGAGAAATGCATTTAATAAGGAAAATTGCGTCATATATTAAAACGATATATTTAAAGTGATTTTCATTCCGTCAATCTGACGTCACATGGTATAAAAGTAGAACGGCAAGCAATTTTTTTAAAATATTACATCATTTGATGCAGCATAAATACAGGTAAATGTATCGCAACATACTCTCTGTTTATTTTGTACGAATTACTATTCAATAAATGCATATTAGAAAATTCGGATATTCTTATTAATTAATAAAACAATATACATTCTAAAGACAACTTGAAAATACGCATGATGGTGTATTAAAATAGAGAAAAGAATTTATCAACCAGCAATACCTGTTCCTGAAAAATCTAAAACTCGATAAAGATATAAAATATAAGAGTAAAAATTCAAAACACAATGCTTTTCAATGCGTGGATCTGAAAGCTATTACCAAGCAGAAGGAGTTTTTTAACCTCAAACCTAAAGGAAGAATATTCTCCATAGCGTCGTTACAAAACTCAGACAGATAACGTAATTTTTAACCTAACCATTTTATACAAGCTGATTTTCAAATGTATAATTGATCTTACTTATCTATCCTGAAAACAGACGTCATTTATTGCGACAGCAATGGATGAATCCATGATAACCGAAAAATGCCCTTTCAAACGGAAAAGCATGGCAACGAAGATAGTCGCTGTTATAGTGATAATATCATTAAATCTTCCGTAACCTGATAACATTTATTAAACAGGGCACATTTGTGTGTTTTTAGAGGCTGGGAAGCCTGAAGGGTGGTTGACGAGCGTAGCTCGTAGGCGGTTAAACCCCCTAGTTTATATATAATATTTATTTATATTTTACAAATTAGATTATATCAAGTGTATACAACATCTCATTTGATTGTAAATATTGTGTGAAAAGGTAAATAAATAATATGTTAACTAAATTATTAGAAACCAGGGAAATTATAAAGGAAAATGTTTAATATTTTGTGAATTGCAAATACCGGCATCTATTTTGCCTTCTCTTATTTTTCTTTCCTTTTTTTATTTTTTTTTATACTTTTCTTTAAAAAAAAAAACTCTATATACATAGAGACCATAAAAATTGAAAAACTTAAAAAAAAAAAAAATAAAATGTATGGCCCTGAATTGTCCCTTTTTTGGTTGGATGTTGTGGTCTTGCCACCCTAGCTTTTCTTGCCCTTCCTTGGTGAGTGTTTCACTGAACAGTACTAACTTTAACTTTCTAAAATCCTTATAGTAGTTTTACAACTACAGTTTGACTTTACTTACTTTAAGACTCATGTATTTTTTATGATTTATTGTTAACTTTTTTTCTTGTTAAGATTTTACTTAAATTTAATTTTATTCCTATTTTTCTTAAATTTCTTATTTTTCTCTTGTTAAATTCTTTTCTCTTATAGTAGCATTGCTACAGTTTAACTTTATCCCAATGGCTCATTAAAACATAAGACATTCTAATTTCCTAGTCTGGGTGTTAAGCTGATAACAGCTAGGAAACCCCTCAATGCTGATTACCTGTTCAGTACCGGCATCTCCATTTAGTGTACTGCAAAGCCATATAAGTAAGCGTCCTATCTTAAATGGGTGAAGTAACGGCAAGATTAAAAGCGAGGTCACATCAATCAAGGTCATGCGCAAAGTAGCGGATGGAGTGTGAACTACAGGTAGATACCTAACTGTTTTCCTACTGACACCACTAAAATTGTAAAGTTTTTTTCATCTTGATTAATAACTGAAGTGTTTATGATAAGGCGAAGAAAACTTCGTGGTGTAAAGTGCGTCCGGATACCCCTCTCGCTACGCCATTGTTTTGCAGTAAATGTGGCAAACAAAATTCATTTCCATGAGTGACTGAAGACTTACAAAATACGCGCCACACTAAAAGCCCGCGTATGTGAATTATCACTCCGTCCACAAGGTGGCGCAACTGTGTTAATTTACGCCTGATTCCAGCATTAAGTTTCTTCGCTTAACGCTTTGGTGCACTGCTTTTGTTTCTAGTAAAGCTGTAGGTATTGACGCGACAGCTTAAAAATAGAAACACAAACCGTATGTACTCGCGTGTAAGTCGAACAAATTTGATCTAAAATTGGCTTATAAAAAGGGGATGCCGACTAACTCACGGGCCAGAGTTGGGAAGAGGAGTTCAAAGCCAGAAAAAAATTCCATCCAAAGTAAAATTTGCAAATGTTGTGATTATCAAGGCACAAAAAGTGAATGGATAGAAAGAGAAACCACGAACAGGCTGAAAAATGTGTGGAGCAAAAGACGCGGAGATGTATTTATTATGAAATAGGCAGTGTTTGTATGGGATATATTTAGCGCTTATACACTGTATAAAAAACAAACAAAAAACGGACTAAAAAACGGAGATTCTACTGGCAATGTAAATACCAGTACTATTTCCGTATTTTTACAGAAATTTTTCGCTATAAATTACAGAAAAATTTCCGTAAACATACGGAAATAGTACTGGCGTCTAGACTGCCAGTAGAATCTCCGTTTTTTAGTCCACTTTATTTTACAGTGCACGAGACGAAGTTAATTGAAAAACTTGAAAAACTTAATTCGTCTACGGTTGTTATACCAGGAAGACTGACATCAGTGTTGCAACCAGTTGATACTTGCATCAACAAATCATTTAACCCTTTGAGGGGCAAGCAATTGCGTTTGTGAAATGCTGAATTCCCACCGGAAAATTTGAGAAATTTTATTTCTAAATACGGAAAAGGAATTTTTCCACTATGTTCCCTCAAAGTTATAAAAGTAAAACTGAGTTAAAAGTTTCTGGTGCTAATCTTAATTAAACTTGGGTGGGGGTTAAAGGTAGACAGGGAGAATTCTGAATCGAGTGGATGTGTTCGTCATAAGTGAAAAGAAAGGGTGGCGATTTGAAAAAAAGTGTGGATTGATGTTATCGTCTCTTCGGTTAAAGAAACTTGAGTGTGAATGCCAAGAGACATGATTGTGAAATCATCTAAAAAGTGCTGTATTAGCAATGCCATGGATAACAATTAGGACGCCTTTATTTACAAATGCAATGACGCAAATTCATCAGATCCCAAGTCCGATTTTTATGACGAAGAAGAAACTGAATGGGACTTCATCGTACTTTTACATAATTCAGATAGTGATTCCGAATTTGAAGGAATAGGAAAGGTTTCTTATTTATCGATTTATATAAAATCCAAGTTTCTGTGTGTCCCTCACAATTCCGGTAGGACCGCCTCATTGTAATGAGTAATTGTTGAAAATTACTAATGCAGGGTTACCACAGTAGCGCCAAATGTTGATCAACTTGGCGAAATATCGCCAAATTTGGCGACAAAATAAGTTGTCATGTATGAAGCCAACTTGGCAATAGCTAGCTAATTTGGCGAAATTCCCATTTAAAACAATTAATATTTCATAATCGAGGTCATCGTAATTTAAACTCCACGCTTTTAAGGATTTTTTTCAAAATCTATGGGTGAGAATTTAACCCATTTATGCCTGAATTTCTCTTTTCTCAAATTTATTGGTAATATCACTTTAAAATGTTGCAAAATGAAATGGAAAAATACTAAAAAAAAATACGCTAAAATATTTCTGTGTTTATTTGATAAAATATAAATGTACTAAATATGGGAATATCCATATGTGGAAAATACATAATTATATGTTTTGTCTAAATTTATATAAATTAAGCTTTTAAATTATATATTATATACTATAAATATTTTTTTTGAACTATTAAAATAATATGTTTTTTCCTTTACAGATACTAATAACATTATAAGTATTATTAATAATAAATTAAGAATAATCGTATTTTAGGCTAGAAAACAATTTCTTTCAAAATCATCTTGAAAAGGACTTTGCATAAATAACTGTCCCCTAACTGGATATTAGAAATATGTACTCATTTGCGCTTAGCGCCCTATATTTTGTACGTTACAAACATGCATAAAAAATAGGCTCGAACATATAATTTCGCAATTTTAAAAAATACGTATTTCAAAGAAGTCTACAAGCTAAGATTATGACTTATTTATTTGGATCCTTGATACAAAAAATACAAATAAACTTACTTTTTATATTTCGCTATCTTGAAAAATGAAAACCCTGTAAACGACGAAAAAAGGCCTTCAATTGATCAAATAAATATCAGTCTTATGCTGTCATCTCTCGGTAATACATAATATAGACATTTATAAACAATTACTTCATACAAATTTCACGTTGTAAAGAAGTAAAATATAAAAATTTGTTAAAGTTCGAAACGTCCCAAAAATGGGACGCTAGGCATAAATGGGTTAAAGTGTAATATAAGAAAATGTACGTCTTTACACCTTCATCCCGATGCTACTAATAACATAACAGCCAGTAGACGGCTGTGTAGTGTCTGAGCTCCTAACTGCCTGATTTTAATGTGCTTTAGGTACTTTTCCAGAATAGGGGGCCTTGGCGAAATACAAAAAATGAAATTTGGCAATATATTTTCTAGCAACTTATTCAATGCTTCATATGCACTAATTTTTCAATATTTATGAAATTTATTTAATATAAAGAAGCCATTTAACTATTTTTATATAAAAACTGAAGTAAATTGTACATAAAAAAACAATAATATATATATAAATAAAAAATGTTTATAGATTATAGAAATAAACTTAAAAGTTCATTATTTTTGTTTTCATACTATTTAGCAAAAAATCTTACTTCTGAAGCCCAAATTATGACAAACTTCAAAAAAGTACGCCAAGGCTCCCCTATAATGGAAAGGAACCGCGCTTTATATAGTCGGATGCAAAAGTTAAATTCTCGGAACTTTGCCAGTTTAGGGGCCTTGGCGAAGAAGGGAAATTGGCAACATATTTTCTGGCAACCTATTCACTGTTTCATTTCATATACACAATCATGTTTTTTTTCAATATTTATATAATTTATTTTGCACAAAATCCATATATCTACTTTTATAATATAGACATGACCTGTAATCCGCAAAAAGCCTCAAATTCGCATAACACTTGGAAGCAAGCTATGCGGATTAGTGGTCTTCTACTGTATTACAGTTTTTCATAAATGAGTTTCGTTTTTAAAATCTGTTATTTTCATCTGTCACGCCGAAATAAGCGAGAAAAACTCATATTTTTGCCCATGTGCTGTATATATCTTTATATCTCATATTCCGTCATTTTTGACGGGCTATATTTCTAGAACTATATATAAAAGCCGTTCTCTGAGTGTATGTCCCTTATACAAATCTACAATTTTTGACAGATTTTCACGAAACTGGCTGTACATACGCTTTAGAACATGGAATAGGTATCTGTCAACTTTAGAGCATTCGGACAGACAGGCAAACCGAATTCACAAACACTTTTCAACTAGATTGGAAAATGGTGAAAATATGCACATTTTTTATGAATTTTGAATTTTATTATATAATTAATTTTATATATTTACTTATTTATTACAAATTTTCGTTTGTTTTTAAAATATTGTGAAGAGACAACTCCTGCAGTAGAATAATAAGAAATGTTGTTTCAAAAATATGGAACCTGGATTTGCAAAATCGTGGCAAAACTAATTTTGCAAGATTAGCTATTTTTAGGTGCGTTCGTAAATATATAAATACGTAGCACCTATAGTTGTCGTTCAGTCTGTCTGTCCGTCTGTCTGTCTATTCTGTCTGCCTGTCCGTCCGAATGTAACAGAGTAAAAACTACCCAACCAATTGGTCTGAAATTTTAAATGTGTAATTGTTGCAAAAATTTGTCGAGTCTTTTCAAATTTTATGACAATCGGATGAATAGTTTAATTACAAGGACAGTCAAAAGTTTTCCATTACAATACGGCCAATGGAAAACAAAATCTTTCGAGTGCATTTTATTGTTGTCACAGCCTTTCGAACGGAATGAAATTGATATGCCCTTAAAACGTGCAATAAAATATACATTCAGAACAATATGCGGTGCAAAAAATATTTATAAAACTAGTTATAGTACGAACGCAGATCACTTGCTACGTATGACGTGCAATTTCCATCTTGTTTAAGTCATTAACGCACGGTGGCATATTTTTAGATCGCTAGACATAGTGGCAAGAAAGCTCTTTTCACACCAGTAAATATGAAGATAAATATACATACTTTCTTTCATGAGACAAATTACCTGATAAAATAAGATAAAAATTACACTTCTTTCAAAAGTTATGAAAAATACAAAATTTTAATGTTAATGAAGTAAATAATTCGGGCGTTAATGCGTTAAAACAATTTAACAAATATATTTTTTTCATTTCTGCAAAACATGAATAAATAAATGTAAAAAAAAAAGTAATAATCTATACACAGTTCCTAATCCACGATCCACAGTCAATATTTCGAGCAATATTATCTTTATTTCTCAGAGAAATGAGAATTTTCAAATGGAATACACAGAGGCCGTTATAATGATTTGTGCATTGATTTTTTTATATGCATGTTATATCTTAAATGCATATAAAAACAAGTTTTATACAGATGACGCAATGTTCATTTTAACCTAAATTTTCAACGGTAACTTTGAAGAACCACGGGGTGTAACTTTGCACCACCTCCTATTTTTCAATATTTTTGACTCTAAGAGACTAAATAAACTCCAGAACTGTGCTCTGTTGGCAGGGTTCTAAACTGGGATTTCTACTCTTTATTTTTGAAAATAAATTAGTAACACTATGCGCAATTAATTGCATCATTTAACTATTTTTGTGAAGTACTGTTTTCAAGCTAATTTTGAATGCTGTTTTGAAGTTGTTGTAATCCAATTAAATTTTCATAGTAAGTAACAATATATTCATTTATCAAACATATTATTATCTAAATATTGTAAATGTGTTAATATTTTGTGATTATTTATTTATTAACAGTTAATAAACTGTAAAATAAGAAGGCACTAGCAGTTTACCGCATTTTCAGGGTAACTTTGAGCAAGTGTGCATTAGCTATGACATGTAAATATTTTTACAAATATGTGTAAAATACATAAAATTCATTTAGAGGCGTGATTAGGGGCGGAGCTACTCAAATTTGACATTTCATACGTTCGACGTTTTTCATTCTTGTTTGAATAATACTAGTATTTGTATGTATTACGGTAACTATGGATATATTATAGAGTTAAAACATTGAAAATTGTTTTTCACTGCATTTTTATGTTTTATATGAACAATAAACAGGTTTCTTTTATTTCTAAATGTTCATGGTTCTCTTCTTCCACTTTTCTTATGCCTGATATTTGTTATAATATCATAAATTATACAAATCTTGTGATGTTGGGAAATGTAAATTCGCGGTCTTTACATATCTGAAAACATTTTTTGGTGTTTAAAGTTGTCCTGACTACAATACTTTTTTTATAATTAATTATTTTATATAAAAATGTATCATATAGTGCAAAGTTTCCCTAAATGGCTGGGTAACTTTGAACCAAGCTAAAAATCCATTTTTTATTGCTTTTATGCTTATTATTCCTTAATTTTTTTATAGTCAAACAATAATTTAGGATCATTTCTTCTCTTTTATGCCCCTAGTTGCGACAATATTCTTCAAATAAGAGTGTGGCATGTGAAAATAGAGAAAATGCGGATCAAAGTTACCCTGATTGACTGTACCTAACTAATATGAAACAAGTCGGAAATTGTACGTCACACGTGGTAAATGCGGTGCGCTCCTACTGTAACTAGTTTTATAAAAATTCAGATGTTGTTGCACTAGCTGTTGCATTTTTGGCATAAATGGGTTAAATTCTCCATTGGCGTGGAGATTTTCGGGTTCAGCAGGTACGTATTCATGTTTAGACATCCATAACAGTTTCGAAGTTTATTTTGTAGTCGAATTTTGATAGTACCATGTTTAGGTGTAAGATTCTTTATTTCATACTTTCTGATAAAAATTTCCCAATTCTGACTTCAAATTCACATTCCTCATTTTTAAAAACGTTAATTTACCAAATATTAAGTCATTTCGATGTCTTTTGCGAGCTCTACAACCGCGACCAGAAAAGAAGTCTTTCGTCGCACTGGTTGGCCATCGTCCCCGGAATGCTAGGCCTGAGCGCTGACACAAAAATGGCGGCTGCCGAAGGAGGATTTTTTTCCGCGTGAGTACGGTTCCTTGAAATTTGTTACAAATAATTTCTAAAAGTTTTTTCCGCTTTAATTTTACGAGATTAAACAAGACAAAGAATTATTTTATATAATACTGGTGTCTAAACTTAGGGAACCGTATATACGTGAAGAAAATACATCTTCGGCGGCCACCATTTTTGTGTCAGCGCTCAGGCCTAGTATTTAGTGGGCGGTGGTGCGGTGCAGCGTTGCGTTCACTGAGGAAAAAATATTGCAAGGAATGGGAATATCACGAAACCACTTTGGGGCAATAATCTATAAACTTGAGGACTGTAACAGTGCAAAAAATTTTAATACCTAAAGACGTAGTACCTCGCCTTAATGAGTTTTGAGACAGTGTTTTTTTATTTCGCAAATTCAGATCAAAATAAAATTTAAAATGTACAAATAATTAACAAAATTTGGAAATATAAAAAATTGGTTAATAAATATTTTTTTAAAATTAATTATATGCTTGAACATTTTAAATATATTTTTTACTTGAAATACGACGAAAACGTATTTTGTTAATTCGAAATTCCGGATGAGCGTTAGATGATTCTGTTGTACTTTCTTTTTACACTCTCTCATTTAACTGAATTTGATTTTTTTTTTTTTTTTTTTTTTTTGGGGGGGGGAGGGGGGGGGTTGTGTGTGAAGATGGGATTTCGTAATCGATTTTTACTTCACTTCTTGTCGGCTATACTTATTAAAATTATGTTCACTGACGAGTTTTTGATGGTTGTGTTATATTTTAATATTTTGAAACACTTAATTATAAATTAATTTGTTAATTTTAAGGATGTTTTCATTTAGCCCCCCAACAACCGCAAGTGATAAATCACGAAATATTCTTTCGGGTTACAATTATATAGTACGAGTTAAAACAACAATGTATTTAATTCAAGATCGCCAAAATATTCTTAGGGTAAAAGGTGAAAGAATATTTCTGGAATCAAATCCCATGTGCAAAGCATATATGTAACTAAACAATTGATGAAAATTTTTACAAATGCATATTTATATTTTTGTATTGAAAAAAAAATCAAACGTGAAACTACATACCAGAAAAGTAACAGAAACATACTAAATTAAGAAATATAAAAATTAACATTTTGAGTTGGTGTTTCAAAGCTCACTTAACCAAGTAAATTAACCTCTCCACATGAGACGGTTAGAAAAATTAAATTAGCAATGTAAGACTTATATAACGTTAATTGCATAAGACATTTTAATTTTCATTTCAAGTCACACAATATTTAATCTTGCGGTTTGTAATTTAATATTGTTTGATTACAAGCATATTTTTAAGCATATAAGATTTCCACAAAAATTTAGTAAAATCTAACTTTTAATAATTGTTATATGACACACAATTCCATGAAATTATACTCTTCAACAGCTAATTGTATCAATTTATTAAAAAAAAAAAAAAAAAAAAAAAAAAAAAAAACATGCATTTCTTTTTGCTACCCTGAAACCCCGTTGCCCTTTCGAATTTATGTTGCGTTTCGTAATGATTGTGTTTCAAAATTTTACTATAAGTGTGTTTTAAAGTTATATTTTATTACGAAAAAAAAGAGATTGATGTTCACTACATTTTATCCAAGAGTAATAATATACCGACATACCTGTCAACTACAAAACATCGGCATTTTTTGAAGATGACTAAAATCCTATGTAATAAAATCCAAACGTGAATTTCCCTACGAAATTTATATCAAATTATAAAATGTGACGTTTTTATAGTATTCGTTCGGAAAAAACAGATGTTTTTTATCATTTTTATTACTTTCTTCTATCTTTAATAGAAGAAAGTATTGTAATCGAAATTTTTTTCGACTTCCGGTTTTCGACGGATTTGCATGTTTTAGGGGTCAGAGATTCCAAAAAACATGTTTATAGAAAATGTCTGTCTGTCTGTGTGTCCGTCTGTCCGTCTGTCCGTCCGTCCGTCTGTCCGTCTGTCCGTCTGTCCGTCTGTCTGTCGCCATTGTACCATCAAAAAGTGTATGAAGTTATGTATAGAATTAAACCAAAATTTTATTATAAGTTTTTGGCTATGGCAAGCAGGTCCTCCCGGAATTTGGAAAAAATTCGCCGGTAGGGGGCGCTGATATAACAATTTTTGTGCGATTTTGAATATTGTACCATCGAAAAGTGTATGAAGTTATGCATAGAATTGAACCAAATTTTTATTTTAAGTTTTTGGCTATGGCAAGCAGGTCCTCCCTGAATTTGGAAAAAATTCGCCGGTAGGGGTCGCTGTAATAGCGATTTTTGTGCGATTTTGAATATTGTACCGTCCAAAAGTGTATGAAGTTATGCATAGAATTAAACCAAATTTTTATTTTAAGTTTTTGGATATGGCAAGCATGTCCTCCCTGAAATTGGAAAAAATTCGCCGGTAGGGGGCTCTGTAATAGCGATTTTTGTGCGATTTTGAATATTGTACCGTCCAAAAGTGTATGAAGTTATGCATAGAATTAAACCAAATTTTTATTTTAAGTTTTTGGATATGGCAAGCAGGTCCACCATGAATTTGCAAAAAATTTGCCGTTAGGGGGCGCTGTAATAGCGATTTTTGTGCGATTTTGAATATTGCACCATCGAAAAGTGTATGAAGTTATGCATAGAATTGAACCAAAAAAAAATTTAAGTTATTGGCTATGGCAAAGAGGTCCTCCCTTAATTTGTAAAAAAATCGCTCGTAGAGGGCGCTGTAATAGCGATTTTTGTACAATTTTTGTGCCATTTTGAATATTGTACCGCCGAAAAGTGTATGAAGTTATGCATAGAATTGAACCAAATTTTATGTGCTTTTTTTTGGTTATGTCACGAAGGTCCTTCCTGAATTTGGAAAAATTCTGCCGGAAGGGGGCACTATAATTGCGATGTCTGAACCATTTTCATTATTGTACCACCGAAAAGTGTATGAAGTTATCCATATAATTGAACCAAATTTTTTGTGCATGTTTCTGGCTATGGCAAACAAGTCCTCCCTGAACTTGAAAAAATTCCGAAAGAAGGGGGCGCTATAATTCGATCTCTGTGCCATTTTCATTATTGTACCATCGAACAGCGTATAAAATTATGCGTACAATTGAACTAAAATGTTTGTGCTTGTTTTTGGCTTTGGCCAACAGGTTCTCCTTGAATTTGGAAATATTGCGTGGTAAAGGGGCTCCGTGCTAGCGATTTTTGTATACTTTTCTTGATTTTTCGTAGTTCTATTGTGCGTTGGCGGCTCATGCAGCGGCGGGAACTCGCTTCCTGCTATGCCGGCTATTCGCAAACAGCTGATAACGACATAATAAGGAAAAATTAATAATTTTAACAAATATCATGATATAGATTAACTCGTTTTTAGTCCGTTTAATTGACTTGAGCAGAAATTTAAGATGAAAATCAAAGTTGGTATAGTATTGAACTAATAATATTGAAGTATTAACATGTGTAACTAGGTTTTGAAATATTAAGATGTATAAGATAGAAGAAAGTTTTGGGATTGGCACATCCAACTAGTTTTTTTTTAATAAAAAAGGCCTGTATCGAATGAAATCCAAATTTTCTTTTGAGAAACAAAAATCACCGCAAAAATGCATTATTTTAAAAATAAAATATTGTAATAAATGTTTAAAAGACATGCTTTTACATGTTTAAATAATGTGTTCATTGCACTATGCGTCAAGAAATGTATTTTTGGTCATGAATTTGTTATGCCATCACATAATTCTGTTGATATCGGGTGGCATCTTTCCATAATTCGTTGTTCGAAAGTTCCTCTGCACTGTTTTTGGTGACAGGGTCTCAAGATACCAGGAAGACACACTGAGCCTCCATTTATTTTTGAAAAAAGTAAGTTTTTCAAAACAGAAAAAAAGATTAAATATTTAAAAAATACATAAATTAGTCGGAAATGATATTGTTAAAAAAATGAATAAAAATCAAGCAATTTATTTTATTTTATTTATTAATTTTTGGTCTTTTTCTTTGGAAAAATTTCATTTTAAGTTGCGATGTTTTCCAAGCTTGTTTAAGTAAAATAAGAATATCCAAAAAATTATGTAAGTTCTTTTAAAAACTGAATTAAACAACTTTTCATTTGTAAAATAGAATTTCCTACAATGATACCCAATTAATTTAATTTCATTCTGATTGCAGTTTACGGCATTGCAGCGATTAAATTGATCTGCCAGTTAATTAACTGAATAAAGGGAGTTTTTCTAATTCGCAATTCTATTTTTTGTTGCTCTTTTCATTCATTGGTATTTTGTCAGATTTACGCTGCGTGCTTAATTGATTCTGATAATTACAAGAAGTTTATAAAATGTTAATTTTTTGTAAAGAAGTTTATTTGTGAGTCTGAAGAAGTCTTTTTGTGAGAAGTTTATAAAATGTTTATAAAAAGTATTTTTTTTCTTTGGAAAAAAAAAGCAAAGAGCAAACATTTTAATTGGCTAAATTACTTTTTAGAAAAAATAAAAGACAGAGTAACGGATAAATAAAATAAATAAAATCATAAGACGAAACGCAATTTTGTACCTTGGCTCAATATGAAATATATAATGTGAATTTTAAAAAGTCCACAGTTTTATTTAAAAGGCGACTAAAGTGATGGAAAAGATGTTACAAGTTTAAAATATACATTTTATTTAAAACTTCTTAGTACGTTCAAGCCTTCCAGGCTCATCATCAGAGAATATCTTAATATGTAAATGTTGCTTATTTATACGAATACGTCACTTTGTTTTGAAAATGAGGAGCCAATAATTACCAGAGTTGAAATTAGAAGTAACAGTGGCAGTTTCTTGGATTGAATTTAATTAGAGGAAATATATATTATTATTAATTGCAGTTCCATTTATTTTTATGACATCACTCTGTTCTCATACGTCACTTTTCATGGGTAGAATGGTCATAAAAATAAATGGAACTGCAATTAATAACAATATATATTTCCTCTAATTAAATTCAATCCAAGAAACTGCTACTGCTACTTCTAATTTCAACTCTAGTAATTATTGTATACTCATTTTCAAAATAAAGCGACTTATTTGTATAAATAAACAACATTTAGTCATTAAAACGTTCTCTGATGATGAGCCTGGAAGGCTTGAAAGTACTAAGAAATTTTAAATAAAATGTATATTTTAAACTTGTAACATCTTTTTCATTACTTTAGCCGCCTTTTAAGTAACACTGTGGACTTTTTCAAAGTTCACATTATATATTTTATAGAATAACGGGTTTCTGTAAAGTACGGTAATTGCGAAAATTGTTTTGTTATAAAGACCTTATTTGCGAATATATACAGGGTGATTCATAAATATCGAAACAATAGGCTATTTCTTTACATATTGCCCCTAGACCCATACTTCCAATTGCAAAGTTTCATAAAAAAAGGTGCAAAATTTAATGACATAAGTTGCAACTCCATAGGAGGTCTATTTAAAAAAATACGAAAATTAAATTTTTATACTGCCCCCGTAGTGTAAAAATTTCAATTAGGAAAACTTTCCTTATCCCTTCCGGAATTAAGAACAAAAAATTGCATCTTCATATCTGAAAAACTCGCAGAGTTATGGCCGTTTAAATAATTCATCAGGTTTTAAGGGATTAGACACAAATTGAAATGTGTGCAATCGAAGAAACGATGTTACTTTAAGAGTTTTAGGAAGCATGTAAAAAATATATTTGTTGAGCAAGAATTTTGATTTTTTTTGGTTAATGTTGTGTTTTGGTGATGGTTAACCACATAATTTGCAAACAAAATCACATCCTAATGTTTCTCATAAAGTTTTTAAAAAATTTAAAAATTAAAAAAATTTAATTTTGATTTTTTTTTTTTTTTGGTTAATGTTGTGTTTTGGTGATGGTTAACCATATAATTTGCAAACAAAATCATATCCTAATATTTCTCATAAAGTTTTTAAAAAATTTAAATGTTTAGTATTTTTTTAAGCGGATTTAATTTAAAATCTTTATAACTCGAAACATTATTCATCGGATTTCAAATTTTTTTCATTTAATTAAAGAGGAAAGTATATAATTTTAGTTTTGTTTCGTGAATTTTTTTCCTTTTAATTTTAAAAATATTAAACATATTTATTTAAAAAAATATGTAACTTATTTTTAAAAAATCATATTTTCAAAAGTAAATTTTTTTTTCAAATTTGCCGAAACAAAATTAATGTAAAATAATCAAAAAAGACATATTCCAAGTTTGCATCTTTTTAATTTACGATTAAAAAAAACATCATGCAGAAAAACGTATTTAAAGTTTTAGACATTGTATGGCTCCTAATAAAATGTTTAAATGCATTTAAAAAAATTGCACGTGGAAAAGTAACTTCTTTCTGTAGCTTAAACTTCCGATTCAGTTTAACTTTTGCCGTTTCCACCACCTTTTTGTACTACTTAAATGTCCATAAATAAATGTGAAATGTATAATTTGAAACAATGCTTTTTCTAAAATACCGATTAAGAGTTTTTCATAATTTTAGCCCTTACAAATTCAGGCTTTTTATCGCCCCGGTGAGGCCGATAAAAAAGTCTGTATTCTGGGGCCGGCTCAGACCCGGGATTAGCGACTTTTTTCTGAAGAATCGGTCAGGCCGGGTCTAACGTATTTTTCTATACCGAACCGGGTATTGATGTGATTTATGACGGCCAATTATCTATACGAGGGATGTGGGCCCGAAGGGGGGGGGGGAGGGAAGCGCCTTCCGTGGGGTCTCTCTAAGGGAACCTAAACCGTATTTACGCAAATATATCCAAGGTTCGAAGAAAACCACGGAAAACTCTGAACGATTGGGCCGAAGGGCGCGATTGGGTTCGAACCCAGCATGAGAGCAGAACCTCACGGTCACTGGTTATACCAAACCGGGACTGGCTTCCTTATTCCTCGGTCTCCCCTGGGCGAAATTTTAAGTCCCGGTCACGAGACAACCCGTATTAAAATCATTATCTCTGACTGACCTAATACGTGCAAAAATAACTAAAATTTGGCTCAGCCCAAAAACTTTTACAACAAATGCATATATTTTTAAATGGTCATTATTTTACAATAAAGTTTTAAAATTCATATTTTTAAAGGATAGTATATTTTAAGGGAAAAAATTAAAATACAGTAAAACTAGTGTAAAAATCTGCCTATGACGGAATCCTTTCTTAAACGGAAAAATCTGTTGATTCATGGAAAATGAATAAAATTATATCTGAGAACAAATAGACTACATTTACAATTCCTAAGAAGGGAACTTGTCTATAACGCTTTTTTTTTTCTTTCCCATGTGATTCCATCTTAAAAGATTTTACTTTATGGCATTTTCCCTTGTCTCCAACACATGGAATATGGATTAATGATATTAAAGGAGAAGGAATCAGTTACATATAAACAGTGATTCATTAATAAAACAAATAATCACAGCTTTTGGCGCTTCTTTAAAAATAATAATTATAAACAAGAAAAAAGAAAAGATATAAGTATTTTTTGTTAGAACTCCTCCATACGAAACAACTTTTAACAATATCGGTGTAAAAAACTACGTAGAAATTCAGTCAGGCCGGGCCAGGACAGGCTACAATTTCAACTTTTTTCCAGGCAAGGCCGAACTTTTTCCCCTATGGTTCGGTTCGGGACCGGACATAGATATTTCGACCGTGCAGACCACTAGTTCAGACCCCCAGCATACTTTCAAAACAGGTTTCACGTAAAATCTATACGCTGCCTATTTTATATCCAAAGGAGAGGCACTGTCTTATATCGACTTTTGATAATGTACAATTTGTAGCTGATCCCTATCGTGCATTCAAAATGAGTCAAAAAACTAGTCGCTCAGAGGCATGGATAAATGGTGTAAGTCACGAATTTTGGATTTTGATATCTCTGCGAATTTTGAAAATATCGAGATGAATTTTTTTGTGTTTAATTCAGGAATGGATAAGCAAAAATTTCCTAATTGGGAATTTTACTCTACGGGAGCCGTATAAAATTTAATTTTTGTATTTTCTCATATAGACCCCCTCCCCATGGAGTTGAAACTTATCTCATCAAATTTTGCACCTTTTTTTTTTATTAAACTTTGCGATTGGAAGTATGTGCCTAGGGGCAATATTTAAGGAGATTGCCTATTTTGAATCACGATTCGATTTTTATGAATCACCCTGTATATATTACAGGGTGTTGTACCTCAATAATATATATCAATTACATGGCAATTCGAGTACATTTATGTGAGTTAAAGCACCAAAATACAGACAGACGGAAAGACAAACAAAAATCATAAAAAACTTTAATATACATTAACTAAAATCATAAACACTTTTTCAATTATGTTGGAAAGTGATAAAAACATATGAAACAAAAAAACGAAAAAAGGTTCTATTGCTTAAAATCTTCGCCAAAGAATACATTAACATTTAAATAAAATAAGTTTTCTTATACAGCATAGTCACAGGCAGTGGTGTAGTCGTAAAAAAACAGAGGGTATACGTTCTAGGCAGAGGGTATACGCTCAAGGCAGAGGGTATACCCTAGTGTATATATACTATAGTTTTCTTGAGAAACAGAGGGTATACGGTGTTCCTTAAAAAATTCCAGAGGGTATACGGCGTATACCCCCGTATACCCTCCACTACATCCCTGGTCACAGGATTAAAGTTGGTTGGTTGGTTGGTTGTTATCGGTTGACTTTTGACGGCCGATTATCTACACTAGAGATATAGGCCGAGGGGGAGTGCCCTTTGTGGGGGTCTTTCTAAAGGAACCTAACCCGTATTTACGCATGGAAATCCATGGCTCGAAGAAAACCACGAAAACTCCGAACGATTAGGCCGACGGGCGCGATTGGGATCGAACCCAGCACCTCCCGTCTACCAGCTTCGAGAGCAGAGCCTCTCAGCCACTGGTGGGGCTCACAGTATTAAAAAAAAAAAAATCAGTTGGATTATTTAGGAAATTATCTTCCTTAAGTAAGTACATTATTTGTAATGATGCTGTTGAAAGATACTGGCTACTTAAGGATGCTCTCAAACCCAAAAAATCTTCTTTCCGACAATTTTTTAATTCATTTTTGTTCGGAAAAGCATGAAACTGACAGATTTTCATATTCAAAAACTATGTAATCAAAAGACGTTTTCCATTTTTCTGGTAAAGGCAGATTTTTCAGAAACAAACTGACAAGCGTTGCGTTTTTCACTGAATTTCTGGACGTGACATCGCGAGAAAGCAGAAAAACCGGTCTTTATATGACCACAATTGCTTATAAGTTGAAAAGTAATTTAGAAAAAATGAGAGACGTCATTTGATCATAAATGGCTTCGATAGTCAGTCCTGCAAATTTTATGCCTTTACTTTTAACACTAAAACTACTGGAAATTTTACTCAAGTTTTATGAAAACATTTTACAACAGAATTTTTATTAAAAGCTGTTTAAGTTATTTATTTAACGTCTTCTTCCTTGTATTTTTTAAACTTATTCTACAAAGAAAACCCTGGTACGAACCGAAATATTTTAAATTTTTAGGTGTCAAATGACCCCTCAAGGTACGTTTAAAATTAAAAATGAAGTAGAAAATGTATCAGAAAGTTTCGCTTTGTTGAGCAGGGGATTTGAGAATCGCTTTAACTCGATAAGAAATGGGAATATCCTAAATAATGTATGCATATTTTTTTTCTTACGTAAACGTAATCTGAAATGGAATCTAAATTATGTATGAATTATTAGAACAAGTACGCTACCTAAACGTTTTGTTAAAATGTGTAATTTAGAAATTTATATCATAGTAGAAAAAGTTTTTATATCGTAAAATGGATGTGTGGAGCTTCATCACTAATGATATCAGTTTAACAGAAAAGATACTCTTTCCGAATCGCAGAATTTCAGTGTTAAATATGCTGAAAAAATATTTCAAAATAAATATAAAAACAAATTATTTCTTTTTCGACTCATCTAGTATCATTCCAGTATTTCCCCACATCATAAGAAATGTTTTATTGTAATAGTACATAGTTTTTTTTTTGTTTTTTTTTTTTTTTTTTTTTTTTTTTACATTATGAGCATTGTAACCACGCTGTAACAAGTCGTAAATTACACGTGGCAAATGAGATGTGTTCGTATTACAACTAGCTTTATTAATTTTCAGATCTTAGAGCAATAGCTGCTGCATTCTTATGCAAAAATGCCTGAATTCAAAATGTATTACGATTACATACCGGGTGTCCCAAAAAGGACTGACTGATTTTAAAATTCAATAACTTCCAAACGGTGACAGACATTAAAAAAATTCTTGCAGGAGGGTTATGCATAAAGTCAAAAGTTTTATTACAGTGATTTTCGATTTTAGTTCGAATTACAAACAATAGATGGCGCTGCGATCAATAGAGGCTAAATTCAGGCTCGATTTTTGGTACTTCGTGGCCCGGATAATACATTTCCATCTCCTTTTTCTGCATGGAACAACAGAAAGGACCAAAAATCGAGCCTGTATTTAGCGACTATTGCTTACAGCGCCATCTATTGTTTGTAATTCGAACTAAAATCGAAAATCACTGTAATAAAACTTTTGACTTTATGCATAACCCTCCTGCAAGAATTTTTTTAATATCTGTCACCGTTTGGAAGTTATTGAATTTTAAAATCAGTCAGTCCTTTTTGGGACACCCGGTATATTATACATTTCGGATAATGTACTGTATCCCAAATACTGTATTAGCGATGATTGGTGGAAGCGCATTTTTAGTTGATATGAGTTTTCATGTTTAACTAAATTTTTGTTATAATAAGTTATAATAATAAATGTTGTGCTTATAAATGCTGTATATCATATACAAGGCTACACAAAAGAATTCGTAAGAGCTACTGAATATGAACGAAAATAATTTAAAGGTGGTTTTATAATGAGTTATGCTTTTTTACGCTGAACTACATTTAGTATACTAAGATTTTTTTTTTTTTTGTAGAATAGAGATAAAATGATAAACAGGGCCACGCAAAGAATTGAATACATGACCGTCTATGGATGATAATTTCTGAAAGTGTGATTTTAGTAGTTTTAAGCGTGTTTTGGTCTTAATTCAATTTTAGCTAAATAGCTGCGTCTATATAAAAAATAGTTGGTAAAACACAGGCTGTGCAAAAGTATTCAAGTATGCTTTCGTCCATTGGTATAAATTGCTGAAAGTGAAATTTCCACCTATTATGCGTTTTTAACCCTTTCCAACACAGTTGAAAAGTGTTTATGAATTTGGTTTCTCAGTCTGTCTTTCCTTCTGCCTGTCTGTTTGTCCGACTCCAACTTGTGTTAATATTGTTTGATTGCTCTGTAATTGATATATGCTATTGAGGTTTACTGTGCCATGTTCGGTGTTGAAAATGAAGCATGTAGCTTTCATAGTTTATTTTCAGAGACACTCAAAAGTATTCCATTACATTATGGTCTATGGGAAAATGTCATAATTATATAAATACATAGCGACTATAATCGTCGTCCTGTCCGTCCGCGTATCTGTACGTCTGTCCACATATATCAGCGCAAAAACTACACAACCGAGTAGTTTTAAATTTAATATATATAATCGTTGCAGACTTTTGTCGAGTCATTTCAAATTTTATGAAAATCGAATCTAAACTTAAAAATATATTAATAAAAGTGTTTTTCATTCCAATAAATCCTATCATACGTAATTAATTAAATGATATGCATTGATAGGTTCTATGTTGTCATGATGATTACACTATATTTAAGATGAAGACCTATTATTTCCTGTTACCGAATTTAATATATATAGACTTATTAAATTTTGTATTCATGAATTTTTCCGTAAGAGTGGAGTCCAACAGCTATTGAACAAAGACCTAAATATAAAACTAGTTATGTTACAAACGCACCTCATTTGGCATGTTTGACTCACAATTTTCGACTTGTTTTAGGATACTGTTTATTCTCAATTAAGTACTTTCAGCTGCATAATTGAATTTATACATACGATAGCAGCAAAATAATCTCAATTTTACTGTTAGTCTTAATGCTGTAATCGTGTTTGTCTGTTAAATATTCAAATATGTATGTTGAACAGGAAGATGTTTACTTCAGAAATAATAACATCTAAAACCCATTCCATTCTTTCAGAATAGATAACATCACGGGCTGAGAAAACTGATTAATACTATATAATATCTACTCGGAATATTTTTCAAACATCAGAGGATACAAAAAAAAAAAAAAAAAAAAAAAAAAAAACTTTGTTTAGATAAATGCTTCTTTTTATCTCGAAAACATATTAGTTTTTGTGGTCTGTAAAAATAAAGAACGACTTTCGGAACCTTGGGTAGCTTCGAAGTATTATTGAAGTACCTATATTGTATATATTCATTCGTGCATACAGTATAATTTCATAAATTAAGAAACATTTGTCTTTTTTTACGGTGTAGTTGTTGTTAAGTATGACCAATATAAGTCAATCGTGTTGCACATGATCTTCAAAAAAGGAAATTGTTGATGCAATTTTTTTATTAGTTTTGATTGACGTTAATTTCTTCTTGAAAAAACGAAATTAATGTTGCCGGAGGTGTAAAATCATTGTAAAAATCTAGCCGATTTAAACATTAATCGAGAAAATAATAACTTTCTTAGAATGAAACGAAAATAATTTTATATAACATAACATTTTATTAGCTTTTGTGCCGAAAAGTATTTCTGCATCTTCCAAACCTGCTCATCAAAACTTACAGGCGGTCAGAGAGAAGCGGTGCGGGAAAAAACATATTTTATTTTTATTTAATCAAATATATCTCTGCATAGTGTTTCCTCTTTGAATACATTTTCAAAAACAATGCAGTTCAATTAAGCAAATTTTTGACAGGAATGTTGAATTGCTATATGAGAATACTTCTGCCTGGTCCAGATGTAACTTTCCCAACTTAAAAACAGACGACCCTCGCTTAGAATTAAACTAAATCCTTTGGATCGGAAAGTTATTTAAATTCACAGTATCTTAGAAAGGCGAAGGAAGTCAATCATGAGTTTTTTTAAGTGGCACTACTTTCACCACTTTTTACTTTATTCTATCTTTACAAGAAGGAAGTATTGGATTCGTTTAAATTTTCCACTTTCGGTTTTCGACGGATTTACACGCCTTAGTGATCAGAGATTCCGAAAAACATGTTTTTACAAAATGTCTGTCTCTGAGTCTGTGAGTCTGTCTGTCTGTCTGTATGTATGTATGTGACACAAATTTTCTGGGCGCTCCATCTCAAGAACTAATGCACGAAATTTAATAAAAATTTATATTCTGTTAGTCCCTGATATAAATTGGTGCGGATTAATTTTTGGTGTAAATCGCTCAACAGCTGACGCTACTATGCAGCATTTTACATGATTTTCGTAATAGCTCAATCTCCAGGACCAATGCACGGATTTTCATCAAACTTTAGATTCAGTTAGTCCTCGACATGAATTGACGTTTTTTACATTTTGATGTAAATCGCTCAACAAATGGCGCTGCTATATTGCATTTTTTTACGATTCCCGCTATAGCACTATCTCAACAATTAATGCTTAGATTTTCAGCAAACTTCATATTCAGGTATACCTTGATATGCGTTAGTGCTGTTCATGTTTTGGTGCAAATCGCTCAACAGGTGGCGCTGCTATGCTGCATTTTTCAGAATTTCCACTATAGGTGTATCTCAAGAACTAATACACGAATTTTCATAAAACTTCAGAATCAGCTAGACCTTGACATGAATTGACATTTACACACTTTGGTGTAAATCGCTCAACTGTTGGCACTGCTATGCTACATTTTTCAGAATTTCCGCTATAGCTCTATCTCAGGAACTTATGCACGAATTTACATCAAACTTCAAATTCAGATATATTTTGATATGAATTGTTACTAAATTGATGTAATTTCTTGTACTACTTAAATGATTTAATTGACGTGATTTATATAAGAAAGTTTTGTGATGGCCACAACATACTAGTTTTCTACGTCCTTCAGCATACGCAAAATAACGAGGAATAAATATGTTACTTTCAGTTCAATTTAAGCAGCTACAAACAATTTCTTCTTCATTTTAGAAAACAATGGAATTTTTAGTTTTCTAAGCTTCAGTTTCTTCATTTTTTTTAAAAACTTATCTCTGATACAATAACTTTTAGGTAGTTTCCTTACCCATTTAGGAAGTTCCCTAACCCAACCGTCCTGAGGAAAACAAATCCGGAAAGATTCGATATTTAGTCCAGGGAAAATGTTCATTTTACCTTGCAAAATTTCAGGTAGAAGATTTTTTTTTCTGACTTGTTATAAACAAGTCAGCCACGATGCCAACATGGAAAAACCAAGTTTTCTTACAAAACTTCTTAAGGCTAAATTTTCTGTGACCAAAAAACACCAAAATTTTGGGATTTTTTTTTTATTTGTTTAAAATATCTCGAGACGCGTTGATGTAGCATATTATTTGTCAGTTATAATACTAAAGAGGACAAAAAATTATACAACTTTCATATTTATAAATTTTTATTTACTCGATAGGAGTACGCCATTTAAAAAATAAGACAGTTTAAATAAGACAATTCAATTTTCTTAAAAACCGTGAAAAAACGTAGTTTTGCCCGGATTATTCAAATGCTCAACGCGGATTTAATCATGTATGTCGACTTCTAGAAAATGGTAGCAGTAAATCATCTATTATTTGCACACTGCCGTCTTTATTTTCATCTCAAGAGATATTTTATATTCAATAAATTTATATAATTTAAAAGTAGGGCACAGTGTAGATGAGTGAGACAATTTTCATATTTAGACAGTAACTTTAAGTGTATACAATGTCAACTTCAAAGCATTGTTTAAAACATTTTTTCAATATTTAGTAACTTATTAGCACGATAGTTTCCATTAAGAAAGAATTCTTGTTTAATTTTAATAATTTTATAATGCATACATATTTTTCCAGGGATCAATGGGACAGGTATGAAAAAAAAAGGCGAAAAATATATTTTATTCCACACTACAATGGTATATTTTATTTACCACTTATTAGCAACATATGTTTTAATGTTTTACTGTTTTAAAGATAGCAAACAATGGATTGTAGTTCCACATAAAAGGGGGGGACACAAAAAATAAATATCTTTCATGTAAGAAATACTTTTACCTTATAAAATAGCTACAATAGAAAAAAAAAACAATAGATTATTTCACTAACTAATGTTATGTATTTATCTCTTTTAAAATTTAAAAATTCTATCTATAAAATATTTGAGATCACTAGTTTCATAAAAATATTTCAAAGATTAGTTTTAATAAATATTGTCAATTTTTTTCCCACATATATCTATAAATATAACAAGATATGAAAACAAATAACAAGATATCATTTTAGCATGCTAAAATACATAAAACTTTAAGATTATGTATTAATGACAAGTAAGGCCAAAAAAAATCCCGTTATTCTACGATTAAAATTGGCCGAGTAATAACTGTTTAGAGTTGGAGCATATTTTTTGCTAAAAATTAGGGGTCATTCACAAATTTAGTAGAAATATAATTATCGTCAGATATATTAAAGAAATGGTTGAGAGTAAAATCAGCATTGCAATGTAACTTTGAAATCTTTAATCATTCTGACATATTACTGTAAAATGTACAATTTGTACTGAACATGTAAGAGGATAAAAATAACAGAATTTTAGTTAAATAAAAGGATGGAAAACAACAACCTCTATTCTTTACAAAAATGATACATATTTTAAAATGCTGTTAGATTACACTGTCTTTCAAATTTTAGGTTGTGCCACGTTTTTTAGCTTTTAAAAATTGATTCACGTGTATTTTTTAGCGCTGAATCCGAAAATGACCTTCATTTTAAACCATCACGTCAGGATTTTTCTCAAATCGCAAATTTCAAAGTGAAAAAGCTCAAAGTTAAAATTGATCCCCCCTCTTCTCCTAACCTCATCGGACCTCTGAGCTGTTTAGCTGTAAGAAACCCAGTATAAGTCACAAAATTGAATAAATTATTGAATTAAATGAAAATAAACTGAATAAAAAAAGTCTTACATCTACTTTTTAGTTTCAGATTTTTCGCTATTTTTTAACTACGATTTGCGAAAAATCCTGACATGATAGTTAAAAGTGAATGTAATTTTTTTTTATTTAGCCTTAAAAAATACGCCCCACCAGTGGCTGAGAGGTTCTGCTCTCAAAGCTGGTAGACGGGAAGTGCTGGGTTCGATCCCAATCGCGCCCGTCGGCCTAATCGTTCCGAGTTTTCGTGGTTTTCTTCGAGCCATGGATTTCCATGCGTAAATACGGGTTAGGTTCCCTTAGAAAGACCCCCACGAAGTGCACTCCCCCCTCGGGCCTATATCCCTAGTGTAGATAATCGGCCGTCAAAATCAACCTGCCTTAAAAAATACATGAAACGTAATTATGAAAGTTAAAAAACACAACCATCACAGGTTTATGTTATCTAATCTAAAACCATTTCTGAAACTTGTTGACGGTAATCTATCCGAATTTTTTTATGTTATCCTCTAATATAAGTATGTATAAGATGGTAAGCGTCGATAGCCATAATAATATTACATTATAATCTGATTTAAGTCAGCATGTAAAATTTTAACTTCGATCGGACATTTGAAAGTCAGTTAAAGTTCGAGTACAAATGTTAAACTGGAAAGACGATCGTTGCAAGTTAAATAAAGCCTTATGAAAAGAACATAATTTTTATTAAAAGAAGTCATAGCCTCAAATCCTTACAAAATACAACATATGTTAAAATACAATTATTTTAATTTATCTGAAATTTAACTAAATGGTCAAAATCATCTGTTTTGATAAGCAAAAAAGTGATATAAGTCATGCATTTCAAAGTTTCATAACTCTGTCAATTTTAATGTTAGCTGAATGGGGCTTTTTTTGTCTTACTTGTTATTGTCACAGTAAATGTTTACCAAATATCACTTATAGGACCGGGAAACCGTATAAAAATTTAAATTTCGCAATTTTTTAATAAATGTTTTTCTTGACCCAAATCGCTTTAAAAATAATTCTTTATCTTATTTAAACCATTTTTGTAATTGGAAGTATGCATCTAGGACCAACGGTTGCGAAAATAAAGGTCGGTCAGTTTATACGTGGACACACTGTATATATGTTTAATGATCTCAGTGATACCATTTATCAAATGAAATACCAATTTATTTATGATTGTAGACCATATAAACATTTTTGTTTTCGCATTGATCCCCTGTCTCATTCAACTTCACTTTCCTTACGCAACAAAGTAAGGTACGTAATACGATTGCATAAGCTAAATGAAGAAATGTATTTTAATAATAATAACATTTAGCGTTCCAGTTTCTTTATGTGACTAGTGCAGTCTCACGCCAATCTTAAACCTATGGGAGCATTATTTTCAGACTTCTTGCTTGAATTTTAATATTTAATTTTTTTCATATCATATCTGAAGTCGATATCTAACGTTGTGCGTTTTTAATTTTTCGAATTTTGTTGCATTTTTTTAATGAGGATACTTTAAATTTCAGAACAGGCTCCAAACAGTTTTCCAAAAATGAAAGTCTCCAAATATTTAAAAAATAAAATGCAACCAAACACGAAAAAGTACAAAAGCACAACATTAGAGATTGATCTCAGGAATCCCATGAAAAGAAAAATAATTTAAAAGTGAAAAAATGCAAGTGAGATATTTGTCAAGAACGCTCCTATAGGTCTAATTTTACCTTGCGAATGTCTCCGTGCGACTAATTTAGTCTCAAAATTCATATAACTGTCACTTTAAACGCTTCAATACATCAAATCAATACTTCAAATACCGTAAAATCTTTGAAAATGAATTCTGTATATACGGAATCCGGTCTTTAAAGAAAAAAAAATACATTTTCAAGAGAATGAATATGAACAATTATACCGGCTTAGATGGAAACCTGTTTAAAGCGGAATATGTTTCGGCTCCTTTCGGTTCGGTTTTCAAGGTTTTAACACTAGAACGCCCGGAAGGAGTCGATCCGACCAAAGCGATATAAGTAAGCGTCCTATCTTAAATGGGAGAGATAACCGCAAGATTAAAGGCGAGGTCACGTCAATTAAGGTCATACGCCACCCAGCGGACGGAGTGAACTACAAGAAGATTATTAACTTCTTTCCCCTTTGTGGATGATCTATAAGTTCGATATCTATGAAATAACTATGCGCACGCGCAGCCGTGATTTTATTCGTTTGTCGTCTGCAGTACTTAATTGTTGAAAGTATAGATATAATTCGATTTATTTATTTGCCATTACTTAATTTATTAATTGAAGTTAGTTATTTAAAGAAAATCAGTTCTTTTAAGAACTTATATTACTTGGGAAAATGCCACGTTGGCATTCTAATTATTTCAGTTTTCAAAACTGCAAAAATAACTCTCTATCTGAGAGAACTCATTTTTTTCGCTTCATAAAAGAGAAAAACAGGTTAGTTTTGTGTTTTATTATAATTTATAAAAAAGTTAAAATATTATTTAATATATATTATTAAATGTCAGTGATTTTAATACGTTCTATTTGAATTATATTTTTATAATGCAATGAACAAGGACATATAAAAATTAGTTAATGTATGTTAAGATAGAATTTTACAGCAGCGTTTTTATTTCAATTCCTGATAAGATAAAGTTATAAAAATTACATAAACATGTGTGTTTCCAATGAGAATTAAACATTTTATTACGCTTAGAGTTTAAATATAAATTATTTAATTAATTTTAAGGCATATTTTTTATTTACCTGGTCGCAGGCGATAAATTGCCAAATATTCTCTTGATCGAATTGTATTTATAATATTTTAAATAGAAGCATTTCATTCATTCCATTTAAAACTCGTTTAATTTTACATTAGGATACACTTTAATTTAAAATGCAAGCAGTAATTCTTGTACTATTAAACCAGCAATAATTGATTATTTATAGTTTTAAATATTTTGAGAAATTTAGACAACAGCCTTAAAAAAATTCCTAAAATCGACAAATTACTTTTTTTTTAAAAAAATCTAGAAATATGTCGGTCATTGTGTCATATCCGGGAAAAATAGTTTTCATGGGATACCTGCACTTCGCACAGGTGAATAACATTGCAGAAAGCATACAAAGTATAGAAGAAATGTCAAAAATTGGAATAAAATATAAAATATTTACAAATAGTACGTGGTATGCTCAATTAAACATTTATTATCTTACACCGGTTCTTCGCAGGGGTAAAATGGATAACTTTCCGTAATCGGGCCGATAGCCATGATTGGCGTCAAATGAGAAAACAGTATACAATTGTAACTGTATAAAAGTTAAATAATGGCTAGAAAATGAAAGTAACTTTTATCGAAATAACCCAATTGCGGAACATTCTCCAAATTTGAAAAAGGCTTATGAAACACACAACAATTGCTAATAACTGAAAACTATAGACTAATAATAAGCTCGACGTAGCAGTTGTTGGTCGGTAGCCAATAATTTCAAATTTCCCTTTTAATTTTGTCCGGTTTCAATTTTTTTTTCTTTTTTTTTTTCAAATCTGGCTTCCGCAAAAGAGTCGGAATAACTAGTAGAAAAAAGGGCTGCGGACGGAGGTGGGCCAATTGAACGTATTAAAATCACTGACATTTAATAATATATATAAAATAATATTTTAACTTTTTTATAAAAAATGATAGGGCTGAAAATCACGTTTAAGATGCTTAAAGGTTTTAAATATTTCTCTTTTGCAATTTCTCAACCAGCTGGTATAATTTAGAAATCGTAGTTTGTTACATAACTTGCTCAATTATTGTACTTGTATATACAGTTGTAACAACCATAAAGAATGTTTAAGGATTTATCAGCTACGTTTAGATAAGGTAAAATTAATTTGCTAATTTATAATCCAGTTGTAAAAATACTAAAATGTTGTATTGTTACTAGAAACACATCCATGTACATAATTTTTATTTTTCTAGCATATCTGGGAGGGAAAAATCGAATAAAATTTTTTATCTTTTCATATATAGGAACAGGGTTAGATTAAATAAAAAGTGTAAAAAAGTACTTTTATGTCGGCCGCAGTTCATAAACCGTCAAATATTTTCCCCATCACCACCGTTTATGTTGCGTTCATTTCATTCAAACTATAAAATCATCATTTTAAAAACATACTCGTCATTTGAAAAACATAACTTTATTTAAAATACAGACATACTGATATATTACATCAATTTAAACACATGCTTTTCGCTCATTATATTTAAAATACATATTTTTTCTAATAAATAATAACATAAACAAGTTTCATAACAAGTAACATAAGTTTAAAGGTGGGCAAGTTTCTTCCAATGTGGGAAAAAAAACCATGGAATTAAAAGTTACGCCTATAACTTTTATTAACAAAAATGGTTTTCTTTTATCCTGAACGGCTTGCATAAAATTCAGGTCTATTTGAAGATATTTACAATTTAAGAGTTATAGGCGGAAAAGCAGACAAAGCCATTTTAGAGAATATCTGTTAAAATTTTAATCGTGAATTTCAAATATTTACTCACTCATGGAAGATTAACCTTGTTTACCAGATTTATAGCAAAATATTTTTATTACAGCTTGTTTTGATAAAAATATATGTATTTAAAAAATAGTTGCAATGTCAGTTTAGTTTCGGGGCAAAAGGCAATACTGTTTACGTAGCATTAGTGCTTTTTCTCCCGAAATTAAAATGACATTGCGATTTTTTTTAATACACATATTTCATTCAAAACAAACTATAACAAAAATATTTTGCAATAGATCTGGTAAACAAGATTCATCTTCTATGAGTGAGTAAATATTTGAAATTCATGATTAAAATTTTAACAGGTATTCTCTAAAATAGCTTTGTCTGCTTTTCCGCCTATATCTCTTAATTTGTAAATATCTTCAAATAGACCTGCGCACGAGATGCGCAGATGGTAGATATTCTGTCATACAAAAAACCCGCGTATTTGCGTTATTCACTCCATCCACAAGATGGCGCAGCTGTGTCAATTTACGACAGATTCCAGCATTAACTTTGTACGCTTACTTATAGCGCTTTGGATCCGACTCCAACCATATGATTAAATGTCGAATGGAACCAGAAATTCTTTCATAAAATAAGTTAAATTTGAACCACACAGACTTACGTTAAATAAATCAGTCAAATAATTTTAAATAAAAATTCTGATGTCAAATATATTTATGAAACTTGAGTAAAATTTCCGGGTGTTCTAGTGCTAATGAATCAACATTTTACAAAGCTGATTACGTAGTTCAGCATTACGTATTTAATGATTACAAACTTAAAAATTTCAAAGTCTGGCCGATTTATTAAAATTCACGTGGTAAATTTCCTTTTTAAGAGGGAGGGGGGGGCGGGGCGTCAAAATCCATGCTTGTCACGGGTGCAAAAAGGCTAGTTTTGGCCCTGAAACATATAATTTACTACTACCAATATATAGAAGTTGGCATACACAATTAAATCCGTGGGAAACATTTGAATAATCGGGGCAGAACTACATTTTTCACGGTTTTTATGAAAATTGGGAAATTTTTCTGATTTATGAAATGGCGTACTGCGCTTGCTATTGAATGTATAGAAAATTTATAAGTATGAGAGTTTTAGAGAATTTTGCCCTCTTTAATATTGTAATTGACAAATAATATGCTATGGCAATAGGTCTCCAGATATTTAAAAAAAAATTCAAAACAAGTCCCGAAATTTTGTTGTTTTTGCCACAGAAAATTTAGCCTTAAGACATTTTGTTGAAAAACTTTACTTTTACTTGCAAGTCAAAAACAAATCTTCTACCCGACCTTCTTCAAGGTAACCTCCATTTTTCGGCACATTTTCCCCTGGAATACTACAGTAGCGCTCAAAAGTATTTTGACAACCTTATATTCTCTCTTATTTTATTTAATACAAAAATGTAAAAGAAATTCCCCATAATTTAGAACACTATGACTGCAGTTATTCAAATGTATCAAGTTTCAACTTGTTTGTTTACATTCGGCGCCATCGAAGAAATATAACTCCTCCTTAGCTCAAAAGTATTTTGACAATTAGTTAGCATTTAATTGTTGCAGGTGTCAGTGGCGCTAAATCTTCGATTAGTGTTTATATCGACTTATTGTGATTATTTTTAAATGCGAAATGTAAAAATATTGAAGTGATTCTACAAAAGCCGCTGCAAATTCACTTAAGAAAGGTAAACTGCAAGCAGAATTAGCTCGTTCTTTTAACTTGTCTCGGCAACTTGTTATTACATGGAATAAAGTTTTTAATAAACAGAAATACATCGAAAATAAGCCTCAAAGTGGCCATCCGAAAACAAACAACTTGCAATGTTGACTGTATTTTAAAAATGATATCTACAAGTGATTGTCGTAAGTCCGCTGTAATAATAAAAAATGAATTGAAAGAAAATTACGGCATAGACATACACGTTTCATCAGTCAAACGACGCCTAAACCTCTGTGGTTTACATGACAGAAGACCAGCAAAAACACGTTTCTAATCTACTAAGAATAGGAAAGCTAGAGTTGCATTTGTAAAACGGCATAACCCTTTCAGGTGCAAAGCAATGCTATTGTTGAAGAATTGAAATTAATGACTGACACCAGAATTTTGTTTAAAAAAAAATCGTTTTATTATGTGTGTGAAATATAGCTTTTTCTTATTTAAAAATAAATTTGTTTTCTAATTCCGGTGTCAATCATTAATTTCAACACTTTAGCAATGGAATTGCTTTGCTCCTGAAAGGGTTATGCCGTTTTACAAATGCAACTCTAGCCTTCCTATTCTTAGTAGATAACAAACGTGTTTTTGCTGATCTTCTACCATGTAAACCATAGAGGTTTAGGCGGCGTTTGACTGATGAAACGTGTATGTCTATGCCGTAATTTTCTTTCAATTAATTTTTTATTATAACAGCGGACTTACGACAATCACTTGTAGATATCACTTTTATAATATAGTGAACATTTCAAGTTGTTTTTTTCGGATGGCCAATTTGAGGCTTATTTTTGATGTATTTCTGTTTATTAAAAACTTTATTCCATGTAATAACAAGTTGCCGAGACACGTTAAAAGAACGAGCTAGTTCTGCTTGCATTCTACCTTTCTTAAGGGCATTTACAGCGGCTTTTCTAGAATCACTTCAATATTTTTTTACTTTTCGGCATTCCTGATCCTTAAAAATAATCACAATAAGTCAATATAAACACTAATCGAAGCTATAGCGCCACTGACACCTTCAACAATTAAATGCAAACTAATTGTCAAAATACTTTTGAGCTAAGGAGGAGTCATATTTCTTCGGTGGCGCCGATTGTAAACAAACAAGTTGAAACTTGATACATTTAAATAACTGCAGTCATAGTGTTCTCAATTATAGGGAATATATTTTCTTTTACATTTTTATATTAAATAAAATAAGAGAGAATATAAGGTTGTCTAAATACTTTTGAGCGCTACTGTATAAAGAGGAAAATACTTCGGACTACGGAGACAACCATACTGACAGTTCTGCAATTCACTGTGAAGGCTTTGAATATAGCGTTGGCTAAGCCCCCTAGTACATACATAAATGTATATTATTGTGTATAGCCTATTCATTGTTTAATACACACAAGCTTTTTTCCTCTTTTTTCACTATTTATACGATTTATTTAATACAAAATAGTCATTTATGTTTTTGTAAATACAAACAGAAGTAAATTGTACCTAAACACAATAACCTATATATTTTAAAAACAAAGCTGTTTTTAAAGTCACCTGCCCTATGTTTTCCACTAAACCAATTTTACTAATTTTTTTTTTTTTTTTTTTTTTTTTTTTTTTTAATGAAAGCTGTTCATCTGTAGATGTGCCCGCAATAGCCACATTTTAAAAAATTGTTATTGTTATATTTAAAATTTAATTTTAAAAGTTTTTTATTAAATTTCTTCAAAATAGTGGCTATTTGGATTACTTCCATTGTTGCAGACTAATAATTGGTTTTACTTATTGATTATATATCTTTTTCATATTGTCATTCTCTCATTACAATTAAAAGTAACTTAAAAAAAATTGTGAACAGAAAATGACGTCATGCATTTAAAAACCACAGCCCTGTGAATACTAAACCTGAGCGCTGGACCAAAAATGGCGGCTGTCGAAGGCGGATTTTTTTCAGCGTGTGTACGGTCCCTTAAATATTCCTACCAATAATTTTTTTAAGTTTTTCCGCTTCATTTTTCTGAGAATAAACAAGGTAGGGAAATCTTTTATAAAATACTGGTGTCTACATTTAAGGGACCGTACCTACGCTAAAAAAAATCCGCCTTCGGCAGCCGCCATTTTTGTGTCATTTTTGTGTGAGCGCTCAGGCCTAGTATTCAGGGGGCGGTGTAAAAACACGCTCTTTCCTTTAGAAAGCTGTTACATTTCAATACTTTTTCATTCCGCCGATACTAAATTTGAGAATCTAGGCGGAGTGCTTTCGCGAATAAAAATGACATTAGAGTAAAACCTCCCTAAAGCGATCACGCTCCATTCCAATAAAATGTGGTCGCTCCGAGGGGTGGTCGCTTAATGGAGGTCATCTTTAAATCTAGATTTTAATTGTTGAAAAAGGGTAACAATTAATGTTACTAAAATTTATTTTTATATTAGAGGAAAATATAAAGAATAAGTATCGAAACAAAAGTTAATTACATAAGTTAATTACTGCAGAATTTAAAAAATGAATACATTGACATTTGCTTTAATTTTACGATTTTCTTTTTTATAACTTTTTTTTTCCTAAGTCTTTTCAAAGCTCAGTAAATAAATTCATTTTTTTTTTTTTTTTTTTTTTTGACGGGAACAAATAAGGACGATTTCATTAATGTATCTATTTATTTGAGAATTTTCTGACAGAACAGGACAGGTGAGTTTATCGACCGTCATTCTTAATTTGTCATCAGAGTTAAATTCATTGCCTAAAAAGGCACAAAGGGGTTTAAACACTTAAAAGTTACAGGAATAAAAGAAAATCTAAACATAGATTAGAAGTTTGATGAAAAATGCGGTCTCCGGAACTATTTTTTTAATAAAATCTTCTTCGAGCCACCGGGGGAAAAAACGGAATTTGTTTCATTTTCTTCAAAGAAATTGGTCGCTCATGGAGGGAGTTCAACTGGAATGGTCTCTGAATGGAGGTCAAATTAGTATTAAGCCTATTGGAGTAAATTTCGTTCCATGAAAAAATGGTCGTTCAGAGAGGTGGTCGCTTAATAGAGGTGGTCGCACAGGGAAGTTTCACTGTATATTAAAAGAGACCAATCATTTTCTATGATAAAACTAAATATTTTATCACGACTGTGTATAAAAGACATCAATTTCTGGAATTTTTACTCACCTGTACTGAGGTTAGAGTTAAGCGAATGAATGTTCACATTCCAAGTTGATATGGTTGTAGCTGACAAAGGCAACTTAAAATTTGTAAATACAGTAGATACTCGATTATCCGAAGTAATTGGGACCAACCCGCTTTCGGAATATCGAAATTTTCGGATAATCGAGAATGCTTCAATTTTAAAATTAAGGAGAAATATCTATCTATATTATAAAGGACAAACGTATCTGTGCGTAACGCATACGTCATTTTGCGAATGGCAACACTTTGAAATTTGAAATAAAATTTTGGTTTTGAAATTTTCTCTACTACAAATTTTTAAACTTCTAAACATCGCACATTTAAAATTTTTACACCGTCGTATAAGGAAAAAAATGCTCTTTTAAATGCAATTTGTTGGAAAGCTGTATCTCAATTTATTTTTGAGATATTAATTTTTTTGTAGTTTTTAATACCATTTTTCTTATCGTGGCAACAAAAGTACCTCATTTCTATTGAAAGTCATTGAAAGTAAACTGAAAATAGTCAAAAATAGGCGATATTGTATCTTTTTGTTGCCATTTTCTCATAAAACCTGAAAAAAAGTTGAAATTAAAATATGGGCTACGTCAAGAATATTGTCTGTTATTCCGTGATAATGACGTCATATGCACACTTTTCTATAGACGAAATTTAAGATTGGATTATAAAAGTAGATTGCTTTAGCGGATGCAAATGACGTCATTTTATAAAAAAGCGTGTATTTTAATTCTTAAACGTGAATTATGTTTTGTAGAAGTGTGTCATTTTCACAGCCCAGCTGCTTTGAAATTCTTCTCATTGAAAATGCTTCACTTTTAAAAGTAATGTAATCGAAATCACATACTGATAAAACGCAATGTTTTACAAAAATTTAGAGTGTCTTTATAAAAGAGAGGTGACATGCAAATAGTAGCGATTTATATTACAGAAATTGGTGATTTTCGCCTGGATGGATTTGCTTCGCCGAATTAGACTAGCAAACAAATAATTCGTGGTTTAAAAAATATCGTATTCCTGAAGTTTTTGCCGAAAATTCTCTCGAATAATAAAACTTTACTGCTATTCTTTAGGGCATTCTACTATAATTTTATCAAAATAACATAATTTGCTTAATTTAATTTTTCCTAATTTTATATAATTTATATATTTAAAACACAAATGTGTTTTTTAGTCATCTGCCGTGATCTTTCTGCTGAACCAATTTTACTAATATATATATTTTTTAAACTGAAAGCTCTTCCTTTGTAAATGTGATCGCACTATTTTTTTTTTTTTTTAATATTCCCACTTTTATATTTTAATTTTAAAAAAGCATTTTATGAAATTTCTTCAAAAGGATGAAAATTAGATAGCTTTCATTATTGCAGACAAGAGAGAAATAATGAGGTATTTTTAACTTTATTCATCTAATTTTCTGATAAAAATTCAAAATTGTTGATAAAAATTGTTGTATAGGGTTCAGTGTCGCAAAATCCCATTAGGAGCAGAATATTATATAAGGGGCGAAATAACGGAAAATAACATACTGCTTTTCAAAGCACGCATTTTTCCTCATAAATTTTCTATATTGTTTTTCCTTCTGCATGTGTACTGATACTAAGTTTCAGACACTAGGTGAAATGCTTATTTAAGTGAAAATGAAGTCATATTTAAAAGAAAAGGATCATTTTCTTGGATAAAAGTAAACATTTTAACACAAATGCGTCTAAAAAGCATAAATTACGGAAATTTTTACTCTCCGGAATTGAGATTGGAGTCTCAAGAAAAGAGAGCGTCTGTTCACATAAAATATGTTGCTGACAATCGTGACTTCAAGTTATGAGTTAAAATGATTTTTAAATGATCAAACAAAATACGGTTTTTTTTTTTTTTTTAAATGATGAATATGCATATGAGAAGTGCGAAGGAAAATTTTGAGAAGGTGAAAATTGCTGTTTTTCATTCCTGAATACCAAGCATAAGAGCCTCAATTGATAACCACATCCTAATAACTGATCTTTATTATATTTTACTGATTAAGTATCTATATTAAAAAGAACAAATGTATAAATGCTTAACGCTGACGTCATTTTGCGAATGGCAACACTTCATGATCAAATTTCGGTCTTGAAATTTTCGCTACTGCAATTAAACTTCTGACCATCGTACATTTTCAATTTTCGTTGCATAGGGAAAAAAAATTACTTTCAAATGCAATTTGTTTAAAAACTGTATCTTAATTGATTGATGTATTATATTTTCTAAAATATTTTTTAAGCATGATTTTTTTAAAGTTTATCTTATCACGTGCCGGTTTCAATACGCACTAATAATAAACATTTTGCACATAAAGCAACAAACATTTTTCAGCATTTGTTTCTGACTATTTTTGCATAACAAAATTAATATTTCCTTTATAAACAAATAAAAGAATAATATTAAAAAAACCACCGGTCTAACATATTTGTGAAAGACAAATTAACGAAATTAATACTTCTTTTATAAACAAGTCAAAGATAAATATAGAAAAAACACAAATCTAACATATTTGTAATCGTACAATTTAAATTTTTAGATCACCAAATACGATTTTTTTTTCAAATGTATTTTGCTTGCAAAGTTCATCTCAGTTTATTGATTGTCTTTGGTTTTAAAAACAATTTTAAAGCACGAAATATTTTTTAATTTATCTATATCGTGCGGAGCTCGATTACGAAAGATTAATCCGTTTGCCTTAAAGAGTTCATCATTTTCTTACGGCTAATATGAATTTAAAAAAAAACCTTCCCTATGAGTAAATAAATAAAATAATATAAATAAAACACAAATTTAACAGACATGTATAAGCTCTGAAATTATCAGAATATGAAAGGATGCCATAAGTAGCAAAATTTTGGTCAAATAACTCTTAGCATGCGGCTAATAAGAAAATATCGCTTTTGATAAATTTCAAATATTTATTTGATTGTATAATTCGTATTTGCCATATGAAAATTGCTTTTTTAAATATAAATGGGCAATCTCAAAAAATTATTACATATAAAAATTATTACTTTTCTACAAAAAAAAAAAAAAAAAAAAAAAAATGTTTTCACCTATATTCTTAAACCCGGGAAGCCCGGGTACGATCCCCTAGTAATAATAAAGAAAGAAGTTTGTGTGTGAGTGAGTGAGTGTGTCGACGGTGTTTTGAAGAGACCACTGCACGTAGAGATACAAAATTTGGGGAAAAGATACGACTATATATGAAGTTTTGCACCTCGAAGCCCGATTTTCGATTTTTTGATTAGATTTTTTTTAATTTAATTTTTTATGCGATTTTTAGCGCTTTTTTATGTTTTGAGGCGATTTTTCCATATAAGTGAGAAGAATATGGTTTCTTTCTTTTAACCCAATATAGTAAATTTTGTTCTCTTTTCAAAAAAGTTTATTCGGAATTCGTGCAGCGATTTTTGAATTTTTAGCGAATTTTTTATGCAATTATAGAATGGCATTTAATACATTTCCATATCTATAAGGAGGTTACCTTGGAGGGACACAGTTCTGTCGCCAAACGCAGCCAAGTTTGTCGCCAACTTGGCGGTATATCGCCAAATTTGGCGACCAAAATGAGTCGCCAAAAATGACGGCATCTTGGCGATATCTCTAATATTTCGCCAAATTCCCATAGACTTCCATTGTAAACCAATATGGATTACTTGCTTACAGAAAATCAACAAATTGAAATATTTTAATGCAACAAAAACTAATATTAACTTAAGGGATTATATTAATTATATTTAAGGGAATCCAAGTAAATGAAATTGTCAATAAAAGAAACATGATACAATGCTTAGATTATTGTATTTTATTGATATTTTCGACGAAAGGGTTGTCAGTGGTCATTTTGGCGAAAATTATAGTTGATAAATGAATTGAAATGGCTATATCCGTTAGAAAATAATGTAAACAACTCGCAAATTAAAACAAAATAACTGTTATTTGTTTAATTAAAAAAAAAGAATCAAAAACCTTTTTAATGCCAGATAAAATTTATAAAATGAAAATGTTTAATTTAAATATGAAAGGAATGTTTATAAAACTTAAAAAATAAATTAGTATGAAAGAAGCAATTGATACATTATTTGGCGAATTTTCGCTTCGCCAGGTTAATAAAAATGTGCCTGAATTCAATTTAATTATCATTTTTATGTAATTTTTCCCATCGTATGTCTTACAGGAGAAAGGCTTTATTTGTGAGTTACATGCTATTTAATTATTACCTTGGTCGCCAAACAATGCAATTTTAAGCCACAAAGGCAGAAGCGTGAAATAAGCCAGGCGAAGGTCGCAATATTTTTTTTTAAGTATAGGAGAACATTTTGGAGTAAATCTTTATATTCAAATGTAAATTATATAAAAAGGAGTTAAAATTATAACTATGCAGTCAAGTATTTAAATTTTAGTGTAAAAATGTGCAATACACACACATATTTTATAATATTCGATAATCAAGCCATTACCAAATGACATATTTACTATATTATTGAAAGTTTTGTTGCCACTGATGTCATATACGCTCCATGGTACATAATGGCTACAAAATGGCGTTATTTTGCCTGACATGATAACTCGGCTATTGGTGTTTATTTATTAATAAATTGTTTATCTACTTTTATTTTCTTTTTTAGAGTTATATAAACTGTTTTGTTCTATAGATATTAATTAAACGTTTTATTATTTATTGCTATTTCCTTTTAAAATATCAGGCAACAAGATTGAAGAGTATTTGGTATATTTTTAATATATGGGTTAGAAAAAATGGCCTTGGCGAGTGAAGTGAATTTTGGGTATATTAACTGGCAAACTGTTTACTTTTCATATTTCATATACGTATAAGCATTTTTTTTTCAATATTTATTTTATTTATTTATATAAAGAAGAGCTATTTATCTACTTTCAAATACGAAGAGAAATAATTAGTGGTTCTACCTGATTATCCCGTAGACCAAAAAAAAAGAATATAGCCAAACATAAGATTAAATGCCAATAATAATAAAGAAAGAAGTTTGTGTGTGAGTGAGTGAGTGTGTCGACGGTGTTCTGAAGAGACCACTGCACGTAGAGCTACAAAATTTGGGGAAAAGATACGTCTATATATGAAGTTTTGCACATCGAAGCCCGATTTTCGATTTTTTGATTAGATTTTTTTTTAATTTAATTTTTTATGCGGTTTTTAGCGGTTTTTTTTATGTTTCGAGGCGATTTTTCGATATAAGTGAGAAGAATATGGTTTCTTTCTTTTAACCCAATATAGTAAATTTTGTTCTCTTTTCAAAAAAGTTTATTCGGAATTCGTGCAGCGATTTTTGAATTTTTAGCGAATTTTTTATGCAATTATAGAATGGCATTTAATACATTTCCATATCTATAAGGAGGTTACCTTGGAGGGACACAGTTCTGTCGCCAAACGCAGCCAAGTTTGTCGCCAACTTGGCGGTATATCGCCAAATTTGGCGACCAAAATGAGTCGCCAAAAATGACGGCATCTTGGCGATATCTCTAATATTTCGCCAAATTCCCATAGACTTCCATTGTAAACCAATATGGATTACTTGCTTACAGAAAATCAACAAATTGAAATATTTTAATGCAACAAAAACTAATATTAACTTAAGGGATTATATTAATTATATTTAAGGGAATCCAAGTAAATGAAATTGTCAATAAAAGAAACATGATACAATGCTTAGATTATTGTATTTTATTGATATTTTCGACGAAAGGGTTGTCAGTGGTCATTTTGGCGAAAATTATAGTTGATAAATGAATTGAAATGGCTATATCCGTTAGAAAATAATGTAAACAACTCGCAAATTAAAACAAAATAACTGTTATTTGTTTAATTAAAAAAAAAGAATCAAAAACCTTTTTAATGCCAGATAAAATTTATAAAATGAAAATGTTTAATTTAAATATGAAAGGAATGTTTATAAAACTTAAAAAATAAATTAGTATGAAAGAAGCAATTGATACATTATTTGGCGAATTTTCGCTTCGCCAGGTTAATAAAAATGTGCCTGAATTCAATTTAATTATCATTTTTATGTAATTTTTCCCATCGTATGTCTTACAGGAGAAAGGCTTTATTTGTGAGTTACATGCTATTTAATTATTACCTTGGTCGCCAAACAATGCAATTTTAAGCCACAAAGGCAGAAGCGTGAAATAAGCCAGGCGAAGGTCGCAATATTTTTTTTTAAGTATAGGAGAACATTTTGGAGTAAATCTTTATATTCAAATGTAAATTATATAAAAAGGAGTTAAAATTATAACTATGCAGTCAAGTATTTAAATTTTAGTGTAAAAATGTGCAATACACACACATATTTTATAATATTCGATAATCAAGCCATTACCAAATGACATATTTACTATATTATTGAAAGTTTTGTTGCCACTGATGTCATATACGCTCCATGGTACATAATGGCTACAAAATGGCGTTATTTTGCCTGACATGATAACTCGGCTATTGGTGTTTATTTATTAATAAATTGTTTATCTACTTTTATTTTCTTTTTTAGAGTTATATAAACTGTTTTGTTCTATAGATATTAATTAAACGTTTTATTATTTATTGCTATTTCCTTTTAAAATATCAGGCAACAAGATTGAAGAGTATTTGGTATATTTTTAATATATGGGTTAGAAAAAATGGCCTTGGCGAGTGAAGTGAATTTTGGGTATATTAACTGGCAAACTGTTTACTTTTCATATTTCATATACGTATAAGCATTTTTTTTTCAATATTTATTTTATTTATTTATATAAAGAAGAGCTATTTATCTACTTTCAAATACGAAGAGAAATAATTAGTGGTTCTACCTGATTATCCCGTAGACCAAAAAAAAAGAATATAGCCAAACATAAGATTAAATGCCAATAATAATAAAGAAAGAAGTTTGTGTGTGAGTGAGTGAGTGTGTCGACGGTGTTCTGAAGAGACCACTGCACGTAGAGCTACAAAATTTGGGGAAAAGATACGTCTATATATGAAGTTTTGCACATCGAAGCCCGATTTTCGATTTTTTGATTAGATTTTTTTTTAATTTAATTTTTTATGCGGTTTTTAGCGGTTTTTTTTATGTTTCGAGGCGATTTTTCGATATAAGTGAGAAGAATATGGTTTCTTTCTTTTAACCCAATATAGTAAATTTTGTTCTCTTTTCAAAAAAGTTTATTCGGAATTCGTGCAGCGATTTTTGAATTTTTAGCGAATTTTTTATGCAATTATTGAACAGCATTTAATGCATTTAATAAGGAGGTTACCGTAGAGGGACACAGTTCTGTCGCCAAACGCCGCCATGTTTATTGCCAACTTGGTGGTATATCGCCAAATTTGGCGTCCAAAATGAGTCGCCAAAAGTGACGCCAACTTGGCGATATCTCTAATATTTCGCCAAATTTCCATAGACTTCCATTGTAAACCAATATGGATTACTTGCTTACAGAAAATGAACAAATTGAAATATTTTAATGCAACAAAAACTAATATTAACTTAAGGGTTTATATTAATTATATTTAAGGGAATCCAAGTAAATGAAATTGTCAATAAAAGTAACATGATACAATGCTTAGATTATTGTATTTTATTGATATTTTCGACGAAAGGATTGTCAGTGGTCATTTTGGCGAAAATTATAGTTGATAAATGAATTGAAATGGCTATATCCATTAGAAACTAATGTAAACAACTCGCAAATTAAAAGAAAATAACTGTTATTTCTTTAATTAAAAAAAAAGAATCAAAAACCTTTTTAATGCGAGATAAAATTTATAAAATGAAAATGTTTAATTTAAATATGAAAGGAATGTTTATAAAACTTAAAAAATAAATTAGTATGAAAGAAGCAATTGATACATTATTTGGCGATTTTTCCCATCGTATGTCTTACAGGAGTAAGGCTTTATTTGTGAGTTACATGCTATTTAATTATTACCTTGGTCGCCAAACAATGCAATTTTAAGCCACAAAGGCAGAAGCGTGAAATAAGACAGGCGAAGGTCGCAATATATTTTTTTTAAGTATAGGAGAACATTTTGGAGTAAATCTTTATATTCAAATGTAAATTATATAAAAAGGTGTTAAAATTATAACTATGCAGTCAAGTATTTAAAATTTAGTGTAAAAATGTGCAATATACACACATATTTTATAATACTAGGGGGCTCTGCCCCCTACGAGCTACGCTCGTCAACCCCCGTTCAGACACCGCAGACTCTAAAAGTACGCTAATTTGATCGGCTTTAAAAAGATTTCGGAAAATTGAATTATAATTTAAAAAACAATGGCGATCTCCATATAAACGGATTTCTATTCATTTTTCTTTGACTGGGGAATTTTAAGGCCAAATCCGCTGCGGTACTACTTGATTAACCCGTCGACCAATTTCGCCAAATTATATAAATCGCCAAATTATACAAATTGACATAATTTTTATTTTAAATAACGAAAGAACAAATAAATTAGTGCAACATTAATAAAAGTACAAATAAAACGTCGAAATAAAAATAACTTGATGTCGTAGACACGTGTAACTTGCTTAAAGTCAAGTGAATGTGACACTTACGATCAACCATTATTGGCATTTAATCTTATAGTTTGTCGAATGATAGATTTTTGGTCGACGGGATAACTAAGTAGTACCAAAAATACATATGTCAATCGCTGTTTTCGTCTTTGATTAAGTAAAATAAGATAAACATTTCAAAATAAACTAATATAAAAGGAATTAAGTAAACAGAGTCTTTGTCTCCCGGTATTTTTTAACAAAGCGAAAAGAAAGTTCTTTTAAATAAGACATTTTAAATTAATCGTTTTTAATCTGACGTAATTTTGACCAAACTATTCTTTCTCTTTTAATATTCACGTGAAAATACTTGTGTTAGAAATGTAATATTATTTGCGCTGTCCTAGCAAAAATAGTTGAAAAGTATCCTCTCAAAATATTAAATAAATGTCTAGCGCAATTTCTAAATTTAAACCGTTTTGCAATATTATTTTGTGTTCATTTTATGTAATAACTGTAATGTGACGTAAATATGACGTAATTTCTCCTATTTAAGACTTCTAACGCATGTTAATAAATTTATTATTTTACGAATTCCTTTCTCTCTTAAAATTCACGTGTAATTATAGTTTTATGACGTAATTTTTAATAAGTTCCTGCTTTTTGTACATAATTATTTAATTCTAATTCCAAATGTTTTTTTTTTTCTGTTTATAATAGTCACGTGTAAATAAATTTTTAATTTATTACACCTATAAATTTTTTTTTTTGAAGCAAACATTATTGTTACCGCTGTTTATGCAGTTGGCAACAGTTTAAATTAGTACAATTTTCTGAAATCTGTAAAAAATATCTCTAGAAATGCTGAAAATTTGAATTTAAAATAGAAATAAAACCTGAAAAAATGAGTCAAAATAAAAAAATTAATGCAATCTGCACTCCGGCAAATTCTAACGCATAAAATGATCTAAAAATGATTACACTGCCATGTATAGCTTTTGCTGCTATAAAACTTTTTTAGTGGAACGATTTTGTCCAACTTTAACATTAAATATCTCTTAAAATAATTCTTCGATTTGAAAACTGTCTGCATCAGCGTGTTTATCAAACATTTCTGTATAAAACCACCGGTTTTCATATTTTTGTATGCATTATTTTTCTTAATATTAACGAAGTAAGACCACCAGTCACAAAAAATTCAAAACCGGCGGCGGCGGCGGCGGCGGTGACAGCGGTAGTTACTTTTTTTTAGAATAGAGAGATTCGATAATCAAGCCACTACCAAATGACATATTTACTATATTATTGAAAGTTTTGTTGCCACTGGTGTCATATACGCTCCATGGTACATAATGGCTCCAAAATGGCGTTATTTTGCCTGACATGATAACTCGGCTATTGGTGTTTATTTATTAATAAATTGTTTATCTACTTTTATTTTCTTTTTTAGAGTTATATAAACTGTTTTGTTCTATAGATATTAATTAAACGTTTTATTATTTATTGCTATTTCCTTTTAAAATATCAGGCAACAAGATTGAAGAGTATTTGGTATATTTTTAATATATGGGTTAGAAAAAATGGCCTTGGCGAGTGAAGTGAATTTTGGGTATATTAACTGGCAAACTGTTTACTTTTCATATTTCATATACGTATAAGCATTTTTTTTTCAATATTTATTTTATTTATTTATATAAAGAAGAGCTATTTATCTACTTTCAAATACGAAGAGAAATAATTAGTGGTTCTACCTGATTATCCCGTAGACCAAAAAAAAAGAATATAGCCAAACATAAGATTAAATGCCAATAATAATAAAGAAAGAAGTTTGTGTGTGAGTGAGTGAGTGTGTCGACGGTGTTCTGAAGAGACCACTGCACGTAGAGCTACAAAATTTGGGGAAAAGATACGTCTATATATGAAGTTTTGCACATCGAAGCCCGATTTTCGATTTTTTGATTAGATTTTTTTTTAATTTAATTTTTTATGCGGTTTTTAGCGGTTTTTTTTATGTTTCGAGGCGATTTTTCGATATAAGTGAGAAGAATATGGTTTCTTTCTTTTAACCCAATATAGTAAATTTTGTTCTCTTTTCAAAAAAGTTTATTCGGAATTCGTGCAGCGATTTTTGAATTTTTAGCGAATTTTTTATGCAATTATTGAACAGCATTTAATGCATTTAATAAGGAGGTTACCGTAGAGGGACACAGTTCTGTCGCCAAACGCCGCCATGTTTATTGCCAACTTGGTGGTATATCGCCAAATTTGGCGTCCAAAATGAGTCGCCAAAAGTGACGCCAACTTGGCGATATCTCTAATATTTCGCCAAATTTCCATAGACTTCCATTGTAAACCAATATGGATTACTTGCTTACAGAAAATGAACAAATTGAAATATTTTAATGCAACAAAAACTAATATTAACTTAAGGGTTTATATTAATTATATTTAAGGGAATCCAAGTAAATGAAATTGTCAATAAAAGTAACATGATACAATGCTTAGATTATTGTATTTTATTGATATTTTCGACGAAAGGATTGTCAGTGGTCATTTTGGCGAAAATTATAGTTGATAAATGAATTGAAATGGCTATATCCATTAGAAACTAATGTAAACAACTCGCAAATTAAAAGAAAATAACTGTTATTTCTTTAATTAAAAAAAAAGAATCAAAAACCTTTTTAATGCGAGATAAAATTTATAAAATGAAAATGTTTAATTTAAATATGAAAGGAATGTTTATAAAACTTAAAAAATAAATTAGTATGAAAGAAGCAATTGATACATTATTTGGCGATTTTTCCCATCGTATGTCTTACAGGAGTAAGGCTTTATTTGTGAGTTACATGCTATTTAATTATTACCTTGGTCGCCAAACAATGCAATTTTAAGCCACAAAGGCAGAAGCGTGAAATAAGACAGGCGAAGGTCGCAATATATTTTTTTTAAGTATAGGAGAACATTTTGGAGTAAATCTTTATATTCAAATGTAAATTATATAAAAAGGTGTTAAAATTATAACTATGCAGTCAAGTATTTAAAATTTAGTGTAAAAATGTGCAATATACACACATATTTTATAATATTCGATAATCAAGCCACTACCAAATGACATATTTACTATATTATTGAAAGTTTTGTTGCCACTGGTGTCATATACGCTCCATGGTACATAATGGCTCCAAAATGGCGTTATTTTGCCTGACATGATAACTCGGCTATTGGTGTTTATTTATTAATAAATTGTTTATCTACTTTTATTTTCTTTTTTAGAGTTATATAAACTGTTTTGTTCTATAGATATTAATTAAACGTTTTATTATTTATTGCTATTTCCTTTTAAAATATCAGGCAACAAGATTGAAGAGTATTTGGTATATTTTTAATATATGGGCTTTGGTGAGTTAGAAAAAATGGCCTTGGCGAGTGAAGTGAATTTTGGGTATATTTACTGGCAAACTGTTTACTTTTCATATTTCATATGCGTATAAGCATTTTTTTTTCAATATTTATTTTATTTATTTATATAAAGAAGAGCTATTTATCTGCTTTTAAATACGAAGAGAAATAATTAGTGGTTCTACCTGATTATCCCGTAGACCAAAAAAAAAAAAATATAGCCAAACATAAGATTAAATGCCAATAATAATAAAGAAAGAAGTTTGTGTGTGAGTGAGTGAGTGTGTCGACGGTGTTCTGAAGAGACCACTGCACGTAGAGCTACAAATTTGGGGAAAAGATACGTCTATATATGAAGTTTTGCACATCGAAGCCCGATTTTCGATTTTTTGATTAGATTTTTTTTAATTTAATTTTTTATGCGTTTTTTAGCGCTTTTTTAATGTTTCGAGGCGATTTTTCGATATAAGTGAGAAGAATATGGTTTCTTTCTTTTAACCCAATATAGTAAATTTTGTTCTCGTTTCAAAAAAGTTTATTCGGAATTCGTGCAGCGATTTTTGAATTTTTAGCGAATTTTTTATGCAATTATAGAATGGCATTTAATGAATTTCCATATCTATAAGGAGGTTACCTTGGAGGGACACAGTTCTGTCGCCAAACGCAGCCAAGTTTGTCGCCAACTTGGCGGTATATCGCCAAATTTGGCGACCAAAATGAGTCGCCAAAAATGACGGCATCTTGGCGATATCTCTAATATTTCGCCAAATTCCCATAGACTTCCATTGTAAACCAATATGTATTACTTGCTTACAGAAAATCAACAAATTGAAATATTTTAATGCAACAAAAACTAATATTAACTTAAGGGATTATATTAATTATATTTAAGGGAATCCAAGTAAATGAAATTGTCAATAAAAGAAACATGATACAATGCTTAGATTATTGTATTTTATTGATATTTTCGACGAAAGGGTTGTCAGTGGTCATTTTGGCGAAAATTATAGTTGATAAATGAATTGAAATGGCTATATCCTTTAGAAAATAATGTAAACAACTCGCAAATTAAAAGAAAATAACTGTTATTTGTTTAATTAAAAAAAAAAAAGAATCAAAAACCTTTTTAATGCCAGATAAAATTTATAAAATGAAAATGTTTAATTTAAATATGAAAGGAATGTTTATAAAACTTAAAAAATAAATTAGTATGAAAGAAGCAATTGATACATTATTTGGCGAATTTTCGCTTCGCCAGGTTAATAAAAATGTGCCTGAATTCAATTTAATTATCATTTTTATGTAATTTTCCCCATCGTATGTCTTACAGGAGAAAGGCTTTATTTGTGAGTTACATGCTATTTAATTATTACCTTGGTCGCCAAACAATGCAATTTTAAGCCACAAAGTAAATTTACATGTACTCAAGAGTTCGGAAAGGACTGCTTGCACTCAAGGGATATGTTAGTTTTTAATAATAATAATAATTAAAAAAAAAAAAAAGCTTTCAAAATAGATTTTGCCTCACAAGGAATGTGATCATAATAATAATAATAAGAATAATAAAGCTTTAAAAATGGATTTCGGTTAACCGAGGGTTTCAGTTAAAAGAGTTTCGGATAAAAGAGGCTCTACTGTATATTTACAGTTTTATTTCAAAGTCATCAATTGACGACTCTTTCTAGAAGACATGAAATAAAAAAAAATTAAATTATAACAAGCAAAGCAAGGTAGAAATAGAAAAAAAAACAGTATTTTACTTTATTTCCGGTGACAATTTTGTTTTAAATTTACATAAAAAATATTTCCTTTTTTGTGCATGCGTGCGTATTTCTTGAACTATGCTGACTTCATTTATTGAAGCTCAGATGTTTCGTCTTTGGTGTTTAGGCTTTTCGTTGGTAATTAACAGAAAGCTTCTATTTAATATATGCTTTTATTTAAAACTTAAGACGAAATTTAAGATGTCAGGATAATCAAAATAATATCAACAGGATAAAAAAAGTATTAAAAAATAAGACAATAACATTACTAATTAACAAATGCGTTCCCACTGCTTATAAATTCATCAGTTTTATTTTATTTTATAATATAAGGTATTATTTCTTTCATTATTTAATAAATGCATTACACATTGAGTTATAAGCGATTGTTTTTCAGGTCGACACTTTTTTGTTCCTTATTTCACAAGAACCTTTTGAGTTTTAAGCGACAGCTGTGTCATTACAAAATATAATTTATTTCAATTTCTTATAAATGAATTGCACATTGAGTTATAAATGACTGATTTCTCACGTTGGCAGTTTTTTTATTCATTTTACGATAGAGAATTTTGTGATTTAAGCGATTGTTGTATCATGACGGCAATATTCTATTTCTTTCACTCTTTGATAAAGGAATTACAGATTGAGTTATAAATGATTGTTCTCTCATGACGACACTTTTGTATTCATTATTTGAAAAGAAAAAAAAAAAAAAAAACATTTTGAGTTTAAAACGACAGCTGTGTTATGACAAACAACATTTCATTTCAATTTCTGATAAATGAATCACACATTCAGTTATAAGCTATTTTTGTCTCATGGTGGCAGCGTTGTTATAAATTCATTTTTAGGTAGCTTTCATTACAAAAAGTCCTTCCGGCCAGTGCCGGGAGGAAGAGGTAGCTTTCATATTCCTTATTTTAAAAAAGCCAACTTATATTATTCAAACACACGAAGCTCAATTTTGTGGAAACCGAATATAGGAGATTCAATACTAATTTTTTATTTAAGATACTATATTTTTATTTATATTATTATTTTTATTTTACTATAATTTTTATTTAAGATAAAGGCAAACAAAAAATGCTCCCGAATCCTTATATCAAGGTCAAATACTTAAGAAAGAAACCTTTTTCAATTTCTAATTTTTTTGCACCTCACTTTAAATATAATTTTTTTCTTATTTAATGGCCTCCATTTTGAAACAAGATGGCTTATGAAGCTGGCAAGCGAACTTGGTCGAGATATTGATGTATACTATCCACATGCCTTCTTCCATCGAAATAGGCGAATACGTGTGTTATCGCGTGACAAATACAAGATCGTTTCAAAGTGTTAGCCATGCTAGAAATTCAAAGTGCTATAATTCAACCATTTTTTAAGATATAAACAAAAGAATAAATTTTCAGGAACAAAAACTGCTCCAGAATCTTTGTATCAAGGCCAAACACATAAAAAAAATCTTTTTCATTTTCCAATATTTTAATACCTGATTTAAAATTTTAAATTACATTTTTTTAAAAAATAGCAACCCTTTTGAAACAAGATGGCGAATGAAGCTGGCCAACGAACTCGGTCGAGACATTGGTGTGTACTATGTACAGACCAAGTTACATCCAAATCGGTTCATAAATACGCCTGTTATCGCGTGACAAAAATCAGGTCGTTTTAAAATGTCAGTCACAATAGAAATTCAAAATGCTATAACTCAGCCATTTTTTTAGACAATATAGACAAAACAAAACCTGTTCCAGAATCTTTGTATTAAGGTCAAACACATACGAAAAAAATCTTTTTAATTTTCTAATTTTTTGGTATCTCATTTTAAATCTTAATTTAAAAAAAAAAATTTAAATGGCCGCCATTTTGAAACAAGATGGCGGATGAAGCTGGCCAACGAACTCGGTTGAGATATTTGTAAGTATCATGTACACAGCAAGGTACATCCAAATCGGTTCATAAATACGTCTGTTATCACGTGACAAAAATCAGGACGTTTCAAAATGTCAGCCACGCTAGAAATTCAAAATGCTATAACTCAGCCATTTTTTAAGATATAGACGAAACAAAAACTGCTCCCGAATCTTTTTATCAAGGTCAAACACATAAGAAAAAAATATTTTTTCAATTTTCAATTGTTTGGTACCACATTTCAAATTTAAATTTTTCTTAAAAATTTAAATGGCCGCCATTTTTAAACAAGATGGCGGATGAAGCTGGCCAACGGACTCGGTCGAGATATTGGTATGTACTATGTATAAACGAAGTTAAATCCAAATCGGTTCATAAATACGCCTTTTATCGCGTGACAAAATTCAGGACGTTTCAATATGTCAGCCACGCTAGAAATTCAAAATGCTATAACTCAGCCATTGTGTAAGATATAGACGAAACAAAAACTGCTCCGGAGTCTTTGTATAAAGGTCAAATACATAAGAAAAAAATATTTTTACATTTTCAATTTTTTGGTACCACATTTCAAATTTTAAATTTTTTTTAAAATTTTAAATGGCCACCATTTTGAAACAAAATGGCGGATGAATCTGGCCAACGAACTCGGTCGATACATTGGAATGTACTATGTACACACCGAATTACATCCAAATCGGTTTACAAATACGACAGTTACAGTGTGACATAGGTCAGATATATATATATATATATATATATATCAATTTTGAACGGAGGGTGGTTTCGGGGTCTGGGGGTCATGATCGATGAAAATATACCAAAATTTTTTGAAATCGCTTTCCTCCGAACGGCTGCAATAGGTAGCTTTTTGTAATGAAAGCTACCTAAAAGCTACCTATTGCAGCCGTTCGGAGGAAAGCGATTAAAAAAATTTTGGTATATTTTCATCGATCATGAACCCCAGACCCTGAAACCACCCTCCGTTCAAAAGTTGATATATATATATATACATATATATATATATATATACCCGTAAGGCATGGTGACGTCACGGCGACGTCGTTGTGAAGTCACACTGTGATTTTGTGACCGTCGATGTGACGTCACGTGACGTGGATGTGACGTCACAGTGACTAGAATGCGAGGTCGTTATGGCCGTTTTAGAGGTCGTTTGTGACGTCACATTGTGACCACTCTGTGAAGTCACGGTGTGACTAATTTGTGAAAAGTGTGTCATTTGTGACTATTTTGGCATTAACTTTGTGACGAACCTGTGACGAAAGTGACAATGTTTTGAAGTCACACTGTGACCAATTTGTGAAATATGTGTCATTTGTGACGAACTTGTCATAAACTCTGTGATGATTTCAAATGAAAATCAAATTTCAAATTAATTGCTTAAAAGGCGCAAAGGCGAACTAGTGAAAAAGATTCCATGCTGGAACTCGAACCCGGGCCATCAGTATAGCGCACTTACATTCTACCGACTAAACCACATGGAACGATACCCAGCCTGGAAAATTTCTCACTATTACATGTTGGCAAGGCTACAAACGCAGCACAAGATGCAATATTTATCGTCAGCCACCGACATGGCGCAAACACGAAACTTAATTAAATCCAGCATCGATTGAAACTATATTAATACTTGGAAATTTTTTTCAGAGAGAACCATTCGCCTTGCATACAATATTTCAAATGAAAATCAAATTTCAAATTAATAGTGTAAAAGGCCATTTTAATTTGAAATTTGATTTTCATTTGAAATACTGTATGCAAGGCAAATGTTTCTCTCTGGAAAATTTTCCAAGTATTAATATAGTTTCAATCGATGCTGGATTTAATTAAGTTTCGTGTTTGCCCCATGACGGTGGCTCACGATAAATATTCCATCTTGTGCTACGTTTGTAGCCTTGCCAACATGTAATAGGGAGAAAATTTCCAGGCTGGGTATCGTTCCATGTGGTTTAGTCGGTAGAATGTGAGTGCGCTATACTGATGACCCGGGATCGAGTCCCGGCGTGGATATTTTTCACAATGTTGGCCTTTGCGCCTTTTAAGCAATTTATTTGAAATTTGAATTTCATTTGAAATATTGTATGCAAGGCGAATGTTTCTCTCTGGAAAAATGTCTAAGTATTAATATTGTGATGATTCTTGTCATAAAAACTACGATAATTTTAAAGTAAAGTTTTGTTTGAAATATAAAATTTTATCTTTTTACCGTACTTTTTAGCAAGATATCACTATTTTGGAGTCCTATTCTTCTAAAATATTTTTAATTTTCCATTTAAAAAACAATGCTTATTAACTGAAGTTCTAAGCTTGATCTTGAATTCAAGCTCAATATTAAGAATGTGTAAACTTTTTTTAATGTGTTATGATTTGTCATTGCTTTATTAAATACGAACATGGAGTCTAACGGACATTAATACAACTGTTACTTATAGAACTACATGATAAGCCCTATTTATGTAAATTTTTTATTCCCATATATATTGTATTTTGTGAATATGAGCTAATTAGATTTGGTATGTTTTATATGAAAAGACTGATCTGGGAAATAGAAACAACAAGTAAGATATAGCATGCGTTAGGCATAGATTATAAAACACTTTCCAACTCTTTCTAAATGTTTTAACAAGACATCTGGGGAAATAACGTAAATAAGATAACTAAGTAAACATGTAAACGCGTAAAACATTTGAAAAACTGATTTACGCAGTTACCATCCACTAAGGTGTAAAAAAATCATAATTTTTTTAAAAAGAATAAAAAAAAATCGGATTTTTTTTATTTAAATCAGATTTTTTTGATTTAAATCAGATTTTTATGATTTTTTTCCCAGCGTTCAAATACTGAATAGCTATCATGAGTTTTAGGTTTCCGAAACAATTACACCACTAATTGCTAACATAATCTATGTTTTTACACTTTAATGAATAAAATTATAATTGTTAGTTAGTAATTACAGAAATAAAAACTGCAAATTAGTAGTTTCATTAGGTAGTATTATACAATAATGTTATATACATTAATATTGTAATAATTATGTAAAACTTTATAAACACTAGTGATACTTAACATTTATGAAAATTATTAACTGCATTTTATATTAAATTGCTAACATTACTTCAAATTAATTATTAAACAATCAACTCTCTAATTAGGAACATATTATACATTTTTAAGCCTTAATTATTAAAATGATAATAATTCATTTTAGAAAGAAAAAGGGACAGGATGCTAGTTCAAAAAACGGGCACTATTTCATGAGGAAATATATTAGTAATGTGTTTAGTAATGATGTAAGGGAAAAAAAAAAGAATATTTTATAGCATTATAAGTAAAGTGTCCTTAATTTTTGATAATTTTATGAATAACAAATTGAAAAATACAATTAAATAACATATTTTAATAATATCCTGTTTTTTCTAAAGAAATAAAGTTCCATATTTTTGCAAGATTTTTTCCACATGAATTTAGAATACTGTTGAATGGGGAAGTGTTTTACAAGAAATCTCTGGCTACAACTACAGGTAAATTTCAACTTTTTTTTCTTTTTTTAAGGCAGGGTGCATTTTGCCAATTTCAAAAGGGGCATGGTGTGGCACCATTAAAAAAAATGGCCTAGAAGAAGCAGTATAAGTAATTATAGAATTAATAAAAACTGCAAATAAGTAATTTCATTAATTAGTAGCACAAATAACAAAACTAACAAATATTATTTGCAGCTCATTTTGCATTTGTATTTAGGAAAATTTCTGTAAGCCACCAAAATCTATACTTACACACATGTACGTGTATGCTAACCAAAAAAAAAAAAAAAAAAAAAAAAAAAGAGTTAAACCCATTCATATAGAATAAATATAAGTTAGCCACTAATATCTGAAATCCTCAAAATATTTAACTAACAGCATTATTACCTCTATTAGCTTTCAATGGTTCAATTTTTTAATATATATGAGTTACAAAAAAAAAAAAAAAAAAAAAAAAATAATAATAAACATTTATTTAACCTATGCCAAAGAAGCTCTTGCTGTGCTTAGCATTTTTATACCAATTATTTCTTTTTCTCTTATGCATTCATTTACAATTTAGCTGCTGAGCAGATGTCATTCTTTCATTCTTCTTTAACTTGAGATTGCTATTAATTACTATTTATTCTTTTACTTGTAGAAATGTAATTATACTTGCTATGTGTATTTTATATAAAATAATGCATAAATTGATTACCTAAAGGGGATTATGACATTGCAAATTATGTTAGATTTAAATATCATTTTTAAATGAAACTGTTTTAATTTGGATAAAAACTTAAAAACAATGCTTTTTACAAACTCAACTGTTTTTAATTTTTTTACAATACTAATGAATTAAGCTTAGAAACAATTATTTAAAGCTCTTTTTTTGTTTATTCATAAGTCAAAATACCTGTAGAAACTTTCAAATTATGTTCATGTTAGATTTTAATACTTTTTTTTGACATTTTAAACATTTAAAAAATTTTTGATTTTAATCAATGATTTTTTTAAAAAAAATCGGTTGATTAAAATCATGATTTTACCACTGATTTAAATCAACCGATTAAAATCGTTGACACCCTACCATCCACAGCCAAATATGTTTTCTAATTCTTTTAAACAGTCCTGTATTTGATCTGTAGATTGATATATATATATACTATACAATGGAAAAATTTAGTTTATCAAGGAAACGCATAACAGGTTGAAAGTCTCTTTCAGCAATTTATACTAATATATGGAAACATACTTAAATAATTTTGTACAACCCTGTAGTTTACCTAGAACCTTTATTACACGCCACTATTTAGTTAAAATTTAGTTCAAGCTAAAACACTCTTAAAACTGCTGAAATCACATTTCCAGAAATTATAATTCATAGACGGCAACGTATCCAATTCTTTGCGTGACCCTGTATATCATTTTATCTATCTACTACAAACATTTCTTAGTAAATTAAATACAGTGCAGCGTTAAAATGCATAACTTATTTAAAAACCACCTTTAAGCAATACCCAGTAACCCTTATGAATACTTTTGTATAGTCCTGTATATGAATTATAGCATATATATATACACCATATACTATGCATAAATGTAGTGAATCATAAAAGTGCATATCATAATTAAAAATGTATTTCCAGCAATCATCGCTAATGAACAGTACTTCGGATACAATATAGTATCTGAAATATTTTGTGTGTCCCTGTAAATGCTATATACACTTCGTATTATACATGAAATAATTCATAGTATGTAAACCTCAACGACGTATATCAATTTCATTACATATCAAATAGATTAACATAAATAAAGTACGCCGCAAACAATTCCCTCCACCCCTATATCATTATGTATTGGAATTCCTTTTTTAGCCCTGTAAATGAACAATAACTATTCTTTGCATCGCATATTCTATGGAATGCACATTTTAGTGCGCTTCATAAATGCATATCAATTTATTCTGTTTGAAAGCGTGTAAAATCATTAAAAATCACTTGAAACGATTTTTTTCCCACAGGCCGTAATGTAATGGAATACAATTGACTGTCCCTGTAAATGAACTAAACATGCTACAAACTTCATTACAAATAGGGGTCTTGCTATGGTAAACGTCAATAACATCCAAAAATTTTAAGTCAATCCGAGTATATTTACGCGAGTTAGAGCGCGGACAGACGGCCAGACAAACCGAAGTCATAAACACTTTTCAACTTTATCGGGCATGAAAAACACTTTATTTCAATTCTTAAATATTATATTTTATTTTTTAATGCCAATAAAATAAATGTATCGAAAATGTAGAAAATGAGTTTACAATCAAAGAAAATTTAATAACTGACTCTGAATGTCTACAATTAAATGTTTGATTAAAATCACAAACAGTAAAAAAAAACGCTTAAATACAATTTTAAAAAAATATAGCAATTTGAAAAACACTAAATAATTAGTATTTATAATTGTACTATTAAACAACAACAAACTATAATAGATGAATTAAATGCATTTAACAATTTCTCAAAAATCTTTCCATCGCCATATTGCTTTTGAAAGGAATACCAGATCAGTCATTGCATATGACATACAACTATTTAACTCATGTAATAATCTGTCAAAAAGGAACAAAAAATTTAAATTAAATAAGACATACCTTTTAAGTTCCATAAATATTTTAATATCCGTATTTTATCCTAAATTGTCAGGCATATTTCTGTTAGCTTAAAAAAACTAACTCTCCGTGTCAGAAGTTCTCTGATCCTTATTTTATTCTGCGGTTTTCATCGAGCGCAGACGATATTTGACCAAGCAGGTGCTCCTACTGTATTATTATAATTTTTTTTTTTTTTTTTTTTTTTGTACACAACAGAGTTTAAATGCGCAGTAATTTTACCTTTATGAGAGTATCTGTAATGAAAATTTTCTATTTGAATGAAACACCTGCCTTTTAGGTAGCTTTCTTTACAAAAAAGCTACCTATTGCAGCCGTTCGGAGGAAAGCGATTTCAAAAAATTTTGGTATATTTTCATCGATCATGACCCCCAGACCCCGAAACCACCCTCCGTTCAAAATTGATATATATATATATATATATATATATATATATCTATATATATATATATATATATATATATCTGACCTATGTCACACTGTAACTCCCGTAATTATGAACCGATTTCGATGTAATTCGGTGTGTACATAGTACATAGCAATGTCTCGACCGAGTTCGTTGGCCAGCTTCATCCGCCGTTTTGTTTCAAAATGGCGGCCATTTAAAATTTTTCAAAAAATTTAAAACTTGAAATGTGGTACCAAAAAATTAAAAATGGAAAAATATTTTTTTCTTATGTATTTGACCTTTATACAAAGATTCCGGAGCAGTTTTTGTTTCGTCTATATCTTAAAAAATGGCTGAGTTATAGCATTTTGAATTTCTAGCGTGGCTGACATTTTGAAACGTCCTGAATTTTGTCACGCGATAAAAGGCGTATTTATGAACCGATTTGGATGTAATTCGGTGTGTACATAGTACATACCAATCTCTCGACCGAGTTCGTTGGCCAGCTTCATCCGCCATTTTGTTTCAAAATGGCGGCCATTTAAATTTTTTTTTAAATTTTAAAATTTGAAATGTGGTACCAAAAAATTGAAAATGGAAAAATATTTTTTTCTTATGTATTTGACCTTTATACAAAGATTTCGGAGCAGTTTTTGTTTCGTCTATATCTTAAAAATGGCTGAGTTATAGCATTTTGAATTTCTAGCGTGGCTGACATTTTGAAACGTCCTGAATTTTGTCACGCGATAAAAGGCGTATTTATGAACCGATTTGGATGTAACTTCGTTTATACATAGTACAGACCAATGTCTCGACCGGGTTCGTTGGCCAGCTTCACCCGCCATTTTGTTTAAAAATGACGGCCATTTAAATTTTTAAGAAAAATTTAAATTTGAAATGTGGTACCAAAAATTGAAAATTGAAAAAATATTTTCTTCTTATGTGTTTGACCTTGATAAAAAGATTCGGGAGCAGTTTTTGTTTCGTCTATATCTTAAAAATGGCTGAGTTATAGCATTTTGAATTTCTAGCGTGGCTGACATTTTGAAACGTCCTGATTTTTCTCACGTAATAACAGGCGTATTTATGAACCGACTTGGATGTACCTTGGTGTGTACATAGTACATACAAATAGCTCGACCGAGTTTTTTAAATAAGGATTATGAAAGCTACCTCTTCCTCCCGGCACTGGCCGGAAGGACTTTTTTCTTTCTTTTTTTTAAAGTACAGTTTGTTTTACACCTAATAAATAAATACGTATCTTCTTAATAAATGAAAAGAGAGTATACAGGATAAAAAAGTTTTCTTTGTCAACGTGTCATTTTTTTCATATTCATTTTCTGTAGAATAAAACAATTTTAAAATAACTTTTTTTAAAGTCATATCTCTAAAACACGAATTTGAAATACGAATAATTATATCATGGGTTTTGTATAAAATTTGTATACATATTTTTTCGGAAAATACCAATTTTATTTAAAAAGTCTGAAAGAAGTAGAATTAAAAAAAAAATAGTTATTTAAAATAGTTAAACACTAACAGGAAAAAATATGACTTGAATGCAAATTCTAAAGTAAGAAATGCATATATGACTAAACTCTGAGTATTCTTTCAACGTGTTCATTAAAAGCTACAGACTTAATTGTAATAGAAAATTTTAGTTTGAAACCACAGAAGGGTTTAGAATACCACTGGTCGACAAAAAATAAAATAAAATAAAATAAAATAAAATAAATAAAAAAATAAATAAAACAACTTCCTCCCTGAAAACTAAATATGTAAAGTGTACAAATGTAATATTCCTAATTCTAAATATGTTATCCAAATTGCTCCAATACGTACCATTTTCCCGAGAAACATTTTTATAATAATAACAATCAGTGAAGGATTAAATTGCAATGGTAGATAAAATTGAAATCATAAAAAAGTATACTTTCACTGTCTTAAATAAGAAATTGATAAAATATAGCATGAAAATCTAGTTTGTTGATACTTCTACCGTGCATTTTTTTTCTGCCCCCCCCCCCCCCTCTCTCTCTTTTCGTGTCCGAATTTACTATTTCCTATCCACTAATATATTATCATTCCTTATGTCGCTGTAACTCGGGCATGTAATATTTCTGTTCATTTTCAAAGATTTTTGATGTTCATATTTTTGTCACACTGTGACTTACAATATGGTGATTTTTTTCGTCACAAATGTGACGTGACGTACATTACATGCAGTGTCATAACAGTGACGTCACAATTTTTTTTAATTGCCAGAAAATATAATTTTACATAAATAACATGTTTTGAATATTTTTTGTAATTTTTCAAAGTTTTCTAAGAAGTTCACATCTCAGTCACAATGTGACATCACTGAGTGGTGGCATTTTGGTCACAGATGTGACGTGACCACAGTGACTCACAGTGACGTCACAACGACGTCACCGTGACCATGCATGCTATGAGGGTATATATACATATATCCATATATATATATATCTGATCTTTGTCACGCTGTAACTCTCGTATTTATGAACCGATTTGGATGTAATTCGGTGTGTACATAGTACATACCAATCTCTCGACCGAGTTCGTTGGCCAGCTTCATCCGCCATTTTGTTTCAAAATGGCGGCCATTTAAATTTTTTTTTAAATTTTAAAATTTGAAATGTGGTACCAAAAAATTGAAAATGGAAAAATATTTTTTTCTTATGTATTTGACCTTTATACAAAGATTTCGGAGCAGTTTTTGTTTCGTCTATATCTTAAAAATGGCTGAGTTATAGCATTTTGAATTTCTAGCGTGGCTGACATTTTGAAACGTCCTGAATTTTGTCACGCGATAAAAGGCGTATTTATGAACCGATTTGGATGTAACTTCGTTTATACATAGTACAGACCAATGTCTCGACCGGGTTCGTTGGCCAGCTTCACCCGCCATTTTGTTTAAAAATGACGGCCATTTAAATTTTTAAGAAAAATTTAAATTTGAAATGTGGTACCAAAAATTGAAAATTGAAAAAATATTTTCTTCTTATGTGTTTGACCTTGATAAAAAGATTCGGGAGCAGTTTTTGTTTCGTCTATATCTTAAAAATGGCTGAGTTATAGCATTTTGAATTTCTAGCGTGGCTGACATTTTGAAACGTCCTGATTTTTCTCACGTAATAACAGGCGTATTTATGAACCGACTTGGATGTACCTTGGTGTGTACATAGTACATACAAATAGCTCGACCGAGTTTTTTAAATAAGGATTATGAAAGCTACCTCTTCCTCCCGGCACTGGCCGGAAGGACTTTTTTCTTTCTTTTTTTTAAAGTACAGTTTGTTTTACACCTAATAAATAAATACGTATCTTCTTAATAAATGAAAAGAGAGTATACAGGATAAAAAAGTTTTCTTTGTCAACGTGTCATTTTTTTCATATTCATTTTCTGTAGAATAAAACAATTTTAAAATAACTTTTTTTAAAGTCATATCTCTAAAACACGAATTTGAAATACGAATAATTATATCATGGGTTTTGTATAAAATTTGTATACATATTTTTTCGGAAAATACCAATTTTATTTAAAAAGTCTGAAAGAAGTAGAATTAAAAAAAAAATAGTTATTTAAAATAGTTAAACACTAACAGGAAAAAATATGACTTGAATGCAAATTCTAAAGTAAGAAATGCATATATGACTAAACTCTGAGTATTCTTTCAACGTGTTCATTAAAAGCTACAGACTTAATTGTAATAGAAAATTTTAGTTTGAAACCACAGAAGGGTTTAGAATACCACTGGTCGACAAAAAATAAAATAAAATAAAATAAAATAAAATAAATAAAAAAATAAATAAAACAACTTCCTCCCTGAAAACTAAATATGTAAAGTGTACAAATGTAATATTCCTAATTCTAAATATGTTATCCAAATTGCTCCAATACGTACCATTTTCCCGAGAAACATTTTTATAATAATAACAATCAGTGAAGGATTAAATTGCAATGGTAGATAAAATTGAAATCATAAAAAAGTATACTTTCACTGTCTTAAATAAGAAATTGATAAAATATAGCATGAAAATCTAGTTTGTTGATACTTCTACCGTGCATTTTTTTTCTGCCCCCCCCCCCCTCTCTCTCTTTTCGTGTCCGAATTTACTATTTCCTATCCACTAATATATTATCATTCCTTATGTCGCTGTAACTCGGGCATGTAATATTTCTGTTCATTTTCAAAGATTTTTGATGTTCATATTTTTGTCACACTGTGACTTACAATATGGTGATTTTTTTCGTCACAAATGTGACGTGACGTACATTACATGCAGTGTCATAACAGTGACGTCACAATTTTTTTTAATTGCCAGAAAATATAATTTTACATAAATAACATGTTTTGAATATTTTTTGTAATTTTTCAAAGTTTTCTAAGAAGTTCACATCTCAGTCACAATGTGACATCACTGAGTGGTGGCATTTTGGTCACAGATGTGACGTGACCACAGTGACTCACAGTGACGTCACAACGACGTCACCGTGACCATGCATGCTATGAGGGTATATATACATATATCCATATATATATATATCTGATCTTTGTCACGCTGTAACTCTCGTATTTATGAACCGATTTGGATGTAACTCGGTGTGTACATAGTACATACCAATGTCTCGACCGAGTTCGTTGGGCAGCCCCATCCGTCATTTTGTTTCAAAATGGCGGCCATTTAAAATGTTTTAAAAAATTAAAAATTTGAAATGTGGTACCAAAAATTTGAAAATGGAAAAATATTTTTTTCTTATGTGTTTGACCTTTATACAAAGATTCTGGAGCAGTTTTTGTTTCGTCTATATCTTACAAAATGGCTGAGTTATAGCACTTTGAATTTCTAGCGTGGCTGACATTTTGAAACGTCCTGATTTTTGTCACGCGATAACAGGCGTATTTATGAACAGATATGGATGTACCTTCGTATGTACATAGTACATACCAATGTCTCGACCGAGTTCGTTGGCCAGCTTCATCCGCCATCTTGTTTCAAAATGGCGGCCATTTAAAAAAATTTTAAAAATTTTAAATTTGAAATGTGGTACCAAAAAATTTAAAATTGTAAAAATATTTTCTTCTTATGCGTTTGACCTTGATAAAAAGATCGGGAGCAGTTTTTGTTTCGTCTATATCTTAAGAAATGGCTGAGTTATAGCATTTTGAATTTCTAGCGTGGCTGACATTTTGAAACGTCCTGATTTTTGTCACGTGATAACAGGCGTATTTATGAACCGATTTGGATGTACCTTGGTGTGTACATAGTACATACCAATGTCTCGACCGAGTTCGTTGGCCAGCTTCATCCGCCATCTTGTTTGAAAATGGCGGCCATTTAAAAAATTAAAAAAAAATAAATTTTAAATGAGGTATCAAAAAATTGGAAAATGAAAAAGATTTTTTTATGTGGTTGACCTTGATACAAAGATTCCGGAGCAGTTTTTGTTTCGTCTATATCTTAAAAAAATGGTTGAGTGATAGTACTTTGAATTTCTAGAATGGCTGACATTTTAAAACGATCTGTTATTTGTCACGCACGTATATATTAACCTATTTGGATGTAAGAAGGCATGTGGATAGTATATAACAATGTCTCGACCAAGTTCGCTAACCAGCTTCATCCGCCGTCTTGTTTCAAAATGGCGGCCATTAAATTTTTAAAAAAAAGTATATTTAAAGTGAGGTGCAAAAAAATTAGAAATTGAAAAAGGTTTCTTTCTTAAGTATTTGACCTTGATATAAGGATTCCGGAGCTTTTTTTTTTTGTTTTGTCTTTATCTTAAAAAATGGCTCAGATATAGCAGTTTGAATTTCTTTATGTGGGTGACATTTTGAAAAATCTGATTTTTTTCCGGCGACAGCACTCGTATATATCAACCGATTCCGATATGAGTGAGCATGTGCACAGGAATTACTAAGGTCTCGACCAAGTTCACTGGTTAGCCCCACCCACCAAGTTGTCTTAAAATTGCAGGCACTTCAAGATATCGCCGAATTTGGCAACCAAATATAAGTTACTTTAAAGAAAAGCAGCTTGAATAAAGCTGATTAATTTCGTGAAATTCTTATTCATAAGGATTTAGTATTGATAAAAATTAGTATTGAATCTTCTATAATCTGTTTCCACCAAATTGAGCTTCGTGTGTTTGAATAACTTTAGCTAGCTTTTAAAAAATAAAGAATATGAAAGCTACCTCTTCCTCCCGGCACTGGCCGGAAGGACTTTTGGAAACCAACATCTTGAGTGTTAGGCGATTGTTGTCTCATGGTAGTATTTTTTTTTTTTTTTTTTTGAAAATTTACCTTTATAAACCTTTTTGTGAAGATGCCTTTTCTAACGTTTCAAAGTACTCTGCATGAAAATCTGTACTAAACATTAAAATTATAAATAAATAAGTAGAATTATTATAAATCTACATAAGGTGGATTTTTAAGTTATCATACTATATCTGTATATCAAATTATCTTAGTCTTTCTTTTCTTTTTTCTCTAGACTTTCCAAAAATCTTCATTTAATGTGAAGGTTAAATATTCATTTTCAATTAGGAGAAACCTCCATGAGGGCCGGCGAAATGGTCGCGAATTTTTAAACGTGACGGGCCGCAGAATTTGGACAATTTTTTCAACGGGCCGGGCCGATAAACAAAATAAACTGACCAGGTGGCAGAAAAATTGAAAGGGCGAGCTCGGCTGGGAATTAAAAAAATCTTAGCGGGCCTACCGGCACGATATAAAAATTTAAATGAAGCCAATAAAATATGAGCTATTTTAAATTAATATGACTTTCGCAAGAAGAAGTTTAAATGTGCCTCAAGAGCCGATGCTAGTTTGACATCATCAATACAGAAACTTAACATGTCTAGAGTAGAGTTCGTCATCGGACAGTTACATGGTGTCTGACACGGGCTCAATGTTTTTCAGCAGTCTCGTACAGGGCCGAGATCAGGCTTGCAATTTTTTTTCCTACATAGTCGAAACGGGCCGGATGAGGACTTAAATGTTCTCAGGATGTGTAGGGCAGGCAATATGTTTTGTAAAAATATTAATAGCGATAATGAACTTCTATTAATGCAATTTTTGGAAATGTACTTTAAGGTGGTTCTCAAATTCACTGCTCAACAACGCAAAACTTTGGCACATTTTCTGACTAATTTTTAAATATAAAGGCATATAATTGACAAACCTGACTATTGAATGGATTTGGAATCGAATTGTGTTTTCCATTTTTTGATAAATAAATTGCTTGTCGAGATATAAGAGATTCTTGTCTCGTGGTTCCAAGTTTTTCTCCTTTCCCGTGCTGTCGCCTCCGGAAATTCAATTCAAAACGCTAATTTTGACAGTATTTTCTGGAAGATATCTTGCCTTTATCAAAAAATGGATAACGCCATTCGATTGTCTAGTTTCTGAATAAGAACACCTGCCAATCTTATGCATTTCCGAAAAGAAATTAAATCAGAAATGTGTCAGAAAGTAGCTCCTTTAGTTTTGAGAAAAGCTTTAATAAATGATAGAGACACTTTTTCACAAATCTACTTTTTATTATACAGCTTCCAAAGTTATGATGTTTTTAACCCTCCTTTTTTCTTTTATTCTAAACTACATTAATTTTTTAATGAATCCTTATTTAAATGCTGAAACGTCTAAGAATCTAAGATCATTAATGTTGCTATGGTGTATTTTCTGTCTTGCGAACGCGTAGTAATTTAAAAATAAACTGGAAAATTATCCCATAATATGTATTCCACAATATGTATTCGGTATTCTTTAAAGGAATATTTATTATATCGTCGGTTGCCATGTCAAACTATCCAATGTGAAAACAGTGGGCTACTTTTTTAAATTCAGATTTCTTGATTGGCACCACTTTTTTGAAATAGTAAAATTCGTTTTATTTAATGACATATTAATTAAGGAAACAAGGAGGAATTAACAAGAGGAATTTTACAATTTCAGAAAAGTGGTATCAATGAAGAAATCTGAATTAAGAAAAAGTAGCCCACTGTTTTCACATTGGATAGTTTGACATGGTACCGACGATATGTTGAGAAAAATCTGAATTTTTTGTAGAAATTGTGTCTGGCTTAAGCCTGTCTACACAGATATACAAATAAGCAATATATAACTAGTTTGAATGTACCAATCATCATGATATATATTACGCATCGATAATGATTTGATATTAGCATTTTAGCTCACGAAAGATTTTAAAATAATTTAGAAAACGCATAATCTAATAGCAAATTTGCTATAAGTAAATTCTGTTAAGTTGGTTTATCCGCGTGTGGTTGGAAATAATTATAGATCACATTCATGATTAACATAGTGATTAAGTTACAGAGAATGGGAGTAATTAGAGTGAGACTGAGACATTAACGAGATTCTGGATCATGTTTTCGGGACTCAAATTTTGCCTTCAACGGATTTGTATCTTTCTGTTTTAGTATTGCAACTTCTAATCGTCTTAGCGATTAGGTAGCATGATTTCCTCACGTTTGCTTTTTACCTGATCTACTCAGAAATTACAAATATATAATAAAATATATTCTAAGATATTTTCCGGTATCAGTATTTCAGTATATTTTTATTCGAATATGTAGATGAGCATTTCTTAGTTTTATTACATGCATTATTTCCTTTTCACACAAGCTTTTATTGTCTGTTCCAAGTCGGACGTCCGAAAAAGTGAGTGTTGCAAGATGAGCTATTTTATTTTAAATCAGATTCTTGATTGGCGCCACTTTTTTGAAATAGTAAAATGTGCCATATTTAATGACATATTAATTAGCCCCTTGAGGGGCAACAAAAATGTCTATAAATATTGAATTGTCACCGGAATAATCGAAAAATTTTATTTTTAAATAATAAAAGCAATTTTTCAGCGACCTTCCTTCAATGTTAAATTAAAATTTTCTGGTGAGAACCTTCTTTAAATTAGGTCGGATATATTTTATCCCATCGCCCCTCAATGGGGTTAAGGCAAAAACAAAGTGAATGTTACCGTTTCAAAATAGTGGTGCCAATCAAGAAATCTGAATTAAAAAAACGTAGCCGACTGGCAACACTGGTCCGAAATTTTTTTTTTTTTTGGAATCTTTGTTAAATCTCATAAGAAAGTAATACTAAATGCTAAGTTTTTGTGAATAATTGCAGTAATTTTAAACATCCTTTAAAAATAATTCTTTTAACTATTCTATTCTTATATGTAACACATCCAAAATAAATGCCAACTTATTTCATTGCTGAAAAAGTCATTAGAGGTACAGAAAAAAGGATTACTAATGATGATGAGTTTTAATAAATTTCGTATTATAGATATGTTCTTTGTGCTCTTTTCTTATAAATGATAATGATTAAGTAGTACAATATTTTACTGTAATAAGTAAAACTAAAATACAAAAAATGTAAGAAATAATAATATAAAAAAATATTTACTTTTCTCTGAATTTTGGGAATATCCAAAATTTATTTGGTGAATATCAAGGCGCAAAAGTGAAAATTTTTATGAATATTTATATTTACATATAAAAATTATAGATTGTAAGTTATAACTTATACATTATTTGGCAAGTTATTTCACTTTCAGTTTTTCTCATATCCAAAACGTAGCATTTAAAATAAATTGGATAAGTGTTCTAGATTCAAATTTTCGGTTGCTAAAATTATCCCATACAGTTCAAACCTACAAAGATAATAGTATTTAAAATTCTAAAGAAGTATTTCTTTATAACTAATCTTTTAATAATAATAATTTAAATTATCTAGTGTCTTCTATAGGTACATTCTATATCCCTATTTCTTACGAAGTGCCATATTAAAATAAATTCTGAGCAGGAAAATATATCACTATTCAAAGCATTTTAAAATATCAAATAAATTAATGAAGAAAAGGATATTAAAAAACACAACACACAAACTATTTACCATTTTCGAATTTTTAAGCGAGCAAAATCTATTTGATGGATAATAGAAAGAGTCAATGCAGTCTATATATGTTGCAGATAGTAACCTCTTTTAAATTGGCAGTAAGATCGTATTCCATTTTACATATACAGGGTGTCCACATGAAGCATCCCTGATTTCAAATGTTAATTGTACGGAAACTATGAACCCTAGAGATTTACTGTTCCTGGTATCATAAATAGCAACATGGCAAGTTTATTTTGCTGCACATTGTTTTTCACCTGTACGTGATACTTGTGATCTCCTCTACAAAATTGCGGAAGCCATAGATTCAGTCACACCTCACTTGCTGCACAACGCATGGATTGAGATTGAATATCGACTGGACATTCTGATCGCAGCGAACGGCACTCATACCGAACTAGAATGTTGTGGCCATCACAAAACTTTCTTCTGTATAAATCACATCAATTAAATCCTTCTATCTCTTTATTCTAAAAAAAGTAACTAACGCTGTCACCGCCGCCGCCGGTTTTGAATTTTTGTGACCGGGGGTTTTTATTCGTTAATATTAAGAAAAATATTACATATAGATAAATGAAAATCGGTGGTAGTACAGAGAAATGTTTGATAAAGACGCTGATGCAGACTGTTTTCAAATCGGAGAATTACTTAACCCCTTGAGAGGCGGCGGTATATATTATAGACCACCTACGATTAATGAAGTTTTACACCAGAAAGGATTTATTAAATTTTACTTTTCTAACTTTGGTGGAAAAAAAAAAGCCGTAAAAATGCTTTTGCTTATTTTGAAATAGAATTTTTCAAAGATTCCGGTGTGAGTTCAACATTACAGGAACGCAATCACTTAACCCCTTAAGGGGTTAAAGAGATATTTAATGCTATAGTTGGACAAAATCCTTGAATTAAAAAAGCTTTATGGGAGCAAAAACTATACATGGGAATTTAATCATTTTTAGATCATATTATGCATTAGAATTTCCCGGTCTGCAGACTGCATTTAATTCTTTAATTGGCGAGCGTAGCTCGTAGGGAGCAGAACCCTCTAGTATATATAAAAAGTAACGATTTGGAAGGGGACCAATGAAAATCTGCGTAGATATTCCCGGTAGATCGGCATCCATTTGAATGCTTAATCATGCTCTTTCTTCGTTAATATTAAAAAAAAAACTGTTGCACTCAAAAACAATAAAATCGGTAGTATAATAGAAAAATGTTTGATAAGTACGATGACGAAGACAGTTTTCAAATCGAATAATTATTTTAAGAGATTTTTAATGTTAAAATTGGTCAAGATCGTTCCATTAAAAAAGTTTTATAAGAGAAAAAACTATACATAGGAATTTAATCATTTTTATATCATTTTAAACATTAGAAGTTCCAAAAGTGCAGACTACATTTATTTTTTTTATTTGATTAATTTTTTGACGATTTATTTCCATTTTGAATTGAAATTTTCAGCATTTCAAGAGATATTTTTTACATATTTTAGAAAAGGACATTATTTTAAATTGTTGCCAATTTTTAAATCAGTGCAAAGAATAATATTTCCTTCAAATTGAAAATGTATTTACACGTGGCTATTATAAGCAGAAACAAAAAACTTTCATATGAAAATTAAATGATTTCATGTTAAAACCAGGAAAAAGAAAGAAAAAGAAAGTGTTAAAATAAAAAATTCATTATTATGCATTAAAAATCGTAAATGGAGAAAATTGAGACATATTTAAAATGGCCAAATAATAATCCAAAGGAGTTTAAATTTAAAATTTATTTGCGCGAGACATTTATTTCATATTTTGAAATAACCTTTTCAACTATTTTTGTGAATTCTAAGACAGGGCAAATAATAATTCCTTTCTAACAACAAAAGTACTTTCACGTGAATATTAATAAGAGAAATAAAACTTTGGTGAAAATTACGTCAGATTTAAAACGATACATTTAAAATGACTTATTTAAAAGAACTTTCTAATAGCATTGTTAAAAAATATCGGGAGACTATGATACTGTTTACTTAATTCATTTTACATCAGCTTATTTTCAAATTTTTAACTATTTTTTTTTAAATCAAAGACGAGAAGAGTCATTGTATCTCTTAACCCCTTGAGGGGCGCCGTTTGCAGTCTGCAAACGGTTAATTTTTATGCCGAAATTAACAAATGAGACCAGAAATTTTTTAGTACATTTTCGATCTAATAATATACGTGAAAAAAAGCTTTTGATTATTTTCAAGTAAATTAGTTCTTAAATTGCGGTGTGAATTAAGTAGTTGAACATTTTTAGAGCAGAAATGCCTTGCCCCTGAAAGGGTTAACAGCAACTGATTTGGTCTTAGAAATCCCCAATCAAAGGAAAATGAATGGAAACCCGCTTACAAAGCCATCGGCACTGGTTTTTTTTAAAAATATAATTCAATCTTTTCGAAACCGATCAAATTAGCGTGCTTTTACAATCTGGGGTATCTGAACGGGGGTTGGCGAGCGTAGCTCGTAGGGGCCGGAGACCCCTAGTCATTTAATTAGTACAAGAAATTACATCAATTTAGCACCTTTTCATATCTAAATATATATATATATATATAATTATAATATGGCTATATATATATTTATTTATTTATATCATATCTGAATTTGATGAAAATTCGTGCATTAGTTCTTGAGACAGAGCTATAGCAGAAATTATGAAAAATGTAGCATAGCAGCGCAACCTGTTGAGCGATTTACACCTAAACATAAACAGCGCTAATTTATATCAAGGTATACATGAATCTGAAGTTTGTTGAAAATCCAAGCATTAGTTCTTGAGATAGAGCTAATGCGGAATTCTCAAAAATGCAGCATAGCAGATCCACCTGTTTAGCGATTTATACCAAAATGTATAAAACGTCAATTCATGTCAAACTCTAACTGAATCTGAAGTTTGATGAAAATCCTTGCATTATTTCTTGAGATAGAGCTATTGTGAAAATCGTGAAAAATGCTGCATAGCAGCGCAACCTGTTAAGCGATTTTCAGCAAAACATAAACAGCACTAATTCATATCCAGGTATATCTGAATCTGAAGTTTGTTAAAAACCCAAGCATTAGGTCTTGAGATAGAGTTCGGAAATCGCAAAAAATGCAGCATAGCAGCGTCACCTGTTGAGCGATTTACATCAAAATGTACAAAACGTCAATTCATGTCATGAATCTGGAGTTTGATGAAAATCCGTGCATTTTTTCTTGAGATAGAGCTTATTGCGAAAATCGTGTAAATCCTGCAAAATGTAGCATAGAAGCGCCATCTGTTGGGCGATTTGCCCCAAAACGTTACTAGCACCAATTCATATCAAGGAATAACTGAATCTGGAGTTTGATGAAAATCCGTGCATTAGTTCTAAAGTTCTAATGCACGGATTTTAAGGCCTAAATAGATATTAGGCCTAAATAGTATCAAGTATTGCTATTCTGTATGACTTTTTTTTACTTTCTTCTAAGTAAAAGTACTTGAAAATTTTCGACTATCGGTTTTTGACGGATTTATACGTTTTAGGGGTCAACGATTGCGAAAAACATGTTTTTAGAAAATGTCTGTCTGTGAGTCTGTCTGTCTGTATGTGACACAAATTTTGTGGGCGCTCTATCTCAAGAACTAATGCACGGAATTTAATAAAAATTAATACTCAGTTAGTCCCTGATTTAAATTGGTGCTGATTAGATTTTAGTGTAAATCGCTCAACAGGGGGCGCTGCTATGAAGCATTTTTCATGATTCAATTCAATAGCTGAATCTCCAGAACTAATCCGCGGATTTTCATCCAACTTTTGATTCAGTTAGTCCTCGACATGAATTAAAGCTTTATACATTTTGGTGTAAATCGCTCATCAGGAGGAGCAGCTATGCTACATTTTTTTAGATTTACGCAATAGCCTCTATCTCAAGAACTAAAGCTTGGATTTTCAACAAACTCAGGTATACCTTGATATGATTTGGGGCTGTTTATGTTTTGGTGCAAATCACTCAACAAATGGCGCTGTTATGCTGCATTTTTCAGAATTTCCACTATAGCTCTGCTCAATAACTAATGCACGAATTTTCACTAAACTTCAGATTCAGGTATACTTTGATATCAATTAGTGCTGTTTATGTTTTGGTGTAAATCGCTCAACAGGTGGCGAAGAAGCTATCTAAAGAACTAATGCACGAATTTTCATGAAACTGCAAATTCAGATATACTTTGAAATGAATTGGTTCTAAATTGATGTAAATTCTTATATTATTTAAATAATTTAATTGACGTGATTTATATAGAAGAAAGTTTTATGATGGCCACAACAAACTAGTTTAATCTTGTCCTAAATGTTTATGATGAACTTAATTCGGTGCTGACAATAATTAGTGCATATTTAAACGTCTTTTTTTATTTCATAAACCCAAATTCAGAGTAATAATCTTTTATTTTTACAGAGTACGAAAAATATAATCCTTGTTTAAAGTTTAAACTTGGCATTGTGCTAAGCGCTCTTCGAAAGGATGTTGCAAAGTTGCAGTACCGCCTTGGTCCTGGCCGCGTTTTTTCAGATAGTTTTCTAACTAACCTTTAAAGACACAGGAGGTGTATTGAGAGAGCCATTCTATGCAAACTGGTCGCGAATCCCATAGTAATTATGTGATTAATTCTAATTAGATTTATCTATTTTTAACAGTCTGACGTTTATTGCTTTTATACTACTACTCGGCATTAAATCACACAAATATATCATTAAAAGTTGTTATCTAGGCTTAAAAAGCCCGGTGGCGCATGCAGTACGCGGCCCGTGTCTTTATGTAAGTGACCTAGGGTAATCTCTGTAGTTTTCCTGGAAGGTTTAAATTAAATTCTACTATTTCCAATTTTTTCATAATTTTAGATTCTGTAGATTCGGAGATAGAGCGATAAATAGGGGGAGATAATAGAGAGGGGATGCGCGGCATATTTTTGCATTTCATTTTTGACGATATATTTGAAAATATAAAACCTAAAATTAAAATAAATGTATTTTTGAATTTGGTGTTACGAAAGCTTTCACACGATACATACGATATATAAATAAAATATTTTTTCCCAAGTAACTTAATTAGCTCCTCTACATTTTTACTTTCTTCTATCTTTAGAAGAAGAAATTATTGGATTCGTTAAACTTTTTGAGGATTTATACGTTTTAGCTAGGGTTTAGAGATCCCAAAAAACATGATTTGACAAAATGTCTGTCTGTCTGTATGCGACACAAATATTATGGGCGCTCTCTCTCGAGAATTAATGCATGAAATTTAATAAAAATTTATATTCTGGTAGTCCCTGATATAAATTGGTGCTGATTAATTTTTGGTGTAAAACGCCCAACAGGTGGCGCTGCTATGCTGCATTGTTCACGATTTCCGCAATTGCTCTATCTAAAGAACTAATGCACGGATTTTCATCAAACTTTAGATTCAGTTAGTCCTTGACATGAATTGATATTTTATACATTTTGGTGTAATTCGCTCATCAGGAAGCGCTGCCATGCTGCATTTTTTGAGATATCCGCAATAGTTCTATTTCAAGAACTAATGCTTGGATTTTGAACAAACTTCAGATTCAGGTATACCTGGATATACATTAGTGCTGTTTATGTTTTGGTGCAAATCGCTCAACAGGTGGCATTGTTATGCTGCATTTTTCAGAATTTCCACTGTAGCTCTATCTCAATAACTAATGCTCGAGTTTTCATCAAACTTCAAATTCAGATATACTTTGATAAAAATTGGTGCTAAATCCATGTAATTTCTTGTATTATTTAAATGATTTAATTGACGTGATTTATATAGAAGAAAGTTTTTTGATGGCCACAACTTACTAGTTTAATCTTATCCTAATCTGTTTATGATGAACTTAATTCGGTGCTGACAAAAAGTAGTGCATATTTAAACGCCATTTTACATTTCGCAAACCCAAATTCTGCGTAGTAATAATCTTTTAATTTTACAGAGTGCCTAAAAAAAAATCTTTGTTCAAAGTTTAAACTTGGCATTGTGCTAAGTGCGCTTCGAAAGGAGATCACGAATTTGCAAGGCCGCCTTGGTCCTTACCGCGTTTTTTCAGATAGATTTTTAATTAAACGTTAAAGACACGGGAGGCGTATTGAGTGAGCCACTCTATGCAATCTGGTCACGAATTCCATAGTAATTATGTGATTAATTCTAATTAGATTTATCTATTTTTAACAGTTTGACGTTTATTGTTTGTTACTAGCTAACTTGCCCGGCGTTGCCCGGGTACATAAAAAACTGTTCGAATCGCGAAAAAACTCTGAAAATCACAATAAGATATTGCGAAAAAATTTTAAATCGCTGCTCAAATTTCGAAAAGAGAAAGAAAAATTATATATTGTGCTGTAAGATTGAAAGTTGATTCAACTTCTATCAACGTCTTTCACTAATGTGGAAAATTGGTAGAAAATCGCTAAAATACACTAAAAATCACATACAAAATACCCGAAAAATTCGAAAATTGTTATACGAAATCCGAATAAACTTTATTGAAATGAAGGTAGAAATTACTTTAGCATTATTGGTCAAAAATGGAATGTCAAAAAATTGCAGCAGATCGCGAAGAAACGTAAATATCGAATTAAAAATCACCTGATGACGCAACAAACTTGTGTAAAGTGTTTAATGTCAAGTAAATTTGACATTTACGATCACCCATTATTGGCATTTAATCTTATAGTTTTGCGATATTTTTTTTGGTCTACGGGATAATCAGGTACAACCACAAATTATTTCTGTTCGTATTTAAAGGTAGATGACTAGTTCTTCTTTATATAAATAAATAAAATAAATATTGAAAAAAAAAATGCTTATATGTATATGAAAAATAAATAGTTTGCCAGTAAATATACGTAAAATTCACTTCACTCGCCAAGGCTATTTTTTCTAACTCACCAATGCCCATATATCAAAAATATACCAAATACTCTTCAATCTGTTGCCTGATACTAAGTAATCACAATAATGTAAATAACTATTAGGCATAGATACGTACCGGGTTTGGCGCGATTTTTTTTTTCACGCCAAATTGGTGAAAACATCGTTTTTGAATACCAGTTACACATATATATTTAAATTATTTTGTATTATTTTAAAAGGAAATAGCAATAAATAATAAAAAGTTTAATTAATGTCTATAGAACAAAACAGTTTATATAACTGTAAAAAAGAAAATAAAAGTAAATAAACAACTTATTAATAAATAAACAACAATAGCCGAGTTACCATGTCAGGCAAAATAACGCCATTTTGGAGCCCATTTTGTACCATGGAGCGTATATGACACCTGTGCCAAGAAAACTTTCAATAATATAGTAAATATGTCATTTGGTGGTGGTATGATTATCGAAGATTATAAAATATGTGTGTATATGGCACATTTTTACATTAAAATTTAAATACTTGACTACATAGTTATAATTGTCACTCCTTTTTATATAATGTACATTTGAATATAAAGAATTACTCCGAAATGTTCTCCTATACTTAAAAAAAATTATTGCGACCTTCGCCTGGCTTATTTCACGCTTCTGCCTCTGTGGCTTAAAATTGCATTGTTTGGCGACCAAGGTAATAATTAATTAGCATGTAACTCACAAATAAAGCCTTTCTCCTGTAAGACATACGATGGCAAAATTACATAAAAATGATAATTAAATTGAATAAAAAAATAAAGAAGGACTAAAAGACTGTTACTTAAATTTTATTTCTTCAAGTTTTTTCAGGCACATTTTTATTAACCTGGCGAAGCGAAAAATCGCCAAATAATGTATCAATTGCTTCTTTCATACTAATTTATTTTTTAAGTTTTATAAACATTCCTTTCATATTTAAATTGAATATTTTCATTTTATAAATTTTATCTCGCATTAAAAAGGTTTTTGATTCTTTCTTTTAATTAAACAAATAACAGTTATTTTCTTTTAATTTGCGATTTGTTTACATTATTTTCTAACGGATATAGCCATTTCAATTCATTTATCAACTATAATTTTCACCAAAATGACCACTGGCAACCCTTTCGTCGAAAATATCAATAAAAAACAATAATCTAAGCATGGTATCATGTTACTTTTATTCACAATTTAATTTACTTGGATTCCCTTAAATATAATTAATATAATCCCTCAAGTTAATATTAGTTTTTGTTGCATTAAAATATTTCAATTTGTTCATTTTCTGTAAGCAAGTAATCCATATTGGTTTACAATGGAAGTCTATGGAAATTTGGCGAAATATTAGAGATATCGCCAAGTTGGCGTCACTTTTGGCGACTCATTTTGGTCGCCAAATTTGGCGATATACCACCAAGTTGGCAATAAACATGACGGCGTTTGGCGACAGAACTGTGTCCCTCTACGGTAACCTCCTTATTAAATGCATTAAATGCTGTTCAATAATTGCATAAAAAATTCGCTAAAAATTCAAAAATCTCTGCACGAATTCCGAATAAACTTTTTTGAAAAGAGAACAAAATTTACTACATTGGGTTAAGAGAAAGAAACCATATTCTTCTCACTTATATGGAAAAATCGCCTCGAAACATAAAAAAACGCTAAAAATCGCATAAAAAATTAAATTAAAAAAATCTAATCAAAAATCGAAAATCGGGCTTCGAGGTGTAAAACTTCATATATAGACGTACCTTTTCCCCAAATTTTGTAGCTCTACGTGCAGTGGTCTCTTCAGAACACCGTCGACACACTCACTCACTCACTCAGTCACACACAAACTTCTTTCTTTATTATTATAGACTAGCTAACTTGCCCGGTGTTGCCCGGGTACGTAAAAACACAGCACGAATTACGAAAAACCTCTGAAAATCACAATAAGATATCGCGAAAAATTTTTAAATCGCTGCGCAAATTTCGAAAAGAGAAAAAAATTATATATATATTGTGTTCGAAGATTGAAAGTGGATTAAACTTCTATCAACGTCTTTCACTAATGTGGAAAAATGGTAATGGACTAATTTATTTTTTAAGTTTTATAAACATTCCTTTCATATTTGAATTAAATATTTTAATTTTATAAATTTTATCTCGTATTAAAAAGGTTTTTGATTCTTTTTTTTTTAAATTAAACAAATAACAGTTATTTTCTTTTAATTTGCGAGTTGTTTACATTATTTTATAACGGATATAGCCATTTCAATTCATTTATCAACTATAATTTTCGGCAAAATGACAAATGGCAACCCTTTCGTTGAAAATATCAATAAAATACAATAATCTAAGCATTGTATCATGTTACTTTTATTCACAATTTAATTTACTTGGATTCCCTTAAATATAATTAACATAATCCCTTAAGTTAATATTAGTTTTTGTTGCATTAAAATATCTCTATTTGTTGATTTTCTGTAAGCAAGTAATCCATATTGGTTTACAATAGAAGTCTATGGGAATTTGGCGAAATATTAGAAATATCGCCAAGTTGGCGTCACTTTTGGCGACTCATTTCGGATATACCGCCAAGTTGGCGACAAACTTGGCGGCATTTGGCGACAGGACTGTGTCCCTGTACGGTAACCTCCTTATAGGTATGGAAATGCATTAAATGCTGTTCAATAATTGCATAAAAATTTCGCTAAAAATTCAAAAATCGCTGCACGAATTCCGAATAAACTTTTTTGAAAAGGGAACAAAATTTGCTATATTGGGTTAAAAGAAAGAAACCATATTCTTCTCTCTTATATGGAAAAAATCGCCTCGAAACTTAAAAAAGTGCTAAAAATCGCATAAAAAATTAAATAAAAAAATGTAATCAAAAAATCGAAAATCGGGCTTCGAGGTGCAAAACTTCATATATAGACGTACCTTTCCCCCCAAATTTTGTAGCTCTATGTGCAGCGGTCTCTTCAGAACACCGTCGACACACTCACTCACTCACACACAAACTTCTTTTTTTATTATTATAGAAGATACTAATACTCGGCATTGCATCACACAAATATATCATTAAAAGTTGTTATCTAGGCTTGAAAAGCCCGGTGGAGCATACAGTAGGGGAGGTAGGGTAGGTTTGATACACAGGGAGGGTTGATACATTGACAATTTTTCTCAACTAATAACATTAACAGCCATTGTAACAGATGTAAAGTCTTCTTTTATTAGCAGAGGACATCATTACCTGGATTTAGCAGAGAAGAACTGACAACGTTTTTTTTCTTTTAATTTTGAAGATTTTGGCATGTCAATGTAAATTTTTAAATACTGATTTTCTTTCCTGACTCTTATTATTCTGACGATGATAATATCTTGTATTTTTTTTTTTTTTTTTTTTTTTTGTAAAGCACAGTGTTAGGGTGTGTGCTTTACCAGAAAGCAGATCGGCATTTTGCAACTGCATTTATGCAAAGTGATTGAAAATGCAATAAGGCATGATAGGGAGAAATGATACATTAGCCCCTTCGCGACGGGAGCCTTTTACGAAATGTTTATTACTTTGCTACCGGTTTTAAAAAACAGAAGTTTGTGCCTATTTAAATCGGGAAAATGCTCGGATTAAATAAGGCAAATTTTACAGTAAACTTTTACTGGTGAGGATAAACGAGGATCCTTAGGCCGATTTCCGGCACGTATACGTGTCGCTCGTCCCCAAGGGGTTAGTGCTGGGGAGAAATGATACACTTGTATATTTGAAATTTAATAGTTTTTTAAGTTGTAAAGTAATATAGGACTATAATATTGATTATTGTTTTACAGCAAGAGCTACTGAAATTGGTAAGGATAAACAAAGAGACTATTCATGGACATTATGTAGATTACATAGAAAAGCAGTGCGATGATAGATGGTTAGTTCGCTTTGCTCATCATGTAGAAGGAAAAAAAGTTTAAATGGCCTGAAAGGGAAGATGTTTCTATAATTGACGATGGGCAAATTAAAAAAACATTAAATCCACCCGATTTTACTTACCAAAATGATAGAGTTAATAGCTTTTCCATCATTTCAGGGATGGTGGTATGTTTATAAAACCACTTAATTTTAATTCCCAAACGCCACATTGGCACCAGCATTTTGGTAAAATATTTTCCATTTAATATGAAAGTGAAATATAGCCCTTTCTTTATTTCCAATTAAATTTGTCGGCAAATTCCGGTGCCATTCATTTATTCAACACTTTAGCATTGAAAATACTTTGCCCTGAAAGGGTTAAAGAAATCTTAAATGTGCTAAATTTATGTTAAATTGTTTGCAAATCAGCAATGTTCACTTCATTTTTCCTTGCAGCAAGATCTCTAGGGGTTTTTTTCATTATTTATTTTCTAAAAAGTGTGCTAATGGAATTGTTTAAATAGTAGCAATTGTTTAAATATTTTTGGAAAAAGTATTTCTGAAACAAAAATATGTCAATGTCATTTCTTTTTAAATTTTACTTAAATATTTCAAGATTTATCATATAACTTTTTATGGCACATAAATTGAATTATCTGCATTTTTTTTTTCAATTTACATAACAATGTATCAATTCTCCCTTGCTAGTGTATCAATCCTTCCCAGCAATGGGGAAATTTGATACAGTAGTAACCATTCACAATAATTGGGATATATTTTTTGAATGATTATTTTTTAAATTCACAATATTTTTAGTAAATGAATAAGGTCACTTTATAAGAAAGCACGAAAAATTTGTTTAAAAATAAGTTTCTAAGGGTTGTAAAAAATTAGTATAAAAAGTGTATCATACATCCCCTACGCCGCCCGTGCCTTTATGTAAGTGACCTAGGGTAATCGCTGTTGTTTTCCTGGTAGGTTTAAATTAAATTCTACTATTTCTAATTTTTTCATAATTTTAGTTTCTGTAGATTCGGAGATAGAGAGATAGATAGGGGGAGATAATAGATAGGGGGGGGGGCATATTTTTGCATTTCATTTTTTACGATATATCTGAAAATATATAACCTAAAATTAAAACAAATGTATTTTTGAATTTGGTGTTACGAAAGCTTTCACACGATACATACGATATATAAATAAAATATTTTTTTTCCAAGTAACTTAACCTTCAGACTACCAAAAAAAAGTATATGCAAGAACTACCATTCGGGTCCATTGGACCCATATGTAAAATATATAGGATTTCAAAATATACAAAACACCCATTTATCTACAATGAATATATTTGTTATTAATGCACCTTATACAATATATAAAAGTGATGTACAGGGTGTTCCGTTAAAGGGGTCCAATATTAATAGGGGTAATAGAGGAGATCACATGGAGCTTAAATCAGTATATAAAGCCTGGTCGGATCTCAATAATTTTCAAGTTACAGCAAATAGAATGAAAATTCGGAAAATTGTAAAAGAACCCTCATTGCTAAACTATCGATAATGCTACATAAAAACGAAGCACATATTTAGAAAGAGCAGAAAAAATCCTACGAAATGACATAAGTTGTTTTAGAATATTGAGAATTAATGGCGAGTTACAAGCTCTGAAACTGTGAAAAAATACAAAATCAAATATTTAAGAAAATAGTTAATCGTTAATTCCAAAAATGCAACTCTACCTACATCAAGGAAAATGTAGTAAAATTTGGTCCATTCCGAAAACTTTCGAAAAAGCTTACAATGAACCATATCGGTTTAATTGTGTGAGAGAAATTAATCAGTTTCTTAGTTACAACTCCGCTTTCTTTGACACTAGCAAAGGTTAAACTCCGCCCATCACGATTGGAAACACCGCCTTTTTAATTACTCTCAACTATACATTTTCGATCATGCTTCTTCTGAGATGCAACATTTTTAATAATTCAAGAGTTGGATGAACCAAAATAACTTTACAATAATAGTCTACATTTTAAAGTGGTCTTTTATTGATATAAAGCTTAAGTTAAATTCTTTAAAATTAAACTGGTGGTGAAAATTCGGAAATAATTAAAAATATTGCGATTTGTAACTATGCAAGAAGTTTCAGTACATGTTTTACATGGACAATTATTGTATGTATATGTGCATCATAATTTATGATAGGAAATAATAATAACAAATAGCATAGTAATTTTATTAATTATAAATTTAAAAAAGACACTAAATTTTAAATTAATTCATACAAACTTTGTAATTTACAATTTGAGTACACCACAGTCTGTGACTTACAAAATACTGTGCCAAAAAGTGTTGAAAATAAAAGAAAAAGGACAAATAAAGAATTACATTCCACGTACTTTATGACATATGTGAAGCATAGTCTTCTGACCTGCGCTGCACAGTTCAATGTCGGAAGGCAGACGAACGGACATTATTATAATAGGTGTTCGAGGTTGCGCCCATTAACAGAATCGCACAGCCGACAGCGACGTCGTAAAGATTGGCGAACACGCCGAAAAACTCCGACGGAGTTGGGAATGTCTCCTGCAGCGACAACGATTCGCGCTAGTAAATCCTCCGGTGTATCCACAGGCGTTTCATACACCAGCGATTTAAGGTGTCCCCAAACAAAAAAGTCTAACGGATTGAGGTCTGGAGAGCGTGCAGGCCAAGCAACAGGTCCACTGCGTCCAATCCATTTCCCAGGATATGTTGAATTGAGGTGATTGCGAACACCTATGAAAAAATGTGCCGGTGCGCCATCGTGCATAAACCACATATTGTGGCGCAATGTTGCTGGCACATTTTGCAGCAACTGCGGTAAGATATCCCGTAGGAAAACCAAGTAAGTACTGCCATTGAGTACATCTGGGAGTAAATATGGTCCTATGAGATAATCGCCGAGGACACCTGCCCATATGTTCACACTGAACTTTTGTTGTGCGTTCGACGGGAAAACAGTATGCGGATTTGTATATGACCATGTGTGCATATTGTGCGTGTTTACCACGCCCTCTCTCGTAAATGTTGCTTCATCAGTAAATAAAATATTTTCCAGAAATTGTGGATTATTTTCTGTTACATTAAGCAACCAGCGTACGAATTCTGTCCGCTGAGCACAATCTGTTACTGATAACAGTTGTACCCGCTGCACATGAAAGGGGTGCATGTTTTCTGCACGCAGAACACGCCACACACTTTGGTGAGAAACACCGACTTCAGACGCAGCAGCTCGTGTACTCGTGGAGGGGTTATCTTTAAAAATATTCAGTACATCTTCTTCCATTGCAGGTGTTCGTACATGTCGAGGTTTCCCTGCATCGATGCTTGCTGTATTAAACGATCCAGTCTCCCGTAATCGTCTATCGATTTTTATGAAGAGTTTTGAACTTGGGCAACATCTCCTTGGAAATTGCTCACGGTACATGCGTTGTGCTAGACATGCATTTCCATGAGCTTGCCCGTACATCAGATGTATGTCCGCATATTCTTCGTTAGAGTATTCCGGCATAATTATTATACATCAACTTACTACAATCCCACTCACAACAGCCTCCCTTTAACACAACGCCCACTGATGACTGCTGTTTTATTACACTTTTCTTCCTATACACATAGAAAATTTGCATAAAAAGTACTTCTTCTTCATCATCCTGAAAGTTCATGGAGGAAACGCAGCAGTCACGGAGTTTGCTTTAAGACAAGGCGAGATCTGCACAATATGCCATTCACTTGACCAGACTGAATAATGAAAGGGTATTGATAGAGGTTGATCAGAAATGTATAATTGAAAGATATTAAAACGGGGTGTTTACAATCGTCATGGGCGGAGTTTCGCCCTTTCCGAGCGTGCAACAGTACAGGGTTGTAACTAGGGAACTGCTTGATTTCTCCCATACAATTAAACTGATATGGTTTATTGTCAGCTTCTTCGAAAGCTTTCGGAATGGACCAAATTTTATAACATTTTCCTTGATGTAGGTAGAGTTGCATTTTTGGAATTAACGATTAACTATTTTCTTAAATATTTGATTTTGTATTTTTTCACAGTTTCAGAGCTTGTAACTCGCCATTAATTCTCAATATTCTAAAACAACTTATGTCATTTCGTAGGATTTTTTCTGCTCTTTCTAAATATGTGCTTCTTTTTTATGTAGCATTATCGATAGTTTAGCAATGAGGGTTCTTTTACAATTTTCCGATTTTTCATTCTATTTGCTGTAACTTGAAAACTATTGAGATCCGACCAGGCTTTATATACTGATTTAAGCTCCATGTGATCTCTTCTATTACCCCTATTAATATTGGACCCCTTTAACGGAACACCCTGTATATAGTAATAGAGTAAGAAAGTAACACATACAGTAAGAAAGTAATATATATAGTATATTATAATGACTACAAAACGTTTTTCATCATAATAAAATTATTCTGTACATGAAGTACAAATAACGACGGAATGTTCTCCGCAAACATTTTTCGTACACTTCTTGCATAATGTTCGTGTTTTTCGATCTTTTTTAGAGGGACAAATATGACATCTTGATTTTTTTCGTGGCGGTTCAAAACTATTTGCGTAAAGTTGTTCTGAAGTAGATGTTGAGACGGCGATACCTCCTTCACCTACTAATTCTTCTGCAAGTTGAATAATGAAATTCCGCCTTTTTTTCATTTTCGGATCACATTCAGCATTCAGTGACAACCATATTATGTATGCATTCATCGCACTTATATCGATCATATTATAAAATACAATCAAAGGCCACCGACGTGTCATGCGTTTCACACTATATGCTCTTACCATTTTGTCCATCGTATCTACTCCGCCTTTGGTTTTATTATAATCTAGGATTATTTGTGGCTTTTTTTCTAAGCTGTTGTCAATATCATAAGTGTTATGCATTGTGCTTAGCAAAGTAACAATTCTACCTTTTCTGGGACAGTAAGAGATGATGGTCGCCTTCTCTTGAAACCCAAATAAAGTAGAATATACAGAACGATGTTTTGGATTTGTGAACACAGCGGGTAATTCAGGCTTATTTTTTCGAATTGTTCCAATAAGAGATAATTTTTTTGAAGTAAGATGTGTTGCTAATGCATATGACGTAAAAAAGTTATCACATGTAATATTACGACCAGAATTTTCAATTTCCTTCGTCAATCTTTTAACTACATTTTCTCCCTGATGAGATTCTCTTACTTCATTTTTGCCTGTATATAGTTCCAGTTTCCAAGCATACGATGTTACGCTGTCACAAATAACCCAGAACTTCAATCCATACTTTCCAGGTTTAGATGGCATATACTGACGGAAAGGACATTTTCCACGAAAAGAAACTAATTGCTCATCGACAGTCATAGACCAATTAGGAATATAAGGGTCTTGTAAATAGCTATTCCACAATTCAAAGCATTCTCTTATTGGCTCTAATTTATCAGTTGATCTTCTTTTACGCCTCTCAGCAGCATCATCAAATCTTATGACACGTAATATACTTGTGAATCTATTGCGACTCATAATGTCCCGAAATATTTGTCTTCCATTTTTTATGCTCCAAAGTTCGCTTACTGTTTCATTTTTCGATTTATATACTCCAATAAGTAATAAAAGTCCGATGAATTTTTTAAGTTCTATAATATCTATAGGTTTCCACTCTTTATCGAATACTCTATTGCCTTCCGCGTTTGTCCATTTTACTATAATTTCCAAAAGTCTTTTTCGGAAATAGATAAGAAATGAGGATGATATGGAATCCACTTCACGATTTGCAAATCTTGAAGGTCCAGATTTTTCACGTAAAATATTGATTTCCGTACGTCTTCCTTGTGGTCTGGCAACTTCATTCTTATACCAGATCTGTGAATTATTTTTGGAAACAAAAGTAGAATTTGAAGTACTTCTGGTTGCTACATTTACTTCATTGGAATCATTATCAGATTCTGAGTAGGAATCAGAAATTTCATTATGTATTTCAACATAATCTACTTCACCTTCATCAGACGACAGATTTTCATCATCGGTGTCGAATTCTATATCGTCCGGATTTTCCATAATTTTTTGAATTTCCTCTTGAGTCAATACTTTTTTTCTGTTCATCTTCAATTCAGTTTTTAACAAAAAATAAGTTAGGAAATAAGAAAATGATGAATATTTGTAAAATAACAAAGCACGTACAAACTACACTTATTACTTGCCTTCAAATATCAAGTCCTATTTTCAATGAAAAGACTCAAAAACATCAATAGACACCATTCGCTCACTAACTGTGTCTGTTGATAAATGACTCTCTGAACCAGAAGTAACCTTTTATATATAGAGCACGAAGTTTACTAGATCAGTCTAGAATGTTCTCAAAACTTCATTATAAAGTCGCCAAATTTGGCGAGATTGGCGCTAAAAATCCATCGCCAAATGGGCGATAAACAGCCAATTATGGTAACCCTGTTCCTCCTCATGATTTATGGCAACCCTAGAAAAAGAAAGCAACAGTATATTACGTTTGTTTTAATGTTGGGTCCAATGGACCCGCGTGGTAAACAATGAAACAAATTAAAAATAGGTAAAAAATTTCGAACAAAATTTTAATCGCAATTGCATATACATAGAGGAGACAATTGCAGGAAAAGTCATGTAATCGCGAAACTTTGAATGCTATTTTTCATGAGAAAAATTTACATTAAATATTGCTGTCGGGTCCAATGGACCCGTCTGGTAGACGGAAGGTTAATTAGCCCCTCTGCATTTTTTACTTTCTTCTATCTTTACAAGAAGAAAGTATTGGATTCGTTAAACTTTTCGAGGATTTATACGTTTTAGCTAGGGTTTAGAGATCCCAAAAAACATGATTTGACAAAATGTCTGTCTGTCTGTATGTGACACAAATATTATGGGCGCTCTCTTTCGAGAACTAATGCATGGAATTGAGTAAAAATTTATATTCTAGTAGTCCCTGATATAACTTGGTGCTGATTAATTTTTGGTGTAAAACGCCCAACAGGTGGCGCTGCTATGCTGCATTGTTCACGATTTCCGCAATTGCTCTATCTAAAGAACTAATGCACAGATTTTCATCAAACTTCAGATTCAGTTAGTCCTTCATACGAGTTGGTGTTGTTTACGTTTTGTAGATCACCCAGCAGGTGGCGTTGGTATGCTGTATTTTTCAGGGTTTACACGATTACCGCAACAGCTGTATCTCAAGAACTGTTGGACACATTCTTATCAAACTTCATATTCAGTTAGTCCTTGATATGAATTGATGCTGATTACGTGTTGCTGTAACTCTCCCAATAAGTGGCGTTACTGTGCTGCATTTTGTACAAGTTCTTCAATAGCTGTGTCTCAAGAAATAAAGAACGAATTTTCTTCTAACTTCAGATTCAGTTAGACGTTGACACAAGTTGATGCTAATTAGGTTTTGGTGTCAATCACCCAATAGGTGGCGCCGCTATGCTGGATTTTTAACGATTTTCGCAATAGCTCTATCTCAAAAACTAATGAACGGATTTTCCCCAAACTTTATATTCAGTTAAACATTGACATAAGTTGCTACTGATTAGGTTCTGGTATAAATCACCAAATAGGTGGCCCTGCTATGCAACATTTTGCTGGAATTACACTATTTCAGTGTTAGTTATATCTCAAGAACTAATGCACGGAATTTCATCTTTTTAGAATCCTTATGATGAGCATAGATTTCCATTTAATTTTGGCACTGTGATAGTGAATTTTGAAGTATTTTTCGACGGATTTACAGTTATAGGGGTCAGAGATTACGAAAAACATGTTTTTACAAAATCTCTGTCAGTGAGTCTGTCTGTCTGTCTGTATGTGACACAAATTTTGTGGGCGCTCTATCTCAAAAACTAATGCACGGAATTTGATAAAAATTAGTAATCAGTTAGTACCTGATATAATTTGGTGCTGATTAGTTTTTGGTGTAAATCGCTCAACAGGTGGCGCTGCTATGCAGCATTTTTCATGATTTTCACAATAGCTCAGTCTCCAGAACTAATGCGTGGATTTTCATCAAACTTCAGATTCAGTTAGTCCTCGACATGAATTGACGTTTTGTTCATTTTGGCGTAAATCACTCAACAGGTGGCGCTGCTATACTGCATTTTTTTAGATTTCCGCAATAGCCTCTATCTCAAGAACTAATGTTTGGATTTTCAACAAACTTCAGATTCAGGTATAGCTTGATATGAATTAGAGCTTTTTATATTTTGTTGCAAATCGCTCAACATGTGGCGCTGCTATGCTGAATTTTTCAGAATTTCCACTATAGCTGTATCTCAAAAACTAATTCATGAATTTCAACAAACTTCATAATCAGTTAGTCCTTCACATAAATTGACATTTTGTACATTTTGGGGTAAATGGCTCATGCTTTTTTTTCAGAATTTCCACTTTAGCTGTATCTCAAAACTATTACACCAAACTAATGCAGATTGCTACATAATAAAATAACTTAATTATTCGATCAATATCATACACTTGATTGACCAATTTTATAAATTTATTTCATCATCTCCTGGTAGGAAATATCTGCAAAGAATTATTTTATATATAAATATATGCGTAAATATATGCGAAGAATTATTCTTCGGTAAATATTATTAGATCTTCTCTGTACACTTCTACACAAGTATTTACTGTGTTCGAATATATGATCTTACAAACTTAATTTTTAAATGTGTGCTACAAATTATATCAATTTATTATAAATCTCACACCGTAAAATTAGAGCAATAAATAATAATCTGAAAAATAAACATAGTAGTGTAATAGCCAGCCTCAATTTTGCTTCTTTGATCGTGAAAATCGGCTGTTTCCTGCATCCGATAATAATAATGAACAAGAAACAAAAATTACCCCTCAAGCATATGTTATAAAAACTTTTCCAACACTTCCTCTATTCATTACCGAAACTAGGTGTTTAAAGCATTACCTGCTAGTATTCGTGTTGCGTTTATGCAACATTAAAAATAAATGTGCATTTCGTAAAATAACTTTCGAACTACCACTATTTTGGAATTAAAAAGTTTGTGCTATTTAAAAACAGAAACTTTTACAATTAAATAAAGCGCAGATTATCTTTCAAATTTTGTGGTGGGAACGTTTTTTCAGAAAAAAACGTTGATCCATCTATTTATCTTGTGACACAGCTTGTGTTTTTTTTTTTTTTTTTCAAGAAAGTAATCGATCGCAATAAAAATGTCAGATCGCGCCTTCCTTAATTTCTCTTTCTTTTCCTGTATATAAAGAGCTTTTCAGAAAAAAATTCAACATGGGGGGAAATTTTAAGATTAAATTTGATAAATATTTTATATGGTTATAAATAAAAAATAAAAATTTTCCTTTTTTGAGTAAAAACTGAATTGGGGAATTTTTCGGAAAATCCACTGATTTGGAGAAAATTTCAAAACTTTGGGAGAAATTGATTTTCTACTATCTGGCAATATTGTTTCAAGTCATCTTGATACTTCTGACGAGGACTGTGTTTGCTCTTACAAAAATGTAAAATTAACACGGAATATATATTTTTTTCATGTAATCTTCAAGTTTAAGAAAAAAGCAACTACCCACAGTACTTTCTTACAGCACAGTACTTACACGCAGCAAACGCAAGAAAAGCAATTATGGGGCATTCCACGTCAAATCAGGCAGTAAAATATCAATATGTAACCCACCATCACAGATTTTAATGAAACTGCGTATGTTTGTTCTTACTATTAAGATATGATCACCAGTAATTTTTTTTGCTCATTGGTGAAATAGTTTCTGAGAAAAAAATTGTCAGAATTTTGAAAAACTGCCGTCAGTTGGCATTCTTGATAGCTCGGTTTTCAAATGTAGCATGTCATATATATAATCATATTTCAATATCTACTCTACAAATCATCTTCAAATAATTTATGCACAATATTTAGGGTACGCAGCTTATGAAAAAAATATATTGTTACGCTTATAACATTTTAAGTGTGTCTAAAAAAATATTTAAACTTTGAAGTCGTGAATTTTTTATGAAAAATAATGCATTAACAAAAAAAGCATTATCAACAAAAGGCGGTATTTTTATTAAATTTATTTTTTATGGGAGATATTCTTAAAGGTGTCCTTTACCTGATTCTGAAATAAAAATAGTGGGATTTTGGGTTTTTTTGGTAGTATTTCCTATTTAAAAATATTTTGAGGTGCATTTCATATCAAATCAAGCAGAGTCATTCCATGTCAGTCCCCCTAAGCCATTTAATCACTGTCACAAATTTCAATGAAATTGGGTTTGTTTATAGCTTATTTTAAGACGTAATCACCTTTAATTTTCTTGATCCTAAGTAAAATATTTTTTAAGATAAAAAATATCAAAATTTTGAAAAATTGTTTAAAATTTTTTAAATCACAGTTCGATATTCAAAGACTGCATTAAAAATAAAAAAGTCATTTCAATATAAAATCACTAAATAGGTTTCAAATAATGTATATGTGACAAATAATGTAGGCTGATTATTATTTCTTGTTTTTTATCATGTTTAAACACTAAGAGTGTCTTTTATCTTATGAATTTTTAAAATCAAGAATTTTGTCAAAAATAATGTGTTAATCAAAAATTTATTATTAACCGAAGGCAGGGTGTTATTGCTTTTTTTTAATTGTACGTAAAAATATCTTTTAAATGGTTATAAAATAAAAATAGTGAACATATGAGAAAAAATTATCAAAATTTTGGAAAAATGCCACGAGTTGCCATTAATGATTGTTCAATTTTCAAAGGCCTCATTTTATATATAAAATCATATTTCAATAACTAATAAAGAAATCTTCTTCGAATAATTTAAGCAAGGTAAATAAAGTATGTAGATTATGAAAAAAATATTGCTGTAATGTTAAAAAATATTTAAATGTGTCTAAAAAATTGTACAATCTTTGAAATCAAAAATATTTTACAAAAAATAATGAAATTATTAAAAAATCTTTATCAATCAGAGGCGGAGTTTCTATGACTAATTTTTTAATTTAAATTGTACATAATACTACATTATAACTGGATCTGAAATAAAAAGTAGTGGGATTTTGGTTGGTTTTAGTAGTATTTAAATCATATTTAAAATTATCAATATTTTCAAATGTAAAACCTATCCAATGTATCATCGCTGGAAATATTTTTATTTATACATTTGTTTTATTTTTCAAATTATCTTTTATGTTCGTTTCTTAAGGAAAAAAATAAACAATATTGCTTTTTAGTAAAACTTCTAGGGCGAAGAGCAATTATCCCTTTCCAGAAAAGAGAAAAATCACTAGCTCCTCACCGCCCAATAGAAATTTTCAAAATGACAGTCCTAATCTTTTATCTCATATTTGGCTGTTAATATTGAAAATTTAGCATTGAGCTGCTAATATTGAAAAAAAAATACCAAATTTCACTCTTTTGAAGAACATTTTGACGTATTGTGCTTTAAATATATGCAAAAAATGCATAATCCATTTTATTTATATCTTTCAAATAACTATATCTAAAAAAATATTTAAAACTTAATGAGTTGCACTTTTGTAACTTTATTCAGTTTCTAATGATATGTACCGTAATTTCGGGTGTATAGCCCGCAGATCAAACAATTCAGTTTGGACACAGAAATTTTATTCAGTATTTGAAGACCAATATTTACTGTGATCTAAAAAGTTACATTTTATTTTTAAAAATTTCTGGGTCGAAACACGATTGTTTGATTCGCGGGCTGTACACCGGAAATTACGGTAATTTGATTTATTTCATCACAATATTGCTGAAAGATGGATTTTCAACATATATATGTGTGTATATATATCCCTGTTCTCAAACAAATTATTTAAAAATTATTCATTTATGTTTAATAAAGCATATATATATTGTTTATACACTTATAGAAAATACATATAGTAAATTTTATGATATTATGTCAATAATGTCTAAAAGTAAAGAACTTGTCTAATAGTATGTAACGAAAAATTTAACATCTGGTGTAATGACAACAAAATTTTATAATTGTTTTACTTAATTTGGATGAATGAAAAAAGCTTACATGTTTATATTTTATTGAAGTACAGGTGAAAATGCCACAAAGACATTCCTACCTCAACAACCACTGAGTATGTCACATTCACACTACAGATGATTTTTTTTTTCCTTTTGATCTTTCGGGTTTGATTTCAGATGGTAATGAATTAATTAGTTTTGTTAGAAGTGTCATTGCAGTCAGCATATTAGGCTCACTATTTTTTTTTATATAATTTGTTTTGATTGACTCGATAAACAACAATATTTAAAGGGACCATTTCATTACTTTTCAATTAAAAGCTGATTTATAAATTCATCATGTTGTTTAGTTATTATTATCGTCTTAAGATAATAAGTTGATATTAAAATTTTTAAATGCAGTTTGTTTATTATTTGAACAGTTGAAAGTATTTTTCAATAAGAGTGGGCTGTTGATTTTAAGTCGGCTGTTGAGCAATGTAGTGTTGGTAAAGAAACTGGTACTATTTAATTTAATTTTTATTGCTGTAAATAATATTTGTTATTTTATTATTGTATGTATTATATTTAAGCAAGAGTAGAAATACACGATATCGTAGTCATTTTAGTACATCTTAGCATGAAAAGCTTCAATATTTATCATTAAACATTCACATTTTATGAAAATTTTGTTAAAATTGCTCATATTTTCACTATTTTTATTTTATAACTATTGAAAAGATATTTTTACGTACAATTAAAAAAAGTAATAACAGCCTGCCTTCGGTTAATAATAAATTTTTGATTAACACATTATTTTTCACAAAATTCTTGATTTTAAGAATTCACAAGATTAAACACACTCTTAGCATTTAAACATGACAAACAACAATAAATAATAATCTGCCTACATTATTTGTCACATATACATTATTTGAAACTTATTTAGTGATTTTATATTGAAATGACCTTTTTTTTATGCAGTCTTTGAATATAGGTCTGTCATTAAAAACATTTAAAAAAAAATTTCAAAATTTAGATTTTTTTTTTATCTTAAAAAATATTTTACTTGCAATCACCTTTAATTTCCTTGATCCTGTCTTAAAATGAGCTATAAACATACCCAGTTTCATTGAAATTTGTGACAGTGAATTAAATGTCTTAGGCGAACTGACATGGAATGACTCTGCTTGATTTGATTTGAAATACGCCTCAAAATATTTTTAAATATGAAATACTACTAAAAACACCCCAAATCCCACTACTTTTATTTCAGAATCAGGTAAAGGACACCTTTACGTATATCCCCCACAAAAAATAAATTTAATAAAAATACCGCCTTTTGTTAACCCTAGAACTACCGAAAATTTTACTCAAGTTTTATAAAAACATTTTACACCAGAATTTTTACTTAAAACTATTTAATTTGTTTATTTAACTTAGTATTGTCTGATTTATAAATTTAGTTTGTTTTGAAGAAATTTCTGGTTTGAATAAATATTTTGAATGTACATGTCGGGTCCATTGGACCCTTCTGGTAGACAGAGGGTTAATAATGCTATTTTAGTTAATGCATTATTTTTCATAAAAAATCACGACTTCAAAGATTAAACATTTTTTTAGACACACTTAAAATGTTATATAAGCGTAACAGTATTTTTTTCATAAAATACGTACCCTATATATTATGCATAAATTATTTGAAGATGATTTGTGAAATAGATATTGAAATATGATCATATTTATGTCATGCTACATTTGAAAATCGAGCAGTCAAGAATGCCAACTGATGGCAGTTTTTCAAAATTTTGACAATTTTTTTCTCAGAAACTGATTGACCAAGGAGTAAAAAAAAAATACTGGGAATCATATCTTAATAAAAGGAACAAACACACGCAGTTTCATCAAAATCTGTGATTGTGGGTTACATGCCTGCCTGAACTGACATGGAATGACCCTATATTGTTGCATTTTCTCGCTTCAAAATTAAATTTATATGTTTTGGCACGGATTTTAAAACTTTTTTCAATGTGTTATTATTACTATTAACACTAACTTGTATTTTAAACTACTTGCAAAAGTTAACTTCCATTTAATAGCGCGATATGTGGTCTCAAAAATCGCTTTTTAACACTTTCCAACAAAGTTGAAAAGTATTTATGACTTCGGTTTGTCTGTCCGTCTGTCCGCACTCTAACTCCCGTAAATATGCTCAGATTATTCTGAAATTTTTGAATGTCAGTGACCTCTACCATAGCACGAACCCTATTTCAAACGAAATTTGTAGTATGTTTAGTTCATTTACAGGGACAGTCAAAAGTTTTCTGTTACATTACGGCCTATGGGAAAAAATCGTATAAAATGATTTTTAATGATGTTACATACTTTCAAATATAATAAAATTGATATGCATTTATAAAGTGCACTAAAATATGCATTCTGTAGAATATGCGATTCTAAGAAGAGTTCTTATTCATTTAGAGGGCTACACAAAAGAATTCCGTTACATAATGATATAAGAGTGGAGGGAAATTTTTCCGGCGTGTTAAATTATTCCATGTATATTGAAATTGATATATGTCGCTGAGGTTTATTATAACTTATTTCCTGTATAATACGAAGTGCATAGCATTTACAGGGACACACAAAAGATTTCAGATACTATATTGTATCCAAAGTACTGTACAGTAGCGATGTTTGCTTGAAATGCATTTTTAATTATGTTATGTGCTTTTATGTTTCACTGCTTTTATGTTTCTATGCTATATGCATTGTAGAGGGTGTGTATAAATGCTGTAATTTATATACAGGGCTACACAAAAGAATTCGTAATGGTTACTGGGTATGAGTGCAAAATGCTTAAAAATGGTTTTTAAATGATTTATGCATTTTTACGCTGAACTCAATTTAGTTTACTAAGAAATGTTTGCAGAACATGGATAAAATGATATACCGGGTCACGCAAAGAATTGGATACATGGCCGTCTATAAATGAAAATTTCTGGGAATGTGATACCAGTAGTTTTAAGAGTGTTTTACTTTGAATTAAATTTTAGCTAAATAGTGGCGTGTAATAAAGGTACTAGGTAAACTACATGGTTGTACAAAGTTATACAAAGTACAAAGGTATTGTTGTACATAGGTATTCTAGTATGGTTCCATCTATAAGTATAAATTGCTCAAAAGAAAATTCAACCTGTTATGTGTTTTCTTGCTAAACTGAATTTTTTCATTATATTATAGTACATATATCAAACTACAGATCAAATGCAGGGCTGTTCAAAAGAATTGAAAAGATTTTCTATGAACGGTAACTGCTGAAATCAGTTTTTCAAATGTTTTATGCGGTTTCTAAATTGTTTACTTAGTTCTCTTATATACTATATTCTCCTAAATAACGAAATTTTGTTAAAGCATTCAGGAAGTGTTGGAGTTTCATAATCTATGCTTAACGCATGATTTTTCTTACTTGTTTATTCTATGCTGCTGTAAAATCAATAAATACAGTTTTTACAGGCCGATTTCATCGGTTCTCTAACTTTGGCTTATAGGACCAGTTTGCCAGTGGGCTGTTTTACTTTTTATTTAATTGCTTTTTTTGTTGTTGTTTGTTTTTTTTTTTTTTTGTTTTTTTTGTTTTTTGAGATTTCGTGATTGGCACCACTTTTTTGAAGTAGTAAAATTCGCCTAATATAATATATAAATATATATGTAAACATATTATATAATAATAAATAGAATAATAATAACATAACAAATAATAACAGAACATAATAGAATAATAATATAATAGAATAATATATAAACATATTAATTAAGGAAAAAACGGGGAAATTTACCATCTCAGAAAAATGGTGCCAGTAAAGAAATCTGAATTTTAAAAAAGTAGCCCACTGACAACACAGTATAGGGCTGTAAAATGCACTAGGTGTCAATGTTAGGTTCTTGTTTCACCTACTGTTCTTTTGTGAATGTAGTCGTAATATCATGCCTGATACAGCATGAAAAATCATATTACAACAAGGATACCTGCTAATTTCCGCCGTATAGTGTTTTTCTGTACCGTTCTTACAGTTCATTATTGACAGAAGTGATGAGGATAATGAATGATTTTTACATTCATTATAATCACTCATACTTCGGACATACGTAAAAACATAGTAGCAGTGTCTGAAGCGTTTTCCTGTTGGATTTTTGTGTTAAGATTTGATATTTTTTTTATTCTGTAAGTTTTGACATGTCCAAATATCTCAGAGGGCCATTTTAGTTACACATGTTTCATGTGATTTTAAACATAGCGTCGAAGACCGCTGCTATATACTGACTTGTTTAATATTTGTGGAATATTACTGACCAGCATGTCAAATTATATGTTTTTGGAAGTCAGGAAATACAAATCTACAATAAAAATAGGCGTAAATTGAGTTATTTATTATTTATTCATAAATTTATTAACAAAATAACTAATATTGCTTGTTTTCTCTTTTTTTTTTTTTTTTTGCAGATTTGAAAGATATGTTATTCCTGGAAGATGCTTATTCGTGCTAGTCATCGTGTTAAAATTTGTTAATGCAGAATGAATTGTTTATTGTGCTTGAAAGGTGTGCAATTATGCTAAAAACATGGAATAGACAATTTCGAAAAACTGTAAGAATACGCTACAAAGCGAGCACAATATTTGGGGAGTCAAAGTTAACTCCACTCTGTCAACGTATGAGTAAACTCTCAGCCGATATGTACCGCTTGATATCATAGTTCCTGCTACAAAGAAATCATACATGTTCAAAAACAATTTCACGAATCTTCACCCACGCCAGCAAAAAATGGTCGTCCTTCAACGTCCTCATCAGAGATGGATGTTGGTCGTGAAAGTACTAAATCTACACAAAGCCTTGACCGTGTTAACCCTCTCGTTGCGTAATTGTTTTATCAAAACCCCTTCGCGATGTGAGTCTATTAAGAATTTTTAATCTTTTGTCACCGGTTTTCCGAAGCAAAAATTTTTGTCTAATTTAATCGAGAAAATTCTCCCATTAAATAAGGCAAAATTTACAATATAAATATTACTGGTGGGAATAATCAAGGAGGGTTAATTAGACGGAAAAAATGCATGCCCGAGGAAATCTCGGGTTGCGCAGAGAGATGGTTAACCCATTTCATGGGCAAAATATTTCAGTTGTTAAAATGTTGAAATAATTGAGTGACACCAAGTTTTACGAACAAATTTGTTTTATAATAAGTAAAAGCTTTTTCTTCACATTCATCATAAATGAAAAATTCTGATTAAAATTTCTGGTGCCATTGTTGCAATTGGTAATTTAAATTAAGTGGGACATATATATCCCACCGCCCACGAAAGGGTTAAAGAGAAGCGATGTATATTTAAATGTACAACAACGAACGAGGGTGCATTTTTTTCTGCCAAAAATTGGGAGAGACATTTCTATTCATTACAAAATACAGAAAATAATAACATTCATGCAGTGCTATCAATGATAGATGAACCACTTGATTGCAGGGTTTTGGATATAGCATATCATCGTGAAATGTCTGCGCTCCACTTCTAGCAGTTAACGAGGAGCCTGGGAGCAAATGCCCCACATCCCCAGCCGTTATAAAATGGAAGTAGTAACAGGAATTGAAACATGACAGTACCGGGAAGAAAAAACTTAAAAAAAGTTGTGGGGGGGGTCAAAAAACAATGTTCTTGAGCTCATCTAAAAGATCAGAAAATTATAATACATAAAACACCTAAATTAAAGCAGGGAAGTAAAATACCGATGAATAGGATCCCTCGCGCCTAGTTCAACACCGTGATTTAAGCACCAACGAGGGACTCAGCACTGGGTTTCACCCAGTATGCGCAGACCGTGGGCTTGAAAAAGGCCCTTTGCATACCCGGGGTCCACCACGGAATAGGAAAAGTGCTCACAACGGCAGAAAAGGGAGAAATGGCTCCGCTGAACAGTGCTGAACAGTGGAGCAGCGTTGAGGGGTTTCCTAGTGTTCAGGCAACTTAACACCCAGGCTGTAGATATGATGTCTTACAATTTTAATGAGCCATTGGGAAAAAGAAAAGGTGTAGTTGTTTACAACTTCTTTAAAAAAGAAAAAAATATTAGTGATTACTAGCATAAGTGCTTTAATTATAAAGAAAAACAGAAGTTAAGTTAAGAACTTGAAAAGGAAGTTACAGTTATATTAAAATGTAGGTAAAGCTGTAGTTACAAGAACTACTATAATTAATATTAAAAGATGTGGAGAAAAAATAAAAGTTAGCACTTGTTTAAAGATTACACTCGCCAAGCTTGGGCTGGAAAATCGGTAAAGGAAGGCAGCAAGGCCACTACTTACACAAAAAAGGCACTAATCAGGGCAATAATTTTTTTCCTATACATATTCATGATAATAAATAAGGTGTTTTAAAGTTTTTTTTTTATTAAATATAATAAAAGGAAGAGAAAAGTATAAAAATATAGACAGAAGCAATCTGGTGCGGTGAACACAAAGCTCACGGGAGGAATATTTTGGAGGATTATTTGGAGGAATATTTTGGAAAATATTTTGGAGGAATATTATAGAGGAATATTTTGGGCGCTTTCGATGGTGGGGCTCAAAGGCGTCATAGTCAGGAAGCTCTGCCACGATATCATTGGGAAGATCATGCAAAGTTGAATAGAATTTTTTCGCAAGATCTTCCATTCTTTTCCTTAGGGTGATGGTTTTAACCCTCTGTCTACCAGAAGGGTCCAATGGACCCGACATGTATATTCAAAATATCTATTCAAACCAGAAATTTCTTCAAAACAAACTAAATGTATAAATCAGACAATAATAAGTTAAATAAACAAATTAAATAGTTTTAAGTAGAAATTCTGGTGTAGAATGTTTTTATAAAACTTGAGTAAAATTTCCGGTAGTTCTAGGGTTAAGGTCCCTACGGTCGGTGATATTGTGCAAGTATCTGGAGGCGCCACGAACAATACGAAGGTTTTGGTTATGCAATCTGCTAAGGTTATCCATGGTGGACTTGCAGGTGAAGCCCCAGACCGGATTGGTATAGGTGATGATAGGAAGAATACATGAGTTGTATAGAAGGAGATTATTATATATAGAGTGGGTTTTGCTATTGATTAGTGGTTTAAGAGAGAGAGAAGCTCCGGCGACTTTCCCCCTAATGGAGAGAATATGTTTGCTCCATGTGAGCCTACGGTCAAGGAGGACCACCAGGTAACTGGATTCATCAGACCATGGAATAGTAGTGTTATTGGTAGTTAGTCTGGGGGGAAAGATAAATTAACAAGAGAAATAGACAGCAGAAGTTTTATTCTCATTGATTATAACGCGCCATAAGGTGCACCAGTACAGGAGGTCTTCAAGGTGAGTCTACAGGTACCTGTATAGACTATATGGGTAGTGCGCAGAGGCGTAGATACATGTATCGTCCGCATACAGAGCTAGATATGTACGTAATGAGTGTGGGATGTCATTGAAAAATATGTTAAATAACATTGTGCCCAACACGCTCCCCTGAAGGATGCCCGCTAGGATAAAAAGTATGATGGAAAGGATGTTATTGATGCGGTCGCGAAATGTACGGCCGCAAAGGTAAGAGTACATTAAGTTTATTAGTCTGGCGCGAAATTTGAGCTTAATTTGTATATAAGGCTCTCGTGCCAGACTTTGTCAAAAGTCTTTGCGACGTCAAGGAAAATGGCAGCAGCTGGAATCTTCGCGTTGAGCTTTTCGCTGAGAAAGTCAACAACGCGAGGGAGCTGGTATTGGGTTGAATGTTTTGGGCGAAAGCCAAATTGTTCAAGCATGAGGATGTTGTTATGTTGAATAAAGTCCTGCAACTGGGCCCTAATGACACGTTCGATGACTTTATTGAGAGAAGGAAGGAGAGAGATGGGTCTATAATTAGTAGGATCAGAGAGATTATTTCCAGATTTGGGTATGGGTGATATAATAGAAAGTTTCCATGGTTTAGGGAATTAATTGAATTTAAGGTAGAATTAGTGAGGTTGGTGATATAGATAATACAGTTAGGAGGAAGATTTTTGAGAGAAGTGTTAGAAATTGTGTCGTAACCTGGGGTCTTGCGTTTTTTCAGTTTTTTAATAATGTTATGGATTACAATGGGCTGAATTGAAGGAAGGATCATCAGGGGGGATGGCTAGGAAACTGCTGGCAGTTTCACTAACCTCATCAAGATGGGTCTGGCTAGAGAGGGTTGAGTTAGGAGAAAATTGCAATGCGTAAGAGTTGCCAAGAAGATTTGCTTTGTCCTGATCTGTATAAGCATAATTATCATTATTGTCCGTGAAGAAGGGAATGGGGGAGTGGTTTTTATTAAGTTTGCGTTTGATAAGCCAAAGAAAATTGTCCTCTTTAACAAGATTTTTGAGCAAGTTATTGCAACTTTTTTGTTTTTTTTTTGTAAAGACAGTTTTTGATTCTATTGTTTGTTCTATTAATTAGGGGTTTAAGGGAGGGATCTCTAGAATTTTGAAATTGCCGCCGTAGCTGGTTACGATTTTTAATAAAATTATAAATATAACGCGGAGGAATAAAGGAGTTATTGTTTTTGAAAGTATTGAAAGTAGCAAAATTTTGAGCATTTATAATTTTAGAGTTAAGAAATTCCACTACAGCATCAATATCAGAAGTAGTATTAATTTCAGGAAAAATAATCTCTTGGTTAGCAAGATGGTTAGTAAATTTATTCCAATCAATGGCCACGGAGGGAGGAGGAGAGATAGGGTTAATAATATCAATTTTAAAGCAAACTGGAAGATGATCAGAAGAGAGGTCGTTAATAACTGTTGAGGTGATAGGATGGGGAAGGTTTTTAGTTATAGCAAGATCAGTTATGGAATCACGGGTATCAGGCACTGTGCCAATGTGTGTAGGAGTTCTAGGTGCGTGTAAACTTAAGTTTAGGTGTTGGATCAAGTTATGGAGAGAGGCACCCCGATTAGAATTGTCGTGACAATTCCAACGCCTGCTCCTTGCATTATAATCGCCAACAAAGAAGCTGTGTTGGTGGTGAGAGAAAAGTTGAGTTAACAGGAAAGTTACAATCAGGTGGTGCATATATGGAAGCTAAGTTAATGTTAATGTGGGGAAGCTGAATGACAATACTTGTGTATTCAATGTCATTATAATTAGTACTATGAAAGAGATAGTGAGGGATGTGGTGCTTTATGTATATTGCAGTGCCACGTCTTTGGGTGCCGTCAGAGCGGATGGTGTGAAAGACTCTATACCCAGGAATATTAATATAACAGGTAGGACTGAAGGTTTCTTGTAAAAAGATGACATCAGTTTGAGGGTGATCAGAAATAAAAAGTTTTAGTTCGTTTCTTTTATGGTGTAAAGAGTTGCAATTCTAAGAGAGAAAGATTAAAGAGGAAAAGGAGGGGAGGTACTACTTATTATTGGTTGAGTTGAATTCTGTGGCCAAGCTGTCAAACGCGCTTATAATTATAAACATTTTCTCCATTGGATCAGTGCAACTTTTAGAGAGTTAAGCTATGTTTTGAAAACTTTGAATGAATTTAATGAATTTTAATAGTTCTTTCCTTTCTTGAAGTGTTTTTAGAATATCTTTTAAATCTGTAGAATAGTTTGAACTGGTGGAATTTTCCGGTGCTGCATTAACAGCGTCAGTTGGCTTATTCTCTGTAGAGTTAACTGTTTTGGAGTTAGAAGGAGATAAGGAGTCCGAGTCTGGAGCTTTCATTGTTACTTTAGGGGCCGATGCTGGTTTTACATAATTATAATTAGCCATTGTTTGTGCTAACATATCTGGGAAGGCTTTAAGTTTTTCTTTTGGGGGAGTTTTTGAAGAGATTTGATTATTTTTGTGGAATTGGAGGGTCTTAGGGCAACCGCGGTAGGTAGCCGGGTCCGGACCAGAGCAGTTACTAGATTTGGGTGTGGTTTTTCCGAACTTGTCACATTCGGGAGTAAGGTGCTCACCTGAACATTTAGCACAGCTAGGCAAATTTCTGATGAATGGCCGAAATTTTGGCTACGGTAGCATTGTTTTACAATGCCTGTGCCTTAAAATATTTCGACTGTAACCTTTATATAGCAAATTTCGCTTATCTGATAAATTTCCTTAAATTTTGCCCTAGGCAAGACATTGACAACGTAGAGAGGCAATGGATGGCCAATTCTTCTACTCTTCATCATAGATGCACGGTTGGCAATAAAGTTATGCTCCTTTAAGGCATCTATGATGATCTGGGGTACGGTGTCGCAGGGGATTCCCCGAATTACTACTTTCCGAGGGCGCTGTTCCGCACGGCTCAGGGTTGTGTATGCTATTGCATTGGTATCTAGATAGGACTGGGTTTTTCTAAAATCTACGTTGTTTTTACAATGGACCTTGAGCAACTCACTGTCCATTTTGATCAATGGGTTTGCTTCATTTTGCTCTTTAATTTTTGCAGCAAGTTCCTTCCATTTACCTTTTATTTCTATGTAAAAAGGGTGGCTTCTTATTTTGTTTTTTTTTTGGGGGGGGGGGAGGCAGAGCCATCGGCTGAGTCACCGTCGACTGAGTTTGGAACATCCATATCAATATTTTTAATATTTTCATTAGCTTTATCTGCTAAAAGAGCGTACTTGTTTTTTATGTGTACGCTTGAGTCCACGCGATTTCTTTTACGGGTTACTTTACTCACAAAAACACAAGTGTCATCCGCTTTTTTTTTGCCAATTGAGTGAAAGGGTGGTGGGGTATATCGTTAATAAAAAGTTTAAAAAGAATTCCCGAAAGTTAGGAACCTTGGAGAATTCCAAAGGGGGAAAAGAAATTCCCTGTGAGATTACCATTAACGCGTACTTTTGAATTTCTGTCGAGGAGGTAGTGATAGATTAGTTTAATTAAATAGGGTGGGACGTTGTAGTTAATTATTTTTAAAAATAAGGCTTTCGTACACTGATGAAGAAAAAGCAGACGATATTGCCAGCAGTCTGAAATTGCAGTTCGCAGTAAAATCCAGCTGTTGATTATGAAACTGACATAGAAGTAAACGAGAGCGTCAGAGATTTCTCAAGCAACCCCGTCCCTCCGCCCACTTTTTCGGTCACCCATGCTGACGTCATTAAAGAAATGAATAAACTTAAAAAGAAAAAATCCCCAGGTGTCAGCAAGATTTCTAACGAAATGCTTAAGAAGCTCCCTTATTCTATGAAGAAAGGATTTGTTAACGGAAGAAGAAAAAACAAAGAGGTACTAAAAGTAGTGCTTACTTGATTGTATATATCCTCCTGAGACCCAAGCAAAATATAATGCATATATTTTTTTTAATATGAGTTTTTTTCAACAAATAAGCATCAAAAATGATGTTTTTAAAGAAATTATTAAATTTCGTTTTTTTAATTTTGTTTTACAGCACATCCATCTAAACGGATGTTCAGGCCATGACTCGCTTTGAAATAATTTTAAAAATGCTAAAAGTATAGGAAAGAATAGAATTTATTATAAAGAACATAAGGCAAGTATTAACATCTGCTATTAAAATTGCAAAAAAAAAAAATAGTTTAAACAAATTAAAATAACAGAAAAACGAAATTTACCATCAGAACGTAAAATTCCAACTTGATTCACTTATTACGCCATTTTGTAAACAAAGTAGTTACCGTTGCCAAAATCCAAAAGCTGGAAGTTAATTTTTGATTCATACATTACCATGCCAAACTGGTTTTGGATTGCTACAATGAAATTTAACCCAATGGAAGCAGAAAGCAAAACATCCATTTAAATGGATGCCAGGTCTCAGGAGGATATTGGCATAGTAAGCATTGTTAAACGTTCGTTGTCTTCTGAATCAATTATTACAATGAATGCATTTAATGAAAATTATAATACATTACATTCTGAGTGTGGATTTGCTAAGGCAACTGTAATACACAAAAAACACTTGACACAACTCATAAGCACACATATTTCTGAAGCAGAATCTGTTAACTCTCATCGCGTATATGAAAGTGAACAAGTAGTGAGCAAGCAATCATTGTCAGAAAAAATGACAGATATTCGCGAAAGTGCAAGTAATTGAAAGATATATATTAAATGCCTTGCAAAAGCAACAGCTAATTTGAAAAGGGTCATTATTTGTAGTGATAATTGGAAATTTAGTGGATTAATGAACGATTACGAGCCTCCTTTCAAACTTTCTTCATTTATGAAATGGTTTATAGCAGGAACAAAAGACCGAAAGTTAATAGAAAGTCGTAGTTCTAAAACCAGGGTCCGTACGGGTTCCGTTATTTTCAAGGCCAAATATCAGTATTTTTTTATAAAAAATTTAATCTAGTTTAAACAAACGAAATTTCGCCTTATTTAAAGAGAAATTTCCCATAAGAAAATACTGGTACCGAAGAATTTCTTAGTCTGGAAATTCAAGGACTCGTACGAACCCCGAAAACATGCCGTTTGTCAAACGTGATGTCAATGTAGTTCATAAATAGCTTTCAGATTGTCAGACAAGTAACATATCAGTCATAGTCAGAATTAGATTTTAAAAATAGAACAGCGACACCTTTATTTGTTGTTATCACTGGTTGTTCATAAAAAAAACGAGAAGCAAAGAATTGGTTAACACTATGTCCAAGTTGAAAATTGGATCCAACTGTGAATACAAAGTACAACTTGAAAAGCGAATAACTTCAACAGTTTCTGAACTAGTATAAAACATCCGGGTATTTTGCATTCCAACATTTATCAAACAAGGTGACAATGTAACTTTTGTTATAGACAATATTGATTTTCAAGAACATACTCCTGATGTTCAAAGAACTCTACTTGGAACCCTGTTAATAGTCAAGATGAGAATGATGATGAAATATGGTCCTCCAAAACCCTAATAATCGAATATGCAAGTGCTATACAAAACAGATCCAAATATTTCAGTAAATACAACAAACATCCTTTACTAATTTTACGTTAGACAACAATTGACTAAATGTCGCTTTAACTGCAGTTTTGTAAACTTCTATATATCGCACTATTTCAATTTTCACACCGTCTAATAGGAATAAAATATAATTTCAAATGCAATTTGTTTGAAAATTGGATCTCAATTTTACGAATTTTTTATGCTTTCTGAAATGATTTTCAAGCATGAAGTTTTTTTATAGGTTGTAATCTATCGTGCAGCCTATTACGAAATATTAATCGGTTTGCACTTAAAACAATATAAATAATTCAGCATTTGCTTCCAGCTGATATTTTATAAAAAATTAAAACATTATTAATAAATGAATAAAATAATATAAATAAAATACAAAAATTAACACACATTTAATAGAACTACTTGCGAAAAGCACTAAAATGATCATAAACCAGAATGTTGTTGTAATTAGCGAAATCTTTGTTGGTTTCTCCGGCTATTAAGTCCTGGTATGCGTCTAATACGAAATTATCGCTTTTCCAAATTTTCAAGACTTTATTTGAATACATAAATGATATACATCTATCTATTATATACGAGGACGTAAGTTTCAAAACTAGCCTTATCCAAAACATAAAAAATCGAGTTTTCTCTATCAGTCTGTTCTTTTGATGAACATGCATAAATAAAACACTGCAATCTGCAAAAAAACTAGTTTTATCGTTTATCTCTAGCACTGTAAAATCTTGGTTTACAATGAAAACTAATGGACGCACTTAGAAGTTTTTCACGATTTCCGGAAATTGGATTTTCTTGATAAGGCAAGTTTTCAAACTCAAGTCCTCATATATAAAATGGAAATGGAAATTTTGGTCTGGTTGCTTATAACTTCATTTTACTGAATGAATTTTGATGGGACTTGCAATGTCAATTAGATAATTTGTCAGGAACGGTTTTTGTTTGGTGCATATCGTTCTACGATGCTTACTTATAGAATTATGAGGAAAAGTTCTATAACCAGGTAATGTGCATATGAAAGTTTAGGCTTTTTAAAACATTCTGCTGAGTAGATTTTGATGGGACTTGAACTGTTAATTTTCAGAGATGGTCTTGGTATGTAGCAAATCATTCTACATCGATTAGTTATATATTTTTGAGGAAAAGTAGTAAAATCAGGGGAACCCGAATATAAAAAAATTGTCTTTTTGCAAGATTCTCCTGAAAAGATTTCGATGGGACTTGCACTACGTTGCTTTGTTATAATATTAGAGGGGAAAGTCCTATGATATTGTCAACCCGATTATGTAAGATTAGACTTTTTAAAAAGTTTTACTGGACGGATATTGGTGAGACTTGCATTGTTTGTTAGATAATCTTTCAGTGATGGTTTGATACATTGCATAGCGTTCTTAACGAAATCATACTGCAAATGATCAAGTAAATGATTTGATCCTTAACAGCGCAAATTTTGTCTGACACATAGGAAAATAGCGCAATGGCGTTTGTATCGCTTTAAGTAATGTAGAAGGACATTCCAGGTAAAGGTCAATAATGTTTTAAAACAAAAGGTCAAATTCACCGATATATTTTGTTTGATTCAAAATTTGTTTAAAGAAACCGACTAGCGTAGTGGACGAAACCTGCTAATTTCCCATAAAAATACTTTTTGGCGTTGTTAGTGGGCAATTTAAAAATAAAAATATTTCATGTAAAAAATCTGTTAAAGTTATCAATTTTTAAAAAAGGAGGTTTTTACCTGTGTTATATGTTATGCCCGGGTTCATTCCCTAGCAAAGATAACGAATGAAACAGCGTTTTCAACTTTTTATTTTCCCGCAGACTGATTAACTGTCATACTTGTACTTCGCGATCCACTAAAATGTTTCAACCTTTGAACCCATTTTTAACAGCAGTAACATCTAAAGGTAGAATAATTATATTCGTAAATTCTATTGAATTTAATGCACCATATAAAATGTTCAAATAATTTATTGGATCATATATTTCAAAATATATAAACATAAATACATACTTCAGTTTTCTTATTATTCAATATTTTTAATCTCTTTCATACTCTTTGTAGACATATTATAAAACACTTTATGTAATAACTCTACAAACAATATTAGTAATAATCTTTTTACCCCTTAATGGTTGCATTAAATTACGATTTAAAAATTCAAATTGCTTATTGGCACCATTTTTTTTAAAAGAAATGTTCAGGTAACATGATACCATAATAAAGCCAATTGCACCATTTTATAAAACTGGTGGGAATCAAACAATCTGAAGAAAAAACACAGCCCATGAATATCACGGGAGCAAAAATTAAATGTTTAAACTGATTCAAATATTAAATTACAAACAATTTTTGGGGGGGAAAACAAATTGCTACGTAATAAAATAACTTAATTATTCGATCAATTTAAACCATATGATTGACCAAATTTGATCAGTTTATTTCATCATCTCCTAGCAGTAATTTATCTTTCGTAAATATTATTAAACCTTCTCTTGATTTCTCCCATACAAACATTTTACTTGTTTTTACGGACATGAATTTTAAATATGTATTACAAATTATAACCGTTTATTATAAAACTCACACCATAAAAGTTTTTCAAATAAATATATATATTAAAATGAAAAAAAAGTTACACAGCAGTTTGGAGAAACGTCGTATTCTTCGTTAATGAAAATCGGCTGCTTCCCACGCTACCGATCATAGTACAACAAATGTCAAAAGTTCCTGTAGCATGCGCTGAAAATTTTGCCCATTTTTACATAGAGGTTCATTGAGCATGTTTCAGGTCAGTTCTGCCAGACTGGAGCTTTCGTCTCGATTCTGGGTTGTTTTTAGGATACAAGTTTTATTGGAGAAATTTCTCAGAAATATCTACATCGTGGGGGAAAAACGTGATGCATTTTTTTCTTACTTGACGTTTTCCTTACTCTTAATAATCTCTCAACACTGGATCTGGATTCATCGATCAGGAAATAGAAATTTATCATCTGTCAACCATCCCCCTCGTGCTCGTCATTTACAGTTCTTATATACAGTAAAACCTCCCTAAAGCGACCACGCTCCGTTCCAGTAAAACTTGTTCGCTCCGAGAGGTGGTCTCTTAATGGAGTCATGTTTAAATCTAGATTTTAATTGTTGAAAAAAGGTAACAATTAATGTAACTTAAATATATTTTTAACACATTAGGAAAAAATATTAAAATTTAAGTATCAAAACAAAAGTTAATTACATAAGTTAATTACTGCAGAGTTTAAAAAATGAATACATTGACGTTTGTTGTGATTTTACGGTTTTATCTTCTATAACTTTTATTTCCAAGTTCTTTCGAAGTTCAGTAAATAAATGCAATTTTTTTTGGACGTGAACAAATAATGACGATATCATTAATTTATCTATCTCTTTGAGAGTTTGCTGACAGAATAGGGCAGGGGAGTTTATTGACCGTCATTCTAAATTTCTCATCAGTGTTACATTCATTGAATAAAAAGGCACAAAGGGGTTTAAACACTTAAAAGTTACCGGAATAAAAGAAAATCTAAACTTAGTTTAGAAGTTTGATGAATAATGCGCTCTCCGGAATTATTTTTCTAATAAAACCTTCTTTAAGCGACCAGGAAAAACGGAATTTGTTTCATTTTCTTTAAAGAAATTGGTTGCTCATGGAGGGAGTTCAACTAGGATGGTCTCTGAATGGAGGTAAAATAAATTTCAGCCTATGGAAATAAATTTCGTTTCATGAAAAAATGGTCGTTCAGGGAGGTGGTCGCACAGGGAGGTCTCACTGTATAATTTACCTCATTCTAATATCTATTTATCTTGCGGTCATTTGTGATATTTTCTTCAAGAAAGTAATCGATCACAATAAAAATGTAGGATCGCGAGTTTGTTAATTTTTCTTTCTTTTTTTCTATATATGGAGTTTTTCACAAAAAGTTTGATTTAAGGGGGGGGGGGGGGTTGACATTAAATTTTGGCAAATTAAAAATAAAAAAAATCCTTTTTTGAATAAAAACTGACTTGCGGGAATTCTTCGGAAAACCGTTGATTTGGAGAACATTTCAAAAGTTTGGAAGAAATTGGCTTTCGACTATCTGGCAATACTGTTGGAGGTCATCTTGATACTTCTGAAGAGCACGGTGTTTGCTCTTACAAAAATGTAAAGTTAACACGGAATATAATTTTTTTTCCATGTAATCTTCAAGTTTATAAAAAAGTAACTACCCATACATAAACTTACACACAACGAACGCAAAAAATGCAATTATAATGTTGTATTTTTTTTTTCAAAATTAAATTTATACGTTTTGGTAATAATTTAAGTTTTTTTCCAATATGTTATTACAGTTATTAACAGTAATTTGTATTTTAAACTCTTCCAAAAATTAACTTTCATTAAATAGTCCCATATGGGATCTCAAAAATCGTATTTTCAGAAATGTATGCTGCTGTAAAATCAATAAATTCAGTTTTTACCGACCAATTTTATGGGTTCTCTAACTTTTGCCTATAGGGCTGTAAAATACACAAGGTATCATTGCTACGTTCGTCTTTCACGAAGTTTTCTTTTGTGAGTGTAGTCGTAATATAATGCCTTATACAACATGAACCAGCATATTTGAACAAGGATGGCTGCTACTTTCTGCCGTACACTGTTAAAAATTTTGCAGCATTTTGGCAGGTCATTCGACTGTTTTTTGAAAAGCTGTTTCATAACAATAATTTAACTATATTCTGACCATAAAACGGCCAATAATATGGTCAGAATAGTGTTAAAATTACAGTTGTGTAACCGTTTTCAGAAAAAACGGTCAAACGACCTGCCAGAATGATGCAAATTTTTAACAGTGTATGGTGTCTTTCTGTACTGTTCTTACAATTCATTTTTGACAGAAGTGATGAGAATAATGAATGATTTTTACATTCGAATGAATCCTTCGTTCATACCTAAAGGCGTCCTAAACCTAAAGTGGGGTCTCAAATGTTTTCCTGCTGGACTTTTGTGTTAAGATTTGATATTTTTAAATTCTGTGAGCTTTGATATGTAGATTTCAAATATCTTAGGGGCCCTTTTTAGTCACACATTTTTGAGGTAATTTTCAACATGGCGTTCAAGATGGCTGCCATTTATTGACTTCTTTTATTTTGTGGCATATTACTGACTGGTATGTCAAATTATATGTTTTTGGACGCCAAGAAATACAAATATTCAATCAAAATAGGCGTAATTTGAGTTAATTATTATTTATTCATAAATTTATTAACAAAATTACTAATATTGTTTGTTTTCTCTTTTGTTGCACTTATGAAAGATATTTGTTTCCTGGAAAATGCTTACTCATGCTAGTCACCGTGTTAAAATTTTCAATGAATGAAAATATGAAAAACACACAAGTAAAGGAATACATAATGAATTGTTTAGTGTGCTTGAAAGTTGGGTAATTATATAAAAAAAAAACTGGAATAGATAATCTCGAAAAACTGGAAGAATACGCTATAAAGAGAGCACAATATTTGGCAAGTCAAAGTTAACTCCACTCTGCCAACGTATGAGTAAACTCTCAACGGATGAGTACATTTTGTTTTAACGGTTCCTGCTACAAAGAAATCATACATGTTCAAAAATTCCAGAGAGCTCAAAAACGATTTCTACACAAAACCTTGACCATGTTAATGAGAAGCGGTGGATATTTCAATGTACAACACCGAAAGAGGGTGAATTATTTTTTTCTATCAAAAATATGGAAGAGACATTTCTATTTCCTAAAAAAATACAAAAAATAATAATATTCGTGCAGCGCTGTCAGTGATAGATGAAACACTTGATTGCAAGGCTTTGGATATAGCATATCATCGTGAATGTCTGCGTCATAAAGAAAGGATTTGTCAATGAATGATAAAAAATAATGAAGTTCCTAATAGTAGTGCTTACTTGATTGCTGATATAGGCATAGTGAATATTATTAAGTGTTCTTTGTCTTTTGGACCAATTATTATAATGAAAGCAGTGAATGAAAATTATAATAGGTTACTTTCTGAGCATGTAACAGCTAAGTCAACTGTAATACACAAGAAAAACGTGACACAACTGATAAGAACACATTTTTTAGAAGCAGAATTTGTTAAGTTTCATCGCTCATATGACAGTGAACAAATAGTGAGCAAGCAATTATTGTCAGAAAAGGTAACACATCTCCGCCAAACTACAAGTAGTGCAGGGGTAGATAATAAATATCTTACAAATGCAGCGGCCTCTTTCAGAAGGGTAATTAGTTGAAGCGATAATTGGAACTTTAGTGGTTCAATGACTGATTACCAGCCACATTTCAAACTTTCTTCATTTATAAAAATGGATTTCAGAAGGAACGAAAGACCGAAAGTTAACAGAAGGTCTAGTTCTAAGTCGTGTCATTTGTCAAACGTGCTGTCAATGCAGTTCATAAATAGCTTCCAGAATGACAGACAAGTAACATATCAGTCAGTCAAAGTCAGAAAGTTAGGTTTTAAAAGTAGAGCAGTGATACCTTTATTTGTTGTATTATCACTAGCTGTTCATGAAAAAACCCAAGAAGCAAAGAATTGGTTAACACTATATCTGTGTTAAAAATTTGATCCAGCTGTGAATACAAAGTACAACTTGAAAAGCGAATAACTTCAACAGTTTCTGAACTAGTATAAAACATCCGGGTATTTTGCATTCCAACATTTATCAAACAAGGTGACAATGTAACTTTTGTTATAGACAATATTGATTTTCAAGAACATACTCCTGATGTTCAAAGACCTCTACTTGGAACCCTGTTAATAGTGAGAGATGAGAATGATGATGAAATATGGTCCTCCAAAACCCAAATAATCGAATATGCAAGTGCTATACAAAACAGATTCAAATATTTCAGTAAATACAACAAACATCCTTTACTAATTTTACGTTAGACAACAATTGACTAAATGTCGCTTTAACTGCAGTTTTGTAAACTTCTATATATCGCACTATTTCAATTTTTACACCGTCTAATAGGAATAAAATATAATTTCAAATGCAATTTGTTTGAAAATTGGATCTCAATTTTACGAATTTTTTATGCTTTCTGAAATGATTTTCAAGCATGAAGTTTTTTTATAGGTTGTAATTTATCGTGAAGCCTATTACGAAATATTAATCGGTTTGCACTTAAAACAATATAAATAATTCAGCATTTGCTTCCAGCTGATATTCCATAAAAATTAAAACATTATTAATAAATGAATAAAATAATATAAATAAAATACAAAAATTAACACACATTTAATAGAACTACTTGCGAAAAGCACTGAAATGATCATAAACCAGAATGTTGTTGTAATTAGCGAAATCTTTGTTGGTTTCTCCGGCACAGTACAACTTGAAAAGTGAATAGCTTCAACAGTTTCTGAAAGAGTATAAAACATCGGGAGATTTTGTATTCCACCATTTATCAAAGAAGGTGAAGATGTAACTTTTGTTACAGACAATATTGTTTTCCAAGAAAATACTCCTAATGGTCAAGGAACTTTACATGGAACCCTGTTAGCTAATAATGAAGCTGAGAATGATGATATAATATGTCCTTTAACAATTCATCCAAAACTCTCATCATCGAATATGCAAGTGCTATACAAAACAGATCCAAATATGTCAGTAAAAACAACAACCTTCACTAATTTTACGTCAGACAGTGCCATTGATATTATCAAGAATTACAAAGTTAGCGAATTAGCATGGTTCATTTCCTGTTACTCGCACCATGGTGACGCAATGGAAATTTCATCTCCAGAAACACATTTCTCAGTCATATTCCAACCAAATACAAATACACAAAAAACTGCACTCATGGAGGATACCATGCACAGATGGGCTTCATCATATTCTATTCTGCTTCAGATGCAAGAGAATGGAAATAAGAGTAAAAAAAAAATAGTGCTGCAGTGACACCATTAAAGAGACTGCCCCAAACAGACAAGAATACACTTTGCACAGGTGCATGGCTAAAGAAATTTTAATCTTAATCAAGGGAAAAGCAGGTAAAGTGATATGGACGATATACATGGACTTGTATGAACATGCTCTGAAAAATCAATTCCACTGACAATCATAAGGGATACTCCGAGTGGGAGAACTTCTTGTTTGTTTTGTCTCTACATGCACTAGTAGAGTACACTGAAGGTAGTGACCTTGATCTCATATGTACTGAAATTGGTCTATACTATCCTGCATCAATTCTTCAAGTTTCTGGAAGAAAGAAATACACTACTTACATTACTATCGCTTTGGCATGCTACCACTTTCTCTTTGAAACACTGCTAAATTCTACAGTGATTATATCCCTGCAAGATAAACACAACTCACTACATGAGAAATTGTACAATAGAGAAGTTGAAGCTACAAATTTGTTTCAAGAGATCAAAGCAGTAGTTGAAAAAGATTGTCTTCCATAATTCATTGTTGATATGGAAAGTTCCTTGTACAGTATATGAACCAATTTGGATCTTTGTTGCATATTATCCCTGGTATTTGCCAGGGAGATTCGGCATTGCATCTCGCAACATTACAGGAACAAATCAAGTATCATTTTGCTCATGACTTACTTTATTATGCAAGACACATTCCAGTATACATAGAACAGATGAAGTAACTTAAAACAACATATCCCGTCAAGTATGGAATGCTCTTGTATCTGGTAGTTTTACAGTATCAGAATTCAAAGTGCAATTCACGAAACTATTTGCAAATCAGAACTTGGATCAGAAAATCAAACACCTGAAGAACATTGCAGGAAATATTGGTTTAACTCAGAATGAAAGCTCTCTCGAAAGGTATTTTTTGTGTGCACCAGAAATATTTCGTATTGTTTCAAATTCCTTTGAAAAGTATTGTATAAATGAAGTCTCTAAGGAGCCTAGGAAAAAGTATTGACTTCAGGCTTCCACGTCGTTATGTTTTTTTTTATAATAAAGCTGTCGTCAAGTAGAGAATTCGTAACCATTGTGAAGGAAACTCTCTCCAAGATAATACCACACTAAGGATATTGACATGTTTTGGCAAAATCCTGACATTTTCATATTGCTGATTGCCTTGGTTTCAAGCCACCTAGTGAAGAATTAAAATTACGAGTCGAGGCAACAAACACAGTAAATTACTTTTAACGAAAGATGTCGATCAATAGGTGATCGTAAAATCAAAAGTCTACTAGGTTTACATTCATATAACTGTGGAGACTGGGGAGGAAAATTTGTAGTCATTTCAAAAGAGAAGTGGATAAAAGTGTACCTCAATCTTCAGTGTGATGATGATATTATAACAGCTTTCCAAGAACTTGGGAACCTAATTTTGATCCATTATCCAATCTACTTTTGTTTAAAAAATTCACCAACTTGGCTTATTTGAAAGATAGTATCGTAATTCCCGGCCTATAATCCGCGGGTCAAACAATCATGTTTCGACCAGGAAATTTTATTTAATAATGGAACTTAAATATTTACCGCGATTTAATAAGTTACATGTTATGAAATAAGATTTCTGCGACCGAATATCATTGTTTGATCCGCGGATTATAGCCCTAAAATTACTATAATTTTTCAAGTATTCCAGAGTTTAGAAGGCACCTTTTCAGAACTAAAAGTTTCCAGGAGGAGAAGTTACTACCAACACTTTAGCACTGAAGCCACATATTCTACGATATAACTTAATCTGCACCACATTCAGCCATTTTTATAAAAAATAAACATTTTCAAAAGCACACTAACATGTTAAAAAGAGTAAAAAAATAGACTTTTTTTTTTCAAATAGCCGCCCCTTTCTCGATTTTCAACTTTTTGACCTGAAAGTACTTGAAGCTCCAGAAAATATTATCCACTTTCACAATCCAAAAACAATGGTGTTAATGATGCGACGAATCAATGCTCTGACACGCCAGCTCGCTGGAAACTGGAGCAACTGACTATTTTGCCCACGGAAAAGCTGAAAATATAATAAAGAAAAAAGAGTGCTATGATTATTTTTTAAAAAAAATCTTTTATCATGTAATAGTGTTATATTAGTTAAATTATGATTATACGTTGAGAAAACAATATAGTATACAACATTATATAATGTTTTTTTTTCTTTCCTGGTGTAATATCATAAGGAAGTGGGTAAATGTGATCGCAGATCGCACAGAAGGTTTCGTTTAATATTCCTTTCAAAACACTTTATCCTTTTGAAAAATCTGAAAGTTCCACATTTCCCAACCAGGGGCGCACTTGATTCTAAACAAACCTGTATCCGAACAAAAATCCGTTTTACATACTATCTGTAGATATATTAGTCGAAAGGATTGGGCCCATAGCACCAAAGATAAGTTGGCGCACCTGGCGGAAAAAAATGGAACTAAAATATGTAAGGCTACGGTGCATAATATGAAAGAATGGTCAAAGGGGTGTCGGCAAAAGTTGGAAAATTTCTCCCCGGGTTAAATGGGCGGAGGTTAGAAAAATTGCTTAAAATGCACAAGTTAGAGCCCAGAGAGATAAATAATAAAAGACTTTTTGAAAATTTTATGATTTGTCGTGTGGTCTGAGGCATTCAGCTACACGTATGCAAAATTTCATGTCACCAACTTAATTAGGAGCTCTCTTAGAAAGAATTGCTTCAAATACATATGTGGTACCACAAAGGGTTAAACGTAAGACTTTTTCAAGATTTTATGATTTGTCACCTGGCCTCAGGTGTTCTGCAATAAGTATGCAAAATTTCAAATCTCCAATTTAATTAGGGGCTCACTTAGAAAGAATGGCTTAAAATACACAAGCTGGAGTTGAAAGGATTAAACATAAAACTTTTTCAAAATTTATTATATGACGTTAGATCTGAGGTGTTGAGCTATAAGCATGCAAAATTTCACGCCTCCAACCTACATAGGAGCACACATAGAAACAATTGTTTAAAAGGCACATGTGGGAGCACAAAGGGTTAAATGTACGACTTTTTCAAAATTTTATGATTTGTCGTTTTATGTGAGGTGTTCAGCTATAAGTATGCAAACTTTCACGCCTCCAACCTAATTAGGGGCTCACTTAGAAAGAATTGTTTAAAATACACATGCGGGGCCCCAAAGGGTTAAATGTACGACTTTTCCAAAATTTTATCATTTGTCGTATGATGTAAGGAGTTGAGCTATAAGTATGCAATATTTCACGCCTCCAACCTAATTAGGGGCTCACTTAGAAAGAATTGCTTAAAATACACACGTGGGACCCCAAAGGGTTAAACGTACGACATTTTCAAAATTTTATGATTAGTCGTTTGATGTGAGGTGCTCAGCTATAAGTACCCCAAATTTCATGTCTCCACCATAATTAGGGGCTCAGAAGAAAAAAAAAAAAAAAAGCTTAAAATACACATATTAGAGCCCAGATGGTTAAATATACGACTTTTTCAAAATTTTATGATTTGTCTTTTGATGTGAGGTGTTCAGCTATAAGTATGCAGAATTTCACGTCTCCAAACTAATTAGGATCTCACTTAGAACGAACTGTTTAAAATACACATGCGGGACCCCAAAGGGTTAAATGTACGACTTTTCGAAAATTTTATCATTTGTCGTATGATTTGAGGTGTTCAGCTATAAGTATTTAAAATTTCATGTCTCCAACATAATTAGGGGCTCACTTAGAAAGAATTGTTTAAAATACACGTGTGGGACCCCAAAGGATTAAATGCACGACTTTTTCAAAATTTTATGATTTGTCGTTTAATGTGAGGTGATCAGCTATAAGTATGCAAAATTTCATGCCTCCAACCTAATTAGGGCTCACTTAGAAAGAATTGTTTAAAACACACATGTGGGACCCCAAATGGTTAAACGACGACATTTTCAAAATTTTATGATTTGTCGTTTGATGTGAGGTGTTCAACTATAAGTATGCAAAATTTCACGCCTCCAAACTAATTAAGAGCTCACTTAGAAATAATTGTTTAAAATACACATGCGGGAGCCCAAAGGGTTAAATGTACGACTTTTCCAAAATTTTATCATTTTTCGTATGATGTGAGGTGTTCAACTATAAGTACCCAAAATATCATGTCTCCAACATAATTAGGGGCTCACTTAGAAAGAATTGTTTAAAATACACATGTGGGACCCCAAAGGGTTAAACGTACGACATTGTCAAAATTTTATGATTTGTCTTTTGATGTGAGGTGTTCAGCTATAAGTATGCAAAATTTCACGCCTCCAAATTAATTAGGAGCTTACTTAGAAAGAATTGTTTAAAATACGCATGCGGGAGCCCAAAGTGTTAAATGTACAACTTTTTCAAAATTTTATCATTTGTTGTACGATGTGAGGTGTTCAGCTATAAGTATGCAAAATTTCACGCCTCCAAATTAATTAGGAGCTTACTTAGAAAGAATTGTTTAAAATACACATGCGGGAGCCCAAAGGGTTAAATGTACAACTTTTTCAAAATTTACGATTTGTCGTATGATGTGAGGTGTTCAGCTATAAGTGCCCAAAATTTCATATTTCCAACATGTATAGTTTCTTAGAACGAGCTCTGTGACGAACAGACAGACGGACAGACAGACAGACAGAGGAGCGAGACGAATAGGGTTTCGTCAGATGAACGAAACCCTAAAAAGATCAAAAATTATAAATGTATTGTTTTATAAATTAATTAGCTCGCGCTTTCTACCAAGCATAAGTCAAAGCGCTGAACTTTCAATAACCGTGGTTCACGTCAAATTAACTTTTTGTGTAGAACACTTTTTAAAACTACATGAATTGAAGTGATGAAATTACACGTGATTTTTAAGTTATCTGCCTAGGTTAGGAGCGCTTATTTTTTAAAAATGTACAATCTATATATTTAAAACGCTAAGCGTTTTCTTTCGACAGTCCGTGAGAAGAAACTACTGCATCAAATTACACCAATCTTTTAGGTAGATTTCGTAAGAAATACTACCTATTGCAGTCGTTACCATGGTGCGACTTTTGAAAAATTCCTTCATAACTTTTCATTATAGGACCCCAGGACCCCAAAACCAACCCCACCTAAAACGTTTATATATATATATATATATATATGTATGTATGTATGTACTAAATTTTGTCCGCACGATAAAAGTCGCAATTATGCACGGATCGTCTTCAAACTCGCCAACAACTTTGAGATGGCTAATATCTCGGCGGGGATTGAAAATGGACAAAATCGGCCCAAGGGAACGGAAATGGGGAGGGTTAAAAATTTTGAATACCGTCTTAACATGATTCTGATAAAACCAGCTCTTACACAACAATGACAGGAAAAAATAAATATTTTTCGTTATAGCAGTTGCCAACAATTAAAAAAAAAAGCAATAAAATTCTCACTGCAACAATTGCTTTTCTAATGCAAGATTTTCACGTGAAAAGTTAAATTAAATAAACAGTTTCACTAATTGAAAACAAATTGAATATTACATCATAAATTTTCTAGAGCAAGATTTCCGCGTGAAAACTCAAAATGAAATAAATAGTTTGATGAATTAAAAACAAAACAAAATATTGCGCCATATTGGAAATATAATGGACTTTAGCAGGTGAATATGTAACGTCATGTGAGTCTGAAGAAGCATATTAAAACATGATAAAAACCCGGCTATGGAAATATTAACATATTTTAACACTTTGAGGGTCTCTGAATTTGCTTTAGCCATTTTTAAACCTATTCCATATACATGCGTGTGTGTATTCGTGTATATTAGAATTTTCACAAAATGTTTAGCTCCCTAGAGTTCATTCTTAGTGAAGGAACTGGGTTTACCTCTAATCTTGATTTAAGTTTAGTTGGTGAATTTAGTACTTAACTTCGGAATCTACCTGCGCCTGTAGGCCCGAGCCGGCAGGGATTTTAGGTAGATTTCGTAAGAAATACTACCTATTGCAGTCGTTACCATGATGCGACTTTTTAAAAATTCCTTCATAACTTTTCATTACATGACCCCAGGAACCCCAAACCACCCCCACCTAAAAAGTTTATATATATTTAAGTATTGCGCGGCAGCGCAATACTTATTTATTTCCAGTGTCACTCAATGTTAATTTAACATGGAAAAACCTAAGGAGATCATAACTTTTTCATTTTTTCTTCCCACCTTTTTGTCCCTGATGCCACTCATTCTTTATTCTTGACTAATTTTAATGATATTATAAATTGAAAGTGTCGAAACGTTTGCCTGACGTCAGGGTCAAAACAAAGGGTAAAGTGCCTTTGCTATGGGAAAATTATAACCCAGATAGAAACATGGGCCAATTTTTTTTTACATTATTCAAGTATTTTTTTTAATAATTCCAATTTTCGCTTTTTTCATTGAAAATCAACGGACATTTTTCATAGAAAATGTAACATTTTTACTTCATTGTTGCAAAAATTTCAAAAGCCGTAATAATAATTTATTTCTTTTTAGTTGAAAGATTTTCAAGTGAAATATTAAATTGAGCAAGTTGTTTTTTTTTTCAAAAATTAAAAAGGTGAATATGGCGTCATAGTGGAAATGAAAAGTATATTTTCAGAATAAGTTTTGCTTTGGTCAAGTTTATATTTTAGTAAAAAGTTTCTAATGGATAGCTATTTTTACGCAGGTAGCGAACTTAGTGGGGAATTACATAACTTAAATTTTAAAATGTATTTTTTTTTTCCGAGATGAGAACTATATATACCCCAAGTTAAACTTAGGTAATAATTTTCTGATGTGTTTATATCAGGGGCCCATGTCACACCCTTGGGAGAGAATAAGGTTTAAAAATTTAAGTAAAACTTTTTTTATTTTTTACTGTATCACAGCTATAATATTGTTAAATATTAGCAGTAAGGATTCAACACAATTTACATTTACATTCATAGCGTTTCTGAATGGGAAATAGGGTATCCAAATTTAAGTGAAGTTAATTTTTTATGTTTTCATTATTGATTTTTTACGTTCAGCTTGGAAGTTTTTGTCCAAACTACCGCAACCTGCATTACTACAGTGGTGAAACATTTTGAATTACACATTGGTAAACTGCATCCCACCTTGTGATGCAATACCGCATACATCAAAGCCTGATGATGATACTCTCTATTAATTTTGAAATGCGTTCGTCTGAGTGCAATAGTTATTAAAAAACTTGACATATTAAACAAAAACATAATTTGAAGAACAAATTAAAAAAACCAAATTTATTTCCTACATTGTTTAAGCCCGAGAAGGGGCGGATATTAAGTTATTTCATTCAATTAGTTCTACATTTAATGTTAAATTTTTGTAACAAATTAATTAAGCCAATTGAAGATTAAAAAATAAAATAAAATTCATACAGTATGATACTTAAAACAACCCTAAAAAATTAGATTCCATTCAAATGAAATCGAAATAAATCTTAGACTTTTTTTTAAGTTTTGTATTTTGCTTGCATCTTATCATTTTATGCACAATTGTCATAAACATAATACAAAATCTGCAATACAAATATGTTCAATTAAAAATGGAAGAATCTAATTTTTTAGGGTGTTTTAAGTATCATACTGTAAGAATTTTATTTTCATTTTTTAATCTTCAATTGGCTTAACTAATTTGTTACAAAAATTTAACATTAAATGTAGAACTAATTGAATGAAATAACTTAATATCCGTCCCTTCTCGGGCTTAAACAATGTAGGAAATAAATTTGGTTTTTTTAATTTGTTCTTCAAATTATGTTTTTGTTTAATATATATATATGTATGTATGTATGTATGTACTAAATTTTGTCCGCACGATAAAAGTCGCAATTATACACGGAACGTCTTCAAACTCGCCAACAACTTTAAGATGGCTAATTTCTCGGCGGGGATTGCAAATGAGCAAAATCGGTTCAAGGGAATGGGAATTGGGAAGGTTAAAAATTTTGAATACCGTCTTAACATGATTCTGATAAAACCAGCTTTTACACAACAATGGCAGGAAAAAATAAATATTTTTCGTTATAGCTGTTGCCAACAATTAAAAAAAAGCAATAAAATTCTCACCACAACAATTGCTTTTCTAATGCAATGTTTTCACGTGAAAAATTAAATTAGATAAATAGTTTGACGAATTGAAAACAAATTGAATATTACGTCATAAGTTTTCTAGAGCAAGATTTCTGCATGAGAATTCAAAATGAAATAAATAGTTTGACGAATTAAAACAACAACAACAAAAAAAAAAATATTGCGTCATATTGAAAATATAATGGACCACAGCAGGTGAATATGTAACGTCATGTGAGTTTGAAGAAAAGTATTAAAACATGATAAAAACCCGCGTATGGAAATATTAACATATTTTAACACTTTGAGGTTCTCTGAATTTGATTTAGCCATTTTTAAACCTATTCCATATACATGCGTTTGTGTATTTGTATATATTAGAATTTTTACAAAATGTTTAGCTCCCTAGAGCTCATTCTTAGCGAAGGAACTGGGTTTATTTTTAATCTTGATTTAAGTTTTGTTGGTGAATTTAGTACGTAACTTCGAAATCTACCTCCGCCTGTAGGCCAGAACCGGCAGGGATTTTTTTTAAATGAAAGATATTTGGCCACAGATTTGTTATCGTCCATTCGTTTGTTCAAATATTTTATTAATTAGCGGTAACTTTAAATTAAAATTGTACAGTTGGGCATGGGCAGTATATAAGTACAAGTCTGCTTTTGGAGTGACGCGCTGCACATGCGCAAAGATGCTCGCTCAGTTGAACTATCACATCACAGGTCGAAGTTGTTTTAAGTTCGTCTGCTATTCGATCTTACTGTAAACAAGCTTTTCTTTCTTTCACAAAGTTAATATTATTTGGCTCTTTCAGCGTTATGAACAATTAAAAAATATATTGTGTCTATATTAAGAGCTAGATATACAGTTTATTTCGGGGGTGTCACATTGTTTTGGTCATATTACACACAGAAGATAAACACAGTGATTTGAGGCTAAATGTTATGGACTGTGATCCGTCTTATGAACTGCCAATAGTTAGACACGAAGGAAACTAGCATATTAAGTTGTAGCTACTTCTTTGAAAAAATAAGGTAGCATAAATATTAAAATGCACAGCTATTTCTGTGAGATCAGAACTCAAATTCGAGACATTCGTATGCGTCAACTGTTTTTCGAACCTCTTCAATTTAGAAGGAAGTTAAACGAGTTCCCCCTAGCGTAGCGGATTAACGCAGCACTTTACAGCTCGGAATTTTTGTACAGGACGCCGGTTCGAACCCAAGAATTGCAAAATGTGTAATATTTTTGTCAGTAATTCATTTCAATAATAACATATTTTATTAGGAATGAAGTTATAGGATATTTATTTTATTATTATTATTATTTGAATGCTTTATAATTAAATAAAATTTAACACTCAATAATATTTTGAAAAAAATAATGATTTTATAGTTAAAATATTTAAGTTAAAATATTTTGCATGTAATTATCAATTAAATAAACTGAGCTGATCTAAAATTTTCGTTATATTTTCTGACCATTATTAAGAATATATATGTGCATGCGTCTTAGAAAGAAAAGTAATTTGCGTAAAAGAAAATAAAACGGAAAGAAAAAAAAAATATTCGTATAAGAGATTTGTATAAAAAATAGTAATAAAAAATATGTATTTAATATATATATAAATTTAATATATATATAATATAAGTAATAAAAAATGTATATTTATAAATCGTTAGCTGCATCAAATTTCAAATTTAGATTTTTAGAGAATGAGGCAGATAAAAATAAAATTCATGGCAGCTTTTAATGCCCGTGTAGTTTTAATAAATAAATGAAAACAGATATTGTTATTTTTAAAAAAAATTGAGGTCGTAATAAGTAAAAATAAATTCTCCACCCTGTGTTTTTAGGTAAATTTCTGATAAAAATCAAGCATAATTAGTTGTAAATTATAAACTTAAAATTCTTTCACTTCATTGAATAGGTTAGACTGGCAGCACCATCTATCGCCTTAAAGAAATAAGAATCACTTATGGAATATAGAAATTCGTCACGTAATTCGTCATTCAATAATTAATTTAAAAGCAACTAATTAAAAATTCAACAATTTTTCTAATGAAACCTTCAAGTTATTTACCGTCAAATCTTGAGGGGCTCTAACTAGTATGGAATAAATACACATACTTTTATTTCAAATGTAATATAGAATGACTACCAAAATCAGCGGCTTTGCTCGCGTAATAGTTAAATATGCCAAGTGATATTTGTCCTAATTTTTATTAGAAGAAATTATACTTTTAAGAATAATTCAAAAATAACTAATTAAGCCACAGTTTGAGTAAACTTCAAAATTAGACTGCATTAAGCAGAAATGAGACTTAAATTAATAAGAAGAACTAAACCTAATTCTAAATAAATGATAATTTAGAAAATATTTTGTAGCTTTTATGCTCGCTTCATGTACCCATTTCAGTATTCTTTTGAAATTTTGAATTTTTTAGAAACCGTTCTTAGTACACATTTACATCTTAAAATCAACCATCATGTCAAATTCAGAGCTTCTTGTGAAACGGTCTACTACCTCTCTGGTTATAGTGGCACTAACATAGAATGCCTATGCTGAAACAGAGACTGTCACCATTAATTGGCGAACATCAATTTTGAAATCCGTTTGGTATGTTCTATTATTCCATAGAAAAAGTAATTTAGAAAGTTTTTAAAGACTTTTTTTAGAACGTTTGTTGTTCCTGCCAATCCCAGGTGGTAGTGGAACCGGCATAAAATATAGTCTCTGTAGGATCAGAGACTGTCACTATTGATTCGCAAAAATTCTTTTTTTTTAATCATTATTTCCTGAGATTGTATAGAAATAGTAATTTAGGACTTTTTTAGAACTCTTTTCATTCCTTCCCTTCACTTCGCTCCTTTTAAAATTTCGAATTTGTTTTTGACTGTTCTGAGAACGCATTTATATTTTATAAGTAACTACCATGCCATATTTCAAGTTTCTAGCCTCTTCAGTGTCACAGAAATCGCAATTTAGAACATTTTGTGCTCCTGTAACACTCTGCGGGTAGTCGCATCGACATAAAATATAGCTTATGTTCCAGCAGTTTCTATCACCACCAATTTGAAACCATTATTTTTTAAAACGCTTAAAGGGGGATTTGGGGGGGGGTTTACTACCCCCTTAATTTAGATTTTCTTATCCGATTTGCTTCAAATTTAGTATACCGTTTTGTTATAATAAGGCGCTTCCGTGATTAGATTTGGAGGATCATTGGTTAAGTATAAATGGGGAAACGTGGGGCTAATACACCCCTTAATTTAGGTAAATGGTTATTTCTAACCGATTTGCTTCAAATTTGATATACCGGTTTATTCTGATAAGGCGCTTCCCTCTTGAGATTTCGAGGCTCATTAGTTAAGTATAAACATGTGAAACAGTTGGGGGGGGGGGTATTCCCCCCCTTAACTTATGTTTCGAAATGCATTATTTTTTGAAGTAAGAATATAATATACAATGTGAGCTCAATGCCATCAGTTTAAATGGGTACTTTTCTTTTTTATTTAAAGAAATAGCCGACTTGTTGAATCGCAGAGATTCGATGATTAGATAAGGCAATGATTACAGTAAAATTTTTGTGGTGTCCAGCGTGCCACAGTTGGCCACGCCTGATCTAAAACTATCATCTTTCTTTATATCATAAACCTTTTTTTGTGATTTCCGCCATTACTGATATTATTTGCACGTATCCCTGGCAGATACGCCACGTACCCGAGGTTGAGAAACGCTGCCACAGATCAAATTATTTTACAAAAATAAGTCATTGATTATCACACAGTGGACAACCAACTGGCATGAAATTTTCTGCTAAGGAACCTAACACTAAACTACTTTCAGTTAAAAGAATAGTATAAAACTATTTCTTCTTAAATTTTATGGTGTTAGTTTTGCATTAAAAAAGGTTATTTTTACGTTACATGAAGTATGTTTTTTAAAAGACAGGTTTATCAATAAACAAAGATTTAAGACGTCCATAACTACCAAGTTTTACGTTTTTTTACTACAACTATTTTTCAATAAAGAAATCCGTCTTATTTAATCATCGAAAACATAAGATAAAATAAGATAAATTTTTCGGATCGAAAATAATAGTTGGAAAAGAGCGTAAAAGTTGTAATGTATGGGCGTCTTTGTAATAAAGAACAGAGTTTTTCCATTCCATAACTACAAAATTAGTGGACAGATTATTCAAAAGACTAAGTGCTTTCGCTTGTTTAACTGATGTCATTGAAAACATTTATTTTCGTAGAAAAAACTGCAAAATTATACAATAGTTACATGAGAATCACGCAATTTTCAAAACATATTTTTACTAATTTTGATTTCACATACCTTTTAAATATGGTTTCCCTCCCCCATAAAAAAAAATCTAACACAATTGTTTACTAACTTAATATATTAAAGATATAACATAAACTAGAAAATTAATATATTTTGTTATAGTAAAAATTTAAAAATATTATTTTTCCCAAATCCTTGATAAAAATTACAAGCAATAGTAGGAATTGTTAATATAAAAGACAGATGAGTTATATAGTCAGTCAAACTTTATAGAAGTGAAGAAGTCTTGCAAAATAAATTTATAAAATTAATATTTCTACTTCTATTTCTTTCAAATGTATTCAAAATTTTAAATACAGTTTAAATAATTTCCCAGTTTAAATTCAATAATCCATAAATTCTGTAAAAGGCTAGTCGGTTTCTGATGGTAGTATATTAAAAAATCAAATATGTATAAGCAACTGTCAAAATTTGTTATTTATACATAAAAAGATGTTGAAGATACACCAATTCAAACTTTGAAATTTTTTTCTGATTTTTGTCCCTTTTAAAAGGTACAAAACCCTGTAAACATACAGTGAAACCTCCCTGTGAGACCACCTCCATTAGCGACCACCTCCATTAAGCGACCACCTCCCTGAACGACCATTTTTTCCTGGACCGAAATTTATTCCCATAGGCTCAATGGTAATTTTACCTCCATTCAGAGACCATCCCCGTTGAACTCCCTCTAAGAGCGACTCATTTCTTTTAAGAAAATGAAGCAAATTTCGTATTTTCCTGATCGCTTGAAGAAGGTTTTATTAGAAAAATAATTCCGGAGAGCGCATAATTCATCAAACTTCTAAACTAAGATTAGATTTTTTTTATATACCGGTAACTTTTAAGTGTTTAAACCCTTTGTGTCTTTTTAGGCAATGAATTTAATTCTGATGACAAATTAAGAATGACAGTCAGTAAACTCCCTTGTCCTATTCTATCAGGAAGCTCTCAAAGAAACAGATAAATTAATGAAATCGTCATTATTTGTTCCAATAAAAAAATTACATTTATTTACTGAACTTCGAAAGGACTTGGAAATAAAGTTATAAAAGATAAAACCGTAAAATCAAAGCAAACGTCAATGCATTCATTTTTTAAACTCTGCAGTAATTAACTTATAAAATTAACTTTTGTTTTGATACTTAAATTTTCATATTTTTTCCTAATGTGAAAAATATGATAACATTAATTGTTACCTTTTTTTTTGAACCATTAAAATCTAGATTTAAACATGACTTCCAGTACTAGACCACCTCTCGGAGAGACCAATTTTTAATGGAACAGATTGTGGTCGCTTTAGGGTAGTTTTACTGTATTTGAAAAATGTTTTTGAACTCGGTTTTTCTGGCCGTCTAGCCGTGCATGCTCTAATCCTCATACAAATACTCAGATTGTCATGTACTTTTTATATGTTATTTAGGCTCACTATAGAATGTTACATGTTCATTAAAAATTTGTAGCATTTATAATCTCTTTACAAGGAGACACAAAATAATTTCGTTACATTACAATATATGAGGAAAAATCGTTTGCGGTCCATTTTAAAGGTCTTCCTATTTTTCAAACATAGTGAGATTGATATGCAATACAAATGTGTACCACAACATGCTGTACGAATAGTATAGAGTATGTAGTCCTTACAGTTCGTTTACAGGGACACACATGAGTCTTCGGTTACAAGACGGACTATGATCGATAATTGCTGAAAGTTCGGTTTCAGTTAGTATATATTTTTAAATATAAGTAGTTTTTCATACATTATTTGGTGTGTTTAATTTCTACACATTACATACAGAGCTGCGCGAAATAAGTCGCCCACATCACCGGATACTGACAGCAATTTCAAAAAATTAATTTTTACGCATTATGTGTTTTCTTCTCTAGATATTTCAATTCAGGATATGAAAAAATGAAATTTCTTAACAATATTCTATTGGTGTTGGAAAATGTTTCATAATCTATGCAGTATGCATGATTTTTTGTTCTTGCTCCTCTGTTACATAGATAAACATAGACATCGTATAAAACATCACCGATCACAATAAGAATCGATTGCCAAATTCTAGTATTGGATATTCTAGAATCGATACTCACGCAGATAAACTTAAAAACAGAAATTCTAAAACTTAGTGAATAATTGGCAACAGATAGGTCGTGAATCGTAATAAAGGGGGTAGATCGATATTTCCCTTATGGAACTATTGACCACAATGATGATTTGAATAAAAATAAAAAGAATGCATAATACCGTAGATACATCCATGAAAAAATATACTATCAGTAAAATCGAGTTGGCCATAGTATCGATAAAATATTGACATTGGCCATCACTAGCTGAGGGAAGATATCAAGTTCGTACTTTCATATGCTGAAGTCTGATATTTTCATAATACTGAGCCATATCTCAGATATTTGATAAGATAAAACAATCCTTATATACGCTAATCCACTTTATTCAAAATTTCTAATGATTCTACAGCTCATATTCAAAATGTTAGAATAATTACTTTTTTTTACAAATTGAAAATATCGTTTGTTAATTTAATGTCTTTTAATGCAAATATGCAAACGATATTTTTATTAAGAACTTTTTGTTGATTAAACTTATTTATTATCTTAAAATTACTATCTTTTTTGAAAAGATTAATTGAAAATTTTTTTTTGAAAAGTCAAAATATTAGAATATTCATTCAAATGGTTCAAAATATTAGAATATTTCACATTAATGCTCCTTTAATTATCACCAATTCATAACTGGTGGCATAACTGGTTGATTAAATTCAGACGATTTTATTTAAAATTAGTATTCTTTTTGCAGTTTGTTTGCTTTTTCGTCTTAAAATGGGTCGTGTGATTGATATTCCTGAATTTGTTAAACTTCGTATGGATAATTTGTATCGGCACGGTAAAAATCTATGTTATATAGCGAATTATTTACATTGTTCGCAATCAAGCGTTAGTAAAATACTAACACAATATTAAAAAAATGGAAAATTTCAAAATAATCGCCGAAATTGCGGCAAAAACCAAAAATGTCTGTTAGAGATGACAGGAAACTGAAACGTATAGTTAAGAAAAAACGTTTTAAAAGTGTGCGATTCTTGCACCGAAAATAGAAAGAAGAAGGACATGAAGTTTCTACATCGGCAACATTAAGATGTCTCCATAAATTTAAGTTTGAATCTCGTGTACCGAAAACAAAATATATCATGACTGCAAAACAAAAGCGTATAAGATTGAACTGGTGTAAATCAAGACGTTTATGGAGCGAAGAAGACTAGAAAAAAAATTTTTAGTGATGAAAATATGTTTTGTGTTTCATATGGTAATCAAGGTATTCGAGTTTGGAGAATGAAGCAAGAAGCATTTGATAAAAAATGCCTTGCCACGTTCTGTAAAAATTGCTGCATGGTTTGGGGTTGCATGAGTTCAGAAGGACCTGGAAAGTTATGCATCGCCTATGAAAAGGTAAAACTCTCAGATATATCAAGAAATTTTGGATATTTTGGGAAATATTACATAATTCTATCATCAGAAGATTTATTTGAAGATGATTTCGTCTTTCAACAAGATTTAGCGTCGCCGCATACTTCGGTGTCAACTAAGAATTGGTTCCGCCAAAGCAACATTAAGCTACTTTCTTGGCCACCAAACTCACCAGACCACAATCCCATTGAAAACCTATGGTGTATAATGAAGAAAAAACACCAAGAAAATTCTCCTTCAAGTAAAACTGAGTTAGTGGCACGTATAAAGTCTGTTTGAGATAATATTGATACAAATGTTTGTAAACACCTTGTATATAGTATGCAAGATCGATTGTACGCTGTTATGAAAGCTAAAGGGGATCCTACAAAATATTAACTACCATTAACTTCATATTCACAAGGTAATATTGCTGGGTAAAATAAAACGTTCTAATATTTTGAACCAATCTAAATTTTATTCTAATATTTTGATGTGTTTCAGAAAGCTGTATACCTAATTTATTGTACTGTATTTTATATTTTGTAAATGTTAAAATCTTATGTAAACATTCCAGATTCAATTTATAAGAAATTTTATTGCATTTACTTAGTATCAAAAATAAATAAATGAAAAATAATTTTTTCTTAGTACTTTTTCTCAATTATTCTAATATTTTGAATATGAACTGTATGATTTATTAAGCATAATAATTCGATGTTGGTATTACATTTTTACGATCTTAAAATCTATTTTTACTTTTTTCTATCTTCAATAGGAGAAAGTATTGTAATCGAAAGTTTTTTCGACTTCCGGTTTTTGACGGATTTACACGTTTTAGGGGTCAGAGATCCCCAAAAACATGTTTATAGAAAATGTCTGTCCGTACGTGTGTCCGTCTGTCTGTCGCCATTGTACCATCAAAAATTGTGTGAAGTTATGCATAGAATTGAACCAAAAATTTTTTTTTAAGTTTTTGGCTATGACAAGCAGGTTCTTCCTTAATTTTGAAAAAATCCGCCGGAAGGGGGCGCTGTAATAGCGATTTTGAAGATTGTACCATCGAAAAGGAGTATGAAGTTATGCATAGAATTGAACAATTTTTTTTGTGTATGCTTTCGGTTAAGGCAAGAAGGTCCTCTCTGCATTTGGTATAATTTCGCCGAAATGGGGCGCTGTAATAGCAATTCTTATGCCATTTTTAATATTGCACCATCGAAATGTGTATAAAGTTATGCCTAGAATTGAACCAAATTTTTTGTGTATGTCTTAGGCCATGGCAAGAAGGTCCTCCCTGAATTCTGAAAAAATTCGCCGGAAGGGGGAGCTGTAATAACAATTTTTGCGCGATGTTGAATATTATACCATCGAAAAGAGTATGAAGTTATGCACAGAGTTGAACCAAATTTTTTGTGTATATTTTTGGCTATGGCAAGTAGGTCCTCCCTGAATTTGGAAAAATTCTGTCGGAATTAATAGTAATTAAATACTTTTTGAATTATTAAGATGTATGAGATAGAAGAAAGTTTTGGTTTGACACATCCAACTAGTTATATTCTTCCGTTGACGTAATCTGTATAATGCTGTAGAGGGTCCATTGAATTTGATGTCTGTAATGTGTTAGCACAACCTTTCTTTAAAGTTTCTACTTGTCATGCCTAAATATGTTCATTCATCACAATCCATAATTTACCCAATCATAGATTGTATAAACCAAACTCGAGCGCGGGTTTTGAAAGACTTCATATGGAAATGTCAGTTAAATTTTTCAGGTTTCAGAAGTTTTTTCCAGTTTTAAATTTCCAAGCTGGCATTACCACGGGCACAAGAAATGAACAACAACACCTCAGTCTGTTATATGAACGAGAGCGAGAATTGAGGAGTTAAATTTTCGACCTTTCATGACTATGTAGATTAAATCTGTTTGATTTTCTGTGCAAAAAGGGACAGAATAGACTCCTGCGATTTCATACGGATCGATTTTTCTGTGAATAAAAATTTTAACTTTGTTGGTGGTCTAGCTATTAACCCCTTGGGGACGAGCGTCCGGTATTCGTGCCGCGTAAGGTGTTCAGAATCGGGGATTATTCTCAGCAGTAAATTTTTATTGTAAATTTTGCCTTATTTAATCCGAGCATTTTTCTGATTCAATCAGGCAAAAATTTCTGTTTTAAAAAACCGGTGATTAAAGATTAAAAATTCTGTAAAAGACGCCCGTCCCGAAGGGGTTAGGTTGATATCAAGTTTCGTCCTGGCGTATCTGAGTCTCTCATATAATTTTGATACATAATCGAAGCTGCAGAATCATTTTGATTTAATTTTACAATGCAATGTTTATTTTAAAATGTAATATAATTAAAGCATTTATACAGTATATGTATTATATACAGTAAAAAAAACAAGTATTCCTTAATCTATGAAAATAAAATGAGATCCCGAACGAAACAATAGAACTGAAAAACAGGAATTCTGCTTTTTCAGAGTTTAGTATTGCCCCCCGATGAAAAAAAAAATGTATCTACAAAACATATTTCAATTTTAAGACTTAGAGCACAAGCTTTTATTTTATTTAAAATGACGTCATTCGTATCCGCTTAAGAATTCCACATTTACGACCCACTCTTAAGCATCTATTGTAAAGTATGCATAAGACGTCACTATCGCGAAATAACACACAAATGCAGCAAACAGATGCCGTCATTAAAGAAAGTAGATACTTAAAATTAAATATAGTTTATAATAGCTCCATATTTTAACAGAAGTCATTCGTTTATATTTTTTCAAAATCGCACGTATTTTAATTACATTTTCTTTCGGTTGTTATGAAAAAATGGCAACAAAAAATATAATTAATATTTTACAACTATTTTTCCTTTACTTTCTACAGAAATGGAGTACTTCCGTTGGCAATATTAAGCAAATGGCTCCAAAAACTACTAGAAATTAATATTTCAAAAATAAATGGAGATGCAGTTTTCAAACAAATTGCATTTAAAAGTACTTTTTTTTCCCAATACGATGGTATAAAAATTGAAAATGTGTGATGCTTAGAATTTTAAAAAAATGCTATAGAGTACTTAGTTTTACTGCTTTGTTTTACGGCTGGCTTCTGTAAGGTAACGTTATTTTTTGGAGGTGACACAAAATAAGCTGGGAGAAAGAAATAGCATACCGTATAGGGGGCTAATAACCTCTTTCGAGTTTTTAACAATTTGAGCTTTCTTCATCTTTAGAATGTTCATTCTCAATTAAACATTTTCGGCTGTGTAATTGAATTTATACATGAAAGGGTAACACAATAACATTAATAGTCCAAGAGCCGATAGTACAAAAGCTTATGTTATCAAGCACAGGAAAAAAAACCTTTATTTTATGGAAGAGTAGAAGTAGGGGAATCTAATGATCCATGTCTGCCGGAAGTGAAGTGGTGCATAAGCCAAAAATTAGTACCACCAGTGGTTGACTCGTAGGTTTATAATTATGTTTGTCCTACAAAAAAAGGTATGAAAACAGGGAGGATAGTTGTAGGACAAACGCAATGATAAACTATCGAGTCAACCACTGGTGGTACTAATTTTTGTCTTATGCACCACTTCACTTCCGGCAGACATGGATCATTAGATTCCCCTACCTCTACTCTCCCATAAAATAAAAGTTATTTTCTTGTGCTTGATAGCAGAGGCTTTTGTGCTGTCGGCTCTTGGACTATAATGTTTCTGTTGCAAATTTATCATGCTTGTCTGTAAAACATGTTTAAACAACATGAAAATGTTTACTTGAGAACTTCTAGCGTCCACAAAATCGATATTCTGATTTGAAGACTGTTTAATACACAATAAGAACTGCTCGGAAACGCTTCCGATAATCAGTAGCCCCCGTCGGTAACCCGAAAGTGGTTATTACATATTCTTGTTCTTTGTTATATTATATTTTCTACATTAAAAAGATCTCTATTTTTTTACAAAGTAGAGACGGTATCTATTTCTAGTGTTAGATAAATATTTTCTTCTTCAGAGGTATCATGAAAGGTCATTTTCTTTTCTAGAATCAGATAATTCGAACTTTGAGTTCGAACTAACTAGAGCCGATTGCATACCTTAGAAGATGTTAAAAAACATATGCTTTTGGCTGGAATACAAATCACACACACAGCCAATCAATATCACATATTTTTCTTTAAATACAAATCAAGAATAGAGGGTATTGCGGAATACAACCAACAGGTTCAGAGGGGTGATAGCAGGCATCAAGAGGGTGAAAAATTACCATAGAACATGGGATCGCAAACGGCTTATTTACTCACAAATGCAGCGTGTTTCAATCTAACTGACCACAGGTTGACGGTAATAATTTTAAGAAAAATAAAAATGCTGCAATGAAAATGTAGCGTCCGCACCTTGTTTGGTATGAAATGTGATAATCTATATATATATTACGCTATCGTACGTGGCACAGAAATCGCGATTATTTATTAATTGTTTAATGGCAACGCCCGAATGAAACGCATGTCGTTGGTTATTGAACAGCATTTAATGCAAATCCATACCTATAAAGGCCGTTACCATAGGGGAGACCCTGTTTTGTCGCCAAATGACGCCAAATTTGTCGCCAACTTGGCGATATCTCTAATATTTCGCCAAATTCCCATAGACTTCCTTTGTAAGCCAATAGGGTTTACTTGCTTACAGAAAATAAAACAAATTGAGATATTTTAATGCAATTTTATTTTTATTAAATATGTGAAAGGAAGCTTTTACCCATTTTGAAATAAATTTGTTTTTAAATTCTGGTGTGATTCAATCGTTTCAGTATTTTACGAATAAAAGTAAAATTTTAATTGTTTCATATGAAAGACTGTGCACTTAGCTATCCAAAACTGTTTTTGTTTTCTTTGTACGATCATTGGAAGTGCAGCTATGACTTTTTTTTATTTCAGTTCTCAAACAAGAAGTTTTTATTTAAAAAACGGATATGTACGTTTAGGTAACCTAAAGAAAGATAATGTCTTTCAATATTGAAATTAAGGAAGGTACAACGTATAAATCGAGAGATTTTTGAGGAGGTTGAATATTTCTAATAAATTTTACGAAATAAAAACTTTAGATGCGCTTTCTGAAAACATTATTTTTGTGAACAATCAGTTAAGGAAACAATCAGTTGCTGCATGCTTTGCTCGGATTCAGCATTTGGCGCTTCATTTGGAAATTAAAATTTCGCCTAATAGACGTAATGTTAATGTAAAAATCGACATCACCAGATAGGTAATTACCGATCTATTTTCAACTTTTTTTTATTCGTTAGTTTTATAGCGTAAACGAGCTTTGCCCCAAATTTGAAGTTTGTAGGTGCAGTAGATATATGGCATTTTTTTATGTCAGTCAGTCCGTCAATGATAAAATTATAGATTATCAGACATTTTCAAATGTCATTATCGCGGAAACTAACTATGTGATATTTATAAAATTTTCGATTATAGGTAATTAGGGTGGCCTTACAACGAATTTCGTATTACACATACGTAGGTCAAATAGATTTTCGGTAGTAGAGTGTCGAAATTTGGCGAAAACAGCTCGAAATGCTTTGTGTAATATAACACACGCGTATATCAGAGGAACTTGGCTGACACACTTTCGTGTGTCTAGATTAACCAAACAACAATCAATTTTAAGTTAAATTTCCTACAACAAAATATTTGGCTGTTAATTTGCAGCAGAAATGTATTGATTCAAATTTTTTATTGTTTCTGAAACAACAATATAATCCCTTAACCTAATATTAGAAAATTATTAAAATATCTCAAATTGTTGATTTTCTGTAAGCAAGTAAACTCTTATTGGTTTAAAATTGAAGTCTATCGCCAAGTGATAAATGGAAGGATATCGCCAAGTGGCGTCACTTTTGGCGACTAATTTTGGTCGCCAAATTTAGCGATATATCGCCACGTTTGCCGCAAACTTAGCGGTATTTGGCGAAAGTATAGCGTCCCCTCCTACGGCAAATTAAAATTTCGCCTAATAGACGTAATGTTAAAGTAAAAATGAACACCCCCAGGTGGGTAATTCATCGATTTTCACAATTTTTTTTTATTCCTTAGTTTTATAGCGTAAACGAACTTTGCACCTAATTTGAAGTCTATAGCTGCAGTAGATATATGAGATCTTTTTGATGAGTGAGTGAGTGAGTCAGCCAGTCAGTGTTAAAATTATCGATTATCAGACATTTTCAAATGTCATTATCTCGGAAACTAATTGTGCATTATTTATAAAATTTTGGTTTCTAGGTGATTAGGGTAGCCTTACAACGTATTTCGTATAACAAGTACGTTGGTCACATGGATTTTCAGTAGTAGAGCGTCCAAATTTGACGAAAGATTTCGAAATGGTTCGTGTAACATAACACACCGCTATGTCAGGCGAACTTAGCTGACACACAGCCATGTGTCTGGATTACCGATAAAAGTAACATGATCCAATGCTTAGCATGCTTTCCGAAAAATAAATTTTAAGGGAGACCAAACTGGTCGCCAAGGGCGGCTAGTATCACGAAAAGTTCGGGAAAAACAGGATGCTCACGCTATAGATGGTATCGCAAGAACTCGTCATCCCAGTCTAAAATCCAGTGCATACTGGTACGTTTAATGGAAACTTCTACCACTTTCCTTGATATTATCACATTTACACCAAAGGTGAGCATGTCTACTAAAACTTTCATTGTAATAAGCTTCAGTTTTCTGAAAGTTATTACCGGCCCCCAAGTTGAGTTAGGGTAGGACATCTTGTACATGGTTCGTACGGATATCGTTATTTCTCCAGAAAAACTACCAGTATCTTTTTATAGGAAAAGAAATCTAGGTTAAACGCATAAAATTTTGCCTTCTTTTAAGAAGAGATTTTCTATAAGATAATACTGGTTCCGAAAATTTTTTGGTCTGCAAAATTCAAGGAGGCGTACGCACAATGCTGTCTTACTGAATAAATACGTGGTTTGCGACGCCATGTTCCATTGCAATTTTTGTTCCTCTTGATGCCTACTGTCATCCCTCTGAATGTGTCGGTCGAAATCGGAAACACCCTGTATATTTCTACAACACGTGTTCAATTCACTTGCGTATCGATCTTTCGAAAACTTAAGAAGTCTATAAGATATCAATTAGCATCTATACACTTAATATTTCTCGTATTTAAACAGCATTTGATATTCTGAACGGAGTCTCGAAATCTTGTCTATGTTATTTTTGTATAGAAGTTCTCAAATGTATTTTGTTTCCCATCCTTTCTCTTCACTAAACCTTAGGTTATATTTGAGGAGTAACATGGTGAATTTCAAATTCTAAATGGTGTGCGTGTGTGGGGTGAGGGGTACAAGTGAAGTTTTTATAGAAATTTTATATGGGATATATAACAATAGATGCTTTTATCCGAAAGCAACGTGAAGTGTATTTGAAACAAATGCGTTTTGAAAAAACATTTTGGTAGAATTCGATTCGCCGTTTAGTTTTTTTTTTATCCTTTTAATAATATTTTTTGTTTTCTAATGCTATTTAGCATAATGGATGGTGTATTAATGAAAGATAAATTTGATAAAATGGTTTTAATTACGATTAGTTTTCACACGAAATTTCATTTCTCGAATCTACAAAGTTTTTTGTGAAATGTGAGTTAAAATTTACATACACAAAGCTTTGTCACTTTTCGAAGAATTTAAAGTATACCGTATGCGTAATTAAGGTTCACAGCTGTCTGCAGTCGAATTTATTCTTCAGAAAACTGGATACGCATCTTACTTTTAAAAATAAATGGAGAACGCTATTCGCTTCCAAATCGCTTTAATAATCAGAATTGCCAATTTTATGCTTTTATGTTTACAAATGAGTCAGTAAATGTCTTATAAAGTTTTTAATTGTTGAACAGAGAATTGGAGAACCCTTAAATCAAGTTTTATGAGGTATAGAAACCTCAACAATAATTGTTGGACACTCTGTATATAATTGTTTAGAATTTAATTTTTAAGATTTTGCTTTGTTAGCAAAATGACAGACTATGAAATTTAAAGGGAGATTTCACATTGTAGTGTAAAAATGCAGGTGTTTTGTTAAAAATTTTCTCTCAATAATGGATCAATAAAATGAAACCTGATTTTCCCCACTAAACAAATTTATTTTACCTACTGTTACATTTTTTATGAGGAAAAAAAAATAAAAATAATGGCGGTATCAGTAATTTAAAACACGTATGAGCAAAGTGGACGATTTTTACACGGTACAGGATTATGCCTCGTAGAGTCATCTGAAATAGAACAAAAATTAAAAATAATGTGTCAAGCATAGATTATGAAACTCTTTGCAACATATTCAGAATAATGTAACGAAACGTGTCCGTTTAATAAGGTGAAAGATTATGATGTAAATAATTTGGAAACCGCATAGCGCATTTTAAAACACAATTTCGGATTTTTCCAGGTACAGTCGGGAAAATATACGAATATCCTTGTGCAGCCCTGTATATGTATGAAACTCAACCGAATTTGAGGTGCCATGAAATTCATTGAAATTAGCCAACAGAAAACATAATTGAGATTGTTTGAAAATCGATTTACGGATTTTGCATTTTTTCAATTTTAAAGTCTTGGAAAGTATATTTAGCAATTAATATTTTACATTAAATAGGTTCATGCCCCCTTATTGTAAGCTACTTATTTTAAATCTTGGGAAAGCATGTTTTGTTTTACCTCAACGTTGCATATCAATTTCATTATGTTTGAAATATCGTATATCAATAAAATACACCGAAAACGATTTTTACCTGTATACGAATAGAACATAATGTAAAGGAATTACTTTCTGTGACCTTGTAGACGAACTATGCATGCTGCACACTTCATTTTAGCTATTGAACATTCTATACTTTAATAATATATTAAAATTGCAGTGAAATTCGTGTTTATTTACAGAAGAGTTAGATCATAGATTGATGAACCAACATTTGAACCAAATTCATAAACACCTTTCAACTGTGATCAAAAGTTTTAAAAACTTCAAGAATGCAAAACTATCGAGCTATTACTTGATAATATATCATTTATCTCATGTGATTTTCATAATCTCACAATTTAATAGAGTTTTAAAATCATTAGAATAAACATTTCTATTTATCTGCAATTATCCATGTATTAACTCTGGACAGTGCTTCTTTAATTAATAAAAGCGGAAAGAAGTTGAAGTTCTGAATTAATGAATGAAAGAAAGATATTGAAATTAAGAATTTGAATTAACTCACGATATTAAAATTAATGAACATGTTCTTTATTTTTTTAAGTATGTATTATCGCAAGTTAGTGCGTTTATTTACCGTTGACATCTAACTCTAAAATATGCCATAAGTTGTTCTTGCGGCGAAAAGTCTGAATGGGGTAATGATTTCTCGAGAAATTCGGGCTCATTACCATACAAATTAAATTAAATTTACAAGTTGTACGGATACTTATACTGATACTTTTGTTACAAAATACATTTTCGTAAACATTAGAGAGTAAAGTATGTAGTCAAAACCTACAAAATACATAGCATATATTCAAATTTTATTAATAATTGTCTTTTTTCATTCTGTCTCTCTTTCTTTTTTTTTTCTTTTTTAACACTTTCCAACATAGTTGTTTATGACTTCGGTTTGTCTGTCCCTCTGTCCGCGCTATAATTCTAGTAAGTGTACTCGGATTGTCCTAAAAAAAATTAATGTTATTGACGTTTACTATAGCACGATCCCTATTCAAATTTAAGTTTGTAGCATGTATAGTTCATTTAACCCTTTCAGAGGCAAGGTACTTGTATTCGTAAAATTCTGAAATGAGTGAACGACACCAGAATTTATGAACAAATTTATTCCAAAGTAAGCAAAAGCTTTTGTTCACGTAGTTAATAAAAGGAAAATTTTCATTCAATATTATGGTGCCAATGTGTCATTTAGGAATTAAAATTAGGTGATCCAAAAATGAACAACCGCCCTTGAAAGTGTTAAAAGGGCAGTTAAAAGCACTCCTGCATTGCGGCCAAAGGGAAAAAATCGTTTCAAATGCATTTTAATAGCGTTACACCCTTTCAAACATAATGAAAATTATCTGCATTTATGAAGCACTAAAATATGGATTCAGTAGAATATGTGGTGCAAAGAAAATTTATTATTCATTTACAGGACCGCACAAAAGAATTTTGTCACATAATGTTATAGAGGAACAGTGTTGATTTCAGGGGGTGCCCCGGGACAGACATTCACCCTCCGGAGCAATGAGATGTCCCCCTCCGGAATATTTGAGATTTTGTGTTTTCAATGGTCAAAAAGTGCAACCCGCCGCCCCCCCCCCCGAGCCACAGAAATTCCTCCCGGAGAAAAGTGTCTGAATTCAACACTGTAGAGGAATAATTGTATGTGGCGTATTTTAATTATGTTAAACTATTCCACTTATTAATACCACCTCAAAATTTCTCCTCATCACGAAATTGATATACGTTGATGAGGTTTACTTTAAGTTACTTCTTGTATAATAGCAACTGCATAAGTCTTTTCAGGGACGCGCAAAAGATTTCAGATACTGTACTGTATCCGAAGTACTGTATACATGGTGTGTTCAAAAAGTTTCAAGACTGGCCTGATAATACAAAATTTATTAAACATTTTTATACAGCGAATTAAAGTTCTTTGAAATATGTCCCTTGGGTATCAACACACCGCTGCCAGCGTTTTTTCTATTGTTCATAGGCTCCCTGGAAGCCTTAGCGTGCAAGGCTGTTAAGGGACCTCGTCGAGCTGCCTGGATCGCTGGAATCGTGTCGAATCGCTTCCCTTTTAGGTATTTCTTGATCCGGGGAACAAACAAAAAGCGCTGGGAGTGTAGGGGGCTTGCGAGAATATTGCCACGTTAAACTTAGCCAAAACTTCGGCGGCAGCAAGCGACGTGTGAGAGGGCGCATTGTCGTGGTGAACAATCCAATCTTCTCTGGTGTCTGGGCGGACGAACCGGGTAAGGTCAGTTTTACGCTAGAGTGCTCCACCATTTGAAGGATCGAGCACCCTACAGCCCCGACCTCGCTCTCAGCGACCGTCTTTTGTCCCCCCGGATCAAGAAAGACCTGAAAGGGAAGCGATTCGACACGATTCCAACGATCTAGGCAGCTTCGACGAGGTCCCTTAACAGCCTTGCTCGCGAAGGCTTCCAGGAAGCCTATGAACCATGGAAAAAACGCTGGCAGCAGTGTGTTGATGCCCAAGGGTCATATTTCAAAGAATTTTAGTTCGCTGTACAAAATTGTTTAATAAATTTTGTATTCTCAGACCAGTCTTGAAACTTTGTGAACACACCATGTATTAGCAATGATAGCTGAAAGCGCATTTTTAGTTGTGATTTGAGTTTTTAAGTTTAAATAGTTTTTTTTGCACACTATATTAGTGTTTGTACGCTTCAAAGACTTTCAAGCACCTTTTGTCAGAATCTTTGTAAAGCAATATTTGCCTTATTTAACGAAAGAAAATTCTATCTTCAGATATAACGGCCAGTACTTTAAGAAATTTCTGGTACTGAAACATTTAAAATTCCCTAAATTCCTTTATGCGTAAAAACCCTGTATATGGTGTTTATAAATACCATAGATCACATACGGGTAAACATAAAATAATTCATTATGACTCCTGAGTATTAGCGTAAATTGTATAAAGATGGGTTTTAAATGAGTAATGCATTTTTACACTGAACTACATTTAGTATACTAAAAGATGTTTGCAGAATATAAATAAAATGATATACAGGACCACTCAAATCGGTCACCCGTCTATAGGTAATAATTTCTGGAAGTGTGATTTCAGTATTTTAAAGCTTGTTTTAGTCTGAATTAAATTTTAGCTAAATAATAGCGTGTATATAAAGGTAAAATGCAGGGCTGTACAAAACTGTTCAAGTATGTTTTCGTCAATTGGTATAAATTGCTGAAAGTGAAATAACAACCTATTGTGCATTTTCTTGCTAAATTAATTTTCGCATTTTATAGTATATATACCAAACTATAGATCAAATACAGGGCTATACAAAAGAATTGGAATACATATTTGGCTAGGGGCTGTAATGGATGAAATCAGTTTTCCAATTGTTTTATGCGTTTTCTAAATATGTTTACTTAAGAATCTTATTTATCTTATTTCCCTTAATAACGAAGTTTTGTTAAAATATTCTGGAAGTGTTGAAAACAATTTCATAATCTATGCTTAACGCATGATTTTTTTTTGTATAAGTTTTAATATAAATATTCAAAATCCTTTTTAAATCTATACTTTGATATTCAAAATTCTTTGAATATTTATTCTGCAGTAAGCATCTCTTAGCGCGCGTCAGTAATATATTAAAATGTCAGTAAGTTTGAACAATGTAACATCATTAAAATACCCTACAGTTTTTCCCCGTAGATCATTGGGTAACCTAATAATTTTGTGCAATCCTATAAGCTTTGCACTGCACATTCTTCAGAAAGTATGCTATAGCGCACTTGAGAAATTTATATGAATTCCATCATGTTTGTAATAGTGAAACATCATTAAAATGCACTACAAAAGAATTTTCCTTAGAGACTTTATTGTAAAGGAAATTTTTTTACCATCCATTTAAACGAAATCTAAATTCTACACACTACCTTTAAATAGAGAACATTCTGTAGTAAACTTTAATAACATATCAATTACTTGTCAATCCGAGTATATTTACGAGAGTTGGACAAACACGTTGAAAAGTGTTAAAAAGTTATGTGCATGCTTAATTTTTATTTAAATTTGTTTAATAATTAACATAAATTAATTGAAATCTTCAGAACTCTATTTTTTTATAATAATAAAAAATGATATACAGTAGGGAAAATCAGTAACGCGCTTGTGAGTGCCTTTCACCTAATCTTTATAAAGTTACAGTTTATGCTAACTTTTAAGCATAAATTTCTTCATTTAATTTAAGTATAGCGCGGTAGCAGAAATTTTAAAATGTTCTGAAGTACTCACTGCAGTTTTACATTCATATAATTGATCAAGAGTCGCCCCGAAGCTTTCGTCTCTAGATTTTTAAGCATTTCAACATCATATTTACCCTGAAGACGACTGCAGAAGCAGTTCGAAACGTCGATAGTATGCTATATCATTATTTGTAAAAATTCATATAAAAGTTCATGTTTATATGTAATATTGAGCATGTTTGTGTGCTTTTAACATATACATCGTATTTAATTTCTTTTTCCGTTTTCAGGAAGGTAAAACAGATTGAAAAGAGTTGCCGCCACGTATGCAGAAAGAAAGGATTGACATTATTCTGATGGCTGAGAGTTGTAGGACCCGTCCTTCCAAAATGCAAAGCACAGAACGTAGATAACTCAACCCACTGTGGCAAAACGTATTTAGAAATTCAAAAGGACAGATTGGGCCCACCGTGGCTGAGTGGATAAGACACCACGCCGCTAATCGCTTGAGAGCGTAGGTGGGGGCGGGTTCGAATCCCGCCGGTTCCGTTGCAAACTCTTTGTGGAGCCCCCAGGATGTATTTCTCTGGTGTTGTAAATTTCCTTGTACTATCTCGTCCCTTTATATCGCCGATGACTTAGAGGCGGGCCCTGGTGTCAAGCACACAAGTCTGATGTATGGGTTCAATAAAACAAACAAACAAACAAAGGATAGATTCTGTCGCCGATGCAAGAGAAAACGGGAGAATAAAGACGGCAACAGATGAAGATACGCGAAAAGAGGCGCTAGCACGATGACTAGGAGTCCAACATGAGAGACCCAAAGTCTTTCTGAGCAAATAGGTATCAGCCAAATCAATGTCATGCGCATTTTGAGGGCAAACAAGTTGCGCATATACAAGACATAATATCAACTGTACTAATAAAATAAATCTTAGTCACCGATTTCATCCTTTGTATAGAGATCTTTCACTCAAACAGTATATTAATAACAATGACCGAGGTAGCACAATTAATATCGGCCAATATCAAAATCTAATAATTTCAACGGAAAATGACTTCCTCTAAATTGTACTCGTCATTATTTAAATTTTTATTAATATTTTTTTTTATACATTTGGTAATTTTGCGCAATATTTCTCAGCATCTGCAAATATCACTTTTTCACATTCATTGATAGTTTCTGTAACTGCTGAACATCGTCTTGACATTGAGCAATATTTTTTTCTCACTTTATGAACAATATTTTTAGATATTGAATATATATTTTTTTACATTACTGAATAGAATTTTTGGGTATAAAAGGCATTTTTTTCTCACTCCAAGTAGTCATGATTTGCAGATGAGGTAAAAACCATACCCTCGCTGCGAAGTCGTGCAAAACATGAAATCTTTCCAATAGCTGCTGTAAGCACCTTTTTAATTTAAATTTACAGTAATACAGGGTTCGTACGCTTCAAGGACTTTCAAGCACCTTTTACCGGAATATTTGCCTTATTTAATGAAAAAGAACTCTATCTTCAGACATAGTGACCAGTACTTTACGAAATTTCTCGTACTAAAACACTTGAGATAACTTGGATACCTTGATGCGTACGAACTCTGTAATACGAAGGAGCTCCTTCGTTGTTTTAATTTAACTTTTCTGGAGAGCCGGCAACCAAATATAAAGGTATTTGTTTTTAATATTAAATTAATCTGTTGATAATTTGTGGTACCAGTTTTTTATTATAAAAAAGAAAAAGTCATTTAAGTTTTTTAGTCAAATTTAAAACAAATGATAATTAAATGAAGTTATTTTCCTCTGTAAAAATTGACACATTTTCGTTCTAGAAACCTTTTTATTATCTAAAATCTTCAAAAAACAAATTGACAACAACTGCTTTCTCTCCGCAACATTTTATTTTATTTTTCATATTCGTAAAATATTAGTACGTTTTTTTTTCAATATTAGAAACTTTTACATGAGTATGTTCATTTTCGCTTTTTTCAAAATAAAAAAACACAAAAATTAAAATTAAAACTCTTAAATCAGCAATAAAAGGAATCCCGAGATTATTTGGTTGGAGCAAAATCTTCCCGATGCACCAATTCATTTCATGTTTAATTCTTCATCTCTCGAATTCTAAAAATGGCTACTTTAATTTATTTTTTATAATTATGCTTTCAAAAGGGTACATTACGTTTGTCCGGGTGTTTTTTATTGCACAATCGTAAATAAATTTCTCACATTAAATTTACAAAGCCAATGTACAGTAGCGTAAATGTAGCATGTACCCATTAAAAATTCAGCCTATTCACAAGTAGGTCGTACAATTTAACGTTGCTAGTCCTGAGGTATTATTTATAGAATGGGATTTACTCATCCCGAAGTACAGGCCGATAAGCTGATCATCAATCAATAGTGGTAAGTTAACAAATAAAGTAGGGTATTAACTAGTATTATCTAATTTCAAGTTTCTTAACTATTTTAACCACGGTACCAGTGCGCGGGACGGGACTGCAACAGTTCCGATTTTTAACACTTTCCAACAATGTTAAAAAGTGTTTACGAATTCGGTTTTTTTGTCTGTGCGTCTATCCACTCTTAACTCACGTAAATATACTCGGAATTTCATGCAATTGAAATTTGTTAACAATGCTTATCATAGCATTTTCAGTATTGTATATGAAGTATTTAGCATTAATAGTTCATTTACAGGAGCACTTAAAAGAATTCCATTTCATTAGGCATACGGGGGAAAAATCGTTTGCAGAGTATTTTAATGACATTACGCTATATCGAATGTATTGAAACTGATAGAAATCACTGAACTTCACTACAAGATAATTACGATAGAATAGGGCATTCATAGCATTTGTTGTTCATTTACACAGACACACAAAAGAAATCGGTTACAGTACTGTCTTTGAGCGATAATTGCTGGAAGTGGGTTTTCAAGTTTAGTATGCGCTTTTAAATTTAACTAATTTTTTGCATGTTACTTGTTGCATATAAATTCTACATCTGGTATATAGGCTGCACAAAAGAATTCCCCTACCATTTTCCTTATTAACGGAAATTACTCAAGGGGAATGTTCAATTGAAGTATGCACTATTTCCTAACTGAACTCAAATTTCCAAGCATATAGTTAATAGATACAAATCTATATATCATGTACAGGGCTGCTCAAAGAATTCGGATAATTTTCCGATTGTAGATGGCCTGAACGCTAGACAAATGTGTCTACCGTTTCCATAGGGTTGAATAAGACATAATACTTTAACTTATTAAACGGTGCAGTTTTGTTACATTATTCTGTATGTGTTGGAAAGTGTTTCATAATCTATGATTGACGTATGATTTTTTTTCTTTCTTGGTCATAACGTACCAATGGAGGATATTCCAAATATGGATTCGAGGCTGAAAAAAGTCACGTGATACCGGTAATTTACCCAAGGAACTTCTAACTGATAAGAAGGGAAGATACTACTCCTTTGTCTCATGAATTATTTCATTGGCTAGTAGTCCAGGCAATAGAGACCGTATAGGGACTCTACCTAGCAAAATTAATGGTAGTACTGGAAATCGGCTCTCTAGATGTTTATTGGGTCGCTGAATCCGAATTTGTAACTTCCCACCAAAATTTCCCCCGGCAACCCCCCCCCCCAAAAAAAAGGTTTTTATTAAAAAATTTCATTTTTTTATTGTTTTAGGGAAAAAGTAGCTAGAAATTCAGAAAGTAGACAAAATTTGCAACAAATTATATATATGACAGTATGACTTGGGATGAAGGGGAAGAGGGGATCTGCCTCGGAACATGCGCCGCAGTGCTTCGTGAACTAAGTTGCGCAATTCCACTTAACCACTCACACGTTTACATTAGCCCTCCCATATTCCCTCCGAACTTTCTCTATAAGGTTTATTTTAAGTTTTTTGGGTCGCTGAATCCGAATTTTTAACTTACCTCCAAAATTTTCCTCCACGAATACCCCCACAAATAGTTGTTTTTAACTTAAATTTCTTATTGTTTTAGGGAAAAAGCATTACGAAATTCAGAAACTAGACAAAATTTGCAACAAGTAGGATATATGACATTATGACGTAGGATAAACGGGGAGAGAGATGGCTGCCTTTGAACATTCCCCGCGCTCCTTTTCTCAGAAACCAAATTTTTTCAAAAAATCAATTTTTGGGCAGGTTACCGTGTAAAAGTTTGGTGGGAAGTTACAAATTCGGATTCAGCGACCCAAAAAACATCTAGAAAGCCGATTTCCAGTACTACCATTAATTTTGCCAGATAAAATCCCCCATTGCCTGGACTTCATCATTTAGTGCATGTAGTGCCGCAGTGCATGTTCCGAGGCAGCCCTCACCCTCCCCGTTCATCCTAATTCATAATGTCATATGTTCCATTTGTTGAAAATTTTGTGTAGTTTCTGAATTTCGTAATGCTTTTCCCCTAAAATAATAAGAAATTTAAGTTAAAAACAACTATTTGGGGGGGGGGGGGTTCGGGGGAGGAAATTTTTGAGGGAAAGTTAAAAATTCGGATTCAGCGACCCAAAAATCTTAAAGTAAACCTTATAGAGAAACTTCGGAGAGGAGATGGGAGGGCGAATGTAAACGTGTGATTGGTTAAGTGGAATTGCGCAACTTAGTTTACGCAGCACCGCGCGCATGTTCCCAGGCAGATCCCTCCTTCCCCTTCATCCTAAGTCATAATGTCATATATCTAATTTGTTGGAAATTTTGTCTACTTTCCAAATTTATAGATACTTTTTCGCTAAAACAATAAGAAAATTGATTTTTTTAATAAAAACCTTTTTTGGGGGCTTTTTACCGTAATTTGGGGAGGTTGCCGGGGGAAATTTTAGTGGGAAGTTACAAATTCGGATTCAGCGACCCAAAAAACATCTAGAAAGCCGATTTCCAGTACTACCATTAATTTTGCTAGGTAAAATTCCCTATTGCCTGGACTATAGAGGGGATTTACATTACACGTCTACGGAGCCTTCCCTTCTGTACGCTAGAAGTTTTTACCTTGATCACGTGATCAAAACGGAGATGGAATATCCTCCATTCTTTTAAATTTCTTTTAGTCGCATGCTATTCGCAGTCTGCATCGAGAAAAATTTTATGCAGTAATCCCGTGGAAACAGAATTTGTCTATAACGTATAGATGCCAACATGTCTTGATTATTCCGGAGTCTGATTCAAGACGAACATCTTTTCAACTGGAAATTTTAATTAGTCCAAAATTTCAAATGAAATCTAAAATGTACCATATAGAAAGGAGACACGTTTCCTTATATATATTTTCCGGTTGAAAACGTAAATTTCTTTTAGCACGTGTTATTCGTAGTCTGCATCGAGTCGAACTTTGTGCACTAAACCCGTGGAAACAAAATTTGTCTATAACGCATAGATGCCAATATCTCCTAACCCCTTAATTCTCGCTCCCGTGATATTCACGGGTTGTGTCTTTAATTCGGATTGTTTCAGGTACACCAGTTTTATAAAATAGTGTAATTGCCTTTATTATGGTATCATTTTACTTGTCATTAAATAAGATAAACATTTCTCTTTAAAAAGGTGGTGCCAATAAGCAATTTGAATTTTTAAAACGTAATTTAATGCGACTGTTAAACCTTTGAGGGGCGGTGGGATAAGATATATCTCACCTAATTTAAACAAGATTCTCACCAGAAAATTTTAACTAAATTTTATATTTTTAACTTTGGAGGAAAATCGCTGAAAAATTGCATTTCCTTAATTTAAAATAAAAATTTTCGAGAATTAAATATTTAGAGACGTTTTTGCTTGCCCCTCAAGGGGTTAATTATTCTGAGTCTGATCCAAGACGAACATCTTTCCAACCGGAAATTTTATTTAATCAAAAATTTCGAATGAAATCTAAAATGTACCTTTTAGAAAAGAGACATATTTCCTTATATATATTTCCCGGTTTAAAACATGCTTGTCTTGGATCAGACTCCGGAATAATTAAGACATGTTGGCATCTATGATAACGGAAAATTTTTACTGCCCATCGAATGAAAAGTACATGATCAGATGAAAGCCTGTCTAAAACGGATTTTTTTCCGTAACGAAGGATCTTGTTTCTAGTTTGGTTCTATAGTACTTTGTTCATTAATATCCCGTGAAAATACAACCTGTCTATAAAGGAATTTTGTCTATACGGAATTCTGTCTATAACGTAATCATGTCTATAACACAAAACATTCGTAGTCACTATGGAAAGAACATCATACAGTTATACTATATATGCAGAAATATATACTGTAGTTATACTATAGCTATACGATCTATACAGAATAATAACTGCTCAATCAAAAATCTCGAAATTTGGAATTTCGTTTCGTTCCTTACCGATTCCTCTTTCACTGAATTTACTGTCCAATATTATACCATTTATATACTACCCGTAAGGCATGGTGACGTCACAGCGACGTCGTTGTGAAGTCACACTGTGACTTTGTGACCGTCGATGTGACGTCACGTGACGTCGATGTGACGTCATAGTGACTAGAATGCGAGGTCGTTATGGCCGTTTTAGAGGTCGTTTGTGACGTCACATTGTGACCACTCTGTGAAGTCACAGTGTGACTAATTTGTGAAAAGTGTGACATTTGTGACTACTTTGGCATTAATTTTGTGACGAACATGTGACGAAAGCGACAATGCTTTGAAGTCACATTGTGACCAATTTGTGAAATATGTGTCATTTGTGACGAACTTGTCATAAACACTGTGATGATTTCAAATGAAAATCAAATTTCAAATTAATTTCTTAAAAGGCGCAAAGACCAACCTAGTGAAAATGATTCCATGCCGGGACTCGAACCCAGGCCATCAATATAACGCACTGACATTCTACCGACTAAACCACACGGAACGATACCCAGCCTAGAAAATTTCACACAATTACATGTTGGCAAGGCTACAAAAGCAGCACAAGATGGGATATTTATCGTGAGCCACCGACATGGAATAAACAGGAAACTTAATTCAATCTAGCATCGATTGAATCTATATTAATACTTGGAAATTTTTACAGGGAGAACCATTCGCCTTGCATACAATATTTCAAATGAAAATCAAATTTCAAATTACATGCTTAAAAGTCAATTTTAATTTGAAATTTGATTTTCATTTGAAATATTGTATGCAAGGCGAATGTTTCTCTCTGGAAAAATTTCGAAGTCTTAATATAGTTTCAATCGATGCTGAATTTAATTAAGTTTCGTGTTCGCCCCATGTCGGTGGCTCACGATAAATATCCCATCTTATGCTGCTTTTGTAGCCTTGCCAGCATGTAATAGCGAGAAATTTTCCAGGCTGAGTGTCGTTCCATGTGGTTTAGTCTGTAGAATGTTAGTGCGCTATGCTGATGGCACGGGTTCGAGTCCCGGCATGGACTCTTTTCACTAGGTTGGCCTTTGCGCCTTTTAAGCAATTAATTTGAAATTTGATTTTCATTTGAAATATTGTATGCAAACCGAATATTTCTTTGTGGAAAAATTTCCAAGTATTAATATTGTGATGAATTTTAAAATGGACAATTTTAAAATAAAGTTTTGTTTGAGATATAAAATCGTATCTTTTTACCGTATTCTTTAGCAAAATATAGCTATTTTGGAGTCCTATTCTTCTAAAATAGTTTTAATTTTTCCACTTAAAAAACAATGTTTGTCAACTGACATCTTTTTTTTATTAAGTTCTAAGCTTGATCTTGAGTTCAAGCTTGATATTAAGAATGTATAAAATTTACGGTGTTGTGGTTGTGATTAATCTTTGCTTTATTAAATACGACGTAAGCCATATTTATTTAAATTTTTTATTTCCGTGTAAATTGTATTTTGTGAATATGAGCTTAAATAGATTTGGCATGCTCTATAGGAAAAGACTGATCTGGGAAATAGAAAAAACAAGTAAGAAAAATCATGCGTTAAGCATAGATTATAAAACACTTTCCAACACTTCCCGAATGCTTTAAAAAAACTTCGTTATTTAGGGAAATAAGGTAAATAAGAGAACTAAGTAAACATTTTAGAAAACGCATAAAACATTTGAAAAACTCATTTCCGCAGTTACTGTCCATAGATAAATAGGTTTTCCAATTTTTTTGAACAGCCCTGTATTTGATCTGTAGGTTGATATATATATTATATAATGGGATAATTTAGTTTAGCAAGAAAACGCATAACAGGTTGAAACTCTCTTTCAGCAATTTATACTAATATATGGAAACATACTTTAATACTTTTGTACAACCCTGTAGTTGACCTAGAACCTTCATTAAACGCCACCGTTTAGTTAAAATTTAATTCAAACTAAAATACACTTAAAACAGCTGAAATCACATTTCCAGAAATTATAATTTATAGACGGCCATGTATCCAATTCTTTGCATGACCCTGTATACCATTTTATCTATATTATACAACAGTAAATTAAATTCAGTTCAGCGTAAAAATGCACAACTCATTTAAAAACCACCTTTAAGTAACTTGCGCTCATACCCAGTAATCCTTGCGAATACTTTTGTGTAGCCCTGTATATGAATTATAGCATTTATATACACCATATACTGTGCATAAATATAGTGAATCATAAAAGCGCATATCATAATTAAAAATGTATTTTCAGCAATCATCACAAATGAACAGTACTTCGGATACAATATAGTATCTGAATTATATTGTGTGTGCCTGTAAATGCTATATACACTTCATATTCTACATGAAAAATTTATAGTATGTAAACCTCAGCGACGTATATCATTTTCATTATATATGAAATAGATTAACATAGTTAAAGTACGCCTCAAACAATTCCCTCCACCGCTATATCATTATGTATTGGAACTTCTTTTTAGCCCTGTAAATGAACAATAACTATTCTTTGCATCTCGTATTCTTCAGAATGCATATTTTAGTACGTTTCATAAATGCATATCAATTTTTTTCTGTATGAAAACGTGTAAAATCATGAAAAAACCTTTGAAACGATTTTTTCCCATAGGCCGTAATGTAACGGAATACTTTTGACTGTACCTGTAAATGAACTAAACATGCTACAAACGTCGTTACACATAGGGACCGTGCTATGGTAAAGGTGAATAACAGCTAAAAATTTCAGAGCAATCCGAGTATATTTACGAGAGTTAGAGCGCGGACAGACGGCTAGACAAACCAAAGTCATAAACACTTTTCAACTTTGTTGAAAGGTGTTAAAAAGGAAATATAAAAGTAAAATAAATGATTGAAAGGAAATATAAAAGTAAAATAATGAACTTTAAAAAATATATACTAAAGCAGTTTAATCTATAAGCTTCATATCAGGCATGAAAAACACTTTATTTCAATGCTTAAATATAATATTTTATTTTTTAAGGGTGTATTTCAATCCAAACTGCTTATTTTCGGATTCATTTTTAAATTCCTTTTTGTTCTCAAACGCATCAAACTGAAAAATTCTCTTATTTAGAAACTACCTAATGTGCCGTGATTCTCGATTTTTTGATAAATGCAGAAAATATTTAAAAAAAATGCTGTCAAAGTAGGCGTTTTGAACAGAATTTTTCACAGCGGAAGATCTGGGAATGAAAAAAAAAAAAGGTCTTACTGAGAAAATAATTATTTAAACTTAAATTCTAATGAATTGAGGGGAAAATGAAATCACACGGCCTCTTAAACATCTCTTCAAAAATCACCTCAGCAAGTTTCATGTTTTTACTTTTGAAGATGAGTCTGAAAATGTCTCAGAAAATATCGAGCTGTTGAAGGTGGTAAAATATTTTTTCGAATACACCTTTAATGCCAATATTTATGTGTATCGAAAACGTAGAAAATGAGTTTACAATCGAAGAAAATTTAATAACTGATTCTGAATGTCTATAATTAAATGTTTGATTAAAATCGCAAATAGAAAAAAAATGCTTAGATACAATTAAAAATAAATAAATAAATATACCAATTTGAAAAACACTAAAAATAATAATTAGTATTTTTAATTGTACTATTAAACAACAACTAACTAATGCATTTAATTCATCTATTGATGAATTAAATGCATTATTAGATTCAGCAATTTCTCAAAAATCTTTCCATATGTTATAAGGAATTCCTATTATTTTATAATTTTGGCAAATGTTAAATCTGAAAACATTGGTATGAAGATTCAGGATTTTAAATAATAATTTAAAATATTATTAGCAAAAAAAAAAAAAAAAAAATCTTTCAAAAGTTACGCTATTATAATATGTAAAAAGACATTTTCCCACTATAATGTTAATTTCTAAACTGAAACAGTTTCGTAATATCATACTATTCGAATATAATATTTAACTCCAAAACAATAATGACGATAAATACTGTTATATGAGTGTTAGTAATCAGAAAAAAAATAAGAAGCCGAAAAAAATTCCACATCACTGTCTCAATCTCAAGTAACTGCAAATTAATGTTTATATTCATCCCACTATGAATGTAGACATGATTTTTTTTTTTTTTTTTTTTTTTTTTTTTTTTTTGAGCGATGGCCGATTAACACATTTTACAAAATAGTGTCGATTAGGAAAATTTCGCTTCAAAACAATTCCAGATCAGTCACTTTCTATATGTATAATATAAAACTATTTAATTCATACTCGTAATATACAAACAGAAATAAAAAATTTAAATTAAATAAGACTTACCTTTTTTTTGCTGTAAATTAATAATATCCGAGTATTTTTGCCCGAAAATGGCAGACGTCTTTCTCTTACATTTAAAAAAGCAAAAACAAAAGCTGACATTGTAGACTTGGTCATGTTCTTTTCCGGCGTGTATTACAAAAAGTTCTCTGTTTACCCTGCGGTTGCGGTTAAATCCGACGCAGACGATCTTCAGCAGCTGATTTTAATGTTTATTTTTGCAGTCCTAACTTTCAGGCGGAATAGTTTTATGAGTTAGTCTGTATTTAAAATTTTCTATTTGAAGAATTTTCCAATGCATTTTACCATTTCTTTTTTATCAGTTTCAAAAAAATTCATTTGAAAACGGAAGTTTATTAGATAAAACACTGCTTAAATTTTTAAAATGTGTAAAAATAAATTTAATGGTAATAATACCACCCCCCCCTTTTTAAGTAAAGTTTGTTTCATGCGTAATAAATAAAAAATATCTTCTTAATAAATAAAAAAAATGTTTTCGAGGATAAAAAATTTTTCTTTGTCAATCTGTCAATCTTTTTATGTTAATTTTCTGCAGAATAAAACAATTTGTAAAATAACTTTTTTAAAAGTCATACCTCTAAAACATAAATTGGAAATGCGAAAAATTAATTATATCATGTGTTTTGCATAAATTTTGTATATATATATATTTTTTTTTTTCGGAAAAGGCTAATTTTATTTAAAAAGGCTGAAAAAAGTAAATTTTTTTTTTTAAAAAACAGTTACTAAAAATAGATTAACAGGAAAAAAATATGACTTGAATGCAAATTATAAAGCAATAAATGCATATATGACTAAACTCTGAAGATTCTTTCTGCGTGCTCATTAAAATCTGCAGACTTAACTGTAATAGAAAATGTTTAGTTTGAAATCACAGAAGTGTTTCGACCAGAGGTCGCCAAAAAAGTTAAAAAATTTCCTCCCTGCAAACTAAATATGTAAAGTGTATAGATTTAATATTTCTAATTCTAAATATGTTTCAAATTGCTCCAGCACATAGCATTTTTCTGAGAAATACTTTTATAATAATAACAATCCGTGATGTATTATTATATTAAATTGCAATGCTAGATAAAATTGAAATCATGAAAAAAGTATACTTTCACTTCTTAGATATCAAATTGATAAAATATAGCATGGAAATCTAGTTTGTTGATACTTGTACCGTGCATTTTTCTTTTTCTCCCCTCCCCCTTCTTTTCGTGTCCGAATTTACTATTTGCTGTCCATTAATATTCATTCCTTATGCCGCTGTAACTAGGGCATGTTTTAAATATTTCTCTTCATTTTCAAAAATTTTTGAAGTTAATATTTTTGTCACACTGTGATTTACAATATGGTGGTTTTTTTGTCACATATATGACGTGACGTATGTTACATGCAGTGACATAACAGTGACGTTACAATATTTTTTTAATTGCCGGAAAAATAAAATTTTACAATAAGTAACATGTTTTGAAGAATTTTTATAATTGTTTAAAGTTTTCTAAGAAGTTCACATCTCAGTCACAATGTGACATCACTGAGTGGTGGCATTTTAGTCACAGATGTGACGTGACCACAGTGACGTCACAATGACGTCACTGTGACCATGCATGCTATGAGGGTAAGACAGAAAGTGACCAAGGAAAAAATTCTGTTTTAGATAGATTTCCATCTTGGCAGGTCGATTTGTATATTACTTTTTCTTTCGGTACTGGTGTTGAAAGGTATCCAGCTAAAATATGGGTTCCAAATGCTCTGGACAGCACTAATTTCTTATAGTTTATTTCGCCAGCTTTAATCGCAGATATTTCTGCCATTAGTTAAGGCGAAGAAAATTGCTTTAAAATACTGGTGTTCAGATCATTTTGAGTCCGAATTTACGAGGGACAACTGGCAACACTAGTCGGGATCATGGATTTAAAGACAGGATTCGTTATGGACGTATTCATTTTTCATAGGATTTACTGCATTTTTATGTTCCGATTTAGAAACCACTTATTCGCTTTTTTGTGATAGAGGACGTCGCAATACAATTTTCAAATCACTGTTTTATAAGAACTGTATAGAATTTATTTACGCTAAATGTGTGAAATATTTTGCTGATTAAAAAGTATGTTTTGCTGGTTTTTATTAAGTATAATAGGTATTTAATGTGAAAAAAGATGTTGCGCCTGTTCATAATTAACTAAAAACAAATACATAAATACAGATAATTTAATTAAATACCGTCAACTGGGGTAACATTTGCCCAAATATGGGATAACTATGCCCAAATTTAGGAACTTTGGCCCAAGCTGCCACGGTGGAACCTGACGAATTATTTACAATGAGCTGCCAGCCTCACTTTAGTGCTGATACATATATTTTGCGACCAAAACTTTGTGGATAACTCAATCGATTTAACAAATTTAATCTTCTCTTTTGGACCAAAGTATCCCTTAAAGGGTCTTGTACCTTTTAAACACGTCGGAAATTAACGAAAAACTTCAAAGTTTGAATTAGTCTATCTTCAAAACCTTTTTATGTATAAACATGAAATTTTGGATATTGATTAAACAGATTCTGCTTTGTAATATGCTACCAACAGAAATTTATTAACCCTTTACAGAATTTGTGTATGGTTGAAATCAAAATAGCTCTTTTTTTATCCCATAAGTCATTGCGCGCATGATATCTTGAGAAAGTATGTATGGATTGTCATGAAAGTTGGTAAATATACTAAACAAATATGTGTGTTTAAAATGATCTACTTTTAAGTATTTACAATGGTAATATTTTTAATTATGACTATTTTTATTCATTAAAAATACAAAATTTTTATTTTTTTTACGAAAATATTTTTTTTATGTAGTTAATGAAATAATTTTAGCCTAAGAGTAGATCATTTTAAACACACATATATGATTAGTATCTTTACCGAATATCATGCAAATGCATACATACTTTCTCAAGATATCATGCGCGCAATGACTTATGGGGTAAAAAAAGAGCTATACTGATTTCAACAATACACAAATTCTTTAAAGGGTTAATAAATTTCTAATGGTAGCATATTACAAAGCACAATCTGTTTAATCAATATCCAAAATTTCATGTTTATACATAAAAAGGCTTTGAAGATAGACTAATTCAAACTTTGTAGTTTCTCGTAAATTTTCGACGCGTTTAAAAGGTACAAGACCCCTTAATAGGACAAAGTTACCCCAGTTGGCGGTAGTTACAAAACTCATAAAAATCATGTAAGAATAACATTAAACGTTTCGAGGTTGCTTAAAATTCCCTTTCAGAATTTTCGCTCAATGAAACTGGTTTATATCCACCTGAATATACTACTTTCACGCTCCTACTTAACCCTTTACCTGTGAAATATATTTGAGAAAAACGTGGCAAAAGCGAAGAAAAAAAAAATTCTCTCTTTAATTTTGCTCGTTATTATAATTAAACTAGGACTTCCCTCAGAGGGATTAGTCTGAGCGATATTACTGAGAACATAGATTTAATAGTAACATGTGGAAGCAAAGAAAATGAGATGTTATCTTTAATTGTCCATATGCTGCGAAAATTTGAAATGATGAAAATAAACGAATTGTAGAATTACAAAATCTTATATATATATACGTATACACTGTTTAAAAAAATGGGAAATCAAACCATTCAAGACAGCCATGCATGGATATAAAATTGAAAGTACGCAATATATTAAAAGTAAAATAGAAAATGATACACTAATTTACTTATATCGGAATTTTAACTGTATAAAATGATGTCAAGAGCATAATCAGACGCTCCGCACCAATTTGAGTAACTTTAAATGACAAATATATCATGTTTAAAAAGAATGGACTGTACTTTATATGGTGTGTGCTCCCCCGGAATAGTTAATATTGTACAATATCTGTTTTCCACGGATGCAATGAGGTTGTCGATAACATTTAAGGAATTTTCTTCTCAAAATCTAATATAGTATCAAAGTACCGAATACATCAAAAGTGGCATGCAATGCTTCGTTAGAGTGTGTTTTAGATATGCTCGATCGGATTTAAATGATGAGTGTATGCTGGCCACTACATACGCTGTATTGTTTTGTTTTCAAACATATTCTGCACAAGTTGAGCTGTTTTAGCATGTATTAAATAAAAGAAATCGGCAATGATTACAACATAAAGTATGACACAAGATCTGAATATATCGTCTGCATAACTTTTGAGCTGTCCAAGTGTCATTTGAAGTAATTTACAAATCCATACATATTTATTCAGCAAATCATGCAAGCTAACATACGCCAATATGAACCCGATTACAAAATTTCACCAGAATAAGTTAATATATAAAAAATCTACTAATAATAATTGAGAATATGACCTTATGATAAAATGTCTAGAAAAATGAATCAGATAAAAAATTCATATCACATTTAAAACGGCACTTCCCTCTGTTAGTGGCCTTGGCGAGAGAGAGAAAAGCCTAGAGAAGGAACACTTTAACAAGTACTTTCGGGAAACCTACTCACTGTTTCATACAGGTCTTTATTCAATATTTACACAATTTATTTAATGCTAGGTGGGTATCTATCAGTTTTGTTGCATTTAAATCGCATGTTTTGCGGAGCAAATGCAGCATTATGAAATATTTAAAGTTGCTGTACCTAATAATTCCAAATTAATGGTAATTGAGATCGCTTTCCATTAATTTCATCTTTTTAAATTTTAAATTTTTTAGAAACCATTCATAGAGACAATTGTATATTTTAAAACTAACCAGAAGCAAAATTTCAAGATTTTGGGCTCAGCAGTAACAGAGAAATAGAAAATTTTTGAATTTTTTTTGTTTCTGCACTGTTTTATATAGCGACATTTTTAGAAATTGTTCTATTGCGAGAATTTACGTCATGATAAATACAGCCATGTCGATTTTCATGTTTATATTCCTAACAGTTCCATGTTCTTCGTTACTTAAATCATCTTTAGATCTTTTTCCGCTTTGTTTAGTCTTTCTATTTTTTAGAATTCGTTCTACAACGAGCATTTACATCTTATTAATTACTACCATGCCAAAGTTCTAGTTTCTAACCCCAACAGTATCCCAAAAATTTCAGTATTCCAAATAAATCATAGTTTAGAACCTTTCTAGAAATTTTTACGTTTATCCGTCAAATTGAACCTTTTAGAGAGCGTTCATTACGAGTATTTACATCTTAAAAGTAACTACCGCACCAAATTTAAAGTTTCTAACCCAATCAATATCGCAGAAATCACAATTTTAGAACTTTTTTGCTCCTGCAGCGATGTAGGTTCTTCCACGGACATAAAATAGTCTTTTTTTCGGAGCAGAGATGGCCACCAGCATTTTTTTTAAGTTGGCTATGTAGTTTCATAGATAACACCTCACAAACGTACAAGCATTAATAATATTATATACTTTATAATATTATAACGCTTTATAATATTAGCATTAGATGTACAGATACAAAAGCCATTTATCTGTTACAAACTAAAGTGCCGGCGTTGCCCAGAATTTGAAGGATGTTTGTTCTGAAAAATCAATTTCAAAATTTAACATACAACACAAAACAAACATTAAAAAAGCAGTCGAAATGTTGTTGAATGAATCATATGAAAACGCTACATAAAAATGTATAAATGCATATAACAGACGCAAAAGAATACAGCTATAAATGAACTTATTTCAATTTATAATTGGAGCAATAATGTTAAAATACGTCAATATTTCCCTAATCGGGTTTTTATCATGCTTCAATACATTTTTCACACTCATATGACTTATACTATATCCACCATGCCCTTTATATTTCCAATATGACGTAATATTTTCCTCTTTCACGTGGAAACCTTGAAATAGAAAAGTTATGAAGTTATATTCACTTTCATTTAAATTCGTCAAACCATTTATTTCATTTTCATATTTCACGTGAACATCTTGCAATAGAAAAGTTATGACGTAATATTCACCTTTTTTTAAAATTCGGCAAACTATTTATTTCATTTTCATTTTTCACGTGGAAATCTTGCAGTAGAAAATTAATTGTTGTAGTAGTAATTTTATTGCGTTTTTTAATTGTTGGCAACTGCTATAACGAAAAGTGTTTAAATTTGATAAGAAATTGCTGGTAAATTGATGGTTTTTTATTAATTAAAAATTAACTATAAGTTATTTCGATTCCGGATTACTTTAGTTGTCTCGGCCATGTTTTAATACACATGTACGTATCTCTTCACAATTTTGGCTTCCAAATTGTGGATTTTTTATAGAATTACAAACAGACAGATAGACAAGTTTTCATTTTTATATATCTCTCTATTCTATAAAAAGTAACTAACGCTGTCACCGCCGCCGCCGCCGCCGCCGGTTTTGAATTTTTTGTGACCGGAGGTCTTTCTTCGTTAATATTAAGAAAACTATTGCATACAAATATATGAAAATCGGTGGTATTATAGCGAAATGTTTGATCAACACACTAATGCATACAGTTTTCAAATCGAAGAATTATTTTAAGAGATATTTAATGCTAAAGTTGGACAAAATCGTTCCATTAAAAAAAATTTATAAGAGCAAAAGCTATACATGGGAATTTAATCATTTTTAGATCATTTTATTCAATAGAAGATCCCGGTCTGCAGATTTCATTAATTTTTTTAATTTGACTCATTTTGGGAGGTTTTATTTCTATTTTAAATTCAAATATTCAGCATTTTGACAGATATTTTTTACATATTTTAGAAAATGGTATTAATTTAAACTGTTGCCAACTGTATAAAAAGCGCAAACAATAATGTTTGCTTCAAATAAAAAAAATTATTTACACGTTACTATTATAAACAGAAAAAAACCTTCAAATTAGAATTAAATAATTAGGTATAAAAAGCAGGCAATTATTGAAAATTACGCCATAAAAACTATATTTACATGTGAATTTTAAAAGAGAAAGGATATTGTAAAATAAATTCATTAACATGCGTTAGAAATCTGGAATAGAACAAATTACGTCACATTACACTTATTATGCAAAATGAACAAAAAATAGTATTGCAAAGCAGTTTAAATTTAAAAATTGCTCGAGACAAAATATTAGAGGTTAAATATTAGATTTTTTCAAAATTTTATTATTTGTCGTTTGATGTGAGGTGTTCAGCTATAAGTATGCAAATTTTTGTGTTTCCAACATAATTAGGGGCTGAGTTAGAAAAATTGCTTAAAATACACAAGTTAGAGCCCAGAGGGTTAAATATTAGACCTTTTTCAAAATTTTATTATTTGTCGTTTGATGTGAGGTGTTCAGCTATAAGTATGCAAAATTTTATGTCTCCAACTTAATTAGGGGCTGAGTTAGAAAAATTGCTTAAAATACAGAAGTTAGAGACTGGAGGGTTAAATATGACTTTTTCAAAATTTTATGATTTATCGTGTTATCGCAAGTGTTCAGCTATAAGTATACAAACTTTCAAGTCTCCAACTTAGTTAGGGGATGAGTTAGAAAAATTGCTTAAAATACATAAGTTAGAGCCCAGAGGGTTAAATATCAGACATTTTTCAAAATTTTATTATTTGTCGTTTGATGTGAAGATTTCAGCTATAAGTATGCGAAATTTCATGTCTCCAACTTAATTAGGGGCTGAGTTAGAAAAATTGTTTAAAATACATAAGTTAGAGCCCAGAGGGTTAAATATTAGACTTTTTAAAAATTTTATTATTTGTCGTTTGATGTGAGGTGTTCAACTATAAGTATGCAAAATCTCATGTCTCCAACTTAATTAGGGGCTGAGTTAGAAAAATTGCTTAAAATACAGAAGTTAGAGACCGGAGGGTTAAATATGACTTTTTCAAAATTTTATGATTTATCGTGTTATCGCAAGTGTTCAGCTATAAGTATGCAAATTTTCATGTCTCCAACTTAATTAGGGGCTGAGTTTGAAAAATTGCTATAAATACACAAGTTAGAGCCCAAAGGGTTAAATATTAAGCCTTTTTCAAAATTTTATTATTTGTCATTTGATGTGAGATGTTCCGCTATAAGTATGCAAAATTTCATGTCTCCAACTTAATTCAATTAGGGGCTGAGTTTGAAAAATTTCTATAAATACACAAGTTAGAGCCCAAAGGGTTAAATATTAAGCCTTTTTCAAAATTTTATTATTTGCCGTTCGATGTGTGGTGTTCAGCTATAAGTATGCAAATTTTCAAGTCTCCGACATATATAGTTTCTGAGAACGGGCTCTGTGACAGACGGACAAACAGACAGACAAAGGAGTGAGACAGGTAGGGTTTCGTCAGATGAACGAAACTCTAAAAACATGCTGCGGATGATTGTAACAACATCCTAAAATTACATTACCATCAGCGATCTACCAATCCCGAATTTAGTTTATATTCGTTTCATATATTCTTATTCTTTTGTGCGGCCCTGTAAAATAATTATCAATATTATATACAGTAAAACCTCTGAATAGCGGACACCCCGAGAATGCAGAATTTGTCCTCTATTTAGAGGTGACCGCTACTGAGAGTAAAACATGTACAGTTATTTAAGAGTTGGTAATCGAAAAAATGTCCGCTAAATAGAGGTATCCGCTAATCGGGTGTGTCCGCTATGGAGGTTTTACCAGTAAAACTTCTGAATAGCGAACACCTCGGGAGGGCAGAATTTGTCCTCTATTTGGAGTTGTCCGCTACTGAGAGTAAAAAATATACAGTAATTTAAGGGTTGGTAATCGAAAAAATGCCCGCTAAATAGAGGTGTCCACTAATCGGGTGTGTCCGTTATGGAGGTTTTACTGCATAATAATATCATCCTTTACAAGAAAATTGCATGTTGTATGATAGACAGACAGACATCCAGAGAAAGATAACCTCCCCGGATCAATAAACACTCATGTTCGTTTAGTGAGTGTTTATTGATTGAGTGTTTATGAGCGTTCTGAACATGTTTTTGTTCATGTTCAGAACTTGTTCGTTTACGGACACGTGTATGCTGTAGCTGATGACAAGCTGTTATGTTTTTAGCTCGAAACGCGTCCTGTGTTTTGTTTTAATTTTATGGTGATTTTTTACAAAGTTTTATTATTTTAATTACTCATGTCTTTTGTTTTAATCATCCACAATTGTATGTCATACAACCTGCCAGATTTTATACAACAGGCTAAAAACGGTCACCGTGGTACGGAATACTGTATTATTATTTGTTTGCCCACCAAAACTGGTTGCCACGGGTTGTTGCAAGGTTTGTGATCACGTGGTTGAAACTGATCTATTCAATATTACTGCGTGTGTATTTTTTTTTTATTTGCTCCATGTGTTCAAACCAGTTGTCTACGAAAACATCAACCGGTGAAAGTGACGCACACCAAATTTCTGTGACGTATGCAGATAAATTGTGCTTTTTTAAGAGTTTTTTCTATATAATTTTTAAACGGTTTGGAACTTATTTTTCATAGTAGGTGCATTCAGTAGGCGACCGTCATAGGTACCTTCTGGTGCAATCAGAAACGAAATCCGACAAATATTTTTTGAGTTATGCTTGACGAAAGGTTTTTATTAGGCTTTTTTTTTAGTAGGACATGGCGTTAATATCCATCGTAGTAGTAAAGTGTCCGAACAGTAATATTTCGCTGAGTATTAGCCTTCGCTTCGCTCAGACAACTATTAGAAATAGAAAAAAAAATGAAATAATACTATATTCAATGTTTTCACATAAATGGACGATGTTAAAATGGGGAAGAAGTGAAAATTACAAAAATCCGACAAATGGCACGAAACTGCCGAACCTTTCGCGGGAAAGCATCGCCATCTTATTAAGGGTGTTCTCAAATCCAAAAAGGCAACTTTCTGACATAAGTTTTAATTTATTTTTGTTCGAAAATGCGTGAAACTATCTGATATTGTTCAGAAAATATGTTATCGAGCTGTTTTTTCCCTTTTTTTTTTGCAAACACAATCAATCTTTCAGGAAAGAGTGTCAAAGTGGGCGTTTTGAACTGAATTTCCGCGCGAAAGAAGAAAAAGCACTCAAGAGCGGGCGAAAAACGGGTTTGTCACGTAATTCAAAAAGCTTCTAAATCAATAGGTAATGGATTGATCAAAAATCCAAATCGCTTCCATGGTCAGGCTTTCCAATTTTATATTTTTCCGTTAAAAAAGGAATTTGTAAATGTGTAAAAACCTTTTGCGCTTGTTGAGCAGAACAGTTAAGAACAGCCTTAAGAAAATGGTAAATCACATATTATGTATATGACGAACTGATTTCGGGCTTCACGGAATTGAAACATCGATTTTTCTCTTGCCCGAACTCAGTTCGGGTATTCAAAAACTGGCGCATTCGCGTTACCCGAACTGAGTTCTAGCGCCACAAGCAAGGAGTTAAAACGGCTGCTGAGATATTGCCAAATGTTCTAAACTTTTCACTTCTAAAATCGGCGAAATACACGTTTATTATTGTTTTAGCAGATTTATTTTCTGGAATTTCACTATCCTACCTAGAACGGCTGCTGAGGTATGCCTAAATGTTCTAAACTTTTCGACTCCTCTCCCTTTAAACCTCTTAGGAGGGGAATTTTCAAAAATCTTTTCTTAATCCGTGCCTATGTCATAAGAAGTATTTCCCCCTATATATATATATATATATATATATATATATATATATATCAGGGTTCGTAAATATCATGATACTTTCGAAAATATCAAAAATATCCGATATTTTGATATATATCCGATATTTTCGATATATATCCGATATTTTCAAAGCAGCCAACTTACCGCTGATAATAAATGTTTTCGAGCATAATATAGATTAGAAACTAAAATATATTACACTTAACATGAAAACTTAAAGAATATTCTAAAAATGCATTTTTCTTTTTCTTTTTTTTTTTCACTTAGAACAAAATTGAAGATGAAATAATTGAAAACAGTAACAATTTGATTTATACACTTATATATAAAAAAAAATAACTATAGGATTAAAAAAATAATCAGATATTTTTAAAACAAAATTTTAAATACAAAAAAAAGTTTTTTTAACCCTAGATCTACCGGGAATTTTATTCAAGTTTTAATAAAACGTTCTACACCAGAATTTTTATTTAAAACTATTTAACTTATTTATTTACCTTATTTTTGTCTGGTTTATATACTTAGTTTATTTTAAAGAAATTTCTGGTTTGAATGAATATTTTGTATGTACCTGTCGGGTCCAATGGACCCGTCTGGTAGACGGAGGGTTAATTGAAAAATTTAACATAAATGTAAGTATAAAATGTTTTATTTCATATTTCCTAACATGCTGTATAGTTCAAACTCAACTGAACCAAAACTTGAGAAAAGATTCTTTTCTAATGAAGCTGTATATAATTGCTTATTTAAATTAGTCAGTAAATCTTTCAATGGTTGTTCTGAATTAATTATGTCCCACATAATTATTAGTTCAACATTAAAAAAAAAAAAAATGCTTCAAATCTAAAGTTTGAAAAATATATTTGTTTTCTTTTTTGGCTAAAAAAAAAGTCACATCCAGAAGAGACAAGTTTTTTATCTACAGATTCAGAGTCAGTAACAGTTGAAAATTTATTTCATTTACACTGAACTATTACGAATTACGACTGAAAATATCAAAAATATCTTGTGCACATTCATATTATGAAAATAAATATCAAATGCAGAAAATATGAAACATCTTGATATATTGAAAATAAATATCAAGAAATTTGAAAATATCAAACATCTTGATATTTTGAAAATAAATACAGGATATATATCCATTGATATATATCAACGAACCCTGGCTGTATATAAATGATTATCAGAATTACATTTTATCTTTCAATGGCTGTTCTGAATTAACTGTCTAACATAATTATTAGTTCTACATTTAAAAATAAAAGTTTGAAACATAAAGCTTGGAAAAGGTTTGTTTTCTTCTTTTCCTAAAAAAGTCACTGCCAGAGGCAAAAGTTCATGATCTACAGAATGACACAATCAATAACAGGTGGAAATTTCATTTACGCTTGCTTTGAATGTGAAAAATATCAAAATTTCCTTGTACAGTGATATTTTGAAAATAAATATCAAATATACAAAATATCAAACATCTTGATATTTTGAAAATAAATGTCAAGAATTTGAAAATATCGAAAATATCAAAAATCTTGATATTTTAAAAATAAATATCGGATATATATCAAGATATATATCATGATATATATCCATTGATATATATCAACGAACCCTGATATATATATATATATATATATATATATATACTATATATTATATATTATATATATATATATCGATATATATATATATATATATATATATATATATATATTTATATCTGAATTTTGTCATGCTGTAATTCTCGAATTTTTGAATTGATTTGGATAAAATTTTTCATATGCATAATACATACTAATGTCTCGACCGAGTTCATTGGCCAGTTTCAATCGCCATCTTGTTTCAAAATGAAGGCCATTTGAATTTTGTGAAAACGTTTGGAAATTTTTAAGTTTCCTAACTTTCTCTTTAAAATGATCTATGCTGTTAACTTACACTGTGTGACTCTTTAAAATATCTTTTAATGTTTCTAACATTCTGTTTAAAATGATACATAAGAGTTTTCATTTTGTGAAACGTAACATTTTCTACAAGTATACAATACTAGAAAACATTAAAAAAAATTCAAAAATTCCATTGGCCGCCGTTTTGAAACAGGATGTGGGGATGAAGCTGGCCAACGAACTTGGTCGAGACATTAGTATATACTATGCATATGGAAAATTTCATCCAAATCGGCTAAAAAATTTGAGAGTTACAGCATGACAAAATTCAGATGTATATATATATATATATATATATATGTATATATATATCTGTCCTTAGTACTGTATAAAAATATTTAAATTAAATTAATTTACTTCAATATATTTCACTTGGTAATGATGGACGCTAATACAAGTTATAATATATGTATTTATATGTTTGTAGAAATGTTATTATCTGTAGATATATACCCCCCCCACCCCACCCCCCAACAACATAGAAACCTTAATTATATTAAGTGATTAATATAAACAAACTTTAAAATTATTATTATAGTACCTTATTTGGAATTATTATTAATTTACTTAATTTTACGTAAATAATTAAACATAAAAAATAATTGTAGCACATTATATTAAAGATGTTAAATGATTATTATCTACTATATTCAGTTGTGCTGTTTTAGAATGATCTTGTTGTGCCGTCTTAAAGTAATTTTATAGGTTCAGATATTAGCAATATTTTAAATACGCATTTTTTCTACAAATTTTCTACTGTTATATTTGTAATATATAATAGATGGCACCACTATATAATATAACTACTGATTTTGACGTGAATTTATTCATATACAGACATTCTTAATTTTTAATTTTATGTAGAAACGCTAGATGGCAGCATTAAATAATTATTTATTTAGTTCTATATAATGTTGCCATCATCTTTGATATTTAATATTTCTCTTAATTGTTAATTTTTTTAATTTTAAACAAATACTTCTTAATGTATTTTGGTTATAATTTAAACCAGGATCATTAAAAAAGCAAGTAATAATAATTATTAAATGGACTAAATTTATTAATTATAATTGTTATATTTCAAGAATGTGTATATATTAAGCGGCAACCGTCTGGCTTCGTTTTTGACTGTGTCAGTTATTGGGCGGGATTTTTGCTGTGATAAAATTGGTTAAATTTTTGAGTCATGGTCAATATGGTGATGCAGTTCTCTCGCTAGGTATGTCTTTGATTTTAATTGTTTCATTTTTTAATGTTGTTCTTTGATGCGGATATTGCATTGATTAGTAATTTTTCTTAATTCAATTTATTTGGCATGGTGGTTTTATAATTATTGGTGTATAGTCGTTAGGGTACATATGGAATTCAATTTTTAGCTTATTGCTGGATTCTATTACAGAAATCGACTATGTTTTTTGCTTATATATGTATTTTATATACAGTCGTGGAAAAAAAAAGTAAACACCCCCTACTAACTCCTCAACAAATCATTGTAGAAGAAAGTTACTGGTACCGAACGATTGGATATAAAGTCTACTTTTAAATGATGTATATAAAATTTTCTTAGGGGGTCATCTACATATTAAAACGAATCCAAACTTCATTTTTTGCAATGGCAATACCCAATTTTAACGAGATATTTCAAATCTTCGTTTCAAACTATACCTAGACACCAAATTTCAAGTCATTTGAATGATAAGTTTTTGAATTATAAACATTCAAAATTTAGTTCTTCTAATGTTAAATTACATTTTCATATTTTTATTTATATCTCCCAAAATTATGCTCCTAATGTGCTAATTTTTTTGTAGTAATAATACTAATGTACCCAAACATAAATAAGCTGAATTTTCAATTTTTATAATTTTATGATATGAATTATGAATTATGAAATTAATATTCGAAAAAATTATGAATTGCAACCTACAATTTTTTTGATGGATTTAGATTTATTAAGTCCTGCTTTATGGAAATTCAAAAATTTCACATTTTTCTTCCAAATAGTTTTCAAATTATGCTTAAAAAACGGCAAAATGATGGTTTAAGGGGCCGTCTATGATGGAAGTGAGTAAACATTTTGAAATTCATTCTGCTGTACTGTAATCTAACACGCTTTATTGACTCCTTGAGTGGCGCTTAAGGTGCCTTGATCAAGGAAGGGGCTCTCTCGGTTAACAATCCAGTACGGAACTTCAATTTGGATACAGCCCTTAAAATACGCTCGTTTTAAAATAATTAATTTCTCGGAAACTTATGGTACGAATCGTATAAAAATTCGTTTTTAGGCTAATGGAAGGGTGTAGAGTTCATTTATGCTGTCAGAATTGGGTACTGCTTTTGAAAAAAACAAAGTTATGGTTCGTTTTAATATGTAGAGGGCCCCCTAAGAAAATTTTATATACATCATTTAAAAGTAGACTTTATTTCCAATCGTTCGGTAGCAATAACTTTCTTCTACAATAATTTGTTGAGGAGTTAGTAGGGGGTGTTTACTTTTTTTTTCCACGACTGTATACTTGAAAAAGTGAAATACTGTATAAGCTTCCGGCTTCATTCATCCATTTAATCTATTGTTTGTTTATGATACATCTTTTTGTGGTTCAACATTATTTAGCTGGTAATTTGTATCTTTTGTCTTTAATAGGATATTTTATCAAAATTTGGTGGTTTTTCATATGTTTATATGGATTTATCGTCCGCAATATGCTAGTGAATTAGTGATATTTTGCTTGATTCTGTATTACTAGTTAAAGGTTCCATCTTTATTTTGTATAATGTCAGTGTTATGAATTGTGGCTGAATTTATTATTTAATTTTAGTAATAGGAAATCGATGATGATTTGTAATTATATAATGGTTATGTATATATATATATATAAGGATATATGTATATACATATATATATAGTATATATATAATTTTATTAATATTAATAATATTTATTGTTAATTTATTAAAATTAAAACACTGAATATGGTTAAATAAAATAAATGATTGATTTTTCTATTTTATTATTCTTTTCAATTAAGTGAATTATTATCTTTGTCAAAATACTTTTGAGCGCTACTGTATATATATATACAGAGAGAGAGAGAGAGAGAGAGAGAGAGAGATTTGGAAAAAAAAAACATAAACAACATTTTTTGAATGCATTGAAATATTTTAAATAATTTGAATGCAAATCTAATTTTGTTTAGAAAGCGATAGAAAATAAATCATATTAAACATGGACACATTTTAATTTCTTATATAAAACTCAGCAATTGGTTACGTGAATCAAATTTTCTTGCATGCATTTCATCCGTCTCTAATAAAAAATTAAGGGGACTCTTCACCCACTTGAAAACACCCGCTCCGTAAAGTTAAACTAATGGGCAAGTTGTTTTCGAATTTCTCGTTTAAATTTGAATATTTTTAAACATTTTTTTTTTCATAGGATAACTGAGGTCTTACTTTAATATTGTTATTTTTCACTTTTTCGATTTCGGTTGCAGATTTATTTAACAAAAGTACTTTTACTTTCGGAACCAGTTTCGAAATTGAAAGTTCCTTTAAAAAAAAAATCTGCAACCAGAATCGAAAAAGTAAAAAACACTCATAGAAAGATTGAGCTAAGCTATCTATCCTATGCAAAAAAAAAAAAAAAAGAAAAAAGAAAAAAGTTTGAAGATATTCAAATTCAAACGAGAAATTCGAAAACAACCTGCCCATTGGTTTAACATTATAGAGCGGGTATCTTTAAGTGAGTGAAGAATCCCCTTAAGAAAATAATAATGATTTTAAAGCCTTTTTTTATTGTACTTTTTTGTTGTTGTTGTTGTCAGTTTAAAAGCAAGAAAAATATTAATGATCGCCAATAGAACCTTTGACAGGTGTCACATTTTACAGGTCTGAAGTCTGAATTAATGTATAATCTGAAAATGTATTTCAGAAATTTCTCACGCGAATCTGGTTGCTTTCAAAAAAGAACAATATAATTAAAAAAATTACTTTAAAATATATCAACCAGAAATATATTTCAGATAAAGTTTTATAGAATATTTTTCCCATTGTTATTTTACATAATCTGTATCTTGGTAAAGTAAATCTTGAAATCCAAGCTGGTTTTGCTACTAGTATGGACAGGATTGTTTTATCAAAACAAAATTAAATATTCAATTCATCCGTTTCACAAGCGCGCATGAGTGAACTGTGTCTAATAATTTATGATAGTACTTAAACATATTTTGAATTTCTCAAATGAAACTCAACAGTCGGTTACGCGAATCAAGTTTCCTTGTTCGCATTTCATGCATTTGTAATAAGAATTGAACAAAAATTTAAATTTTAGAAATTATGCAAATGATAATGATTATAAAGGAATCTTTTTAAACCCCTTGAAGGGCGGTGATGCAGTTATGGCATCATCTAATTTTAATCCCTAATTGCCGCATTGGCATCCGAATTTTCGAATAAAAATTTCACTTTTATTAAGTACTCTAAAATATACTTTTAGATGTTTATAAAAAAAATTTCTGGTCAATGCTAGTGTCAGTCAATTATTTCAACATTTTACGAATACAAGTACTCTGCCCCTGAAGGGGTTAACAGGAAGCCTTGTAAAAGTCGCCAATAGTACTTTTGAAAGGTGATATGTTGAATTATATGATGAATGAATATGATGAATTAAAGCGCAATCTGAAAATTACTTCTGAAATTTCTCACGCTATCTTTTTGCTTTTAAATGAAAAAAAAAATTAAATTACATTAAAAATACGCCAACCGCGAAAATATTACAGATAAAATTTTATAGAATTTTTATTTTATTTTTTGTTTTGTATGGCAATTTTAATCTTGATATCCAAGATTTTTCCAACATTAGTTTCGGCAGGGTACATTTTACAAAACAAAATTAAATGTTCAATTTATCCATTTTAAAAGCACCCACGACTGAAATCTCTCCAACAATTTATGATAGTACTTGCACACATTTTGTGATATTGATGTCATATATTGCTATTTCTTACACGCTTTTGATCAAGTTAACTTTATTCATGAAAGTAAAGATAGAATTTCATAATCGATTCTCTTACTTTTATTTAATTCTTGTTGTGTTAGAGTTTTGTGAATGACATCGGTTATCAAGGACGGTACAAAATTTTCATATGTTAAGAACTTAATTATTAATTAAAAGATGAATTTTAACACTAGAAACGCCGGAAATTTTATTTAAGCGTTATAAAATTATTTTACACCGGAATTTTTATTTCAAAATGTTTCACTTATTTATTTAAGGAAACAATGGAACAATAAAGCTATTTCTCCATGGTAAATTTGAAACTTATTTTAGAAAGAAATTTCTGGTGAGAATCTAAATAATTTTTTTTTTTGGCACCGGTCAAAATGACCGGTACGGCGGTTCTAGTGTTAAACAGCTTTTCAAGCTGCTCCTTAATGGGTTAACAAGAGTGTTCGTACGCTTCAAGGACTTTCAAGGATCTTTTATCAGCATTTTGGCAAAGTAATATTTTCCTTATTTAATGAAAACAAAATTGTATCATCAGATAAAGCGACCATTACTTTACCAAATTTCTGGTACTAAAACACCTAAAGTGTCCTGAATCCTTCGATGCGTACGAAACTTGAAAAATTATACTTTTTTTTCTGAATTCATATACTCACTGATATTCGTTATGTAGGTCAAAACTCTTTTTCATACAATATTTTTCATACAATACATAATTCTGATAGTAAGTCCAGCAAATATTGACTGTTTTCCTACTTTTCTTATTTTATGTTTTTTCTTTTACAATGCAATTCATAAATAACCATAAAATATTTAGTAAAATTTTCCTGGTTTCCTCTGAACCGAACTTTTAGACCTTTATTTTCCTTTTTTTCGGAAGCAGATAGATCTGATTGCAATAGATAAATTGCAATCAGATAAGTATATCCGAGACTTATCAATTGTAACTACACCTTTTCACTTTTCACATGCCAAATAATTTTCATAGAACACTCTGTACATAGTCTTACTCTGAGAAACATGTTTCCGCATAAGGCTGTGACGATAATGTATTTGTTTATGAGATTTTATAACTTTATTTACAGTTCCTATAGAGATTCTTAAAGATTTTGTGATAGTTCTTTGGGGTGTAAGGTTTTCTTTTAAAACAGAAATGCGACTTTAAATATAGAAAATAACTGAAAGTGCATTTGTTGTTTATTATTAATTATGTCACTTATTTTACATGTAGAAATCTCAAAAACATGTTTTCAAAGATTTTTTGAGTAATAAAATAAGAGTATTTCTCTTCATAAAGCGCAAATATATAGTCTGCGATCCATTTGTTTTATTTTCTAGCGACATTTTAAAGCAAATAATATGTTTAATGATGTAGACTACAATTAAATCCTAATCTGAATCAACGCCATGCAGATTTTATTTATTTTAATTAAATTTAAACCTAAGGTGTGTCCCACAGAAATAAAACCACCATGATTGTGTGCTGTAATTGAACACGAAATAAACCAATAAGAACGAAACAAATATATTAAGAAAGTCTATACACAAATACATATTTACAAGGAGTAACTCACTCCCGGCCTTACCTGGGCAGGAAAAAAAATGTATTTGTAAAAAAAGAGGAGAGAAAAATATCCCGCCGAAATAAAACCACTACAGTTAATAGACAATATATCCGCCATGGTTATATATGACTTGGAATATACGATGTGGCATACCATTTAACAATCCTTGGAGGACAGTAGAATCAATATTCTTCCACGCTTCAATGATGACGTTCTTCAATTTTGTCACAGACTGAAACTGTCTACCATTGGCATATACAGCCCAACTGAGCACACCTCACACATTTTCTTGGGGATTGAGATCATAGAAAAAGGGCAAACCATTCCATGACATGCACCCGATTATCCAAAAACCATTCCCAGGTGGATTTTGCAACGGGAATGGAGGTCTTGTGCTGCTGGAAAATCCAATTTAATCCAAAAATTCTCTTTTCAAATGGCAGTAAATGGTTTTCTCGCATTTCTTGGTAATCGGTAGCCTTCATGCGGCCTGAGAGATAAGCCAGGTTGTGTTTACCTCCTTAGCCGAATCTTCCCCGCACCATTAATGAGCCTCCACCTTGCTGTCTTTCGGAAAAAACTTCCTCTTATTTCCTCATGTCATACCAATAGAAAGCAAGGCCGTCTGGCCGATCCAAATAATTTTTTTTGTCATCTGAGACTATAACACGAAGCCACTGGTCCTACCAGGTTTAATGATATTTGTCCCAATCGACTCTACTTTGCATGCGAATAGCTTTCAAGATGGGCGGCTGTTTCCTTTTCTTATATCGTAAGATGCTTGTATTAAAAAAGGGAACAGCGTGCTAGAAAAAGCAAGACTGAGCCAACTTGCTTTTTCTAGCACGCTGTTCCTTTTTTTATTCCTATCTTGCACTGAAGAAGAATCTCGCTGTAGATACAAAACAGCTGTTTGCTGCTTTTCATGCATTATTTGTGCATTTTAAACGTTGGTTTACTGCTTTTTAATATTCCTGCACAAAGGCTTTAATTGTTATTTTAAGATGCTTGTATTTTATTCTATTCGTGACAGGGTTGATTTTGTCACAGGGTTGTTATCATCTTTGGCCAACTGTTTTAGGGGAATACCACCTAGTGAAAGACGACGCAAAACTTCTCTTCCCTGCCTGGAAGTCATTTTTCTGCATGTACACCTCGGTTTTTTATACCCGTACGCAATGCTCTGATGTAAAAAATTGTCTATTAAGGTTTTAGATCGTTTGATTTGCTTAGATATTGGTCTGTGGGAAAGACCTTGTTCCATAAAAGCTGTTATTTGCCCTTTCTCAAACTTTGATAGCTGGGTTTTCTTTCTCATTACAATACGACAGGAGAAATAGAAAATACAACCATCTAAAGTCTGCACAAAGTCGACTTGCACAGATTAAGAATACTACGACTTCCTGACGTCAAAAAAATGTTGAACTGCTGCAGCTCAAATGTCGGTAGTTACCAATAAATACTAATATTGGCAGTGGCTTTATTTCGGTGGGACACTTTTTCGCCCTCTTTTTTTTACACATTCATCTTTTTCTCCAGCCCATGCAGGGCAGAGAGTGAGTTACTCCTTGTAAATATGTATTTGTATATATACATTCTTAATAATAAGTATACTTTTCTTAATAAGTGTATGAAGATATGCATAGAACTGAACCAAATTTTTTGTGTATGTATTTGGCTGTGGTCACCAGTTTTTCCTTGAAGTTGAAAATATTCTGCCGGAAGGGATTGCTGTAATTGCAGTTTTTGTGCCATTTTTTTCTATTTTAACATCGATAAGTGTATGAAGTTATAAATAGAATTGAACCAAATTTTTTATGTATGCTTTTAACTATGGCCAACATTTCTTCCTTGAATTTGGAAATATTTCGCCGGAAAGGGGCGCTTTGACAGCGATTTCGTATAATTTTCTCGGTTTTCCGTAGTTCTGTTGGGCATCGGCGGCTCGTGCAGTGACGGGAACTCGCGTCCTAGTAAGCTGGCTTTTAGCAAACAGCTGATGTACAACAGCTAATCATTATATATATTACGCTATAGTATGTGGCACAAAAATCGCGATTATTCGTTTATAGTTTAATGACAGCGCCCGAATCATTGGTTATTGAACAGCATTTAATGCATCTCCATATCTGTAGGGGGGAAAGGGGGGGTTACCGTAGGGGTGACCATGTTCTGTAGCCAAATGCCGCTAAGTTTGTCGCCAACTGTTGATTTCTCTAATATTTCGCAAAATTCCCATAGACTTCCATTGTAAACCAATAGGGTTTACTTGCTTACAGAAAATCAGCAAACTGAGATATTTTAATGCAACAAAAACTAATATTAACTTTATAAAATCGTTATATAAAATCGTGTAGTTGGCTTTATTATGGTATCATTTTACCTGTCATTTTATCATTTTACTAAAGGTGAATACTTGTTTTTCAAAAAAGTGGTGCCAGTCAGCAATTTCAACGACCGTTAAGGGGCTAAATACAGTAAGACATCCTACGATAAAATCCCACGGGATGGTAGAAAATTCTATTTTAGAGTAGTTGTAGTCTTAGCAGGTACACCGACCTAATTGTTTTGTATTCTTTTCCCAGGGATCAAGATATTATCAGTTTAAGAAATTCATTATTTGCAGATTACGTTTTAGACGGGTTTCTTTAAAACCAGGTTATGTTGTAGGTGGGTTCCTTAATAAGCACCGTTTTCTCAGGTTATACTGTATTTAAATTGAATAAATATACACTGTTGAAAGGTTTTAGCCCTTCCAAGCTTTTTAAGAGCCCCCCCCCCCCCCCCCATTGGCATGACTCGCTTGTTACGATCCTGAAACGATACACGCATTCGTAACGTTCAAAACTTTTAAAAATTCATTTAACGCGTGTAGAGCGTCGTAAAACGTTTGGGAATAGATTCAGAGGTGGACATTCTGAGCGAATTCGGAACGGTCTAACGGTTAATGAGCCATGAACCGAAGACTTGATTTAAACGTCAGTCAAAAATCAACCCCCCCCCCCCCCCCCGCCAAAAAAAAAAAAAACAGACACTGAGTAGTAATTTAAATTTGCTTATTATTATTAAGCTAAGAATTAAGAATGAATTTTAAATATATCAAGAAAGGGTGTTCTTTCTTAACTGGTTTAAAAAATTTAATTAAATTCAAGTTTGCATTTTTGCCTTTTAACACACCTACATCAAGTTTTAATTCTCTGGCATACTTTTTTCATGTAGAGCTGGACTTAGGATAAAAGAGGCTTTCGTGCAAAAAACATTTTATAGCTCTAAACTTTCAAACATTCATAAAAAGGTAAAATAATCTTTCGATCTTATATCCTAGTGCACCACCTACACCAAAAAGTATGAAAACATGGAGGACTGGGATCAGGAAAACATAATGGTAAACCTACGAGTCAGCCGCTAAAATCGGGTTTTGCACCAACATATGACTTAGCAGACCGATTGCGTTTTAATATGCGAATCAAGATTTAACTAATACTAGAATTTCATCCGTGAACTCAATGAGATGATTGCCTTTACTGCCGGCTCCTGGCCTATCAGACCTGTCAATTTTATCATATTAGCAAAACAGCCTTTACTTTTAGAAATGAGACAGAAAATGTGTCAGAAATGTTCACGTTGTTTAACAGGGAATTTTAGAACTGTCTTAAAACGAAGGCAAATTTACCAATGTAAGACATGCATTTACTTACTATTATATGGAGACCAATAAAAATACATTGCGTGCGAAATAATGCGAATTTGAATCGTGTGTGGAAAATTTATTTCACAAATAATTTCAACATCAAATGATTTCGCATATTTCAAATCATATTCTGTTCCTTACAAGCTATTCATTGCTGGAGATTCAACTTCTATATTTTGCAAATTTTGGATATTCTGACACTACAACACATTTTAAATTATTACCATGTTTCTAATAAAAAGAAAAATGACTTGCAACTATGTAGTTATTTGACTATCCTTACCGGAAAAGAAAAATTTATAAATGTTATTCATGTTGACTTATCTTGTTTGAGAAGAAATAAAGACTAATTTATGAAGTGAGATGAAATCCAACTTCATAACGAACACTTTGTTGAACTATTGTTTTCTAATTCTCGCAGATTAATTTACAACTGATTGAAATGTAATCTTGGACGTAAAGTGAACGTTGTCATAACTAAGAATGTTTTCACTATTTTTTTTAATTTGGGGATAATTAGAATACACAGAGAAAATCAAAATTACTATCAGTATTCTGAAGGACAATGGCTTTGTTCCAAACAATGACAGGAAAAAACAATTTGAAGACACTACATAATTAAGTTCTAAGATTTATTTACGTATTTTATAACGATTTTTGTGAATATGTTCTGTCCCATGGACGGTAGACCATGGACAACAACCAAACGGTAGAACATTTCAAGCCAGGCTTTGTGAAAAAGGCTCAAAATCGTTGATACCCAGCATCTATATCGAATGGTGGGATGTGCCATAATTTTAAAGTATCCGAATAACTGCCACATATAGCAGAGGAGAAAAATAACCATGCAAAGCTTCTTTAAAAATACATACAACATTTTCCCTTTGGGGACGAGCGTTACATTTACGTGACTCATAAGGTACTCAGTATCCTTGATTATTACCACCAGCTATTTTCTATTGTAAATTTTGCCTTATTTAATCACAGCATTTTCTTCATTAAAATATACAAAAAATTCTGTTTTAAAAAACCGGTGATAAAAGTATAAAAATTTAGTAAAAGACGCTCGTCGCGAAGGAGTTAAAAGCTTCACTCTGTGTTTTATCCAAATTGTTACTTCTTATAATTCGCAGTGGTGGAAAATTGGCGCAGAGGTGGAGCCTATTGATACCACTAAATTATAGTAGTATTTTGCCTCTTAACTAATGATCAAATTTCTGAGGACGGAATAATACCATAAAAATTTAGTGGTGTCAATAGGCTCCACCTCTGCGCCAATTTTCCACCACTGAATTCGTTACACCGAAGTTATTGTCATTTGTAATCAAAGCCGTCATTTGGATTCACCCAGTATTTATGAAAAAATTAAGTATAATTGATAAAACATGGTTTTTCTTTAAAAGGCATTTGTCAACATTTTTATTACGGGTTCGGACAGGCGACTATTTTTATATTCACTCGCACCGCGATTTACAAAAAAGAAAAATAGTGGTAACTAGTACAAATTCTTTTGTGCAGCCCTGTATATGAATTTTAGCATTTATACACACCACATACTATGCATAAATATAGTGAAACATAAAAGCGCATACCATAATTAAAAATGCATTTCCAGAAATCATCGCTACTATACAGTACTTCGGATAAAATATAGTACCTGAAATCTTTTGTGTGTCCCTGTAAATGCTATGCACTTCGTATTATACATGAAATAAGTTGTAGTAAACCTCAACGACGTATAACAGTTTCATTATACATGAAATAATTTAACATAATTAAAATACGCCGCAAACAATTCCCTCCACCCCTATAACATTATGTAACGGAATTCTTTTGTATGTCCCTGTAAATGAGGAATAACTATTCTTTGCTCCGCATATTCTACAGAAAGCATATTTTAGTACACTTCATAAATGCATATCTATTTTATTATCTTTGAAAGCCTGTAACATCATTAAAAATCGTTTTATACGATTTTTCCAAAAGGCTGTAATATAACGGAAAACTTCTGACTGTCCCTGTAAAAGAACTAAACATGCTACAAACTTCAATTTTGAAATAGGGAACGTGCTAACTGTAAACGTCAATAACATCAAAAAATTTCAGGAAAATCCAAGTATATTTAAGGGAGTTAAAGCGCGGACAGATGGACAGACAAGCAGAAGTCATAAAAACTTTTTAACTTTGTTGGAAAGTGTTAAAAATAGAATAAAGAAATAGTCGGTGTGACGACATATGTCCCAAACCCGTAATCAAAGCGTTATTTAACTTTACTTTTCCATAAATGTTAGACAACTATTGCAAATAACACATGCACCAGTATAACAGAAATTAATGCAGTACAATCCAACTCTTATTTCACTTGAGAGATCTCTTTTAGCAGTAAAATTTAAATTCACATGAATACATATGTTTCATGTTATATTCATTTCGATACAAGGTATTCATATCAGTAGTTTGTATCAGTTTTCAGGTGTTATAATAACTTTGGGATTAAAGGAGTATGATTTGCTATGCCTTCGACATAAAGGAGAAATGAATTTTGATTATTTCAATATTTGAATATTTCCTGGAACAGACATATTGACAAATGATGTTCATGTCGACATATCTTGTCTGGAAGGAAACAAAAATTGATGAAGCGACAGGTATTCCAATTTCATAATTATCACTTCTTATAATGATCTATAATTCTCACGGGTTATATTTTTAGTGAATAAAATATATACAGGAACAAAAAGAGGATGTTGTTATCATTAAGAATTGTTTATCTATTATATTAATGTGTTATAGAATGATTGGAATTTATTTATAAAATAAAAGTAAAAATAGTTTTTTTAAAAAACTCTTTTATAAGCATTCAACGGTCATCTTGTCACCACCTAATATTTTGACTGCAATTCATGTTTTTTCAAAAAATGTTCTTTTTCCCGTTACAATATATATTTATTTGTCGGGGGCAACAATCTCTATTACAAGAAATTCACAGCTTTTTACTTTCTTCTATCTTTACAAGAACAAAGTATTGGATTTGTGAAAAATTTCGCCTTCCGGTTTTCGAAGGATTTATACGTTTTAGAAGGTCCTGAACACGATTTTATGTTTTTTAGAAAATGTCTATCTGTCACTCTGTCAGTCTGTATGTGACAAACATTTTGTGAGCGCTCTATCTCAAGAACTAATGCACAGAATTTTACAAAACTTTAGATTCAGTTAGACTTTGATATAAACTGGCGCTGATTAGTTTTTGGTGCAAATCTCCCAGCAGGTGGCGCTGCTATGCTGCGTTTTTTACGATTTCCGCAATAGCTATACCTCAAGAATTACTGCACGGATTTTTATCAAATTTCAGATTCAGGTATATCTTGACATGCGTAGGTGCCAATTATCTTTTGATATAAATAGCTCAACCGGTGGCGCTACGATGCTGCGTTTTCTATGATTAAATCAATAGCTCTATCTCAAAAACCAATACACGGATCTTCATCAAACTTCAGATTTAGGAATACCTTGATATGAGTAGGTGCCTATTATGTTTTGGTGTAAATCACCCAACAGGTGGCGCTATTATACTGCGCTTTCCATGATTATGCAATAGCTCTATCAAAAAAAAAACAAATTTACGGATTTTCTTCAAACTTCAGATTCACTAAGACGTATTGTTGTTGCTTAATAGGTTTTGTTGTTAATAGCCGAACAGGTGGCGCCGCTATGCTGCATTTTTCACGATTTTTGAGATAGCTGGGTCTCAAAACCTAATGCACGGCACTTAATCTGACTTTATATTGGGTCATTCCATGAAAAAATGATCAAATCAGCTGTGGAAGACATGTCACAGATTTTAATGAAAATCAGTCTATATGTAGATCATATCTATTTATGAGTAAATGAAAATAATAGATTTCAGGATTGTTTATTTAAGTATTAAAATATACATTAAAAGTGTATGCAAAATCGAGGTACTGTCTACATGCTTAAAATTTCAATTCTGATTATTAGCCTGAGGAATGGAAAGACTATATTAAAAATTATTTATAATTAGGAGTGAATAATAAGTAACAGACTGGCGTAAGTTAGTAATTGTATTTTTATTCCGTAATGAGAAAAAAATATTTTTGAAAAATTGTGAACTAAAAATGCAATATTTCTACTGCTTATTTAAGCATGAAGGATAGCTTTAACAATGTTACTTTTTTTGGCATTATAGCTAAATGTATATATTTTAAACATCGGAAGTTTCATTCTTGGCTTTTCATTCCTTAATGAAAAAAAAGAAGTAGTAAAAAATTTTGAGGGTAAAATGCAATATTTCTATCACTTCTTTTTAAGTGAAGGAAGGCTTTATTAAACTTTTAAATTATTTGATATTATAGATAACAGTGCATATTTCAAAAACAGAAACTTTTATTCTTGCTTTCAGTTTATTTTTGCCTTAAGAGAATTTTAAATTAGAGTAGAAAGAAATGACTGTGAACAAAAAAACTATATATTAATTCGAAATTCAAATAAAAAAACTAGATGGCAGCACTAATTTTTTTCCATGAAATCGTGCAATATTTTAACAAACGCGGGCGAATTCAAAGATGTATAGCGAATGGAATGTAGAAAACATTACTATTTTGAACCCATTTTTGTTATGTCAGGAATCAAAAGGCAATCTTGAATTTTTTGGAGCATATCATGGACTTATTAATCTTTATTTTTTGTGCAATATTGTTAGTGTCGATCGTGTCCTTTATTTATTTTTTGCTCATACAGAAGAGGAAAAATGATGATTTTGTAATTTTTTTTAAAGTTTCTAAATTTTTTTTTTAAGATGAAGGAAATAAATGGCGACTTTCAAACTTGGGGAATTCGATCTCCATATGTCATACTACATCAGGCATTAATTTCACAGATGTTTTTTAATTCCTTTGATTTTTATAAAGTTTCTAATTTTCTCAAAATTCACAAAAATTCAATTTTTACAACCAATTTATAAATAATCATAGTGTTAATAGATTATTATTACTCAATAAATAAAAAGATAATTTTTCAGAGTTTACAAAATTATAAAAAAAATTTCTTTCTGTTAAATAGTTTTCAAGATACAGAACTTCAAACTTGGAACTTTGAACGATTGCACTCATGCCATTGTATATCACAAGTTTTTTAAATGCTAAATGCCAAAACTGCTAATTTTTTTTTTTTTTTGTCAAGATATTTTTCAGAGCATTACTTGAATATGAATTAAACCTGTGCATCGAATTTTATTAAAATTAATTAGTATGTGGCCACGACTTTTTTTAAAATTTTGCTCATTTTACGTGGAATGACCCTATTATGTTACACTTTCACATAAGTACAACCTTATTACGCTTAAGTATATACAATATTAAGTATTTATAGGTGTTGCTTGTATAATCTTTACGTAGGGAATTTTGGTTGCAGTCATCTAAGAGAGTGGGTGCCGAAATTCCATGATTTGTTTGAAAGATGCGATGCTTGTATCTTCTTTTTAATTACACACAATCTAAGGATCCTATACCTTTTAAATTCTCATGGTGGGCATATATTTTCAATTAATTTTGGTACTGTGATTGTGAATTTTCAGGTATTAACATGTATGAGATAGAAGAGAGTTCTGGGATTTTCACATCCGACTAGTTTATACTTGTCAGAAAGTTTATGCAGATTAATAAAAATATATATAATATTGATTCTGTTTATTTTTAAGGAATGGAAAAAAATGAAATATTTTTTAAACTGTCCTTAGGGGGGAATTTATATATTGATTTCTCAACGTATAATCGCAAATTAATTACGATTAAACTATCAACTGATTAAAGTGCACTCTAAAAAAATATTACACTCTTTAATATTTTTTATAATTTATTTTTTACTTTTAAAACTTTAAAATGCTTTATTATTGCAGTTTCATAGCGATTTGACATATTTTGACGAGCATTTATTATAACGTAATTAAAATCATTATATTTTCAATTCCCATATAATCGTACGAACTACTCAGAATATTTGGCGATTTATCTCCTCTAGCAAGCTAATTAGAAAACGCCTTAAATTTAATGAATGAATTCATACTTAAGTTGTAAAAATGTTGAAAGATTCTATGGTCATCGGAGACACATATTCGTAGATATTTTTTATAATTCAAGCATATCAATTAGTGGGTTCGAATTTGATTGATAAATTCCATCTTTACATACGAAAATCAGTTTGAGTTAAAAAAAAAGTGTAAAAAGAAGAAAAAAATTTGTTGCACTTTAACAATTCGGAATCCGCTAATGCACACATAGAGAGTAATAGAGTATACACCTTTCGTTATAGAGTATACACCTTTCGTTATAAAGCGTACACCTTTCGTTTTGCAAAAAAATTGGGTAAAGATTACACTAATACGAGCATCCTTGACGTTACCAACTGAGCACGTTCCTTCGGGTGTTTCCAAATCAATCTGAATTCTGCGCAATATTATACGTCTATTAATAAGCAAGAAATCTAAAATTTTAGAACGGAAATATTATAATGACCAGGTTGCTCTTTTCCCTTTACAATTATTACAGTACATATTATATATGATTCGCTAAATAAAATTCCATATTAATTAAAAATATTTTATTTTCCACAGATTTCAGAATATTCATGTTTGGCACCGGAATTTGTTTAAAAATACATAGAAATAAAATAAACGTTTAATTTGATTAGCTGTATGAGGATGTTATGAATAAAATGCATCGTGCTATTAAGCAATTTCTTGTTAGGGTGGCTTAAAAATTAAACTAGTAAATCTGCAGATCAGAGTTTCCGCATTATCCTCTGTTTTTGTTCAGTAACCTCGAGTTCATGACAGAAATAAAGAATAGTATTTTATGCTTTACTTCATGAGAGCCATTTAGCGATCACAAAAAGTTAAAATATCTTCTTTCGAAATTTGGAGCGTAAGTTTGAAATTTCGGGTGAAAATTGAAGACTAAATTGGCAACCCTGCTGCAGATAGGGAGTCCAACCTCAGAATCCCATTAAAACTTTCTCTCGATCAGTGCTGTTAACTAATCCTGCAATATCCCCGCACTAATCGACACATCCATCGAATTGTAAAAAATTCAAAAGATACAAAGCGAAAATTCTCAAAACAAAAAAATACATAAATAGACAATGCAATTATGCACTACGATATTTATTTTGATGTAGAAGTGTTATAAATTACGCATTACATTCTTCAATTGAATTTTTTCCCTTAGTTTAATTAATTTTCATGAGCGTCCATTAATATAAACGAGTGAGAAAATTTTGAATAAGCGACAGACACCAGACATTAAAAAGTAGAATTTAAATTTATTTCTGCATTACTACCAATTTTTTCTGTTTATTATATAAACTTATTTATTACTAAGTTAATTATTAAAAAAATTACATGATTTGATTTTAAACTTTTTGTAACGCAATCTGATTTCTTCATATTTCGATGCATTTTTTTCTTATTTAAGAGAAAGTTTATCAATTATCAATAGCACCTTTTTTATGGAATACATCATGCGGTAACACAAAATTTGAATTTCTAGACGCGGTGTACTTGCATACTTCTACTGTTGCTTAGATTTACGTGTATGAAATACTTGACAAATTCTTGGTTTTGTAAAGAATTATTTTATTGGTATTTATTGTTCAAAATTTTCCACCAGTTCAGTTTTAAACAATTTGAAACTCTCTAACAAAAAAAGAACACTTATTTTGCGCTTTGCGCACTAATATAAATTTAAAAATCGCACTAATCGAATGCACTAATCAAAACACACTAACTGAAAATCGCACTAACCAAAACCGCGCTAAGTGATTGAAAGCCGCAGCTTTTATTTTTTTTTCACAATGTGTCGTTTTGAATTAGACGCTACTTTATTTAAATACTTAAAAAATAAATTAAATTGTTGATTCATGTGTGTTTAATGCATAATTCTTGAGAAAACAATCATTTATTTACTTAATTTTGTTTAACTTAAAATTAATTAAAATACTTTTAATTTCTGGAAAAATAATTTTCAGAAACATGAGAATTTTAATGATATGTTTAAAGTTTTGTTCAAGTGTTCCTAATATTTTTAAAGAAAACAAACTTTATATCTTTACCTAACGTTTCGCATTTCAATGCTACCTGACCACGTAACAAAAAAAAAAAAATGTCGAAATGGATTCAAAATGATCTGTAAAAGATTTATAGAATAAGTTCTTTAAATTGAAACTAGATTAACTATTCCTATGCAGGGAAATTTTTATACCGTAAACTTTTGAAATTATTTAAAAGATTTCAGTTCAAAAGAAAATCCTTCTTCCAGTATTATCTTTAATGCTGGTATAATTATTCAAACATGAAATTCAAAAATTTTAATGTTGAAAATAAAACTTATGAGAAATAAAAAGAAATCCACAAAGAATTATTGACTTTTGCAACAATTCCGTTTTAATTAACATTGGTTTTACTTTATATTTAAATCTAGATTTTGCAATGTTACTTAAAAGGAAAAATATTGAAATGAACTCGATATTTTGAGACACCTAAATTTTTAAATCATCACACCTTACGACTGATGTTTTTAAATATGTGTAAATAAATAAAAATTTGTTACATTTCCATGAAACATGAAAGTTAATGCATATATTTATTTAAAATATTTCGTAAAATATTTGTAAAAGCGCAATAAACTTATCGGATTTGAAGCCTATTAACCCTTTCAGGGGCAAAGTGTTTCTATTCGTAACATGCTGAAACGACTGACTGACACCAGAATTTACAAACATATTTATCTGAAAATCGATAAAATTTTATCGACGTATACTTAATAAAAGGAAAATTTTAATTTCAGAATTCTGGTGCCAATGTGTAATTAAGAATTAAAAATAAGTGGTCCAAATATGAACAACCGCCCTTTAAAGGGTTAACCATTCAATTGCGACGGAATTTTTCAACCAAATAATCCGTTGATATGACGAATTAAATGTAACATAAGATTATAATAAAATCCTTCATAAGTTATCATATCTTTAATGCAGATGAAATTCATCATATCGCTCAGCAGCAAGAAAAGTGACACATCTCGGCAAGAGTAAATTTGCATGCTTTTACTGTTACGTGAAATTATAGCACTTAGTTCTGCATGCAGAAGTGAAAAAGTGCATAAAACAGAATCAAAATGAAGACGTAGACAAGGTTTGGAGTGTTGAGAAATTTTACCTCCCAACACAATCTACACTTCTGTTGTCACGAATGGACGTATAGAGTAATAAATCGATTTTCTGTACAACTACACTTATGAAGCTTCTTCTATAGCAAGATGCATCTATGATAGACCTTTCAGTGAATTAAAACGCAAAATGAATTTTTGCGAGATGTGTCACTTTTCTTGCAGGTGAGCGTGATGCATTATGAATGCATTAAATGCTTTAATAGAATACATAAAATGAATGCTTTATGAATACAGAAAATGAAACATCGAATATTTCTTACCGAATGGTACTACCAGATCATCCAGTATGAAATATGTGACTACAAAAGGGCCAGATTACTGAGGGGCAAACGTCCAAAAAAGAATTGAAATTATTGTGTTATTCATGACAGTAATTTTTCATGAATCTCGCGATTATAAAAGATGAAAATCTCTATTAAAATGTACGCTGGCACGTCTTCTTTGCTCCTGACGAAGAAAGACTAAGTTCTTTCAAAAGGCCTAGGTCATTAAAAAAAAAAAAAAAATATGGTATTTTAAGAAGATCTTTTAGTTTTGACTGTTTCTCACCACTTTAAACTTATATAAAGATAATAGTCATTTTAAGTTAATGCTAGATTTAAAACAAGTTGGAAATTGCACAATAAACGTAGCAAATGAGGTGCGCTTGTACTATAACTAGTTTTATAAATAAAAAAAAAAAAAAAAAAAAAAAAAAAAAATGCACCGCATATGGTACTGAATGTATATCTTAGTGCACTTCATAAGTGCATATCACTTTCATTCTGTTCAAAAGGCTGTAACATCATTAAAATGCACTTGAATTAATTTTTTCCCATTGGCCGTAATGTAACTGAAAACTTTTGACTGTCCCTGTCATTAAACTATACATCCGATTTTCAATGTATTTGAAATGACTCAGCAAAATATTGCAACAATTATATATTTAAAATTTCAGACCATTCGGTTGTGTAGTGTGTGCTCTGTTATATGCGGACGGACAGACGGACGGACAGACAGACGGATTGAACGACGACTATAGGTGCTAGGTATTTATATAATTACGAACGCACCTAAAATCAACAATGATTAATGATTTTTTTTAAACAAAAAATCGGGAGTACAGATGATTACCGGATCGAAGTATCGATTTTGCGGATGGTTCGAAACTCCCACAAGATATTTATTTCTGTGTCCCTGTAAATGAATTAATGCGATTTCGTTTTAGCAGGTTTTATCTATATTATATAACCTGAAAAAACTTCAGGAACAGTTTGTCTCGCCGACAGCGTCGCCTTCGTGACTATTTCTGTCACGCAAACCCACACTACCGCCATAAAGTGAAGAAACCAATAATTAAAAAAAAATTCAATTTAACAAATTACAACGACCATTTGGACAATGATTTTTTTAAAGACTAAAATTTAAGACATAAAAAATCGCACGGAGTTGATCATACATTACGTACGCCGTGAATTAAACATTAATAGTGTTATTACACGTAAAAATTGCAAGCGACAAAAATCGCCTGCGTCTCGTCCGATTTCCTGAAACTTACGTATTATCCACCTGAATCTTACGTACTATCCAAGCATTTCATTGGCTGATCGGTAAAAGGCTTTTCCATCGTGAAATCTGACGACCTATTTTAAATGAAATTTCATTCTTAAACTTCTAAACATGCCACAATATTGCTTTTTACACCGTCGAATAGAGAAAAAAATGTACTTTTAAATGCAATTTGTTTGAAAGCTGTATCTCAATTTCTGAGTTATTAATTTTTTTTTTGGAGTTTTTTATTACTTTTTTGTCATAGTGGCAACAGAAGTGTCCATCTCTGTTGAAAGTAAAGATTACTGTATAGACCAATCAGAAAACGAACAAAATGCTGATTAAACCAATAAAACGCCTCAGATATGCTTTTGATTTCCTACCCTGACGAGGGCAATAACCATTTTTCAAAATGGTTAAAAACTTGTTTAGAGTTTAATTCGTAATGCTGCATTCTTTGTTCTTTCGAATAATAAAATATCACAAATCTTTATTAAAAAGCAAAAACTTAACCGCGAGTATCGCTGGCAGCATAGCGACCGTGGCAACACCTGACTAAATATCGCTTTAATGGAAATTATGTAAACTTCTATGATCGCATAATTAAAATTTTTACATGACCGCCGTTAATTTTAATGCACGTTTTATCTAGTAGATGTCGGAACAGTCCGCACTACATACAAGCATACTTCAACAAAGGTTACAGCATTACCACAGGCAACTTCTTTATTTCACTGCCCTTTGCAGAAAAGCTGAAGTCGCTAAAAAACAAGCATTGTTGGCACAGTCAATCGGAACAAAAAACAAAATTCCACAGGCCATAAAATTTAAAAATGTCTTTGTACAGTAGCCAAATTCTTGGCAAAGATGATATTACGTTGAGTTTATCAACGGAAGAAAAATAAATATGTTTTAATTTTAAGTTCCCGACATCCATCAGTTACATTTGAAACTGGTGATAAGCACTTACCAGAAACTGTAAAATTCTATAATTCTACAAAATTTGGCGTCGACGTGCTTGACCAAATGGCACGGAAGTATTCTACAAAAGCTAGTTCTAGACGATGACCTCTACAAGTGTTTTATAATCTTCTTGAACTAGCGGGAATCAATTCTGAAAAACACAGTCAAAAAATATGTTAAATACCAGTATTTTGTTAAAGAGAAATCCGCATTCTTTAATCCCTTTACATTATTTGTAGTACTTTCTAGAAGAAATACTGGTAGTTTCCTCTTTTTTTGACTGTATTTTTCCCTGACCACTCGCCACATTGCATTGCTCAAGGGATAAATATAAATGTTTGTTTTCACCAAGTTTATTGTTGTTTTAAGGTATTTCTTTTCTCATGAAAAATATTTTTTACTATAAAAATATTCTTAAAATAAAAAATATAAATAATATATGTATATACCGGGTGTCCTAAAAAGGACTGACTGATTTTAAAATTCAATAACTTGCAAACGGTGACAGATATTAAAAAAATTCTTGCAGGAGGGTTATGCATAAGGTCAAAAGTTTTATTACAGTGATTTTCGATTTTAGTTTGAATTACAAACAATAGATGGCGCTGTAAGCAATAGTCGCTAAATACAGGCTCGATTTTTGGTCCTTTCTCTTGTTCCATGCAGAAAAAGAAGATGGAAATATATTGAGCGGGCCACGAAGTACCAAAAATCGAGCCTGAATTTAGCGTCTATTGATCGCAGCACCCTCTATTGTTTGTAATTCGAACTAAAATTGAAAATCACTGTAAAAAAACTTTTGAACTTATGCATAACCATCCTGCAAGAATTTTTTAAACATCTGTCACCGTTTATAAGTTATTGAATTTTAAAATCAGTCAGTCCTTTTTAGGACACCCGGTATATCTCAATATATTGAGATATAATATATATATATCTCAATACAATATAATCATAACGTAATAAAATATAAAAAATACAATAAAAATTATGAAATTTATATTATTATGTGGGCAATGATGGTAATAATAGTAATAAACGATACTAAGAGTAAATTAAAAAATCAAAAAACCCTACTGCCTCAAAAGCGAACTAATTAATTATTTCTCATCAATGTGAAGCTATTTTTTATATTACTTACCTATTTTTTTCTTTTTACTTCTTTGATCACTTTTAAGTTGTGTTTAGTTGTTAGTTCCTATCTATAAACACTGTTTTGATGAAGCCTATGGATGTCTATGAAGGTTAACCCTCTGTCTACCAGAAGGGTCCAATGGACCCGACATGTACATTCAAAATATTTATTCAAACCAGAAATTTCTTCAAAACAAACTAAATGTATAAATCAGACAATAATAAGTTAAATAAACAAATTAAATAGTTTTAAGTAAAAATTCTGGTGTAGAATGTTTTTATAAAACTTGAGTAAAATTTCCGGTAGTTCTAGGGTTAACGTTGCACTAAAGCTAGAGATCCTACCTACACAACTTTCATGTGGTTTTAAACGGAGCTTCTAACTGTAAAATAGTCAATGAAACATCGTCTTCATTTTGAAAGACCTATACAATGATATGCCACTTAATAGAGTGCGTAATTTTTTTGTCTCTACCGCCATTTTTAATTTGTGAAAACAAAATCTAGCCTATAACCATCGGACGGTTAAAACGAATCGACAGAGATCTCATTCATTAAAGTACATCCAGCCGTTGGGATGCTTCGAGGGTATAAAGAAATCCACATACACAGATACGCGTGAAACACATGACCCTTCTTGGCAGCCGGGTAAAAATGGCAAGTAAACAATAATTGAGCATGGTAATCCCTTTCTGTCAAAATGACCGCTTTGACGGTTATAGGTATACGTTTTTGCTGGCGGTTCTAGTGTTAAACCTTCGAAATTATAAGAATTTTTTTAAAAGTTGGTGACTTCTTCGGTTATTAACTCTTGGCATGCGGTTAATACGAAAGTATCGCTTTTCATAAATTTCGAAACTGTATTTGAATACATAATTGATATATCTACTGTGTATATAAAATGCAAATGGGAATTTCGTTCCGGCGTCTTATAACTTGAATCCTACTGAATGAACTTTGACGTGAGTTCTAATGTTAGTTAGATAATGTTTCATAGAAATTTGAGTATATTTTATATCGTTCTACGTTACTTAGTTATAGAACTATGGGTAAAAGTTTTATAATCAGGTGAAGGCGCTTTAGTGTATGACATATTATTCTAAATTCCTTTATAACAGAATTGTGGGGGAGGGGGGTGTCTATAAACAAGTGAACCCTATTGTGAAACATTAGAATTTAAGAAAAATTTACGGGGCGGATTTTGACAAGACTTGTTTGGTAAGTTAAATAATTTTTCAAAGATGGTTTTTATATATTGCATATATCATTCTTTACTAAATCATACTACAAATGATCAACTAATTCATTCGGCGCTTAACAGCCGAATTTCGCCTGCAACGTAAGAAATTACAATAGCGCAATGGCGTTTCTATTGATTTCGGCACTGCGGAAGGACAGTCCATGTAAAGGTCAATATTGTGATAAAACAAAAGACAAATTCACCGAAAAATTTCGTTTGATTCAAAGTTCGTTTGGAGAAACCGACTAGCGTAGCCGGCGAAGCCCGCTAGTTTAACATTAAAATGCTTTTTTGTGATGTTAGTGGGCAATCTATAAATCACTGACGTCTTTTTGCACGCTTTTTTTCTTACGTATTATCCCTACACAATGCCGCTAGCATTGTGTAGTAATAATGCGTAAGGAAAAAAGCGTGCAAAAAGACGTTCGTCTGACATTAGCCTTAACCCTCTCGCTGCGCCACCGAAGATTTCCTCGGGCAACGTAAAAGTAGCAAAATTTGCACAACCCGAGATTTCCTCAGGCATGCATTTTTCCCGTTTAATTAACTCTCTGTGATTATTCCCCCCAGTATTTTTTTATTGTAAATTTTGCCTGATTTTCCGATTACATTATTCAAAAATTTTTGTTTTAAAAAACCGGTGATAAAAGATTAAAAATTCTGTAAAAGATGCTCGTTCTGACAAACTTTTTTTATGATCTAATTCTATATCGAAAAATAAAATCTTAAAAAAAAAAAAAATTCACATAATTTAACTCTAAAATATATGTAGATTTGTAATATGTAATTAAAAAAAAAAATTGCGCAATATTTGAACCCATTTTGATAAAAGAATTACGCAGCGAGAGGGTTAATCTAAAAATCTATTACTATTATAAATTTTAAAAAAGAAGATTTTCACTATTGTTCTATAACGTGGACCGACCGGGTTTGTTCTCCCCGTGAGTATAACGATTAAAACAGCGTTTTCCAATTTCTTTTTCCTGCAAACTGTTTCACTGCCATACTTGTACTTCGCGGTCCATTAAAATGTTCTACCTTTCCCAACCATTTCTAACAGTTATAAGATCTAAAGGTAAAATAAATCTGTTCGTAAAGTTTAATAAAATTAAAGGAACACATAAAATCTTTAAATTATTTATTAGATTGTTATTTTTTAAATACATAAGGGCTGGACAGATAATTACACTTGTTTATTTCCTATTTAATTTACACCCAAAATTGTTAATTGGTCCAAATCATCCAAGCAACCTCATAGTAAATTGGTATATAATTTTATATACTTTAGATAAATTCAAATAACATAAGTGATCGCAATTACGTAATTCTAGTAGAAGAGCAACGCGTATAATTAATAAAATTAAATTATAATCCGCGTAAAACTGTAATTATTAAATTTAATTAATTACGAATAAAATTAAGAGTTTGCGTTGTGAATTATTTAGACGAACTCTTCCACTTATGAATTAAACTAAAATTTTAGCTGTAAAAATAAGTTGACACACCTTAACCATTATCAATTAAAAAATTATAGAAACTTTTTAAAACTTGATTAAATATTTTATTTACATTGAACACAACTATATACAGAAACACATAATATTAATTCAAAAAAAAGAAAGCAACACTTTTGTTTGCTGCTCATTATTTCATGTATATTTAATCTTAAAAAAAAAAAAGACAATGTTTTCATTTACTCTTATTATTATATATTTTTCTTTTTGCAAAAAAGAATAATTCTCTTTCATTTTTAAATTACCTTAATTATATTTAATTATTGGTTTTGTTGGATCTCAGATTGCTCTCTACCATAAAATATCATAAAAGGATATTTATAATATCTCATATAATTTAAAGTGGTAAAAGAAAAAGATTAAGGTAATACCTTATATCATATACGGGATGGTGGCCTTTATTCATCAAATTCAGAGTTGTCGCGTTGCTAAGGATCATATCCATATGTCATCTGGAATCAGCTTCTTATCAGAGCGGCGATATCGGGATGGCAGGATGCATAGCTACGGACCTCAGTAGAACAATCCACTTTATTTCAACATCAGGAAGACATCCTCAATTAGGCTTGCTTAGGCTCACTCCGATATGTCCATCTCGCCTGGGCATTACTAGGGCTTTCTGGATTCATTGCACGGGCTTTCAGGAGAGCTCCTGCGTCTTCGACATCTTTTTTTAGACTCCCTTTTTCAAACCTTTTTCTTCTGGCACACCAACTCTTGCAGTGGGTGGAACTATTTGTCTGGTCCTCCCTTATTGGATGTGAGAAGATTTTGCATTCTCCTTCGATAGACCTATTAGCTAACAGTCTGCAAATGGCCCCTTACATATACTTTAATATTATTATATGCCTTAAAGTTTGGGTGGTCTGAAAAGCCATAAATTTATCCCAACACTTTTATTAAGGCCATAAATTTATTCCAACATTTTTACGATTTTACGATTTCTAATTATACACCACTTTCCACTGGCTTGTCATAAAACGACACCATGGCATCTGGCTATTGTTGTTATCTGAGATCCGAACTATATTCAACATTATACATTCATTTTACAAAACAACAATTTTTTTAAAAATATATATTTAATATTTAAAATCAACTTAATAATTTTTGTATGAACTTACACTCCTATTTTACTTAAATATATAAACATTATAATTTTACACTCATAATTATATTTTATAAAAAAATATTTATACAAACAGAAATAACAAATTACGCAATTTTACTTTGATTTAACCAACATGGTGCGGGGACATATTGTTATATGTTGCCCAGCATCTCTCCCGGTGGTCAGAAAAAAAAAATAAAAACTGATTGCTGGTTTTATTTTTTTTCGTAAAGCATAAAAGAATGTACGTGTCCATATGACTGTGTATCTACACAGTTTTTGAGCTAAGTCTGTAATGTTCAATTATCAATGGTTCTGGTATATTTTATAAGTTCTTCTATTTTTCATAACAGAAAGTTCAACACATGATAGCATAGTTGTCTGTTGACATTCACATTTATAGAAGACCTCTGTACTGAAAATCAGACATCTTCCTCGAAGCCTTTTTAGCTCACAGGCTATCAAAGCTTGAGAGCTAATGTGCCCGCCCGTTCTGTATGTATGTATGTATGTATGTATGTATGTACGTACGTACGTATGTACGTAACGCGATAACTCTTGATAGAAACATCCGACTTGCTTCAAAAATTTTTCCTAGGTTCACTGTGATAAGGCGCTTCCCTGATTAGTTTTTGGAGTTCATTGGTTAAAGATAAAGGGGGAAAAACGGGGTTAGTCCACACCCCCACCCCTTAATTCAGATAAATGGGTTTTTCATGCAGAATGATTCGATTTGCTCCGAATTTGATATACCGGTTTATTATGTTAAGGAACTTCCCTGATTAGTTTTGGGAGTTCATTGGTTAAGGATAAAGGGGGAAAAACGGGGTTAGTCCACCCCCCTTAATTCAGATAAATGTGTTTTTCATGCAGAATGATTCGATTTGCTCCGAATTTGGTATACCGGTTTATTATGTTAAGGAACTTCCCTGATTAGTTTTGGGGGTTCATTGGTTAAGGATAAAGGGGGAAAAGGGGGGTTAGTCCACCCCCTTAATTCAGATAAATGGGTTTTTCATGCAGAATCATTCGATTTGCTCCGAATTTGGTATACCGGTTTATTATGTTAAGGAACTTCCCTGATTAGTTTTTGGAGTTCATTGGTTAAGGATAAAGGGGAGAAAATGGGGTTAGTCCACCCCCCCCCCCCTTAATTCAGATAAATGGGTTTTTCATGCAGAATGATTCTATTTGCTCCGAATTTGATATACCGGTTTATTATGTTAAGGAACTTCGCTGATTAGTTTTGGGAGTTCATTGGTTAAGGATAAAGGGGGAAAACGGGGTTAGTCCACCCCCCTTAATTCAGATAAATGTGTTTTTCATGCAGAAAGATTCGATTTGCTCCGAATTTGGTATACCGGTTTATTATGTTAAGGAACTTCCCTGATTAGTTTTGGGGGTTCATTGGTTAAGGATAAAGGGGGAAAAGGGGGTTAGTCCACCCCCTTAATTCAGATAAATGGGTTTTTCATGCAGAATCATTCGATTTGCTCCGAATTTGGTATACCGGTTTATTATGTTAAGGAACTTCCCTGATTAGTTTTGGGGGTTCATTGGTTAAGGATAAAGGGGGAAAAGGGGGGTTAGTCCACCCCCTTAATTCAGATAAATGGGTTTTTCATGCAGAATGATTCGATTTGCTCCGAATTTGGTATACCGGTTTATTATGTTAAGGAACTTCCCTGATTAGTTTTGGGGGTTCATTGGTTAAGGATAAAGGGGGAAAAGGGGGGTTAGTCCACCCCCTTAATTCAGATAAATGGGTTTTTCATGCAGAATCATTCGATTTGCTCCGAATTTGGTATACCGGTTTATTATGTTAAGGAACTTCCCTGATTAGTTTTTGGAGTTCATTGGTTAAGGATAAAGGGGAGAAAATGGGGTTAGTCCACCCCCCTTAATTCAGATAAATGTGTTTTTCATGCAGAATGATTCGATTTGCTCCGAATTTGGTATACCGGTTTATTATGTTAAGGAACTTCCCTGATTAGTTTTGGGGGTTCATTGGTTAAGGATAAAGGGGGAAAAGGGGGGTTAGTCCACCCCCTTAATTCAGATAAATGGGTTTTTCATGCAGAATCATTCGATTTGCTCCGAATTTGGTATACCGGTTTATTATGTTAAGGAACTTCCCTGATTAGTTTTTGGAGTTCATTGGTTAAGGATAAAGGGGAGAAAATGGGGTTAGTCCACCCCCCCCCCCTTAATTCAGATAAATGGGTTTTTCATGCAGAATGATTCTATTTGCTCCGAATTTGATATACCGGTTTATTATGTTAAGGAACTTCGCTGATTAGTTTTGGGAGTTCATTGGTTAAGGATAAAGGGGGAAAACGGGGTTAGTCCACCCCCCTTAATTCAGATAAATGTGTTTTTCATGCAGAAAGATTCGATTTGCTCCGAATTTGGTATACCGGTTTATTATGTTAAGGAACTTCCCTGATTAGTTTTGGGGGTTCATTGGTTAAGGATAAAGGGGGAAAAGGGGGTTAGTCCACCCCCTTAATTCAGATAAATGGGTTTTTCATGCAGAATCATTCGATTTGCTCCGAATTTGGTATACCGGTTTATTATGTTAAGGAACTTCCCTGATTAGTTTTGGGGGTTCATTGGTTAAGGATAAAGGGGGAAAAGGGGGGTTAGTCCACCCCCTTAATTCAGATAAATGGGTTTTTCATGCAGAATCATTCGATTTGCTCCGAATTTGGTATACCGGTTTATTATGTTAAGGAACTTCCCTGATTAGTTTTTGGAGTTCATTGGTTAAGGATAAAGGGGGGGAAATGGGGTTAGTCCCCCCCCCCCTTAATTCAGATAAATGGGTTTCTCATGCAGAATGATTCGATTTGCTCCGAATTTGATATACCGGTTTATTATGTTAAGGAACTTCGCTGATTAGTTTTGGGAGTTCATTGGTTAAGGATAAAGGGGGAAAAACGGGGTTAGTCCACCCCCCTTAATTCAGATAAATGTGTTTTTCCTGCAGAAAGATTCGATTTGCTCCGAATTTGGTATACCGGTTTATTATGTTAAGGAACTTCCCTGATTAGTTTTGGGGGTTCATTGGTTAAAGATAAAGGGGGAAAAGGGGGTTAGTCCACCCCCTTAATTCAGATAAATGGGTTTTTCATGCAGAATCATTCGATTTGCTCCGAATTTGGTATACCGGTTTATTATGTTAAGGAACTTCCCTGATTAGTTTTGGGAGCTCATTGGTTAAGGATAAAGGGGGAAAAACGGGGTTAGTCCACCCCCCTTAATTCAGATAAATGGGTTTTTCATGCAGAATGATTCGATTTGCTCCGAATTTGGTATACCGGTTTATTATGTTAAGGAACTTCCCTGATTAGTTTTGGGAGTTCATTGGTTAAGGATAAAGGGGAAAAACGGGGTTAGTCCACCCCCCTTAATTCAGATAAATGTGTTTTTCATGCAGAATGATTCGATTTGCTCCGAATTTGGTATACCGGTTTATTATGTTAAGGATCTTCCCTGATTAGTTTTGGGGGTTCATTGGTTAAGGATAAAGGTGGAAAAACGGGATTAGTCCACCCCCCTTAATTCAGATAAATGTGTTTTTCATGCAGAATGATTTGATTTGCTCCGAATTTGGTATACCAGTTTATTATGTTAAGGAACTTCCCTGATTAGTTTTGGGGGTTCATTGGTTAAGGATAAAGGGGGGAAAAACAGGGTTAGTCCCCCCCCCTTAATTCAGATAAATTTTTTTTCATGCAGAATGATTCGATTTGCTCCGAATTTGGCATACCGGTTTATTATGTTAAGGAACTTCCCTGATTAGTTTTGGGGTTCATTGGTTAAGGGTAGAGGGGGAAAAGGGAGGTTAGCCCGCCCCTCTTAATTTAGATAAATGGGTTTTTCATGCAGAATGATTGGACTTGCTCCGAAGTTGGTATACCGGTTTATTATGTTAAGGAGCTCCCCTGATTCGTTTTGGTGATTAATTGGTTAAGGATAAAGGAGGGTTATTCCACCCCCTTAATTTAGATAAATGTTTTTTTTTTTTGCAAGATTATTAGATTTGCTCCAAATTTGGTATAACGGTTTATTATGATAAGGAGCTTCCCTGATTAGATTTGGAGGTTCACTGGTTAAGTATAAAGGGGGAAACGGGGGCTAATTCCCCTTCACTTATTTTTTTGAGTGGCATTATTCTTTAAAATAAGAGTATAATATACAATTAGTGTGAATAGTCTGTGAGTTCAATGCCATCAGTTTAGCTGGGCACTTTTCTTTTTTATTATTAATAACATTTTAACTATTTAATTACTTCGCGTATAACTGATAATATTATAATTGCCGAAACGTCAGTGAAGGCTTACTGTGGAGACACGAAAAGTTTTGGTTTCTGTTAGTCTGTCTGTCTGTTAGTCTGTCTGTCTGTTCCGCGATAACTGCCGCAAAAAGCATCCGATCGGCTTGAAATACCCTGGGCATATTGATGAGGTACCCGGAGTTAGCTGTATAGTTTTTGGTTAAATTTGGTTCATTCGTTCGGGAAATATGGAACATTTTATTTTTCTCTATAATGTTTGTTTATGGCAAGTCAGACGATTTTCAGATTTTCATTTGTTGAAAGAAATGGCTCATATGAAAAATGGATTTAAATGGTAAATTTTTGATGCTGAAATTTTTAAATAAGATTATTAAATTATACCGATTAGTTTGAAATTTTGTCAATATATTTGCGAGATTTTTTTAATTGGGTTTATAATATTGGGGGGAATTTTATGCATGTTTTCCAATAATATAAAGGATTTTGTTTTATCAATTTGAAATAATGCATATTTCATTTTTTCCTTTTCTTTCATCTGTTGCCTAGCAACATATTTGGTCCTAATAATATTAGTATAATTGTGTCTATAATGTTTGAGTAAAGCCAGCGTCAAAACGGATGAATTAATGCATTTGTATCTTTGCATATAGATGGATTTTAGCCCAGAAATAAGAATAGGTAATATTTCATTTATTTTATTTATTTTATTCAAATATTTTGCTTAAAAATACAAAAGTTCATTATTTTCATAGAGAATAACGTAACATTTTTCCATAACATTTACAAATATTTCGTTAGTTGTTGCCAAGAAAATCAAAACCTGGAATAATATTTTCTTTTAAACAATTTTCAATTGAAATGTTTTGTCGTGAAACAGGAAAATGAAAAATAAAATTAAGAATAGAAAAATTAATATGGCGGCATATTGGAAATAAAAAGAAAACTCTCCAGTATTTCTTAATATAACAAGATGAAAAGTTTTGAGTAAGTACGCATAGCAGGTGAATTAGACGTCATTTATCGAAAAAAAAAGATGCTGGAATAAAAAGATCTTGGGTAAAATAAAATTAACTATTATTCACGGAGGAAAGAGATAGATGGAGATGCAGTATGCCGTAAAAGCAGTTTGCAATGTGATGTGCGTTTTCGCTCAGATTTAAATGCCCTCATTCGGCACAAACAAAACAAGCACGTGGAACAGGAACCGAATTATTTTACTTCATCCGTGCATTTTCCCTGTAAAATGAAAATGATCTGCTTATATTTAAGCAATAAGCATTCTAAGGTAGCATTTCATTGTATTATGAATTAAAAACTGTATTACTAAAAATATTATTGTATTTTTAAGCACGTCGTTGTGTTGTTCCGAATGTAGCGGATTTTAGGGTTACATTTTTGGCGTCACTTCAAGATTTATTTTCTGTGTTGTCTGTGTTGTCTGTGTGTGTTTACATGAATATTTTATTTTAAATTTAAATTTTATTAATTTATAAAAAAAAACTTATGTTTATCCTTATAAATCACAGCGTAAAAAAAATCTAAGATATATTATAACCATCCGCACAATCAATAAAAAATTACGAATGTAAATTTAAATAGACTACGGGGGGTTCAGGAGGGCAGAGCCCCCCTGAAGAAATGCAATTTTTGATTTAAAAAGTTACCAGAATAAGTAGCTCATCAGAATTTCAGAACATCAGTGTATAACCACTTGTTTAACACTTTTAATTTCTGAAACTTTACGAAGTATCTTGTATGCTTATAAATATTTATGTAATTTGAAAACTTTAAAAAGCGATTTGTAGGAAGTTGAATATTACGCAATGAGTGTTAAAAAACAATGACTTGCAAAGATGACGTTGAGGCTTCTGATCTGCAGATTTACTAGTATATATATATATATATATATTGTTAAATTTACGACAGGGATGATTTTAATATAATTGCCGAAACGTCAGTGAAGGCTTACTGTGGAGACTTGAAAAGTTTTTGGTTTCCGTCTGTCCCTTTGTTTGTTAGTCTGTCTGTCCCGCGATAACTGCCGCAAAAAACATCCGATTATCTTGAAATTAACTGGGCATGTTGGTGAGGTTCCCGGATTAAGCTGTATAGTTTTTTGTTACATTTGGTTAATTCATTCGAAAAATATGGAACATTTTCTTTTACGTTGTAATGATTTTCTATGGAACTTCAGACGATTTTAAAATTTTAACATTCAACTGAAAAGAAAATAATATTTAACACAATTAGATAATTCTAATACTTAATTTATCTTCACTGGTTTTTAGCTCACAGGCTATCAAAGCCTGAGATCTAATGTGCCCGCCCGTTCTGTATGTATGTACGTACGTACGTATGTATGTATGTATGTATGTACGTAACGCGATAACTCTTGATAGAAACATCCGATTTGCTTCAAAATTTTTTTCTAGGTTCATTGTGATAAGGTGCTTCCCTGATTAGTTTTGGGAGTTCATTGGTTAAGGATAAAGGGGGAAAAACGGGGTTAGTCCAACCCCTTAATTCAGATAAATGGTTTTTTCATGCAGAATCATTCGATTTGCTCCGAATTTCGTATACCGGTTTATTATGTTAAGGAACTTCCCTCATTAGTTTTGGGGGTTCATTGGTTAAGGATAAAGGGGGAAAAGGGGGGTTAGTCCACCCCCTTAAGTCAGATAAATGGGTTTTTCATGAAGAATCATTCGATTTGCTCCGAAATTGGTATACCGGTTTATTATGTTAAGGAACTTCCCTCATTAGTTTTGGGGGTTCATTGGTTAAGGATAAAGGGGGAAAAGTGGGTTAGTCCAACCCCTTAATTCAGATAAATGGGTTTTTCATGCAGAATCATTCGATTTGCTCCGAATTTGGTATACCGGTTTATTATGTTAAGGAACTTCCCTGATTAGTTTTGGGGGTTCGTTGGTTAAGGATAAAGGCGGAAAAGGATGGTTAGTCCACCCCTTTTAATTCAGATAAATGGGTTTTTCATGCAGAAAAATTCGATTTGCTCCGAATTTGGTATATCGGTTTATTATGTTAAGGAACTTCCCTGATTAGTTTTGGGAGTTCACTGGTTAAAGATAAAGGGGGGTTAGCCCGCCCCTCTTAATTTAGATAAATGCGTTTTTCATGCAGAATGATTCGATTTGCTCCGAAGTTGGTATACCGGTTTATTATGTTAAGGAACTTCCCTGATTAGTTTTGGGGGTTCATTGGTTAAGGATAAAGGGGGAAGGGGGCTAGTCAACCCCCCTTAATTTATATAAACGGGTTTTTCATGCAGAATAATTCGCTTTGCTCCAAATTTTGTATACCGGTTTATTATGTTAAGGAGCTTCCCTGATTCGTTTTGGGGATTAATTGGTTAAGGATAAAGGAGAGCTAGTCCACCCCCTTAATTTAGATAAATGGTTTTTTTGCAGGATTATTGGATTTGCTCCAAATTTGGTATACATATTTATTATGATAAGGAGCTTCCCTGATTAGATTTGGAGGTTCACTGGTTAAGTATAAAGGGGGAAGCGGGGGCTAATTCCCCTTCACTTATTTTTTTGAGGGGCAATATTCTTTAATATCAGTGTATAATATACAATTAGTGTGACTAGCCTGTGAGCTCAATGCCATCAGTTTAGCTGGGCACTTTTTTATTTCTTTACCACACACATGTTTAATAATTTTGTAACTTTACAGTTTAAGTGCCCAAAAATACATTCAAAGCTATAATTTTGTATGAAACTAATATGCCGAAATAAACCTAAATACAGGAAAAATAATGGCATACACATTTGACATATCATTTTATCACATATAACCTTATGACACAGTGTTTCATTTAAAACACATTTTATACTGAATAAAAGTAAATACAATGCTTGTAGTATGACATGTTATATTTTCACATAATTAATCTGATGTATTCAAATCATAATCAGAAAAATATTGTATACAAACTGGTTACCTTATTTTATTTATTTATTTGTTACTTCTAACTTGTATGATACGTCAAAATATACAAGCTATTTCATCTCCTTTAATATATCATTACGTAATGCTCTCCATCTTCACTCGAGACGAAAATCAAAACAGGGTAGGAAAAAAAAAGAAGGAAAAGAGAAGAAACCAGTTTTTGACCTTCCCCCCATCCTCCTACAACGAGGGGTCGGTCAAGCTACTAATCACTTTTTGCTGAGGTGATTTGGGCTGTGACAAAATTTTACGACTTCCAAAAGTGTGTATTTAAAACCATTTCATGCTTCTAATTACCTTATTAATTAGTATAATTTCTTGATATACTTTCTTCTTAACTAACTGTGCATGCCTGTATGTAATTTTTAACATAATCTATGTATAAACAGTGTATATATTTGTATCATATCTAATGTAAACCTTCTGCTTTTTTTTATTATTTTGCAGGGGAAAATGGCGATTCTAGCATTTGAATTCTCCTGCCTCGTACTGCAACTGAAGCGAGCGCGCATTTATGCTGTCAGGTTCAAATCTAAACAAAATTGCCTTACAGGATTTAAAAACAAATGCATATAATTTTCTTTAACTGATTACATTGTATATTTTTAGACCTTTCTAACAAGCACAAATTTTGATTCATAATATTGTTTACTATTAAAATGTAAAAAACACGGAAATATGACTTCTACGGCCTCTCAAAATGCAAAATATGCATTACGCTGACCTTAAAAATGCACCTTCATTTCATACTATTAAATAGTGTTGTCAGAAAATGCAATTGGCGAAGGAGAACAATTTTTGTCTTTAATAATTATTTATTTAGCCAACAATTCTACCTTAAAAGATTGTTAAATTTTCATATTTATTTATTTATTTATTTATTTATTTATTTTTTTACTGAATGAAATAAAAATTTATTTATTCAAAATTTTATTTATCATTAACATTCCGTATGTGAATTCTACTGTCTAACATTTAATGATATGTTTAAAAATAAAAGATAATAAATTATTATTATTAATCAAACATTAATAATTATTATTTAATTATAAAAAAAATGTTATTAATACACTTGTATAATTTTAAAAATACAAAAGCAAATGATAATTACTACGTAAAATCGTATGCAGCCATCTATGAGTACCCGGCCGGACCAAAGAACTTCTACCAGCAGAAAAATCTTTGTATACTCACAAACAACCACATCCAATTTTTTTTTTTATTAAGTTTTTAAAATAATTACTGTACGTACTATAAAAAAATTAAGTAAATTAATTTATTAAGCCATACTACCTATTTTAATAAAAATAAGGCCAATATATATATAAATATATTTATTTATTTATTTTGTTTCCTTATGTTAAATTGGCCAAATTATATAAAAAAAAAATTTATGAACTCACACACTCAAATTTATCAATCCTATGTATATTTATATGTGTTAAATTTAGAATTGCATTTAATTCTAAGGGAAAGTAAAGAAAAAAAAATGCTTAAATTCTAAAATAACATAAATTTATAAAATATTTTATTTAAAAAAAAAATCTAATTTCTAGCTGATTTCAGCAAGATGTCATTTAATATTTATATTAAATAATTTTGCTAATACATTTTATTAATTATTAAATTCGCATATTTATATATATACAATAAAAATATAATAGTCTTACATAAAATTTTACACTACAACAATGTTATTAATTTAACTTGGATTTAAGCCTACTTTAATTCTAATTGAATACCGTTAATAAAAGTAAATTAGCTTATCAAGTTAAATATAATATAAACTATGCTTGTCTAATGTTAATTTTGCTGAAAATTCCATAAATTTTAACTGTAAATGCTAATTGCTATGCCTTTTGTTATTTATTTTGAAAACAACACGAACTTATATTTTTATTTATTATTATTTTTTTTTATTAAATCTAGGAACTATACACTGAGCTAGACACTCCATAAATGTGTAAAACCTAAAAATCAAAAGTTTTCCTAAATAAAACTCAAAATGCTGCTTTTTACAATATAATATTACTAATTTTATTGTTTCTGAGCATAACATCTAGTAATTATACCATACTTAATTTTTTCTTCGATTCCTTTTTCAGCCAAGAATCCTGAAGTTAATGACTAAGTGATGAGTAAATACCCTGATCCATTGATAAATAAGTTTTCTACAAATATTTTGTTGGTGTTGGTGCATACCCAGCCGTAGGCCAAAATTGCACCCTATACAGAAAGCCTTTGGTGAGAAAATTTTAATTTTACTTCAATTAATTATTTGTGTATTTGTTTACTATAATTTTGTGTGCAATCATATTGAAATAACTTGCCTTGTCCATTGTTATACATATATAGGTTTTTTTTTAAAAAACGAATGTGCTACACCAAAATCCTTTTTTTTTTATTTTTTTATAACACTTTTGTTCATAAAACTTATCCCTGCTGTCTAAATTCTAGACTTTAGCATATAAGTTGTAATTGAACTACCGGAATAAATCTTAGCACTTTTTGTATATTTTATTATATTTAGGCTTATAGCTGACCGCTATCCTAATATAGAGTGCACTAATAATTTATTCCTTGTCAACCATATATTTATATAAGAAAATATATATATATATGAGTATGTTATAAAGCTGTTCTAACTACCCTGAACCTATAGCTTACACCTACTCATTTTAAAGAGTAATTCTGAAATTCTGTCATCTAAATTGTAAGGTTATTAGCAAAGGCTACCCTTATAGAAAACAGAAAAAAATTATCTTTTTTTTTTTTTTTTTGAAAATTACTCCAACATTATTCACTATTAAATTAATTAAGTTTTAATGTTATTTGGCTTTGTTAAGATTTTATATTTTCTAATTCATATTCGAAAAAATATATATATATATAACTTTTGCCTGGAGAGAAATATTTCACTGCTCCAGTGAAGTTTTGTGAAGCACATTTCATAAATTTATAAGTATGTTTTCGGGTGCGCCCTGCACATTTGCTCAATATTGTAACCCTGAGACAAATTGGCGTTCCCATCTTCCTATCCTTTCTTATTATTATTTTGAATTTTAAAAAGGCAAGTTATTAATTTTGTTTCAAACTTTTTACCTAAAAGAGAAAAATTTATTTTTAAATTTTGAAAATTTTTAAATTTTGAAATTCGATTAATTATGTATTTTGTTTTATTTTTAATACCAATTCATATCCCATGGGTAATACTGGGGAGGGGGGAAAAGGTAATGATCTTGTATAACATCCCCGTATAAGTTTGTATATGGTGTATAACCATATAACGACATATTTTTATCATAGTAATCTCTTTGATACTTTAAATATGGGTCTACATTCTGTGAATATTTATTTTTTGTTTTATAATACTATTTAGTAACTTTGTCACCCTTTTGACTCGTATTTTTATTTAATTCAAACCAACAATTTTCAGTTGAGTGCGATTTTCTCTGACAAATGCCACATTTATTTTTGTAATTTTTATCACCCTTAATTTTTCTCTGAGACCCCTGTAAATTCGTAATTTCCGCCTCTGTATGACCTGTTGCATATTTCGGAGCGTACAGTTGATCCATATGTCGTTTGATCGGCTCTATTGATTTATCTGGAACATATTGTAATAAATAATTAAAGTTTCTAAACTTTTTAGTAACTTCGTAGGGTCCTTGAAATTTTGGCTCTAATGCGCCTGGTTTTCCAATACATTTTAAATATACTGTTTGACCCAAATTTAAATCCTTTACTTTTTCGTATGCCTCCTTGAAGGACCTGGGCGCATTTTTACGAACATCTAGTGCAAAATCCGGTCTAATTGCATTTTAAAAATTCGACATTTTTAAGATTTCGATAAAATTCTCTTCCTTATTATCCACATTTTCGCCTGCACTTTCGATATAAGATTTTACACCCTTTTTAAACTCCAAAATGAAATCCTCTATCGTTTGACTTGCGGCCTGTTTTTAATTTAGGAAATTGCTCTGAGCATTAAGGAAGCTTAGTTTTGTACCAAATAACTCCACCAAATTATTTTTAAATAAATTATAATTGGTCTCATTATATTTTTCAATCTGTTTACTTAAAATATGTTTTGCGTCCCCAGTAATTTTAGCCTTTAAAATTAATAATTTAGTTTCTTCCTGTATATCTTTCGAATTCAAAATATTATCAAATTCCTCTAAGAAAAATATAATGTTCTTGTTCTTTTTATTGTCAAATGGTGACACTAACTTAATACGTGTATCTATATCCAGCGTCTGAGTCATTTTTAACAAATATTAGTAATCAATGTATACTTTTTCAAAATATCAATTCAAAATAGATCCTATACCTCTTAAAAGAATATTTTGCATCTCATACTATTTTCTCTATATTACAACATATGTATGAAAATATTCTAAATTGCATAAATACATAAAAACAACAGCACTAAAATTTAAAAAAAAAATATCTCTTAGCAGATGAAGTTGTTTTGTAGATTATTCTTTTACACACATAAATACCCCTAAAATGTTTATAGTACACGTATATATAAAAACACCATAATTTCATTTAACAGAAAAAATATCTGTCTTTTTCTACAGAAACAACAATCTTATTTTTTTTTTATATATATATAAATATTGTACCACTACTTCGTAGTACGACTCATAAATTTTCTTTTGTATCACCTTGATACAATTTCAAAAATCATGATCTATTGACATTTCAATCATTTTTATACCAGTCATATTATAAAATTTTACTCATTATTATTCTTCTTATTATTTATACAGTATATATAAAAAAAAATTATTTTTACAAATGTGTCATCCGTGATGTGAATGCCATTATTTCTCAATGGTAACTGAGATCCAACCAAAAGAGAAAAGAGAGAGAAAAAAAAAATTGTAATTCCTAAATTTACCTATTATAAATCCCAGAATTAATTTTTTCATTTCTTTTTTTTTTTTTTTTTGCTAACATATATTATTCATTTTATTTATTTAAATTATTATATGTGTGTCATTATTGTTACAATAATAAAATTAATTTTAATAAAATTTTAATCAATTAAACTTACATACCTACAATATCTTTAAAATTGTGACATTAAAATAATACTTAAATTTATTTTCCTTTATTATTATTATTATTTCTAATGACCTCAGATGAACGTTCCTGAGTCATAGCACCATTTTACTTTAATGAGGGGGGATGCTGGACAGATAATTACACTTGTTTATTTCCTATTTAATTTACACCCAAAATTGTTAATTGGTCCAAATCATCCAAGCAACCTCATAGTAAATTGGTATATAATTTTATATACCTTAGATAAATTCAAATAACATAAGTGATCGTAATTACGTAATTCTAGTAGAAGAGCAACGAGTATAATTAATAAAATTGAATTATAATCCGCGTAAAACTGTAATTATTAAATTTAATTAATTACGAATAAAATTAAGAGTTTGCGTTGTGAATTATTTAGACGAACTCTTCCACTTATGAATTAAACTAAAATTTTAGCTGTAAAAATAAGTTGACACACCTTAACCATTATCAATTAAAAAATTATAGAAACTTTTTAAAACTTGATTAAATATTTTATTTACATTGAACACAACTATATAAAGAAACACATAATATTAATTCAAAAAAAAAGAAAGCAACACCTTTGTTTGCTGCTCATTATTTCATGTATATTTAATCTTTAAAAAAAAAAAAGACAATGTTTTCATTTACTCTTATTATTATATATTTTTCTTTTTGCAAAAAAGAATAATTCTCTTTCATTTTTAAATTACCTTAATTATATTTAATTATTGGTTTTGTTGGATCTCAGATTGCTCTCTACAATAAAATATCATAAAAGGATATTTATAATATCTCATATAATTTAAAGTGGTAAAAGAAAAAGATTAAGGTAATACCTTATATCATATACGGAATGGTGGCCTTTATTCATCAAATTCAGAGTTGTCGCGTTGCTAAGGATCATATCCATATGTCATCTGGAATCAGCTTCTTATCAGAGCGGCGATATCGGGATGGCAGGATGCATAGCTACGGACCTCAGTAGAACAATCCACTTTATTTCAACATCAGGAAGACATCCTCAATTAGGCTTGCTTAGGCTCACTCCGATATGTCCATCTCGCCTGGGCATTACTAGGGCTTTCTGGATTCATTGCACGGGCTTTCAGGAGAGCTCCTGCGTCTTCGACATCTTTTTTTAAACTCCCTTTTTCAAACCTTTTTCTTCTGGCACACCAACTCTTGCAGTGGGTGGAACTATTTGTCTGGTCCTCGCTTATTGGATGTGAGAATATTTTGCATTATCCTTCGATAGACCTATTAGCTAACAGTCTGCAAATGGCCCCTTACATATACTTTAATATTATTATATGCCTTAAAGTTTGGGTGGTCTGAAAAGCCATAAATTTATCCCAACACTTTTATTAAGGCCATAAATTTATTCCAACATTTTTACTATTTTACGATTTCTAATTATACACCACTTTCCACTGGCTTGTCATAAAACGACACCATGGCGTCTGGCTATTGTTGTTATCTGAGATCCGAACTATATTCAACATTATACATTCATTTTACAATACAACATTTTTTTTTAAAATATATATTTAATATTTAAAATCAACTTAATAATTTTTGTATGAACTTACACTCCTATTTTACTTAAATATATAAACATTATAATTTTACACTCATAATTATATTTTATAAAAAAATATTTATACAAACAGAAATAACAAATTACGCAATTTTACTTTGATTTAACCAACATGGTGCGGGGACATATTGTTATATATTGCCCAGCAATAAGCATTAACACATACTTCTTTATAGATATTTGTTATTATTGAATATTTTTGACAACTTTTATATATTTGCAGGCATAATCTGGAGCACTATGTAATAATTTCATACCCAATTTATCGTTTGAAGATTTAACCCTTACCGGAGCGGTGTCCTTGAAAAAGGACACCTAATTTTAATTCCAAAACTGACAAACGGCTCCAAGAATATTTAACTAAAATTTTTCTATTATAATGTACATGAAAATAATAAACAAGTTCGTATTTTCTAATAAATTCGTTTATAAATTGCGGTGTGAGTCCACTATTTCATCATTATAAACAGAATTACTCCGCGCCGGTAAGTGTTAAATTAGAAATTAAACATTTTATTGAGAAAACAAATCGCTACATAACTTAATTATTCGATTTATTTAAAACATGTGATTGACCAATTTGATCAATTTATTTCATTATTTTCATCATTGCAGGTAAATACCTGCAGTAATATGAAGAATTTATCTTCGATGAAGGTTATTAAATCTTGTCTTGATATATCCGATACAAATATTTATTCTATTAGAAAACCAGGGTTCGAAGGGATACCGTTATTTTCAAGGCCCAATATCAGAATGTTTTTATAGAAAAAAAATCTAGTTTAAACGGACGAAATTTCACCTTATTTCAGGAGAGATTTTCCATCAGAAAATACTGGTACCGAAGGATTTCTTTGTCATGAAATTCCAGCACCTGTACGAACCCTGGAATTACATGTTCTTGCAAACATTATTTTAAACGTATAGTAATACAAATTATATCCATTTATTATTAAACTCACACCGTAAATTTATAGTTATAAAATACTTATATTCAAAAGACAAAATTTACTAGTTAACTCAGACTGGAATGTTAGTGATCTAATCAGGTAAATCGGTTGCTATAAATGCAATCGATAATATATGCTAATAAAAGAAATATTGTCCCTGTCTGTGGTAGTCTCCAGTTCGGGGTTGACACAGGCAGGGTTGTCCCACCCGAACTGTTTTTTTTTATTATTAAAAACCCGGTCTTTTATACAACCCTAGAACGCTCCTCGTTCCGTACCTACGAA